>OZ023274.1:79661938-80368700 GCA_964007475.1 Hybos culiciformis
TTGTATTTTTTATTGATGTTACGATATTAGATTGTGAGAACTAATCGTCCACAACTGCATATACATTCAATTGATTGGTTTTGTGTTAAAAAAAACAACATATTTATTAGCTTTTCTGTTTTAATCATTTAAATGTTTATGTTTTTATATATGTATATATAATTCGACTGGGTCGAAATTATTAAATTAGTAGGTATAAAATTTAATAGTTTAGCCTCATTTTAAACTTTTTTTCTTTTCTCTTCTCCTTTTTGGAGTGCAATTACAGATAAAATTATAGATTTAAAATCTATATCTGAATACCAAACCGCCCAAGCTACTATTGCAGCGGTTTGTGTCATAGGCATACATAAGTTGTAAAACCCTCGAAAAGTCGGAATTTTTCATCAAAATTAGTAATAGATAAAAATAAAATTTTGTAATAAAAAAAATTAATTTATTTAATAAAAACTGTAAAGAAGCAACGTTCGTCAAGTTCCACTACAAAATTGTTGATATTTTATAAATATTGGTTTCTATACATAATATTTTCACCTGTATCTAAATATATAAATCTGGTTCCAACGTCTATATGTAGTATATTATGGTATACTTGCTAATTACTGCAATCATTTTTTTAGCCCGAATATATGTTTATTATGTATTTATGTACATAATAATGTAGGTACGCATGTTTATTTTATTTTAGTATTAAACTAATTATATTATTTTTAGCTCTATAAAAGCTCATTCAATTGAAATATTAATATTTATAACAAACCTTTGGGGAAATTAAAAATCTTATTAAAATAAATATAATTAAAATTTCCAATGACAAATATGCAAAATTATATAGAAATGACAATATTTTATTAAACACAAATTTGTTTTATTGAAAACCTATATTTATTTAGAATTTTTTATAATACGTAGTACATATTAATTGTATTAAGTTTGCATTAATTCAATCATTTGGAATAAAATTTACTTAATAATGTTAAAAAACAAAATATGATATTAATTGTTTGATAAATTGACAGTTTTATGTTCAAAACATGTTCACACTTTAAGAAGTTGAATAGACAATTTTGAATAATTTATAAAATGTGCAAAAACTTTTAACTTTTTTTAACTATTATGTACATTTCTGTCCTGATCAGTTATTCAAAATCGTTCATATGACATTGAAGTTCTGCTTGGATACTTTGCGTGAAATTTAGAGATACTTTGGAACACACATCTCTTATTGAACCAAAAATTGAATTTTTTTGAATAAATTAAATTATTATTCACTCTAATAAAATAAATCCTTTAAAAAATTGTGGAATAACTTATAAATTTTTTTATACATATTTTATTTATATTTAGTCACACATGGTCTCAAGAGATCGGATAATTTTATATATTCTTTCTTTTTCTTTTAAATCACTTGTTATTATTATTTATGAATGAATTTCATAATAAAACAAAGGAATTAGACATAATTACATATTGTGCAGTTGTATATGATTTCAGTACCAACCTTTCCTACCTATGTTTACAAAAATCTAATTAATCGTTTGTAGTTTTTAATTTTGATGCTTTTTCTTCGGATGTTCCTATTAAAAAAAAACGTTTAGTGCAATTAATTTATTCAACCATGAAATTAATATTAAACTAATTATAATTCAAAAAAATTTTATTTAAGTTAAGTTTAAGCTGGTTATTATACTCTTTAACGCATTTTAAAAATCTTATTGTTAAGAAAAAATATATGTATATTATACAAATATTACTAGCTACAAGATGGTATATTAATATTGCAACTAACTACTTATATAAAAATAATTAAATATTGTGGCATTGAAAATCTTCTTAAACATTTTCTACCATGCAATGCAGGAATATAAAAATTTAATATAGGTACATATAATATGATTTTAATGTTATAATGGAATGGTATTTAATTATTTATATTGTATTTTTATTTTATTTTTTCAACTTTATAATTTAAATTTTTTTTTTTATTTTATTTATTAAATTTTTTTAATTACCTAAATATCTATGTTAGTGAATTATAATTATATTTATAGTTAAAACAGGTACATTTTTATCTATAGGGATGATTATGAACCAAAAATGTCAAATCTCGTAATAAACCTATGCTTAGTTGCCAAAATTACTCACTGAGTCAAATTTGAGTTAAAAAAAAGAAGAGCTGTTAGATCCAACTATCGGAGTAACAAATAATAATACCCTTAACATAAAATAGAAGAAATTGTTAAACCCATAAATTTGGCCTAATAATGGAATCCTGTTTACTTTATTACAATTTTTACATACATCCCAAATAAAATTATTTACTAGATTTTTTTGTTTTATATATATAATTTAAATTTTATTACGAAGAAAAAAACTTTTGATTTTAATTAACATAAATGTCAAATAAGTTTTTAAAAACTTTAAAAGTTTTCACCTTTTGATATATTCTTTTTTTTTTATTATACATTTTTAATTTCACTTTTAAAGTGAATAATTTCGCTTATATGAAACTATTTAATTAAATTTAATTTTTATTATTTTTAATAAAATTTTTTTTACACAACATAATGTATCATGTTTGATATACAATATGTCTGTGGCCAGTAGTATATTAAATATTGTTTTTTTTTTTTTTTTAATTTAATGAGATTGTAATCTATTTCCTAAAATGTTTACGCAATAAATAATTAAAATATTTTAATTAAAAAGTAATTTTTTATATATATATATGTATATATATATATGCACATATATTTCTCTTTAAATAATTGAAAAATTTCATTCGCACACTGAAAAAGGGATAGTTGCAATAGTAATAGTTTATGTAATATTCTTTGTTACGTCAAATCCGGCTAGTGGATGACCTTAGCAAGATATTGGCATAGCAAGATATTGGCATATTTGGCATAGCTTTCAGTAATTCATTTTGTATAAAAAACATATTTTTGTAAACTATTTGTTGCTAGGAACTATAATTTTGGAGTAACAATTTTTTGCTACAATCCATTTACGGTACATTTTTGAACGATTTTTTATATACTTTATAATAAATTCAAGATTTTGAGCGTTAGTTGCCAGAAAATAATGCAGTTTTAGTTAAAAATCTTTCTATACTACAATTTATATCTGAATCTCCAACGAAACGAAGTTATTTTTTTTTTTTCAGTATAATCATATTAAATATTACTCAATTTATTTATTAATTTTTTTTTTATAAATAAAAATAATTTTTTCTGGTATTTATTTTAATTAAAATCGAGCAAAAGAAAAAAAAAACAAATTTTATTTTTGGCCTAGAGTGCGTTTAATATTTTAATAAAGATGAGAAAATATTTAATTTCAAATAAATTATCATAAAATTTTATGGAAAAAAAAAAAAATAAAACAACAAACAATATAACAAAATTACCATAATTTTTCGAAGAGGCTTATATTTTTTTACCCATTTTTTTTTTTGGAATTTTTTATTTTACGGTGTATAACATTTATAATTTATTCAATGAAAGTGAATTTTTTTTTTAATAACCCAGACTTACACTAAATAATGATAATTTTAATTTTATTTTGGTTTTTATTTTTATTATTTATAAAATCCATAATGACTAAATATAAGAATTTTGAATATCAGTGTAGCGTTTCAATAATTGGAAATGCTTAAAATTTTATGAAGAAAATCTTTAATATCGAATATTACAATTTATAATTTTAACTAAACTTAAAAATGTTTACTTTATAATTGTTATATGATTTTATTCCCTGTATACCACATAATGATTTTTTCTTTATCAAGGTTCAAACACAGTTGGGGCTAAAAGCTGAAATAACGACTGTCACAAAACTAAACGAAAAGATAAATACAATTCACAACTTCTCATATTACCTATATCCAACTGAAATATCGACTGAATTAAATAAAAAAGACAATCTTATTTCAACCACTCAATTAAAGAAGAAATTATATTAAAAATATTTTTCAATAAAATTCATAATTTAAAAAAAAAAAAAAATTAATTGAAATTTCTTTTAAATTAATTATTATAAAATGGCACTTAAGACAAATTTTATATGAACCTCAAAAACCAAAAATTAAATTATTCAATTTTAGGAATTTGAATATTTATTTTTAATTATTTGAAATAAAGTTATACAAATTTAATTATGTAACAGCTATTATAGTGATTAAAAAGTCATTTCAAATTAATGAAATTATTGAAAAAAGCATTTTAATAAAAAATTTAATTTTTTTTTGTATAACAAAATTCTTGTCATTTAAAAATAGGGTATTTTACAAGATAAGCAAATGAAAAATTTAACCTTGACACATATACATTATAGACAAGATTATAGACAAGATATCGTGAATCTATTGTATGTTAAGATAAAAAAGTTCAGGTGTCGTTACAGTCCCTCAGCTTTTTTAATTCAAGTTGAATTATTTTGCAATAGTTTTTCTCTACGTTTGGAGTATTTTAACCCACTGGAAGTTGTCTTAATATTACTAATTGTCCTAGTTATGGTATTCTTAACTCACTTGTTATGCAAGGGAAAATAAAATATATTTACAATCTATTTTTATGCTTAGGAGGATGCTAATCAAACATCAAATTGCTTCTGAAAAGGAATTTTTGCTAAACAGAAGGTGAATAGAGTTTCACGGCTTGATGGAAAATACTTTCCTAGTTTAATTAAAAGTCATATTTGTATTATATATATTAAATATGTAAAATATTCCTTCAAATGATTTAGGTAACTAAGTATAAAAAAGATAAGATTTGTGTATAATACATAATGTAATTCCAATTCGAATGACTTAAAATTTGGAAAGTATCTAAACATGGAATATTGAATTTCATTATTATTTTTTTTTTTTTTAAATAATATTATTCAACAGTTGTAAAAACTTTTTCTATATACATTAAAAACATACCCTCTTGTTAACTTTTGACTTTAATCCACATATTTGGGTATATATTTTGTTGTGTTTACTTTTATATTTAAATATTTTAATGAGTTTAGGTTTAATGTGGTAATGTTAGCCCGGTAAACATTTTAGAGGTTTTAACAAATATTTAAGGATATAACAAATATTTATGTAATTTTATGTAAATACATTTAGGTATGTTTAAATTATTTTCACTTTTCTCTTTTTATCTTGAATAAAAAGTATGCAAATCAATGTTTTGTTGACCAATCATTAAATTTTTCTTTTATTTCAATTTAATTCCAAATCAATTTTTAAACAAATATTTTCCTATCAATTATTTTATTGCATTCACAACTGTTGGCATTTATAATATACGAATGTCATCCTAGTGTTATACGATTTTGTTGTCATTTAACACAATCTAAAATTATCAAATTTTATGGCACATAAATATTTATTTGAAAAGCTATTTTCATGTAGATAAATTTATAGATATATACATGAATATAATAACATAATCCAGCATATGCTAAACAACATATGTCCGAAAAATTAAATATTCAGATTGATACTGTGAAATGAATCATCTTCATCAATTTATCATTATATTTATTTTAAATTTATTATGAATTATGTACTTACTAACAAAATATTGTATGTAACCGATGTTATGCCAAAGTCATGAAATTGCAAAATTATATTTTGGTAAAATTTCGAAAGAAATGAATTTAAAATTGTTTCTTGTTTAGAAGTTAGTTTCATTAAATGTTTATTTTTTGTGAGCTTTATTTAAATTTTTATACTTTTTAATTTTAAAATTTGATTCGCAAACACCAGAATCGTAAATAAAACAAAAATTAGCACAATCTAAAAAAAACTGATTCGTGAGTAAATCAAAATTGTAATAATATTACATATCGCCTGCTCAGAAATGAAACAACGTATAATGAAAAGTATAGTTTCGAGTAATTTGAGTTTAAAGATTTGAAAATTAAAAAAAACGTATGGAAAAATATCAAGTAACGTAAATTTTTCATCTAAAAAACACATTTTAATCAACATTAAGAACATTGCAAAGTAGTTGTACTTATAAAATCGAGAAAGAGGAATCGAATGGTGCTATTATCTAATAACGACGTATAAATATCATACGTTGTTTCATTTCTGAGCAGACGATATATAGTACATATGTATAAAGTTTAAAATGTCGACATTTCGCTTTCTTGTCCCTGTCACACATTTTTACAAAAATAAACTTTCATTCTTCGGAAAATTTTAAAAACCACAAACCTATCTACATTATTTAGCAAAAAAAATTGTAATGTACATTTTCTTTGAAAAATGAAAAACTTTCATCATCTTTATAAAAATAAAGTAATATAGGTAGGAATATATATTTGGGATTGATTTTATACATTCCTCAACAGATAATTTTCTCATTTCCTTTTCGAGATGATGTTTTTTTTTTATCTGTGAATTGACCGGATATCCTTTTGTGATTTTTTTTTAGTCAAATGATTTTACGTCATAGAAGAAATTATCATTTTTTAAAAGGAAACTTTTAGAGATCATCATGTGCTTATAATGTATATTTGACATGGGTTCGAAGATAATTTTATCTTTTCATTTTCTAAAATGAATGTTGTAATCTTAATGATTTTTCCTACATCATTTAGTTGGTATAATTTTGTGGTGAGCATTGCATTTAAATTCAAATAATCATAATAGAAAGTTTAAACAGAAACTTAAATTCATACATTACCGGAAAATTATATTGTGATTTGTATGTAGGTTTAGATATATAAACCTATATTAATGAGTTTCGTTAAATTCACTGTTTGTACACGCCTATACCAATTTACGACTCATACATGAATTTTAATGCAGGGTTAGTGCTCTGAAGCAGAGATTAAAGTAATATATAGAATCTTGCAAATGAAAATAAATATATTTATTCTTAATTTATTCTACGCCTTTCAGAGTTTTGAATTAAATGACCGCTGCAGCCATATTAAAATGAAAATTTATTATTGAGGAGACAATTCTTATTAACTTGGAAAGTAATTTGTCTGTATATTTCTTTACTATTTTCGACACTCTCGTAGACCCACTTTTCGTCATCACAGCGAGCTGAAATTTGGCACACAGGTTCATGTCGCGTGACAATTGAAGCTATCAAAATTTGAAGCGGAAATTTCCATGGAAAACCCGGAAAATCGGAAAAAATCATTTGAAAATTTGGTACAAATTTGAGTAGTAATAAATCCGTTTTAGGAAAAATGAAAAGTTTTCTGATTTTTCCGAAAAAAAAATTTCCGGAATTTTCCAACTTTTCCGGAAAATTTTCCGGTAAAAAAGTTTTCTAAATTATGCAGGTTCAAGTTCCCTATCAACTAGCATCATTACTTTCTCTCCGACAATGGTGAAAACTTGCAGAAAAAATCGAAGAAAATTCATGTAAAACGCTTTTCTGGAGTTTTTCCGACCAAGGAAGCGTTTGAGCGTTTTGCAACCTGAGACAAAGTTGTAGAGCGAAATGAGTTGCATAAAGTTGCTTTTGCAGAAAACTTCATGGAAAACCCGAAAAAGCGGAAAAATCATCGGAAAAATTTTCATCGATATGATTAGTCATAAAATTGTTTTCAAACATCCATGCAGCACATAATAACAATTTAGTTAACGTGAAAAAGGCAGAAAATAAAAATAAGTTAAAAACGAGTTTTCCAAAAAACTGAGGCCAGGCCGCATGAAAAAGTAGAAAATAACTTTTTCTTCACACACAGAGGTGGACTCAGATTTTTTGATTGGGACGTAAGTGATTTGATTCATGAAGAGAAAGAATATTCAAGAGATATATATAAATAACATTTATAATAAATTGAAGCTCCTTGTAATAACATTGAAGAATCGCATTTTTTTTCCAAACATTGTTTAAAAATATTTCGCATGAAAATAATAATTACAACTTTTTTTTTTCTCCATAAAATTGAATTAAAGTGCTTTTAATTGATTTTAAATTGATATTGGAATATAAAAAAAAAAAAACATTTAAGTAGATGATGGCCATTCAGAATGGTCATTAAATACTCAGAAGCCAATAATACTATAACCATAAACTCAATCAACCAGAAATAATTCTTTTGAGATACGAAAAAAAATAAAAATAAAAAACATTAAAGAAAATAATGGTTCCATTCAAAAATGATTATCAAAGCATAAAAATGATGATAAAAAAAATCTGTATAAACATATTCTATCCACGAAATCTATAGAAGATGGTAAATATATATAAAGTATTTATAGTAATTATATATGCCCCAAAAAAAATTTCTCTTTCATAAAAGTAGTTAAAATTTTGAACAACTAATTTTGAAATTATTTTTAGTTTGAGATTTGAATCACAAATTGAGAAATTAGATACTGGTACCGCAACTATTTTTTCAGTATATCTCTTGCTTTTTATAGGTCCAATCGACTATAGTCTTAACTAAGATTCTAGCTATTTGTCAATCAAAACAAGGATATAAAATATATTTTGAAACCAATATTTTAGAATTTTGAAAAATTTTACGAGATTTTCCTTGCATGTATTAATTTTTCTAAAATTTTAATTATCTATACCATGGAAATTTATACCTATCATACAGCTTCCATAGAAAAATACAAAATTTTGTTTTTCAATATCAGTAATTAAATGTAACATGAATTTTATATGTATTATGTTTAGAATTTTAAGTGCAATTCATTTATGATTTGAAAAATAAAAATAAAAAACTAATTTATGAATTTTGCTTCATTCGCTCAACTATCCATTGAATTTTATAGAAAAATTTATACAGAAATGAAAAAAATTGTTGTATATTTAACTTTAAAAGCAATAATTTAAAATATCATATCATGTTTCATTATCCATTAACATATAAAATTCAAACTTCTTTTATTAAATTTTCATTTCAAATAAATACTTATAATACATAGAATAACTTTAAATACCAATTTTTTTTTTATTAACATTTGTAATAGCGGAACCGGAAAATATGCAAACATAAAGGCTAAAACATTTTCAAAAAATCTACTTTATTTTTCTAATAAATAGACAATTCTAATATAATATATGATAAGATAATTTACTACACTCTTAACAGAAGCTACAAATCGTTGAAATTGTATTAATGTAATTATTTTTTATGATATTTATGCACTGAAAAAAAACTGATTGCTGCAGTAGCTATATATTCTGCTATGTACATAGTTCAAATCGAACTAGTAAATGAGGTTAGCAAAATTAGCTATTTGTCATAGCTAATAGTTTTACTTTTTAATATATCTAATATATTCATATGATTATAACAATATTTGTCATAAATATTTTAAATTGTAAAAAAAAAATATATTTTCTCATTTATTTTTCCCTAGAAAAAACAATTAAAATTGTGATTTTCGAGTAGCAAATTTTGCTACAATTCATTTGCTATATATTTTTGGACGAGTTATTATTGTATTTAATAATAAATGCAACACCTTTAAGCCGAATATTGCTATAATCATAAATGCACAGATACATTTAGAAGTAAAAGTACAAGCTATTTTCCCTCGATAAATGAATAATTAATATTGGGTTCCTTTTAATTTATGGTTGGGGCCTTAAAACGAAATGTGTTATGTGCTATATAGTTGTAGTCATAAGAGTAATAAATTTTAAGTAAGGTGTTGTTTTAAAAAATTCATATAACTTTAAGACCTGTTTTAAGATAATCTAACTAAATAAGATATTAGTTTAATATAGATATGTTGATACTATTTAAAAACTATTCGTATTTACTATTGGTATTGAAAATAAAATAATGTGTACATACTATATATTTCCGTATATATTTCCATATATTACGTTTCCAATATATTTTATGTAGATTTTATTTTAAACTTTCTAGTAATTTCGTTCATAGCACTTTTGTGATTGAAAAATATGAAATAAAAAACATTTTGTAATTGCAAATAAAAGTAATTTTCCCATTTTCATGCTTCATCAGATAAATACTGAGAGAAAAAAAAATTCTTTATGTTCAAATAGTTCTTTATGAAATAGATTTATGTATTTATGTTTTTTTTTTTCCATATGTTATCGGTTGTAGTTAAATATCAAAACGTAGATTTTTTATTTTCATCACTTTTAAGGTGGAGAATTTCTAATATATAATTTGTGTAGCTTCTGAAAGAGTGTAAACGAATTTTCTTTTAACTAACTCTTTATTTTACTCTAATTCAACCTTCCTTTCTCCAATACCAATATATACTTTTTTAAATATTAAAGATATCCCTTGTTAGCTACATTTTTAAGGACGATATTTTAATTGACTGCAATTATATTTTGACCGTAAAACCTAACGAATTTTACTAAGCCTAATAGATTTTCCCGGTGTGTTAATGTTACATTGTTATCTTAAAACAATAATAATAAATATTGAAAAATTTACGTCCATCATTTTAATTCTAAAATATTTTCATTTTAATAATATACATGTATCTAATGTTGAAACGTGATGCCCAATTTTTTTCATTTGTACCGATCTATAAATTTTATAGAAATACATATTAAATGTTTTTATCCACTTAAAAAATAGTTAATAATAATAATAATAACATTAATAACATAATATTATAAATAAGTGAAATAGATTGTTGTCTGGTCTGTGATTTTTTTTTAATCATTTCTTTTATGAGTTTTATTTACCTATATTTATTATATTATTTACAGGTTTTAATTTTTACCAATAACATGTTTTTCGCTCACCAAAAAACAGTCATATTCGGTTAAGCCAGTTGAACGGCAACATTTATTTGCGCAATAAAGATAAACAAGACAGAAAAAAAAAATACTTAAAAAAAAAAAAATTCAAATTTGTTTTAATAATACAAAAATATAGTATGTCAGAAAAAATTAAATATTTGTACAACATACAGTCAATAACATTGTCGTTGATATTCGCGCATTACCCAAAGTTGGTTACGCGAAACCCTGGCGCAAATTGATATAAGTCGCGGAATCAAATAAAACCATAGATAATCATTTCCAAAATTTCAAAATTTCACTATTAATAATACGAGTGCACGAAATCTGTACTAAGTTAAGCCCGTTCAAAGCTTAAAGTTTTTTGTAAATAATTTTTATTTTATGACATCTACATTGATTCACAATAGATTCATATTTAATATTTGAATGAAATTGTAAAAGATAATATTATAAAAAACTAAGTAGAACTGAACTAACAAAAAATTAGTGAGTAATCAAAATAGTTGAAATCTTTATATATAATATATATTATATATATTGTATATATTGTGGAACAAAGAACTTAATACTCATATTGTTTGTGAATAAAACATCATGTACATGTTTTATAATTTTTTAGCACACAACTATATTGTATTCAGGCTAACATTTTTAACTTCAAGTTTACTTTGTAAAAATAGTTTGGCTAACTCTGGTTTACACTTGTACATTAAATAAGGAAAATATGAAACCATGAACGCTGCTTTATATCACTTTGTACGATAACAATATTTTTTTACCTCACAATTACCTATTAAAATTTCAAAACGTCATCTTAAATTTCAATTGTAATATCTTATAAACGACAATTGTTTTAGATTTTCGTGATTTTATGTTGTATGTACGTAATGTGACATCTGAAGTTTCATTATGATCAAAAGTAATACTTACATATACTAGTTTTCTTAAAAACATTTATGTAAAATATGTGGCTTGGACTCTCTAATTCATTCATTAAGAATACGATTATTTAAAGTTTTCTTTAAATTAAGAGTTCTAATACCAATTTATTTGACACAAACAACAAAAAAACTCAGTCCAAGTGTGAAATTGTTTTAGAAATTTCCCATCGACCTGGCGATTTAACCCACCACCCTGATTTTCTTTTAAACATGTATTATAATGAGTTCAAACTTGGACAATTTGAAGTTTGGAAAACATTAATCAAAATATAAGAAAATTAAAACACAAATATACTAAGTCCATATTGATATCGAAATATTGAAATTAAATTTATTTTGGAGTTTAAAATATCTTCTTTCCCAGTAAAAGCTTTGTTATCAAAAAAACAAAAAAAAAACTTGAAGTCTGCTGTATTATAATTATATGTTATCACTTATCACAATATTAACGTTGAACTTGAATTTTTGTTTTTAATTATTTGATAAAAAAAAAAAAGTGTATGACTTTTATTACTGAAACTTTAGTCACCTTTTTGAACTAAGAATAACAGCTAAACGCAATTTAAAAATAGTATATATATTATTTTAAACCAGAATATTTAAAAATAAAAATACAGTGATTAAATTTGGAATATCACACTCATATTTTCATCTTTTTCATCGTAAATTACATATTCGAGTTTTTTTTTAATTTTATATTTTTCTGATTCAAATCGATCTATTTAATGCGATTTTTTTATTGGCGATCCATTGATTATATTAGATTTTAGCACTTTGAATATATACTGTGATGAAGGGAAGTGTCAAATAAACAATGATTTTACGCTGTCTTGTATTTTCATTCAAAAAAATTCAAAGTTCTAAAACTATCCATATTAAGATCCCGTTCACGGATGCTGGTAAATTTCCGCGACGCTCTTGACTCTTAAATAATAAATTTTTATCTGAAAATTTAAACAGAAAAAAAAAATTTCTTATGTGACAAAAAAGTCGCAACTAGCGTCTAAAAATCAAAAATATATAACTTAAGAAAACTGAACAAAATTTGGACTTGTAATATATGAAAATATTAAAATATGCTATTCAAATTAAGATTTCTATGGGTATATTAAAAATGAAAAAAAATACAACCTACAAATAAAACGAAAAATTAACACAAAATAAAACTTGAAATATGTATTATTAAAAAAAAAAAGTTTTTTTCTTCTAATTACAAACAATGACAAGTTGAGAAAATTACTCATCTTTCGATTTGTTTTTGTAGTTAGTTGCATTGACATAACTTAAAAGTCGTTAAATGCAATTGTTGTAGGCAATGTTATTTTTTTTAATTTAATTTTCTTTATACCAATTGAATTGGAGAAAATACTTTAATTAATATGTCAAAGTATATTTAGGTATAGATATATCAATGAAAATACACATTTATGTATTTACAAGTCAACTCTTTGATATTAAAATAGAAAGTTTTGATATAACCCAGTGAAAAAAAAAGTTTACACAATCAAAACATTAAAATTTTCAAACTTTTACATAATATAATCCTCTATTACTATTACCCTTTTGAACATTTTTCATTTATACCTTAATCCAATTCACAAATTTTTGTCAGGACAAAAAATAACTTCTGCACATCACAGTGTACCTATTAAAGGTAAATAATAATTATTTTTAAAAAATCCGGATTATTTGTGCAAACAACAAAATAAACTTTTCTGTATTATAAAAGGATTCTGAGAACAAAAATAAAATAAATAAGAATTAAATTTATTTATTTACTCTCTTTAATTTTTTTTTTATTAACGATGCACCTGAAGTAAATAAAGCATTTCCACAACCACAGTTTTCATTTTTCAAATATCACGTTTATATAAATTTACAACTAGTAAGCAAAATAAAAAGGAAGGAGTCTAGAAAAAAAAAGGACCTTTTAAAGCAAATTTATAGTTGCAAATGGGTAATAAATTTTTTAAAATAAAAAACCAAATTCTGTTTTTTACTAAATAATAAAAATCTCTACAGAATAAATTGTTACCCTTATTCATGAAAAGAAAAAACAATTTTTTAACAAAAGTAACATAAAAACAAAACCATAAAGAGAAAAGTGTCTAGAAGTTATACCGGAATATTAAACTTCAGAGATTTTTATTTCAAACTTTTGTCAGCACACAATAGCTGCAAAGAAAGTTTTTACATTCGTAGTTTGAACATTTTGTGGCTCTACGAATTTTCCTTAATACGTAACTATTATGAAAACTATATTATGATAACTTAAGCTAAAACTTTAATTATGATATTATATGATAATATTATTCAAATTAGCCATTTCGGCAACTTCGTGGACGAAACCTACAACCTATACTTACACTGATTTATGATTAGCAATTCGAAAAACGTGATACTTACTTATACAACGCAATCTTTAACAAGTTTCTAAATTGAATAGTGTAAAGTAAGGCAGAATTTAAAATATCCTTTAACTTCACCACTAAAAAGGATTATGTAAATACTATAATTATATAAAATAAATGAAATTAGTTATTAAAAATAAAATTTCTAAAATATCAGTGCCGGAAAGAAAAATAGTAATTTAAAATTTCAATAAATTTTATATGGATTAAAAAAATTTAAACATTTTATTTTATTCAAACTTTAAAATCATATTAAATAACAAAATCAACTATTATTATTATATTAATATAATTCAAATTATACTTTAAATAAAAAAAATTAATTTAATAACATTATATTTAAAATGGAATCTAATTGCTGTTGCAATTTAATTTATTGTTATAAAACGAAAAAGAAATTATTCAATCATATGGAAAAAACAGTTAAACGTTGCTGGATGCAAGTTATACCAACAAATTCACAAGAAAATTGCATTTTATTAAAATATGATAAAATTGAAAATTTAAATCAACAAAATGATTTTTATGTACGTAATTTTATTTATATTTGAATATAATAATTTCTATGTATAAAAATAAACATAGATTTTAAGGAAATAATTCATATTATAATATTACACAAACATATAGATTTAACATTTTTATAAGCTAGATATTGAAAAACATAGAAAAAAAGATGAATTTATTAAACATATACTTAATACTGTTGAAAATGCTTATCCGGAAATTATTAGAATATTCATATAAAAAGTATAAATCAACATAAATTTGTAATTTACCTTTATTTTTATTTTAGTTACCGAACAGAAAAGTGGTTACATTTTAGATTAATGTTGAATTCCAAACAATATATCTTGGCAATTTGATTTCCAATTTTTGAATAAAAAAAGTAAAGTACCATAATGAACATTACACTGTGGCTCTCGATAGTATTGTGACTGAAAAGTATTAACCAAAAACTTTGAAGTTAAATTGTATTTAAATAAACCTTTGACATTTTCTTTTTATCATATCAAAGTCCTTACATATTGAATTGAAGTTAAAATAATTGAAAAATATATAAATGTTATAACAATTGGACAATTAAAATATTTCCACATATGTATATTCATATATTCTAAAATAAAATGTCTATATAAAAAAAAACAAATTTTCAATTTACAAAATTACTTCCCATGTTTTAAGAACAACCTGTTATCTTTATGTTCGGTTCATATAATCTTATACTAAAACATTCAACACTATACTCTTGTAATAAAAAAAAACTCCAAGAAGAAAATTTAATTAAAAACTAAAAACATTATATTTTTATTATAAATGGTTGATTATTGTCCATTCAATTATATTATATAGAATTAAAGGTGGATCATATAAAGAAACATATAAAATAGATTACAAGTTTATTAACACTTAATATTCACTTACTCATTTTTCCACATTCCAGAGATAATTTGCAGATGGAACGTGAATAATAAAATTATTCACTTTAAATGATAATATTAAAAAACTGAATATAAAGCAATAAAAATCGATTTTTACGAGGACACTGGCGCGCCGTATTAGTTTTTTAAAAATTTAACAAATTATAGATAAAAATATGTAAATTGTTCTTCCTGAACATAATTATTTATATACCATTTTCTTTTCATTTAAAAATTATTTTTAATATGAATATTTTTTACTTGTTCAATATTATTTTGTTATGAATGCTATTTAAATATATTTTATTTTTATGTTAAGAATAGAATCGCTAGTAAAGATTTTGAACTCAATTTTGTACAACTAATGTTGTTGGATTCTTAGAGGCTTACAAAATCGTGTATGATGAAAAATATTGCAAGATGTACCAGAATAAAAACATTGAATCAATCCTAATGGAGAGATTTGAGGGTTCTCAATTCTAGTCTATAGTTATTTATATCTTTTTCATATACACATAAGTGGATTTTTTTATTTATTCGCCATTTGGTAAATTTGAGAAAAAATTAATTTATTTTCTATTGCACCTTTGAAGTTTTTCAAAAGCTTAGATACTTACTTTTATAGAATCATTCAAAATAAAATATTATTCAATAACGTTTGAATAGAATTTTTAGCAAATCTTTAATGTACTAATTATAATTTATTTTTTATTTTCAGAAAAACAAAGAGTTAATGAATGATATTATAACAAATTGTAAATTAAAAAATGGAAAAAATGGTAAGTTTATGTTTTAAATTTTTTTCTAAAGCTAAATTTAAGTATGTACCTATAATGAATGGAATAAAACATTTCAATCTTCATTAAAATACGAAAACATAAATACTTTTGTAAGAAACTTATTCATATAACCTAAACATATAATTTTATGAATTTTCATTACATAATTCTCTTATAAATGCAATGAATTCAAAGTACATTTTAGTTTCAATTTCATTATGTATAGTATAAGCTTTGAGATTTAATTAGAAGAATATTATCAGAAAGCACATAAATAATACAAACTATGATGTTAAAATTATATATAATCCTTTAAAAAAAAAAAAAAAAAAAATCGATGTCAATAGAAACCTTCTAGATATCATCTTCTAATATGTCACATATAAAAAAACTTTTGTGAAAAGAAAATTTGCTTGATATTTTGCAAAAATTTAATTTAATTTTATTCATTTTTCGCACCATCACACTTTCAGGTGCTTTATCTTTAATTTTCAAAAACTAAATTTACAGAGAGTCGGCGCCAAGTTAAAATACACAATCTTTCCTTCGTATATGAAACACATTGAAAGTTGTTGAATCATAATTTTGTGATTTTTTTTTTTTTTGAAATTTCCTCTTATTGACATCTATTTACTTACTCAACATAGTAATTTTCATTGATTTTAATGAAATCTTAAAAAATTTTAAAATATATGTATTGTATTTATATAAATATTATAAGAAACCCTTGGCTATCCAAACCCAAAATTGTAGAATTGAGAAACGAGACTGCACAAATCGATCTGGCACTTCATTAGTTGTAAGCATTTTAGTGGAGGACGAAGGAAGAAAAAACTATCAAAACCCTGTTAAAGCAACTTTTTTTATTTCAATGTTACTTTTAAAAAATACATTTTATCAAGCTATATATCAAAAGTACTTAAAATTTATTTTGACTTTATTATCCCAACAATGATATCCATATTTTGGAAACAAAAAAAAAAAACGAAAATATTATTTTTCATAAAAAAAAAAAAATAACACTACTCGTACACAAAATACGAGACTATAATATTTTGATATTATGTATGAAAGATTAATATGTTTTTATGCTCTAGATGTTTATTACTGTTTTTTGTGTAATAAAAATGAAAGAGTTAAAATGTATGAGAAATAAAAAAAAAATATTTATATTTTTTAATGCCCCAGACAGCACATGTTCTACTTCTTGATTACATGCTTCTTTAAAAACATAAAAAAGATGAGAATAACAAAAATAAATAGTAGTAGTAGTAATAATAATAAACTTAATATGTTCAATGTTATGTTTAAAAATACTACATATGTATGTTCTTATAAAATGAGCTTTCTTTATAAATATGAAATTATTATTAGAGTTATGCTGACCATATTGTTTGTAAACAGAAGAAGAAAAAAAAAAATTCAAAATTATTATGTTGAATAATAATTTTTTTTGTAAGAAACGTCAATGGACTTAAATTACAAATTTCTTTTCATTCAATTATCTAATTTTGTATATAATTTATTTTTAATTTCTTTGCTATTTTATTCTGTTTTTGTTTTTAAATTACCCCAGATTTGGATTTAAGGTGAAAGAATTATGAATTTCCGTTTCTTTTTTTATGAAAATAGAATATTTATGCTTTTTTTTTTTTTTTTGAAGAAAAATACATAAATTCATAATATTATTAAAAAAAAAAAATTAATAAGCGTTTGGTATAAACAAAATATTATTACGCCGGTCATCGACCCAAACTTCATAAGTCTATTTTTAAACATTTAACAAGAGAAGTATGAAACTGTATTATGATTATTATCTTTAAAAATCTTTAAATAATTTAAATAATGTGTAGCCTCTTATAAAAATATGAGGACTACGCGCTTTTCTTATCCCAAATTGGTCGTATACGGTTTTTGATCGCAAACCAGTTTGAGAATCAATCAATTTCATCGACTCAATCATTGAAAAACTACAATCTGAAAATAAGACGTAGGCAATAATTTGAAAAATAAAACCCAAACTTACAAGGTTTGCTTCCCCGATCGAGACGATTTATAATTATTTATGATGTCAACATAATGCGTAATGATGTCAATGTATTTATTATAAATTATAGTGAAGATTATTTGAGGAAGTTTAAAAAATAAATTGCGGTTGAAATATTATTATATAATTAAAATTTTAATGAAATTTTAAACAGATTCCCATCAGAAAAAAATTATCATCATGAAGGTAATATTTATTTTTTACAATGCAAGAAGAGACCAATCAAATACCTTGACATTCTATTTAAATTAATTGAAACTAAATTGAAAGTATGAAAACATGCACATGCATATTAAAATTTAAAAACGTAAGATACTAAAGTGGCATCTGCGCAAACAACTAAACTTATGTTAAAATCAGATAGTATCTAATGTTACTTCTAAGACTAGAATCAGAGAAAGAACGGGAAGTTCATTTTAAAAAAAACCTAATAAACGATTGAATAGAAATAAATTTCAATAATAAAATTAATTTAAAAAAAATCCTGCAATTTTAATAAAACTTTAAATTGTTTAATATTAATCATTCTGATGAAATCCAAAGTTTCTTACCGCAGCAGAAAATAATATGAACATCTAAATTTATTAGAGAAATTTTTCAATTCAAAATTACTCATAAAAATGTATCGAGCCTGTTTGCAACAAAATATCAAACTAACAATAATTTATCAATATTGGCAATATCAACTTTATTTTGTGTTAGACATAAAAACCAATTAAAGTGTCAAAATAATAAAAAAGTAAAAAATAAAAGTAAGAAGGTTTATACTTTTGCTTTCTTTTTTACTGAAATGTATATCTACATAAAAACTCAAATAATTTTCTGACATTACAAAAAATTCTTAGAAGAACACTTTTCTTAAGTAATATTAAACCTTAAAAATAATAATTTATTGATTTACTTATTTTTTTTTTTTTGTTAAAAAAATTTCATAAAAAACATATTTATACATCAACACTGAAAAAAATAGCTGCTATATATCCTTTGCTCTATAAATAGGTCAAATCGGGGTTGACTTTAGTAAGATAGCAAAGAAAAATAGCAAAGAAAAATAGCTCGTACTTTTAAATATATATTATTATAGCAACTTTTGACATAAAAATTACAAGTATTCATTTTGTCGATATAATAATATCTTTCTGTAATTTATTTTGAATGAAAAATATATTTTTTTTTTTCAATGAAAATACGTAGGCTGAATCAATGAAGTGTGTTCAGAGATAGAAGAACATAAATGACCAATATCATTTTATTTTATTTTATATTTTTAATATCAATATGATCTTTTACCTCGCCTGACTGAATGTTATTTTACAAGTTTTATCATCTTTCATTGATGATTTTGCTACGTTATTGAATTTAATTGCTCTTTTTTTTTTCCAAAATATAGGTACTTTAATATGAAATAAAAATTTAATATTTTTGGTAAAATTATTAGTTATATATGTTATTAGTTATTATCATTGTAAATAGCAATCAAATATTTTTTAAGGTATCGTATATATTTTTATTGAATACCAATGAATTTATGATTATTAGCCAAATAATAATAAATGATTTTTATATATTATTATCATTATTATTATTTTTTTTTTTTTTTTGGACATTATGATTTATTTTATTTTATGTACATAAATATGTGTACATATAATTGTAATAAAAAAAAAACCAAGACCCAATCCCAAGGCAAATATATACTTTAAATATTATTTTGAAAAGTCAAAATATCATTTTTCATTGAATATATTTTTATATTTAGTATTTTTATTTCTTTCATATAAATAACACACGTTAAGTTGACTATACACAATACGAATGATAGTTATAATATTATAAAAGAAAAACAACTTTAAGTACCTTATAATAATAATGATGGTTATTTTTAAAATATTGGCTTCGTTACATTTTATAACTACTTATATGATGGAATATTATAATATTTTATATAATCAATAAATTGATATCATAATTCATAATGAATATAATTTCTGAATTACATAAATTACTACTATGTAAATATTTATAGTAAATATTTATATAACATTATATATTATTGATGTAATTTAATTAAGTTGAAATATTGATATCAATGAATTATCAATTCTCAATTTATAAATTTTCATTTGATATCTTGCAAATTAATTATTTTCTCTTCAAATTATTAATAAAATTATAATGTAAATATCTATTAAAAAATTAGAGTTAGAGATACAAAATATTTCATTTTAGATGGATTAATACGTAATGTTTTTGTAATTTTATTATTACAAAAAGAAAATAGTTGAACTTTACTCCAGCAATTTTTTTGAGCAGTAAAAAAAAATCGTTTTGTATGCGAAGAGCATACAGGCAAATTCTTTTATCTGAACAACAAATATAGGTTTATTCAGTGAAGGAAATCAAAACTCCAAGACTTTTGAATTATAACATGTTTCCCTCAATATTTTGAAGATAAAATAAAATGATCAAAATATCGGTCAAAAATAATTTATGATATTTAAGAATATTTTGAATCTTGTTAATTAAATTATATAAATTTTCCACTCATAAAATTTTAATAAATATGTTTTTTAAATAACTATATACACGACAAGGACACAGTATAATGACAATATTATGATTAAATTAATAACTATTATTATAAGTTATAAATTTACTTAATGAAGTTTTTTTTTTTATTTTAAGGTTTTGGAACAGTAACAACAAATTCACAACAGCCACAATCACCGACAAAAAGGCCTTTAAGTCCGGATCATCCAAATCCAGCATTACCAATAACAGAATCACCTAGTCCAACTATATCGCGTATGGGATGGGCGTTACGAATATTACTTGTAGCCGATAATTCAAGTTGTCTTAGAGATCGTAAAGTGAGTTATTATAAATATTTGGTTTTGTTTTTAACAAATCTGTAGGATACAAGATTATATGAAATAAAAAGAAATTAATATTTAATTCAAAATAAGGTCATCACATCTAGAATCAAAACCTCAAAATTTTGCTTTCTCTTATTATCCATCAAAAATATCATCAATCATCTGTCCCAAATGATATATGCAATCAAAACGAAATTAAAATTATACCAAAGTATTATTCATGAATTCATGATATTTAAAATAGAATTTTTTTCAAAATAAAAAACCAAGAATAATGTTCACAATTTATTCAGTCAATATTTTAGAAATCTGTTCGCTTTAATTATATATACATATAATGTATAAATGATAAATAAAATATTAGGTATAAAATTTTTTTTTTTTTTTATAAAAAGTTTTTCCTACACCCTTTTTTTTTGTATTTTTTAAACAGAAAATCAAAATTAATTTTATTTCTTAAGAAATATTAATCAAAGATTTTCCTCAAACAGTTTAATCGTTATGATACAAATAAAAATGCCTGACTTTATATTACCTTTACCAAAAAAATAAAAAAAAAAACTTTCTTTGAAAAAAGGACATTCAACCTTCATCTTGAACTTTAAAAAATATTTTTTCAATGAAAGATAATTTTTTTATTTTTTTTATTTTTTTTATTTTTTAATTAATTAGAAAAAGAAAATCGTTAACAATTAATTTATTGAGAGATCCTTTTCCCAGATTTTCTTTTCTTTTCTTAATAATAATCTTCGTGTTTTGCTAAAGGACCTTGAAACTTTTTCATTCCCATCTAATAAATTTGTCTTGAAGTAAAAATTTTCTTCCTTTTCTTTAATTATTTTTATTACTTTAATTGTTCCTTGAGAGATTTTTATTCATCTTGTTAACAATCTCAAGTCTACACTTTAATGAAAAATTGTGTTAAAGAAAAATTAAATTGGACTTTGGAAAAATTAGAATATTCAAAAAAAGAATAATTATATATATTAATTTCATTCGCACCGGGTAGTTAACTTTTTAGTTTGTAATAAACGGAATTTTATGTTCAAATTTATTTTTAAAAATTACAAAAAAAATAGTTATCCTAATGTAAATAAAATTTAAAAGCTCATATGTACTTTATAAATTCATTAACTTAACTATTCTAACAATTCAAAAAATTGTGACTTTTCTTAAAGTTTTGTAATAGTAGATTACAATACATGTTAAGAAAATTTGTTATTACTACGAGTTGTGTATACAGAAAAAGACATAGACACGAGTCAATACTTATATCACGAGACCGTTAGGTCGAGTGATATAATATTGACAAGTGTCTATGTGTTTTTGTGTAAATACACAATGAGCTGTATAACAAATATTGTTAACTTATCTAATATACTGTTTTAATGTGCATGTGGGAGGTAGTTGCAATCAATACATTTGCAATGCAAAAAATAAACAAAAGTTCAAAATGAAGTAAGTAAATAAAATTTACTTAATACGGAGAATGTAAATAAAATTTACTTAATTAAATAATTACATGTACCATTTACCGAGCTAAATTTACGATTGTAAATACAACTTACCGATCACATGCCCATTACAATAAATTATTCTTGTAAGTGATGTAAATTATTTATAGAGAAACTTGTCAAGTTTTCCACTTTAAATAGATTATAATAATAAATCGTAAATTATCTACAAACACATTTTTTAATAAACTATTCACTTATTGGCTTCAATTATTTTAATTGAATATTTTCTACCTTTTTTTTTTGTTTCAACTAAAAACAGGTGTCAGGAAAATTAATTAGAAAGTGTGGTCCAGGAACTGAATTAGTTGATTGGCTATTAAATATATCACCAATAGTTCATACTAGAATTCAAGCGGCTGGTATGTGGCAAGCTCTTTTAGAAGAAGGGGTATTAGCTCATGGTAAGAAAAATAAACTTATTTAGGGAAAAATTTTATTTTGATTTTTAAATTTCCTTCTTTTTTTTTCCTTTTTATATTTTCCTGTCATTGTTATAAACTGTTTTTAAAAATAATTTTTACCAATTAATTGTGGTGTTCGTGGTATAAATATTGTTAAAAAAAAAACAGTAAACAAAGAACAACCATTTAAAGATAAATGCTTTTTATATCGATTTCGGGTTGACGAAGAAGGTATTGGAGGTGGACCACCATCATCAGATGACGTTAATGCTGCTAATGATTGTATAAGAGAACAATTAAGTACATTGCTGCATCGTGGACCAGATGCTACTTTGCGTATGATATTGAGAAAACCGTAAGTTTAACTAAAGATATTAATCCTTGAACTACAAAAACTTATTAAAATTACAAAGTTAATTTTTTTCATAGAAATAGAGAATAAAGAAACAATATTTATATCTAAACTTATATATTAAATTAATACTGTACTACTACACTATCTAATTTACACTATCTAATTTACTAGTCTATATGCCTTTACTATCTAAAAAAACAAAAATTCTTTAAAAGTTAAACAATTTTATAAAAATCTATACTTTCAGTCTACAATCTCTATACAGAATGTGGTATTAAAAATCTAAAATATTATAATTTTTAAACAATTTAATAACTTGCTTATTTTTTTTATTTCATATTTTAATAGAAGGATTTTTTTTAAATAAAAAAATTTAAGAAACCTATTTACAGTCAACAATACGTGCAAAAAATTTTCAATGAATTAGAATTTTCTACAATTAGGATAATCTTTGAGAAGCAAAAAAAAAAAAAATTAAAGCTGAAAGTATTGAGAAATTAAATTCTAAAAGAAAAAGTTTTTTAAAATATATATTCATTATACCCTCTAAGGACATTTTATTTTTATTGTGAACATTAATTTTTTTTTTTGTATTAAAATGTGAGAAATTCTTGAATTTTTCGTTTTTTTAACTAATTTTATTTTTAAGGTCGCACGAGAGAAGTCAAGAAGAATTGGAATTAGTATTTGAAGAATTATTACATATAGCTGCTTTATCACATTTATCAACAAGTATTAAAAGAGAATTAGCATCAATTATTGTATTTGAATCTCATGCTCAAGCTGGTACAATTCGTAAGTGTAATTAAAATAACAAAATAATATAAATTTTATAAATTTATAAATTAAAAAACTATGTGCAGAAATAATTTGAATAAGAAATATCACATTTGGAAGACGATTAGTATACAACACACTTCAGAGAGTATAAATTTGAAGTAAATGAAATCTCGAAGTTATCAACTTAAAATTTATTGCCATAAAACTAAACTTTTTTCTTTATCCAAATAATCCTATGATATACACATTCATGATAAAATTGGCAAGAAAATTCATCATTACGATAAAAAAAATTTTTTCTATAATGACCGTTGTACAACCTTTAAGAAATATAAAACTTAAACTTTTTATGTATAAAAGTTCTCTCGTTCAAGGAAAAAAAAAATTTTAAGATATTATTTTTCTCTATTCGAAAATTTCAAAAATGCAATTGTTGTACATATAAATGACAGGTAATTTGTAAATTTAAAGAATTTTTGTGTAATCTATTTTTTTTTTTTTTTTGCTCCAGAAAATATAAATCAAAAGAGTTTTTGAAGTAATTTTAAAATAATTTTAAAAAAAATATTATCCACAAGAAAGTTTTCTACTCTGAAAAATTGTAATCCTGACATGACGGATTCTATTTATTTATTTTTTATTATACCTTGTCTACACGAAAAAGGAATCATATTTAATCTCACCTTAGTCGTAAAAAAGTGAGATGTGAAGATTGTAGTCGGGATAAAGTTGTTTGTTTTTTTTATTTAAAAACGGAATTATTAATTAATAATTATTTTCGTTTAAAATTTAAATTTTAAGAACTAACAAGACATTGACACACATTGTTATTTTTAAACCCCACAAATTGAAATTATTCATCCCTGAAATTTTTTTCGGATTAGCCAGTCCGACTTGTTCAGCTTTTACTCCACTGGTGTAAACACCGTATTAAGTTTTTATATTTTATTTTATGAAGTTTCAAAATAATGTTGGTTTTCTTGACAAACAATTGTAAAAGTTTTATTTCAATTTATTTCTCAATAAAATAATAATTTATTAACCAATAATTGGAAAACTTCTTTGATTTAATTAATACTATAATATCAAGCTTTAAAAAGTTATAAGTTAAATTATTGTAGTCAAACTCAAGCTCCACCCTAGAGTAAAGTAAAGTTGATTTTTCGTAATTGTTTTTTTTTTATTTATTTAAAATATTATTAAAAAAAGTTGAATATCCATAATTTGAGCAAATTTCGCAAAAGCAATATATAGTGATTTGATGAAATTGAAGATACCTCTGTACATGCCCATATAGCTGAATAAAATTGTTATTAAGGAAGGAAGAAAAAAAAAATTTTACAACACAACAATAGATCGGCTTATGAATCATAAAAGACCACTGTGCGAAACATCACCTGAAGGGCCATTAATATCAAGCAAAAAAACTGCGGTTATGGCTGTATCAAAAGAAGAGTTAAAAACAGTTTTTCGGGAAATTCTCTCTGATGGGATCAAAAATTTGGCCACAAAGGAAGATGTGCACGCCATCGCCAAGTCAATAACTATTTTGCAGGCAGAAAATAAAGTTTTGACAGAAAAAGTTGATAACTTGCAAGAAAAATGCCAAAATCTTGAGGCAAAAGTCAAAAAGTTGGAGTCTCAGCCATTTGAAAAAAATTTAGTTATCCACCTACCAAAGACAAGTACACAGAGAGATCCAGTGGAAGAAACGAAAACATTGGTAAAACAATTAGCTAAATCTGATGATATTTTATTTTCAGTGACTCCTCTTAATCCTAGTATAAAAAGCTTTAATTTGCTCTTGGAGATGAATTCCAAAAATTCTGCTCATAGAATCCTAAAAAATTCAGGCCAACTGAAAGGCACTGGAGTCTTTGTACATCCTGACTTTTCACGTGAGCAAAGACAAGCAAGGCAAGTAGCGGTAGGCATTAGAAATGAACTGAAGAAATTATGTCCCGACATCTCTATGAAATTATTAGGCAGCTCGCTCTTGGTGGATGGCATCACATTCACTTGGGATGCAGAAGCTGGTCTACTTTCAGGAAATGAAGATGGGTTGATTGTGCTGAAGAATAAATATCCTCAACTTGATATATCAAAAATTAAAAAAATATACGTCAAAGATAAACAAACAACAGCTGGTTCTACAAGTGGAATAAAAAATAATTTTGATAATAGCAAATTTACGCCAAAAGATATGCAAAAAAAATTGTTCTGAAAAAAAGCCGTCTGTAATAATTCAAAAAGTATATTTAATAAGTATTCAATTAAAATTTTATCATATAATGTATCTGGTTTATGTAACAAGTTTTTATTCCCCGATTTTTTTTCATATGCGAATTCCTTTGATATCTTTTTTTTATACGAAACTTTCCTAACAGAAGCAAATCAAGAAAAGCTTTATAAATATTTCCCCGAACACCAGGTTATTTTTATTTCAGCTGTGAAAACCCACAGCAAAGGTAGGGCTAGTGCCGGTTTGTGTTTTGGAATTAAAAAAGATATTCCTAATTGTAAGTTTCGTAATAGTGAATTTGGTTACTACGTGGAAATCTCTCTGGAGGAACATAGTTTCTTGATTGTGCCAGTATATATTAACTGTACCAACTGGAGTGCATGTTATGAAAACACAGAAAATTTATTGGACAGCCTCGCAAATAAAGAAAATATTTTATTAATAGGTGATTGGAACGCCAGATTAGGTTCAGATCAAATTGAACAAGGCTCTAACTTTTTACCAAGTCACAATATTAGTTTACCAAGAGTCTCGCAGGATAAGATTATAAACTCAAACGGGAAAAAAATGTTGAGCCTTTGCCAGGAACATGATCTTTTTATAATTAATGGTTGCTCGACAAGTGACAAATTAGGTAGCTTATCTTACATTAAGGGCCTACACGCGACTTTGAATGACTTTTGTGCATTTTCAGGCAGGTGGTTTAAAGTATTTAAAGATTTTATCGTTGATTCGAAAACTTTTTCGGACCATATGCCTATAATAGTTCAGATTCAGACAGAGCAACTGCACATTCACAAGGAGATGCAATTGCTTCCTAAGCTCCACTGGAGAGCGCACTTGCAAGCGAAATATCGAGAAAATCTAGACCAGTTTGCAAGTCAAGCTGATTTAGACGATGCTCCAGTTAACGAGATGGGAACTTTATTGTTAAATGGAATTATTAGCTCGGCCTCATTCGCGCAAAAGAAAATTAGAGCTTCGGGAAGAGAAAAATGGTTCGATTGGGACTGTTCTAAAGCTAGGAGTAGTTCCTTCATCTGGCTCAAGCTAGCTAGAAGAAACAATTCTGCTTATTTCCGAAGCTGCTACGTGAGAGCTAATCAAGAATATAAAGCTTTATGTCACAAAAAGAAAAATGTTTATTTTTTGAATCTTGCCACAAGTCTGAGTAATGCGAAAGATTCGAATATTTTCTGGAAAAAGGTTAAAGAGTTGAAGGGCGACAAATTTATTTCGGGTAATAAAATCAGAGCAAATGTTTTTGCTTTGTACTTCGAGGATTTACTGAATATTGGTCCTGATACTTTTTCGATTCATTATGCAGCGAATCTAGTTGAAAACGAGCTTCTGGACCAAAGCATAACAATAGACGAAATAAAGACAGCACTTGCTAAGGCTAAGGATAACAAGGCACCAGGATTCGACAGAGTACCTTACGAATTTTTTAAACACTCAACCAACTCCTACCTTGAGAAAATTTGTCAATTCTATAACAAGATTCTCGAAACCGGTACAATCCCTGAAAGCTTTACTAAATCCATCATTTTCCCCATTTATAAGGCTGGTGATCCTGAAAGCGTAGAAAACTACCGAGGCATTTCGTTTCTTAATGTAATATCGAAATTGTTCACTGCAGTAATTCTTGGTAGGCTCGAATATTTCATTGAAGAGCACCAGTTGTTGAGCCAGTTTCAAGCCGGCTTTCGACGTGGCTACTCAACGGCTGATCATTTGTTTACTTTTTTCACAATAGCAGATAAATACCTTTCACAAAAACGAAAAAAACTCTACGTTCTATTTGTAGACTTTAAGGCTGCCTTCGATTCTGTAGACAGGAAAGCTTTAGTATATAAACTGAGCAGGCTGGGCATATCTTCGAAAATACTTAGGGTGATCGAAAATATATACGAAAACACCGAGACTGCGGTGTGGGATGGGTCCATCCTTTCTGGATGGTTTAAAGTGACAAAAGGTGTCCGTCAGGGATGTCTTCTCTCCCCACTTATTTTCGCTCTGTTTATTGACGATATCATAGACGTGCTTCCCGGAGGAGTGCAGATTGAGGATCTACTAATAAAGATCTTGCTTTATGCAGACGATGTAGTCCTTTTCGCCGAGACACCTGAAATGATGCAAATGATGCTGAATCGCCTCTCCGAATATTGCAAAAACTGGTCACTGCAGGTAAATCTTTCTAAAACTAAAATTATGGTGATAAAAAAAAATGCAGGAAGATTTGCATCTAATGAAAAATGGTTTTTTGATGGTAACAGGGTCGAGGTGGTTAACCATTACAAATACTTAGGTCTAACAATAACTCCACAAATTAACATGAAATCTCATCTAGAAAATAAGCTATCCAAGTCAATCCTAGCTTTAAACACTACATGGAAAAATCTAATGACTAAATGTGAAATTCCGAATAGTGCAAAGTTTCGTATCTTCAAGCTGTAGCACAATCCATTATGTGTTACGGCTGTCAAGTCTGGGGTTATAAGTCTTATGATGTAGTTGAAAAATTATTAAGATTTTTCTTAAAAAGAACATTTTTTCTTCCTTCAAATGCACCAAATTATATGATTATTCTAGAGACAGGCATTTCTCCTTTGTACGTGTATACGTTGAAATTGCATCTGGACTACATATTAAAAGTTCTGAGCTTCGAAAATTACAGATTACCAAAAAAATTAGCGATGTATAGTATTCAACATAAGGCCAGTTGGTGTAAAGAAATATTTGCACTTGCCGAAAAATTTAATGTCCAGATTGATTTTGGAGCAGATAAAATAACCCTGAAAAAAACACTATACAAATTAATTGAATTAGTTGATGTAGATTTGCGAAACTTTGCACTAGAACAAGCGTCAGCCTCGACATCAAGATCCTTATACTCGCAATTAGAACATAATCTCTGCGAACGAAATTATTTTAACGACAGGTACACCTCCCATGAAATCAGTACCATTTTTAAAACGAGAGGAGAACTACTAAACATAAATTATAGGCCGCTTTTCCCCACGACTAATGAACTCTGTAATCTGTGCAACCTTCAAGTCAGAGAGGACACATTTCATTTCTTAGCAATTTGTCCGATATTAAGGGAGTGGAGATTATTGTATTTTGGTAAGGAATTTTTAAGTCTTGCGGAAGTAAAAACTATTCTTAATGGTGAAAATTGGTTGGTCCTAGTTGGCTACAGCAGGAATGCTTTGCTTTTCCGGAGAGATTTTCAGGAAGATTCGTAATGATTAAGTCGGTATGATTAATTCGTTTATATTTAGTTTTTTATTTTTCTTCTTTTTTGAAGTTTGATTGCAGCATGTTTTTAAGCACATGAAGAAAAGGAAGTAAGTTAGGAAGCGAAAAGTATAAAGAAAGGATAAAAGGATATAAGGGAAAGAAAATAGTAAATATCATATATATGTGTGTATGCACATGTATATATTTAAATAAAGAAATGGATATTAAAAGAGGAAGAAAGGAAGGAATTAAAGAAAAAGAATAGAAAAATTATGTTGATAAGAGTAAATTAAAATTATGTTTAAAAAAAAAATAAATAAAATAAAAAAAAAAAAATAAAAGGTGTGAGCTGGAAGATAATTTACACAGCGTGATAACTTTTTATTACAGACGGTTTTTTTTTTACCATGTAATAAGGTTAAACTTTTGTTTCATTTGAATTAAAATTTCTTAGATATAGTTATTAATTGGTTATTTTGTACTTAAATATTATTATTATTATTATTATTATTAGTTTTAAAATTATTTTAATTAATGAATTTCCATGTACATATTATACCCATATTAATTGAAATAAAATGAATTATTATTATTATTATTATTATTATTATTATTATTATTGTAGTCAAACTAAAAATCTAACATTATAATAATATAATTTTTATATAATATTAATTTTTCATAACTTTAATCAAAATTTCTTTTCGCTAATCCCTATATTTGTTCTCTAAGTTATATGAGTAGGTATTTATATTTAACTTACATACATTATGTTAAGAATATATATTATGATTTATATATATAAAACAAAATTATATAGGTATAAATGAACTGCATAAACATTTTTCTTTAACATACTTAATTTTTTTTTTTTCTGTAGCATGAACATAATTTTTCAAGAAAATTTTCATGCATACAAGTACATATACTTGCGTACATAAGCAACAGGAAGTGGTTTCATTTAGAGATTCGTTAAATTAAAAGCTTTCATTTCAGTAAACCAAAATTAAATATTCATATTTGAGTTCTTAAGATTATTCAACAAAAATAATAAAAAGTTTTCATTTGCCATAGTAGGTACATGTATAAAAGAATTTTTTTTTTGTTTTTATTATTTTTCAAATGCTGAAAAATCCACAAGAGAGATAAAATCTTCAATCAAAAAGTTCAAGTACTTAAAAAACATTTCTTTTTCCTCTTCTTAAAAAATATTGCTTAAAATTAAAATACAACTTTAAATAAGATGATGTTAATTAATCAGATTTTAATAATAATGTCACAATATAAAATTCTTTTAATTTAAAATCTGTTTTAAAAATTTTCAAACTTTTTCAAAGTATATTTCTTATTAATTTCGTATTGATTACTATTAGATTGCTGAAATACGCTTTCAAAACTTTAATTAAAATTAAAATGTGTAGTTTAGAAACAATTACTTAAGTATAACTTTTTGAACTTTTTATTTAAAAAAAAAATTTTCAATCTTCTTATTTGCATGCCCAGAGGTTACAACTTTCTTCAACACTCTGTTAAATTTATTAACAAAAGGATACTGGAGACTCGTTATGTAATCTTTCCTTGAACAAAACACCTCCACAGTAGAAATTTAATAATAAATCTTATTTTACTTATACTGATAAACAATTTCTATAAAAAAAAAATTTCACTTCATAAAAGCTTATTTAGAAATTAAAATAATTTTTTTCTCTTCGATAAAAAAAAAAAATTCTTTAAAATCATTAATCGATCAAATATAAATCTTTTTCAATTTTATATCCACAATTCACTGTAATCCTTGCAATTATTTAAAACTGTATTCTTAATTCTAATCCTCCTATATATACATATATAATATACATGAATATTATATAAGAAAAATTTAAAGGAAAATATATTCGTCGAATTTTTCTTGAAGAAAACATGCGGCAATAAATCTTTTTTATATAAATTATTTTTTGTTATTGTTTGTGAACAAAAAAAAACAGTCTTTAAAATAAGTATATTTTTTATTAGGTACTTATTTCGCAGTGAAAGATGATAATATTTTTCTTATCTGTACTGAAATAAGTATGTGGTAAGATACGCGACGTCACCTTTGAGATAAGGTACCCAAGAAGTAATGGCTTTTTTTAACGTTCCTTATATTATCTTGAATTTAAAATTTTCTTATTTTCAGAAGCAGAATCAATCTGAAAATTTTATTTTTTTCCCCATCTGTAAAACTTGCTTGCCAGCTTACCATTCTTCGCAAAAGGTTTACATTTTAGAAAATACTTTTTGTTAAGAAAAAAAAATATTTTAAACGTAAGACCTGGGGGATGGAAATAAGGCCGCAGGAAATAAGGCCGCGACGTTTTTTTGTTGCGGTCTTATTTCGTTTTTAAGATTTTTTCGCGGCCTTATTTCGTTTTTCAAAATGAAATAAGGCCGCGAAAAAATCCTCGCGGTCTTATTTCATTTTGAAAAATGAAATAAGACCGCAAAAAATTACTCGCGGCCTTATTTCGTTTTGAAAAATGAAATAAGGCCGCGACAAAAAAAAACAATTATTCGGAGGGCTAATTTCATTTTTATAAACGAAATAAGGCCGCGTAATCTTGTGAGGTGAGCACACAGGGCAGGGGGCAGCAGGGCGGCGGGCGGGCGGTTGGTCAGTGGGATTTGCGGCGCTAGCCGCAAATCCCACTGACCAACCGCCCGCCCGCCGCCCTGCTGCCCCCTGCCCTGTGTGCTCACCTCACAAGATTACGCGGCCTTATTTCGTTTTTCAAAATGAAATAAGGCCGCGAAAAAATCCTCGCGGCCTTATTTCATTTTTCAAAATGAAATTAGCCCTCCGATTAATTTTTTTTTTTGTCGCGGTCTTATTTCATTTTTCAAAACGAAATAAGGCCGCGAGGAATTTTATGCGGTCTTATTTCATTTTTCAAAATGAAAAAAGACCGCGAGGATTTTTTCGCGGCCTTATTTCATTTTTCAAAATGAAATAAGACCGCAACAAAAAACCTATCGCGGCCTTATTTCCCGCGGCCTTATTTCACTGCGCCGTAAGACCTCCCACCATCGAAAATCTATTTATACTACACAAGAAATATGTAATACTAATGTACGTCATAAGTTATAATAAATAATATTTTTTATTTTAAAAATTTATGAAAATTTCCCAACTCAATAATTTTGTTACTTTCTACCACAAAATTCTCCAGAAACCATATCGCAATTTATCATTACGTCTCTTTTTTCAAATAAGAAAGCACTTCAAAACCTTGAAAAATGTTTTTCAATTTATATTCAATAACTAGAATATATTTTTCAAAAAAAAAATAAAAAAAAAAAAATTTACGAGGACGTAAAGATATTTTTGTACTTTTCAAGTACCAATTTAGACAAATATTAATTTCATGATGTTATTTTTATATAAATTTTCGTTTTCAACACAGGAATGTAATTTGGTTAAAAAAAAAACTGGTGCAAATACAATTTTAAGATTAAATAAAAATCGAACAAACATATTTGATATAACATATATGTATTTTTAAAAGTACAATTGTAAAGAAAATTTCGATTTTAAGAAATAAGTTCCTTTCTGAAATTCTCCGAACATATAAATTAAATTTATAATTGAAACTATGAGGAGCATAGAAATAAAATTTAAAAATAATATTAAATGAAGTTTTTAATCAAAAAAAAAACAATCTCTTTATCCAATCGCTATCTTATTATTTAGTTACGTTTAGATATAATAGTTTCATATGAAAGAATTATTTTTAGGAACTTAGGTTTTATTTAAAATCAAATTACAAAATAGATTTTAACAAGAATAATTCTTCAAAGTGTTCGTTGAATTTGTTCAAACAGCCTCCGAGATACTAATCCCTAGATATTACCAGTATTAGAGTGAAGCAATCAGAGTACTTTTTAAGTTTGACGGCTAGTAGTAAAAACATAAAATGGAACATTTGTTTTTCATCGAAGTCCATTTTTTACTTCTAAATTTGGAACCTTAAATGAAATCACTTCAAACCTTTAAACTTCTACAAAATAGATTCTTAACCAACCCTATATTACAAAATCTGTGTACCAATGTATAATAGGTATGTTTAAAAAAATATAAATTTTTTATAAATAAATATTGTTGGTTAAATTTATTCTTATATTTATGATAATTTTTAGCTTTTTAAAAGCTAAATGTCTTAAAAATAAAATAATGAAAATATTTTTCTTTATTTTCAACACTATCTCCATCAGACAACATTTTATTTTAATTATACCTAAATTTTTTTTTTATCCTTTAAATTTCATTTTCCTTTCCAGTATTTAATCAAGGTGATGAAGGACGTTCTTGGTATATAATTCTAAAAGGTTCTGTTGATGTTGTTATACATGGTAAAGGAACTGTAGCCACTTTAAAAGATGGTGATGATTTTGGAAAACTTGCTTTAATTAATGATGCACCCAGGTAAAAAAAAAATGTTTCTTAAACTATGAAAAAATAATTATACATTTAATTAGATTTTTTTCTTATTATATTATATATATATTATGTGGTATTGTACATATACATATAAAGTATGGTACATATTTATAATTAAATTTTTTTTTCTCTCGCTGAATATATTATAATTTAAATAATAAAAAGAAAATTCTTATTTTCTGCAATGAAAATATCCAGAAGATATTTTTTTTGTATTGTGTTTTATATAAAAAGAGAAAAATATACATTAATTGCACTTGTTGTACAAAAAAACAACTTAAAATTGATAGATAGCACTTTTCTGTTTTGATATTATATATAATAAAAACATACAAATGTATATGACACAACTAGTAGAAACTATGTGTACATAAAATAAACTTAAAGGTTCTTAGAATAACATTTTATATATCAGTTTATTACTAATTTAAGGATTAAGTGGTTATTAAGGATACTTAACGAATCTAATAATATATATTGTTCTTTTGAAACTTGAATATATACAATGCTACATATTTGAAAGTTTTTATTTACAAGAAAGGCTTATTAATTTAAAATAATTTTAATAAATGGTTGTATGTTTAAATAAAATAAAATAAAAAATATATAGAAAGAATCTTTTAATGTTCCATTTTAACATCATGTAAACAACTTATCTCATCAAAATGAAAATTTCTATGCAAATTAATATATAACAATTTCTAAAAAAAATATCTAATTCATCATTATTGCTCACAAAGCACGACTAAGCATAACATACAATTAAATATAATGTATTAAATATATATTAATATACGGTATCACACGCAGATTATGATAAATTTCAAGTAATAGCATTTTCTGAAAATCAAATTTATGATTCGATTATGTAGAAATATGAAGAACTTGAGTTAATTGAAACTGATTATGAAATAGAAAAGCCATTATGTTACCATTAATAATCTTGAAAGATTAATGATATCAAAAATTACCACAGAATCATAATTTCATAAAGATTAAATTAACATTCTCTACTTGATAAATTGAATAAAAAATTTTTACACATTAATCATAAATGTTATACCTATTATATAGTATGGAAATTTTAGGAAAAACCCATCAAATACACAAAAATATTTTTCATTCACATTTATTTTTAGTTTGCGTCCTTAAAAAAATATTAACTTTGAATGATAGAAGAACTTAAATATCCGCTTTGTTTTCTTGTACATAATAAACAGAAGAACTTAAACCCAAATGAAATGTAATTAATTCTAAAATAAAAAATTAACTGTTCGAAGTTCATAAAGGTTATTTCGTCGCTCATTTCTCTTCTGTAAGTACACTTAACTTATTAATAGTGGAATAGTGCAGAGTTTAACCAAAAAGGAGCGTTACATTTAATATATTTTTAAGCCATCTCTTAAATATAAAGAACCCATCAAATAAATTCTCCGTAATAAATATTAATATTTAAATCCACAAAAACCGAATTGATTGTATTGTAAACTTTGCATGAACATTTTTCATATGAATCAGGAAATTTTATTTTGTATGCAACTTGTACACACAATAATATTATGGTGTACATTGTTGTATGTTAAACTTGATGAATAACTTCAGAGACAGGAGTCATGTTAAATTCATCTAACCATACATAATATTCTTCATGCTTCAGTTGATTCAATTTTCAATTATTTTCAAAACTATAAATAACTATACATAAAAATGATGTGCACTATGAAATTATTTTTTAAAAAAATTCTTTCCATCCTTTTTATTTTTATAAAAAATTTCTTGGAAAATAAAATTACTAATAATAAAAAAAAATAACAATATTAGTCAGAAATTTAAAATAGAAACCATTATATTTTGCTTTTAATATTGCAATTTTATTGGAATTTTCATTTATATTAGTTCGTAATAATAATAATTATTGTAAAATAATCCATTAATGCATTTAACAAGGATATTGCAAAAAAAAAATAGAAATAAAAAATTTTTAAAATTAAAAGAAACTAACATAATTAATTTCTCTTATTTATATTTCTTTTATTTTTTATTTCTGCTCTAACACACTAAAAAATTTAATAATGAATGAAAAGGGCTGCTACTATTGTACTAAAAGAAAATAATTGTCATTTATTGAGAGTGGATAAGGAACATTTTAATAGAATACTAAGAGACGTTGAGGCTAACACATTAAGGTTACAGGAGCATGGTAAAGATGTTTTAGTATTGGAAAGAGTTGCTAAACAACGAGGACATTCAGCATTTAAGTATGTTTTAATAAATAATATAGATTTTATTTTTTTATTTTATTACTAATATAATATTGTAAATAAGACCATTGTATATATATAAATGAGAAATTGTATATACACGTAGTAGGAACCTTATATTATATTATTGCAATTATCTATAATAATCGATTATAATTACAAAGTTCGATAGAACTGAACTTTAACCTAACTATTAGCAATCAATCATTCGTTAATTTAAATAAATTTTATAAAAACTTCATATATTATCTAAATAAAAAATCTAATAACTTTTTTAGATTTCGAAACCGATAGGAGGTTTTTTTACAGAAATTATATGGATTAAGCATATAATAGATTAACTTTTAATGATGATCTAAACTTCCTGAAATAAAAATACAGACAGTTAGTTATATGTAGTCATTAATACTCTTACATCCTTGAAGTACTGTACATATATTCTATATAAAAACTAATACTACCTAGATATTATATATAAAAACTTTTACTATATTGCAATGCTAATAACAAAAATATTAAGAAACCAGAAAACTTTATTCAATTTGTTTTCTTTAATTCAACAAATCCGAATCAATCTTTTAAATATTAAAGAAAATTGATGTGCTTAAATTTTTCTTTCTGTTGTCTTCGAAAGTAAAGTATATTTAGCTTTCATTTTCAAGAGGAAAAAACATTTTTTTCCAATAAAAATGAAAATTAACTTAATAAAATTGTATTTTAAGATATTTTAAGATGTATAAAACCTGTGTGATGTTATATTATATTTATATTTTAACACATTCAGTTACTTCTTATATACTTTATATTTACCATTTTATGTTTTCTTTCACAAACAGAAGTTGTTAATTTTTCTCAGAGGTGGTATAATTTATCAAAAGTTAAATTTGAATTTAGATCTTAAAGATTAATTGGAAAATAAATTTACCGCATTTATGAATTAAAGGTATTTTATATAGAGAATATCGCATCAAGGGTATATAATTTTTTTGTTACTACATTTATTCGTTTTATACAAAATAAACTTATAAAAATAGACTTTAAAGAACTAAGTGGTAGCATACCAACAATTTTACGACCAAAATTTAACAAAACTCAATTCGAACTAATTGGGAATGTTGCATAGTTTTCCTATTTCCTCTAAAGTGAAATTTTTAAATAAATTTAATATCTAATACTTCGATATTTCTAAGTTCAAAAGAGTAATTTTTTTACCTAAAGGGGTTAATTGTGTTTACATTTTCATTTCATCAAATTTATTTGAACTTATGAAAATCTGACCATAATAATAAAAAAAAAAACACTAAATTAGAATTCATATAACGATTACAGAATTCTTAATGAGCTGATGAAAAACAAAAAAAAAAAGAATTATTTTAATGAAAGAAAAATCTTAATACAAAGATTAATTAAACATTTCCATGGAAATAAAATGATTGTATTTTTGTTATTCTTATTCCCGTATTTAACCAATAATAAATTAACAACAAAATAAATAAATATAAATTTAGATTTCAAACTTCAATAGCTAATTAACCACTTTCTTAATTAATAGCTTTATAGAATTTCAAAGTTCGTTTTAGAATTCTCATTTTCAAGATTATTTAAAATATACTTTCCACCATAATTGATGAATTTAATTATGTATAAATTTCAAATGAAATAATAACTATATATAGTAAACAATAAATTCTGTAGGCAAAATTACTTAATTAATTTAAATTATTTACTTCTTGAAATTTTTCGAATTATTTAAATTATTTTAAAAGTTTTTCTGTATAATAGACGAAACTTCCAGAACTAATATTCTAAATAATTTTGTTAAACAATTTTTTCTACCACTTTTATTAACGACCGACAATATAATATACAAAATACATATTTTTGTATAGTAAATATTTGTTTTCATAAAAATAAGAAAGCTATTTTTAAAGGTTTGACTATTATTATGGTGGTCTTAGTTTCTGAAATTTATAATTTACTTAATTGAAGTTTGTTTTGTCATCCGTAGTTATAAATTTTGTTTTTTTAAATTATTTTTTTTAAAATTTAAGTTCTTTAAAAACATCTTTTCTTCTATATTTTTTTTGAATAATTTCATAAAAAACATTGAAATTCATACGTATAGCCAAAAACAGCTACTTCTGGTCTATCTTCAGTAAAAAAAAGAAAAAAAAAAGACAATTTTATGAAAATGCACTTTAATAAAGAAAATGTTGAATATAAATGAAATTTTTCCTCTTATATTACTAAATTATTATTTTGGGGGTGGACAATATTTTTCGAAAAATAATGTTAGCATTTTCTTGACAACTTCGCTACAATTTTCTTCTATTATTTCGTAACTAAAATTATATTATCATATTTTTGGATTGTTTTGAATATTGTTAAGCCAACAGCGAGTTCTATGACATCTCACTTTAACTTTTATTTGAAAAGCTGAAGCCAGACTATACACTTATACTCAAAAATATATATAGTCGATCGGTGCACTCAAATTTCAGAAAATGAAATATTATTTATTTTATTTTTTTGCACTAAGAAAAAATAAATTCAAAAATATTAATTTTATTTATTCATATAATAAAGTTTAAATAAATATTTTTTTTGTTGCAGGAACTTCTTCATTTTTTTATACTGTCTTCAGAAGCAGTAATATTTTATTCAATTATAAATATATGTATAGGAAAAAAATAAAGTTAAAGCTTATTTAAAAATATTATGAGATTTTATTTTCATATAACGATATAAAATTTGTGAAACTGTATGTAATATATAAACATTGTGTACATACACTACATCATCGTTGTACTTAGAACTTAAAATTTAAAATTTATTAGAATTTCCACGAAACAAAATTAAATTTATGGATGATTTTATTTTTTTCGTTAAATTTTATTAGATGAATAACAAGGTAGTGGTTTTTAAAAGTGAAATAATGGTTAATTTTTTATCACGCAGTCTTTAAACTGAAGGACATTAAATATCAATAGTGTTTAGGATATTTCAATTCAGTTAACACTAATAAAAGACGAAATTTTCACTATACCTATGAATGATTTTCAAAGAAAATTTAATTTTTTTTTTTTCATTTTCCCATGAAGCTAAACTTTTCAAGCATAAGAGACGCATAAAAAAATAAATAAAAAATTTAAATGCGATTTATTTTCTGAAAATTAAATGTAAATAAAGTAAAAGAGCTTATCAAGTATGAATAACAGAAAAAAAATAAAAATCTTGATTACATTTTTTTTATTTTTTTTTAACTTTAAAGAAGCAAGGGTATACAATAAAAATTATGTTTAACATGTTTTTTGTTTTTTATTTTTTCTATTCTTATATTCTTTCAGGTACACAGTTATGTCGGGAACACCAGCAAAAATGTTAGAACATTTATTAGAAACACGTTTGGGAGGACAAGCGGGACCAAATGATCCATTTTTGGATGATTTTTTATTAACACATATTGTTTTTATGCCAGTAGCACAATTAGTCGATGAATTAGCAAATTAATATCCTTTTTAAAATACACGAAAATTAAATTTGAAAAAAATAAAATAAAAAAACTTAAATATTTGAATTGCAATGAAAATTAGGATAGATAAAGTATTTTCAAAATTAAAATTGTACTTTACTTTGTGAAAACTAGGTTATAGTGTATAAACTATTTTTGTTTTCGAAATCTAAATAATTTTCAAAGAATAATAGCCGTATTACAAAAATGTCGATCTACAAGCAACTGTTTTTAAGATATACAGATTTTTATTAATTAATTATATTTTTTAAATACCAAAACATCTATTAGTCATCTATTAGTAAAGTTTTTAAAATGCAAATTATAATTTTTCCCAATTTTTATATTCTAATAGACTTCAAGAGCATATCTATGATATTTATATATCGTTTATTATTTCATTTTTTCATTAATCTCACATTTGAGCTTAATGTATACAGAATGCTTTTAAATTTCAGGAAAACATAAAAAAAGATATCTAAATAATATTTCGAATACATCGGTCTCAAATACTAATTCCATATACGTTTCAAAAAGCTTAAAGTTTTTATTTTATATAAACTTGAAATTTATTTATCTTATATGAAACCATATTTTTGCAGTTAGTCATTTTTTTTTACCTTTTATGTCGGACACACGTTTTTATTCTCAAAAGTCAAAAATTTATGTTTCTTTTTTCTTTCATATGTGACTTCATTGAAATTGTTATTATTTTTTTTTTGCTTGGTCATTTTATTCAATATCATACGTGCAGGGCAAAATAAAAATTTTTTAAGGAAATTTAAAACTCAATTCAGTATATTTGTAAAAATAACCTTCAGTGTTAGAAAAAATAAAAAAAAAAACCCTTTTTTATTATTATTTTATATTAATGTAAAATTTTAATTAAAAAATACATACTATGACCAATCCTTAATCCTTCAATATTGTGTGTCAAAATGCCAGTAAGTGTGTGGAATGTGGATCATCAAAAAAAGTGTTTTTTTATTTAATTCTCCAAATTTTTACCGGGATGTTGAAGATTTAATTTTATATTCAAACAATGTCTGATTACCTATTAAAAGTATATTATATTAATGTTATAAATGTTTTGTAATATACAATACTACAATATGTCCTATATAAAACTAAACTATTTCTATGCTCTGAAAACTGAATATTTTAAATAACTTAAAATCAGGAATATACCTACGCAAATATAATATTGTTATTTATATCATCCATCTTTTATAAATGAAAAAAAAAGAACTTAATGAAATTACTACATTTGTAAAGTAAAATATTTTTGTAAAAGAAAAACAAAAATACATAAACCCTTTCTGATTTCAATAAAAGCAGAATATATATAATATACTTAATATAATTCTTGAAAATCACGTAAATTAAATTTTTTATCCACAAAAATCATATTTATTATTTCAATTAAATATTTCCATAAGATTTATCTAAATAAATTGAAAAAAAAAAATAATTTTTAAATATGTCCTGTTTTTAAGTTGAAGTCGCATTTTCTTTTTATCAATGTATAAATCAGAATTCAAAGTTAATTGAAATTGAATTTTTAATTCCCCTCTTTATTTTGCTGTTTTACTGTGTAAAACAGAATAAATGGTTAAGATTTCATGAACCTAAATATAAAAATATGTGTTTTCACATTAATCCTTTTTACAAGAAAAAAAATTAAATATTATGTATTTTTGAATAAAGGTCGTAAATTTAAGTTATTTATCTTCATCACCTTAAAAGGATATATGTATATGATAAAATATGTTAGGCTTTACATATAAAGATATTTTAAAATGAACATTTCACTTCTGTTTTTTTTTTTAAATTACGATGAAAATTCCTATGCTTAGAGATGATACGTAATTATAAAGAATATTTCATAAAATTTTAAATAAATATTTTAAGTCATTTAAGCACTTTGAAATTTATTCAAAATTCTACAGCTTTTATATTTTTCGAATTTGTTTTTATTATTTTTGTTTTTATTATATGTTTAGTTTTGTTATATTTTTAGCTTATATATAGATTCAAACATTTTAAAGGATCAGGAATATACGGAGAGAAAATTTTGGTCGTCTATTGAAACTTAACCAATTTATATTCAATGAAAATTTCTGAATTTCTATTTTCAAAATAAAACTTATTTTGCTAATCACAGAAAAACTGAAGTGATACTTTTTTCAAGATACGTGTATACAAATGAAAATAAGTTTTTCAAAATATCACGTACAAATATATTTAAACTAATGTTCTAAAATCAAAAGCATAAATAAAATGATTCTATCATTTATAAAAAAAAATTGTGAATCATTTTTATCCACAATCAATTTTCAATTGGCATCTCGTTAAAGGATAATTCAATAAAACTTTTCGCTATCCTGGAAATAATTGACTTTATTACATGATGATTTTTATTGTCATATATTTTTTCATTTGTCATTTTGTCAATTTGACGGCAAAAAAATGTTTTAATAAATTTTTAGAATATACAAGCGGATATATAGTGAACGTAGGGATTTAAACGTATATTTAATTATTTATACATTTATAAAATTTTATTTATACAATTTTCCTTAACCGCTGTGCACTTTTCATTGTATTGGCGAAGGTACTCAAACCCAAGAGGATCGAGAATATATTATTTCATTTAGAAAAAGAGTTGTATTATTTATTCAAAAATGGGTAGTTGCAGTACGACATGCAGTATTCGAAGATCCAATAGCCTGTGATTTTATTGAGGTAAGAATAATATCGATTACATAACTTTTATTTATAATTTAACCTCAAAGAATAAAAAAAACTGTTTATGCAAGTAATCCAATTTATAAGTTTTATTAAGGGCAATCAAGTGTTAAATTAATATAATGTATGTATATATTACATATATAATGTATGTATATAGTATATATATGTTGGCCAAGGGAAGTTTTGTTTTTTTTTTTTGAAAATCATGTTTAATAAATGAAAAGTTTGAATACTTCGATTTGATCAACGCAAGTTTTCTTCTATAAAAGACAATGATTCTAAATGTTCATATTATTTTAAAGGAAACAAATCTCAGAACAAATGTAAAGAAATCTTCAGTCTATTAAAACTTTCAAGATACAAAAATTATCCTTAAACTATTTTATAATTAATTCATCACATCATTTTGGTATAGTGACATTTATCTATTTAAGTAAAATTTACCACATATTTCTGAATTACGTAAATGAGCTCTTCCTGTGCTTAGTCTTTTTACTAATAAAATAAAAATGTAGCATAATAAAAATAAATTGAATTCCTGCTGAGAATTACGTTCAAATATATATGCAGAAACTTTATAAGTTTATCTAAATGTCATAAAACATAAAGTATATTTTATTAGATCAAAAATATAAAAATACAAAATTTATAAAAAAGTTTATTATATACTCAATTTACATATAAAACTCAAGCAATAACATAGCTTAATCCTTTTGAAGTGTGATAAAAGTCTTACATAAATTTTGCTTTATTATTAAACTAAAACCAAACAATACTTGAATTTTTTTTTTATATACAATTTTCCTTTTAAATAACAATTTTAATGAAATCATAACGTTTTGGAAAACATGACTGTCATCCTATAACTAACTTGATGAAATAACATTGATGAAAGTTTTTTTTTATTAAGTTGATATAATATATGGTTATAAAGTATTCTGTTTTATGTTTACAAAAAAAAAATTCTTATTCTGTCTATTTTGTTTTTTTTTTTTTTTCTATTTTCCTATATTTTCATTCATTTAATTTTTACAGGAAGTAGCATCAGAAGTAGAAGCTGATCCTGATTTACATGAAGAAACAAGTATAATACATCACGTATTAACACAATTATCTAGATATCAAGAAGATAGAAATCAACACGCTGGACAAAAATGGAAATTACCACCAAACGGACAACCAATATGTTTATTTAGTGGTAACACATCAAATTCTAGAATTGTTATTAGACCAGATGATGATAGTAAGTTTTTTTCAATAAAACATGTACATATTGAATTTTATTTATAGAATGGAAAAAAAACCATATATGATTGTGTTAAATGTATCAATAAATTGTTAATTAAAAAACGTGTAGTAAAAAAAATTATTGTAATATTTTTGCAAACTTTTATGTTATTCTTCATCCATGGCGTTTTGTGTACTTACACTTAGCATAGTTTAGGATTTTCAGTTTATAAAGAGATTACACACAAGAGAAATCAGACTAACATTTTTAATCTGAACTTATTTATTCGACAAATAGTACATACAGCTTTGTTTATTTCCATCATTTTCTTATTTTTTTAGTCTGTACCTACTAAAATGATTTTAATTATTCAACTATGGTAAAATATTATTCTACAACTACATCCGAATCTGTACTCAAATTTTCGTCTTAAAAATATGGTGTCAAACTATATTTTAACTAATATTAATTTTTATAGTTCCTATAATTAAGGAAGAAATACACTCACATAACGTTATATGATTTAAAAAAACATCAAATACATCATTTTATTTAAATCATCAACTTAAATCCTTTTTAATTTTTGTTTTTATTGCTTGATTAGCTTCTTTACTTGATTTTCACTTATAGTGTTCAACTATAATTCTTTTTAATTGCTTGTCAAAATTTATTTCATAATCTTTTTATCTTAAATGACACACCTTATTTACGTTCAGTATTAATAGTTAGTTCTATAGTAAAAAAAAATTAAAGAAGATTATTTTGCAAAATTTTGAAGAAATGATTTATTTTTACACGTACCTACATATATGATAAAATTATAATCCCACTGAATATTGTTTTCATTGTACAACACTATGTTTAGTATGAAAAGAAGTAATAAGCATAAGTATACGAAAATATGTAAACTTTTTCCACCTCCTGAGTTTATCAACCCCTAATACTGAGAAAATATGATTTATAATATAATGTTAACTCAGGTAAGCTTTTGAGACAAAATACAAAATAAATGTATAGTGAGAATCATTAATTGTATAAGAGTAAAACATTTTTATTTTTCCACAATTCATATTTTTCCACCTACATCGAGCTTAAAAGAATTCTTAGTTAAGTTAAGTTATTTTTTGCTACTTCCGATTCCATATTATGTTATTTTGTTTTATTTTACAAAGATTAAGTTACAGATAATAATTTTTTAATATCCTTAACAATGTGAATGTAGCATTCAAATATATTATATATAAAATTATTTTTCTATTTTCAGTAATTTTTCGTGTTTACTGTGCTGATCACACATATTGTACATTAAGATTTCCATTACATACCACATCAGAAATAATTAAAGCATGTGCTGCTGATAAATTACAATTGAATCGTGGACCAGAAGATTTAATTTTAGTTGAAGTTAGATCAAACGGTGAACGTTCCATATTTAAAGATAATGATGTCAGTATACCTACCGGATTGGCAATTAATGGTCGTTTATTTGTTTCAGTTAAAGATCATTTAGACGCTCTGGTTAGTTAACAATTCAATGATATTAATAAATATACTAAAGTTAAAATCACAAATAATGAATTTAAATTAAAAGACTTTATTAATCAATTTGTATAAAGATAACTCGAAAAACACACAGAGTATGTATAAAATGTTCTATATTGAATTTCAAAATTAATTAAACACCTTATTGTCACTATAACTAGCGATTACTAAAGATTTCTATGTCCAAATTATTTCTAAGTTACATTTAAGAGGTTAACTGTTTTGCTGACATTATTGTTTGCAACTTATATTTCGTTCAGAACGTTTCTGCAAGAACACATTGTAAAAAAAAAAGAAAATTTTTACTTTCAAAGAATAAAAAAATAAAAAATTGAACTTGCTGATTGATAAATTGAATCAATTATTTATTTAAAAATATTTCCTTTCATTCTCTATTTACTTTTCTAAATTGATTTAATGAATAATTCATTTGTTTGGTTGTGTTTACAAAAAATTATCTTAAAAGATTGTTTAAGCAAATTATCTTTGGCGTTTCATTTAAATTTTAAATTTTTTATTTATTTTTAATATTTACAAAAAAAAACAAAAACAGACTCCTTTACCAGAACAAGAAGGCGCCACCGAAGGTATTGATACTGACATTGAAATTTTAAGTACCAAAGAATTAGGTTATCATATAACTTTATTTGACTGGGATTTATTTTGGGCTGTACATGAATATGAATTACTTTATCATACATTTGGTCGCCATCATTTCGGCAAGGTAAATAATTTTAATATTATATATTGTGTATGTTATTTATTTATAATTAAATTTTTCAAGGTAACAATTTTTATATATTTTGTTGTTCTCTAATTAAGACATTGTAAGGAATATTTACACTTAATTACATAGGTATATGAGAAAAAATAAAATTATATTTAGAAAATATGTAGGTGAAAAATGAAAATTTCTTATACAAATAGAAATTGTTTATATATAATTAAATTGTTATTCCGTTGTGGTACAATTTAACCCATATATTGTTGATCGATGATTGCATTTCAAATGTTTTTTTATCTGGATTAAATTAATTATCGAATAGAAGTGAACAGATTTTCGAATAAAATGAACAGATATTTCAAAAATTTTTGAGAATTGTTTTAAACTTTATCATTAAGGTTTCTTCAAATCACTTAGGCTGAAAGTCTTTTAGAGTTATATCAGAAATTAGAAAGATGAACTAGACCTGATTGTTTAAAGTTTATAGCATTAGTGAGTGCTTGTCATCTTTGCCTCAATCAGTACCATTATCGTGACGAAACTATTTTTAAATCAAACAAAAATTAACATCGAACTCTCATTATTTGCTGATTAAAGCAAATACTTTACTAATGGACCGTCAACAACAATTCTATTAAAATTATTCAAATCTTCGACTTAGAATTATGATCAAAATTTGCTTTCTTCACGCCTCAAGAATAATTTGCTGAATTTTAAAATTATGGTAATATTATTTTTATCTTAATCACAAAGGAATTAAAGTTCTAAGTTTTTTTTTACATACATAAAGCAGGTACATATCTAAAGGGCATAACTTTCTGTCAAAAAAGAAAATGTGTTATATTTAACCTCAATTTTTTTTTTTTTTGCCAGTTGACAAATTAAATAGAAACATAAAAACATCACTGACTACAAGAGGTCAAAGATTATTCATACAAAAAATAACAAAACTATACCGATGTCATTCGTCACAAAAACCAAAAAAAAAAACCATATCCCTTTTTTTTAATCTTCTGAGAAACAATTTTTATGTTCAAAATTTATATGTTTCACAAAGAAAAATTGAATAATAAATTTTTAATATTTTCTTTAATCTTATCAAAAAATATATAAATATGTATATTATAATTTTATCTTAAAATGTGTAGTAAATTTCATATATACATATATGTCACAAAGATTTAATACGAGAATATTAGAGTGTTCCAAAACTAATGATTGCAACATACTCTCATTAGGAAAGACCTCATTTGTAACAATATACAAATTGTAGTAAATTTACAGCTTACTACAAGCACTGAAATGAAATCAAGAAAATCTATATATGTAATATTTGGAATTATAAATGTCAAAATATTAACCTATAATAAATAGTTTTAGATACTAAAATCCTTGTTCAATTTCCAAAACAAAATATTCTAAACTTTTAATAATAAATCAAAAAAAGTAATTTTCTTTAATATTACAAAAAGTAATTTACACTTAATGTGTACTTTAAGAAACATATGTGGCTCTTGTCTATTAACAATTTACATTGAATCAAAATTTTTTCTTACAAAGATTTAGTGCAAGGGTTAAAATACATTGTGTGTCATTCAAGGTTGCCCCACATAACATTTTTGTTTCTCTCTTTTTCACTTTTCCACAGTAATGAAAATGTGAATTTTAATATTACATTTTAGATTGTTATATGAACGTTAAAAATAAACATATCGTTTTTATGATAACTTTTGGCATGTTTTCATAAAATGCTTGTATTAAAATTTATATTCTTAATTAAGTTCTAACTATATTATTTTCACAGTTTATTATGTTGTGTTGTGTTGCATCCACAATGCATATATGATATGGCATGCAGATTGTGCACACAAATTTTAAGTAAAGAGCTTCAACAATATAGACACTTATTATATACATATGTAGATGTACATATATATTTTATTGAATAATCTCATAAATTTATATGTACACACACATAAAATGTAACATTATGATGAAAAATTAAATTAAATTTATGCATATAAATATGGATTATAAAATTTTAATCTTTCCGGAAAATCTTTACAAATTTTCTTTTTATATGGTTAAAATAATGTTAAAGTAAATTTAAAAAAAAAAATTTCTTGCTAAAAATTCATCCTTTTATATTGTAAATTGTAATATTATTGTATTATTGTATTATTTGTACAGGAAACTTTTAAGTTAAATAAAAAAGAATATATTTAGTTCAATTACATGTCATCATGTTACTTTAAGGTTTGGTAAATCCATTTAAATTCTATCGGTTATATTTATAAACATAATTATTTCACAAAATTAGATTTTATTTCTATTTTACTCTATTTATTTACTTATTCCTTGAACCAGACCCAAATTATTAGAAATATGTAACGATAAAGTTTCGATAATTTCAACAATAGCGTGTTTAATTCTAATTTCTGTATTGAACAATAAATTAAATGAAATGAAAGAACAAAAATACTTTTATGATAAGAAATATAATTTACAATTTATTTGAGCTTGTTCAGTTTATTTTGTGTGATATTTTGCGTCTAAATCAATGTGATAATAAAATGACCATGTTGAAATTATATCTTTTTGATTGATGTAACAAAAAAAAATAAGTTAAAAAAAATTCAAAAAAGGTTAAAAATAGATAACTTTAATATACCATTTTCAGATACAGTACTGTTATACACAGTTTTAATTTTAATATTATTATGTAGACTTAATTTCGCATAAATTTAATGAATATTATTTATATTATACATAGATATTACTATACATATAGTTACAAAAGTGAATATTAGGTAGACATTTTTCATTAATAGCAAATTCAAATTAAATTATTTTATTTCCAGATAACAGCAAATTTAGATGTATTCCTGAGGCGTTTTAATGAAATTCAATATTGGGTTGTTACAGAAATAGTGTCTACGTCAAGTATGAGCAAGCGTGTAGGATTGTTAAGGAAATTTATTAAATTAGCTGCATAGTAAGTAACTAACTTTTAAAATTTGTTCAAATTTCTCAAAAACATTACACAATATTATAGGATAGTTTTTTGAGCTCTTAAGCACTTTAAAAGAGATCATCCTATATTTATCTATAAGCTATGAAAACTTTTTATTAAAATTATTTAAAATTTTCATACTCACAGTTGCAAAGAATATCAAAATTTGAATGCTTTTTTTGCTGTTGTTATGGGATTATCTAATATGGCTTGTTCTCGTCTCTCACAAACCTGGGATAAATTACCATCAAAACTTCGAAAACTATATCAAGAGTTTGAAGCTTTAATTGATCCTAGTCGTAATCACAGAGCTTACAGGGTATTTGTTGGAAAATTGCAACCGCCTGTGATACCATTTATGCCGCTACTGTTGAAAGATATGACATTTGCTCACGAAGGGAATAAAACAAGTTTAGATGGTTTAGTTAATTTTGAAAAAATGCATATGATGGCACAAACTATGCGAACAATAAGATTTTGTAGATCTCGACACTTAGGTAAGTTTAAAAGGAAATTAAAAGTTTGTAAAAAATGTCTTTCTAATAAGTACATTGTTTTTTTTTTTTAATTGAAACAGTATTGGATCCTCCATCACCAAAAAGTGAAGGTGAAATACGTTCGTACATAAGTTGCTTAAGGGTTATAGACAATCAACGGACATTAACAGCAATGTCACAAAAAATTGAACCATCACGTAAAATGAATAATTAAAACATTTAATCAACTCTCAATGTAAATAAAGAAAGCAAAATTAAATTCTTTTGCTTCAATATTTGGATGAAAAAAAAAATAATAATAAAATAAAAATACATATAATATTAAGACCCATCATTATATATTTAAATTATTTACGTTTTGTGTTTGTGATTGTTGTTAAACTGATTTCATTTAAGTAAATATTTAATGATTTTTATTTTCCTTTTAAGTATATAGTACACTGGAAAACAAAAAATTCGCTGTAAAATAAATTAGATTCTTCATTAATTTATTACAAAATTATTCTATTTAAAAAATTTGGAAAATTTTCAGAAAAGAAATTTTGAAATATAAATCTACATCAGCTTCATCAAATATCAAATAATTCAAATTCAATTTCGTTATATTTGTACTGATATTCCTTTAATAGTTCACATAGAAAATGTTTTCAGTGTAAATATAAAACACGATAAAACATTAAACCAAAAAATAAATATATATATGAACAAAATAAAAAAATATATTAATTTATTCCAATATATAAGACTTTTTTAAATTCCACTGATGATTTCATCTGAATATTTTGAATTATTTTTTTTCCACCGCTATTATATTTAAACTCCAATTTATATAAGATATTTTAATAATATTTTTTTTATTTTGTGATGTGATATTGTATTAATTATAAATTGATGTATTTTTAAAATATTTATATGCATATGTTTTTTTTATATTAAAATTGTATTAAAAATAAGAACTGTTAGCACCTTACTTTTATAAAACATCAGGTGTGTGATTGTGAAACTTTTGTCGAACGGTCGTTAATTGAGAAATAGCTTAAAATCTGACAATTGTCGTAGATTTTGTTCAAATAATTTTAAAATGTGAAAATTTTTCATATTATTTTTAATTAGTTTTTCAGAATTATATCATTTCGACAAAAGTTACATAATTCCAGCCTTCATTATAGTTTTGTTTTAATCATATTTTATCATAATAATTCTTGTTATTACGCAAATTTTTTTTTTTTAATTAATTTCTTAAGTATCTCGAAACAAATTTATTGATTTAATTTAAAATTTTTATTGTCATTAACGATTTTTAGTTATATTATGTATACTACATACTAATTATTATTTGAATACATAACGTAAATATATATATATGTATTATGTATTATGTATTTAATATTTGAAAACTTAAAAACTTAAACTTCAAATTATGTTCTCTTAACTTTCATACAAAAAAAATATACATATAATTATTCATTGTGTATTCAATTAACCAAATATGAAAATTTATCTAGAAAAAAGTTAAAAAAAAATAAAATAAAAAATTAGGCAGTATCAATCAAGAACCAATTTTCTTTATTATTTCATAATATTTAATTTGGAAAAATCTTAAAAATATTGTATTTAAAGAAAAAAAAACATATATGACCGAATCTTATGAAATAAAAATTTTAAGATAAAATAAGTATGTAAAATTAAAATTTATGTTCTATTTTATTATAAAAATTAAATATTAGGAAATTATCTCATAAATTGATTAAATATTAAAAGAAAAAATTATTTTTATTACGATTAAAAAAAAACTTATTTTGAAAATAAAAACAAAATATAGAAAAACATTTTAATTTATATTATGAAAATATATAAAGATAAAAATATTAAAATATGATTTAAGTTAAAGTATAAATGTTGAAGTAGAAAATATAATAATGTTGAATTAGTGATTTATATAACTTATAAATATAAAATTTAGAAATCCTCCAAAAAAAAAGGATTAAAAAGTTTCCAATTTCGTAAACTATATTACAATCCTTTTTGTCTATATCTAAAAACAACATCAACTACGACAAAAACTTTAAAAATAACAAAATAAAACTTCTTTTTACATATTTTATATTTTGTTTTATTTATTTAAAATCTACTTTAGTTTTGTTATTTTATTTTAATTTTTATTTTGGTTTTATACATATATATGAATTATTTCAAATATGCGACAAATATATTAAAATAAAATCCCAAATTCAAGAAATTAAGAATCAAAGTTAAAACAGATTTTCCTTTATATTAAGAACCACGACACATGAAAGTCCTGGAAGTCCTGGAATATAATTATGATGATTATGCAATGAAACTCGATCCTAACGATGAATGAAACAAAATAAAATCGATTAAAAAGAATGTAAGTAGTGTTATAAGACAAATGAAAGTTCTCATTGGTATTAATTTTTAAAAAATAATTTTTATTTGCAAGTTCGCAAAGACCTCAAAATAATTACAAATTTATTTTTTGAATAATTTTTTTAAATTAATAGTTTATTTAAGCTTCTACCTACAAGCTGAAAATTTTCATTTTCCTACAATATCTGTGATCTTATTATTTTATCTATAATACTTCCAAATTTAGGCACAACTTTAATAAAATTTAAAAATCAAATACATTAGTTTAAAACTTCAAACTATTGGTAAATTTAAATATTTAAATATTAAAAATAAATTAATTATATTAAAATCAAAAACACCACAAAAAAATAACTAAACCACGAAATGAAATTTTTCGGTTTCCATGTGCATTTTGTTTTTAAGAAAAACGTATTTTGTTAAAAATAATATTAAAAAAATAATTAAGGATTAAAATTTTAAAACATAAAATTTTCTTGAAATAATTATTTCGATGGTTACTTAAAAGAAAAAATATTGATAAGAGTATAAAGAAAATTTATAATTATTTTAGATTCATCTAAAGCTCAATGTCAAAAAAATTAATAAAATTTCCCTAGTTTCCGAGAATTTAAAAAAGTCTATCTACATGCCAGTATTCTGAATAAATATGAATTGACTTCTGAAGATTAATAAAAACAATCGAGGATTATTTTACATATACATATTCAAATCCTTTAAATAGAATGTTTTATTTTATATATTAAAGATAAAATGCTAGATAATTATTTTTTTTCATTATATTAAAAATCAAAAATATTTTAAAATTAAAATTCATAGAATTTATAAAAGTAGCAAAAAAAAAATTAAAAATCAAAAAATAAAAAACTGGTAAGGGACCTTAATGAATAAAAATATGTTAATCAAGAAAAATTATTATTAAAAGTTCAAATAAAAAAATTTTCTCTTAAGAAAAGTTTAGACAAAAAAGATTTTCTTAGATTTTAAAATGAGTAATTTGTTCCAACAAAAAGTTTTTTTCTTAACATAAAAATTTTTAAACAATTTTAATTTATTCTTTTAGAGAGAAACAATATTTTTAATTAATTATATACTTAGTTTGAACAAGCTGATTTGCCAAATACAGAACTTAACATTGTAATGCTAGAAAATGAAGAAAATTTCATAGGAATTACTTTGATTACTTTTCCACTTCATAAAACATTTTTAATAATGGTAAAAATATAAGGAAAAAATAATAATATTTCGTGCGACATTGTGCTTAGATTATTATTTCATTTAGTCTGGAAAAAAATATGTCTTTTTTTTTTTTGTTTAATAACAAATTATTTACATAATGTAAATATACCCCCTTGAAAAAAAAAAATAAATAAATAGTGAATTCTAATTAACAATTTTGTATAAATTAAGTAAGCACACTATCGGAAAATGTTTATTATTTACATTGAAAACATTTTACATTCGTTAAATTACTTTCTTTTTTTTTCCAGGTTTTTACAATTAGTTTTCGTTAAAATGAATAATTTTTTTTTGGACTATATAAAGCTGTATAATAAAAATTACAAAATACTTATTAGTAAAAAAATAAATAAAAATAAAATAAAACCACTAAATCGTGCTAATTAATGTTGTTATTAAAGTCAAGCCACATTAGTTACTAATTAAAGTTGTATATGTTAAGTGATTAAACTAAAATGTCTTTTTATTAAATTCAACTTAATGTTTCATAATTTAACCATAGTTTTCAACATAATAGTTAAGAGCATTATATCTGTTTGCAAATAGATCCCGAGAAGCCCCAAAAGTTGGCTTACACAATTCCAATAATTGAACCTTCTTCACGCACGATTTTGTAGGTTACAATTCTTAAATTAAGCATTTTCACAGCATTATTCAGCAGATTAAATTTTAACCCCTACTTCTACCACAAAAAAAAAAAAAATTCTTAAACATTGCAATATATTTCACTTTTCAAGAAATATGAAATATTTTTTTATTTGAACATTGTTTAAGAAAAAATCTCTTTTATAAAATATAAAAATCAGAATTAAGTACATATAAATTTAAAAAAAACAAAATAAGAATAAAAATTATAAATATATTACAAAACAATAAAGGTAAAAAGCAATATTAAAAGTTATGAAAAAGAAAATTTTTAAGGATTCGTTACAGGATAACAGACATAAAAATGTAGTTTAAAAAAAAAATAGTGCTATAAGATCATAAATAAATAAAATTTATATAAAAAAGAATCTTTTCTATCTGATTTCTCAACTAAACTTTTGTAAAAGAGACTTTTTAATCTGATTATACCCTTTTCTTAAATTTTATTAAATAAGAGAAAATAAACTATTTGTATCCACAAAATTTTCTAATTTAAATTTTTTGGGTAATAAATTATGTATTCATTTTAAAAAACAATTTTAGTATAAATCAAATAGGCAAAGAAACAAAAAATAAAAAAAAAAAGATTTTACCCAAAATAAAATTTAATTTTTTTCTTATCATAATGTTGGAATCAGTAAACCAATTTTTAATGTGTTGGAAAACTTAAAATATGTTCAAAGAATATAAACAAAATTTTATTTGGAATAATATGATTCTTAGGAAATCAGGAATTGAAAGATGAGAACTTTAAAAGATGAAAAGAAGATTTTCTAAAGGAACTACATTCTACATTACTATTTATGTAGACAATTTATTATTTTATACAATTATTATTATTTTTTTTTTTTATTGAAAGATTATTTTTTTATGAGTAATATTAATACCCAAATATTAACATTAAAGCCACTTTTAATGAATTTAATGTGTATAGAAATTCTTTTCATAACAATTTATTGATAATATTATATAATATCATTTTAGGTTTTACTCATAGTTATTCGATTAAATAAAGTCATCCAAACTCTCTTAAAGCTAAACAAGGTAAACCAATTGAAAATAAAGATTAAGAGTATAGCTCTTATTTTAATTGTTAACTAGAAAAAAGGTTTGACACAAAATTTTGATTCAAAGCTTTAAAAACCAAATAACTTAAAATCAGCTTGCATAACTCACAAAAATAAAGGACATTCAATCAAATAATAAAAAAGAACATTTAATTAAGTTTCTATGTGATAATATCTTAATTACCTACATCTAAATTCAAGAACTTATTATTTACAATATAATGAAATAATCTTATAAGGGGGCTTATTTGCGATATTTTTACATAAAAAAAGAAAATAAATAAAATATATATTATATGATTCCAACAAAATATGTAAATAAATGAGAAGAATTTTTACAATCTTGACACACTACTGTTGTTTTACATAAATGTGATTAAATTAAGACAATCTTCAATAAAACTTTTTCAATAAAAAAGTAAACAAATATTTTTTTTGTTTTTCAATATTTAAATAAATTTTTTATTAAATTAAAAAAAATTATGTATATATTTGTATATCATATACATACATAAATATATATGTATTATTAGTAAATAATAATAATAAGAAAAAAAGAAATCCAGTCCATTTTGAAAAGTAAAAGAAAAAATTATGAAAAATAAATAATATAAAAATAAAAAAATTTCCTGTAAATTTTCTTTACATAAAATATATTATTGCTCTGAGAATAAATAAAAGTAAAATATTTTGTAAAAACAAAATATTGATAAAATATGGCAAAATTTTTGTAATAATTTGTTAAGAATATAAGATGCGAAAAAAAATATTTTCAACTTAAATATTATGATTAATAATCAAGATAAATTCAACTGACTCGAGTGAATGCAAAGTAATACGTCGATATTTCTAGCTCTGTCATTTGTAGATATTTCAAAAAAATAATAAAAATAATTTCAATAAAAAAACTAAAAAATTATATTTATTTTAATTCTTGTGTAAAAACTTTTTTTTTTATTGTTACAAAATTTTTTTTATTGTTACAAAATTTTAGTTTCTAACATCAAAGCAAAAACAGACGATTTTTAAATCTACAATCTCGAACATATAAACTTGAAACTTTTATGACGGGTTTTCTTCCATATTATACAATTTATTATAATTTTATATTATATTGTACACAATTAACTTTGATTTCTACAAGTTAAAACTAATTCAAAACAAACTTAAAAACTATTAGATTTTTGAGCACATAAAATGATGATGACCCCTTTAGTTGTATATATTTTTCGTTTTATTGTTTCAGCTTAATCTTAAACCTCATAGAATTCGTATAAAGATATAAAATTTATATCTAAATAAATAATTTGTTATTTTTTGACAAAATGAATGAATTGGGTATAGGGCAATCATAAAAATTAATGAATGAAAGCCACCAAATGTTCTTCAACAATCAACAGTAAAGAAAATGTAACCATTTGTATTATAATTTACAATACATATTTATATTTGACTATTTAAATATAGAAAAATCAAGATTTAAAAATGAAGTTGGAAGCTGGATTAAAATATTTTCTCAACTATATTGAACTTTTTTTTCAATAATGATTGTTCAACATAATATGTGTAAGCAAATCTTATTATTAAATGGCGGATTTTTATAGGTTTTAATCTTTTTTTACTGTTTTCAATTAGGTAAGTTTTGAGATAATCTGCATCCGTTTCTTAAAATTTTGATTCAAAGCTTTTTTGTATTTAGATTTAGAATCTTTTTAGGTGGCTAAACGATATATTTTGGCACCTAAAAATCCGCTGCCTACTTATTATGATCGAAATAGTCAATGGTCAAATATGAATAAAAAACTATAAAAAAAAAATTTAAAAGCTTTTTGAGCCTAAATTTTTGACCAGCTCAATAAAAGAAAAAGTTATTCGAAAATTAAATAAACTTTTGTTAAAAAATATATATATATATATTAATATATGTATTTTAAATCAATACTTGTTGTGCCATCTGTGAATGAACCCTTATACCATAATAATAAATAATAAATATTTGCAAAATTTAACAATAATTTTTTCTCAGAGTGAATTTTTTTTGTTTTTAAAAACCTGCAAAAAATCACAAATAAAAATTACAAATAAAAATAAAATATTTATATAATTTATTTAATCATTATTTTTTAATTTGTCACTGTAAGAAATGGAACTCCAATATCTATCTGTGAATAAAAAAAAGAAAATTAATCAAAAATGAAATTATTTTCTAAGAAAGATAAGCAGAGTTCAAAATAAAATGAAAAAAAAAAATCTCTATATGTCAAAATTCTATATTAAATTAAAATTTAGGTATTAGATATTTGTATAAGGTATTCGATTTTGTTATAGGAAAAAAAAATTTTAGAAAAAATATAAAAATTAAATTTGTAGTTGAATATGTGAAAAACAAAAAATTATGAAAGAAAAATTTATAATAAAAATATTTTCTTAACCTTCAAATTAAGCTTTAAAATTATAGAAAAACAAAATTTACTAAAATTACACAAAATTTACTAACTTTTTAACAGTCATTATTCGAAACAAAATATCCTTAATATTTTTAATTGAAATTTATTAAGCGCAAATATGATAAATATAAAATATATACAAATAAAAAAGTTTGTTGTTTGCACTCTAAAAACGATTCACCTCCGCTAAAAACCATATTATATAATGTTTATCAATTTTACTATTATATGAAAAAAATTTTCAAACATTCTATGTTTCAAAAAAAAAAAAACAAAAACTAAATTTATAAATTAAATTGAATATGAAATATAAATTGAGTTTTTAAAATTAATTTAGTATTTTATTTCGTATGAAATTAATCTATAAAGTACTATAATAAATTGAAATAGTACTAATAAATCTGACCTATTTGGGAATAGAGTCATGCCTTACGAAATCAATCAATGTCTTGACGAATTCTCCGAAATTTATATTTAATTTTAACAACTGGTACTTATAATTGTACAACTCGTCAAAAATTCTACAAGTGGTTAATTCGAAAAAATTGAGATTGTACAACTGGTCTAAAATGTACAATTGGATTGTACAGGTGGTGATAGTCTGTTCAAATTGTTTTTCTAGGTACAAGTGGTCAATTATACAAGTGAAATCTTTTTATCTCTTGAACAATCCGAAAAACTAGAATGATGTACCAGATGTAAATATTAGATTGTACAAGTGGTATTTTGAATTGTACAACTGACATGCATCCTAAATTAACAACAACATCTTATCTCTATTGGACCTTTGTACATATTTCTTTAATCTTACAGATGAAATTTAAAATTGGATGCAAAAACAATTTTTTTGTTTTTTTTCGAATTTATTGTAAAAAACATAATTTTATTATTATCTTTTTTCTACATTTTTTGTATTTTTTCCCCATGGAATAAGAAATAAGTATAAAATTTTTACATTAAAAAAATAAAAAAGCATCAGGATCTGATTTCAGAATTCAAAATTGCATGAGAAAACTTTATTTTTAAAATAAATAAATTTTCATGATGATTCATTTAAATTGAAACTATTTTTAATGTTTCAACTTTGAAGTTTTAATGTTTATTTCATGTTAATGTAAAGAAAAATGATTTTTCACTATTAATTAAAGAAACTTTTGAAGGAATTTATTTATTTAAACACTGAGCTTTTGTTATGTAAAGAGAATATCAATACCTTAATTTGCATTTTTTTTTTCAATTAAGTATGACAATAGTAATACCGAATCCAGTTACCATCAGTGAGCTTGTTGTCTCTTTTCTAATGTAGAAAATGTATAAAAAAAAATATAGAACGAGGTAAGAATGTACAAATATAACATTCATCGAAATCCAGACCGATGTCGGAATCCTAAAAAGCAAAAGGATCTACCCTCTAATGCAAATCTATCTACCAAAACACATATTTTCATTGATATCATTTAAAATTTATAAAAAATAAATTTTATATGGAATTTTTGAGTCCCTTGGCCGATTGAGAGCAAACCCGGAATCGTAGATCCTCATCCTTTAGATGACGTGAAAGTAAACTTGTAATACTAGTAAAGTAAACTTGTAATATCTTTGCATAAATCTAAATCGATTAGTAATCCATTAGTTTAAGGACGGACGGGCGGACATTTAATGAAAACCTTTAGTCCGTTTTTTTTTCATATTTTTGATGTAAGACGGGCTAAAAAAGTACAAGAAACAATTGAAAAATAAAAACTAATATTTCTTTCTAAGCCATGAATGTTGCACTCCAGTTAAAAAAGAAAAACTATTTTCTTCCCATTCATTTTCTGTATGTGTATATAAATAATTTTCCACCTGTTTTTCTATAATAGAATCTTTCCTTTTTTTTTAATGGAAAGTTTTTTTTTTGCTCTTCTTTATTTTCTTTTCTATTGTACGTTTTATCAATGAAATTAGAGAAAATTTTTTTGTACAAAGTAAAGTTTAAGAAAATATTTTTTTAAGTAACTTATAACTATATATATCAATATATATGTATGTACACTTAACATTTCAAAAAATAAATTAATTTTCAATTCAATTGAATAAAAGAGTTTTTGTTTCCATAAAAGGATAAAATGAACATACGGAAAGATAATGTCATGACAGAAAATAAGGAAAACAAAAAAAATTCTTTAAGAATAATAAAGTAGTGGCTATAAGTTTGAGTGAGGATATTATTAGAAAAAAAAATCATGTACAGGAAAAAATAAAGAATATACATTGTATATGTATAAAAGATAATTTTTCTTGTACATATAATAGTTTTAAAAATATGGGATTCTCACTTCAGGATATAAATTGAAAACAAAAATTATCTATAACAATTTAATATGTAATTTTATTTTATTCTGTTTTTGTTTTTTAATGTTTTATTTTTTATATAAATGTTTCTTTTAAAATAAATTTTTTTATCTTTTTTACTTTTGTTACTCAATTGTTGGTAATATTTTCTTTGTATAAAAATTGAACATGACTTTTTGATTTTTATGGACTGACCAACTATTAAAATATTGATCCAAGATTAGTTTGAGTTATAGTCAGAAATAAATTCTAGAATTACGAATATATAACTAAGTAAGTGTATGTATTTTGTCAATTGAACAAATATCAGCCATGTCAATCACTTATACAGTATACTAAGAGAATATTATTGATATATAAAAGCTACTTCCTAAGTAAACTTACAAGGTAAGTAAAATAGTCTTGGTACCTATTAAATTCTAGGTATGAATTTAAATTTAATTTTTATGACATTATTTTAAAGTAACAATTGTAAGTAGTATATAATATTACACGTTTCCACATTAATTAAATTTTATGATCTTTTAGTTTAGAAAAATTGCTTATTTTCTTTTTATTACTTTTTCAGCTCAAAAAAAAATTTCAGGAAAATAGAAAACCTTAATTTTTATTCCATATAACATTAACATTACTTCTTCATAAAATTTATTGCCATGTTTTAATTATACCTAAAATCATACTTGATGTAAGGCTTATGGGTCATAAATTAAATTTCAATTTCTGAAGTTTTATCTTGTTAATCTTTCTTTTTTTGATAATAAATAAAATTAAAAAGTCCTTCTATAATAATAAACATTTCAGCTTAATATTATCATCATATAGGTAGTTACAATATTGAAAGTTTTTCGTAAACCAAAATTTTGTTATATTAATGATAGTTTTAATGTATGTATATTTATATATTATATATACTTAGGTACTTAATTCTTATTTATTTAATTATATTATTATTTCTAAAACATAATTAGATTATAAAAGAAATTTATATATAGGGTCAGATTCTAAATATAAAGTAAGTAATTAATATTGATGTAATTAGTTTGGACAGCTATTAGTTATATGTACACATGAATACCATGAAACTACGTTACAGTCATTTCTATTAATTTTTTTTGTTAATATTTTATATCAAGCAAAATAACAAAATAATTATATCATTAAAAATTAAAAATTAAAAATTAACAATATATATTATTTTATGAAATATATTGAATTGATTATATGTATACTTTAAAAAGTTGTGCTTAAGACTGTGTATATTATTATTGAAGTGATAAAATATTATGTTCGAAATATTATGTTCTTCAACTTTTATGCCATTCTATTTCTAATTCCCACGTAATTGTTGGTCAGTTTTGAAAAATAAAGAGCATGATTGATAAAAAAATTGTGTTACAGAATGAGTTAATCTTAATCATATAACATCATGTCTTTAGATAAAGAAAATTATAAGCTTTTCATCAACTTCTGAAAATTTTAAGAACTTTGATTACCTTCTTCTAGATTGAAAAAATAATTTCAAATGCTTATATTTAACCTCACGAATTCTTCTTAGTGCGTATTAAATCAGCTTACAGCCTATTTTCATAATTTTGATTTATTTCTATTTTCATTTGGACTTCATTAAACAATAAAATAAAAATAAGCTTTATCAGAAATTAAAAACTCATAATACAAATGGCCAAACTTTTCCTTCCAAATTTAAAAAATTCTATTATCTCAGAAAAGTAAATGAATTAAAAATTCAAATCAACATTAATTTTTATGAGCTAAATATTAAGTATTCAAGAATTTTGAAAGCAACAGTATTATTTTTTTACAACTTATTTTCCCGGTTTTTCCTTGACCAAAAAAAAAACAAAAGAGATTTTGAATAAACTTCTTGATAAAAATACAATTTTTATTGTCAAAAAAAAAAAAACACAAAAAAAAATGAAAATATAAAAGATAAGGAAAAACATTTTCTTTAATGTTCATTGAGAATTAAAGAAAAAATCCAACGAAGAAAATTCGACATAAAACACCTTTAAGGGCATTAAATAAGAATTATTTTCTTTTTATATTTATTTTATCTGATAAAAAACAAAAATAAAAAAAAATAATATTTATATGTATACTAAAAAGCTTTCCTTTTTCCCAATAAAATAATGTTGCAAAAAAAAAATAACCAAGATTACTTTATTGCTCCTTATTGCCCAGTGATAAATTATTGTTAATGAGTTGCTAGGAACTTTAGGGAGTTGTTTCGTTATTCTTTTTATGACAATGTTAATAATTTTATTCAGTATGTAGAAACACTACTGTGATGGTTCTGAGAAGAAAAAAGAAATATTTTTATAATTAAAAAGTAACATCTGTAATGTAATTGTATTTATTATTAATTAAATTATATACAATGCGTATTATATTAAAAAAAAGCATATACATATAGTTTGACTGTAGGTAGATTTACTACCTTTGAATTTAATGTTTTTTTTTTTTTAATTTTCCTATGGTAAAAGAACGACATATCATGTACAGTCTAAGGGGAATTAAAAGTACCTGACTTAAGGGTTATTATTTATCTGTGATACTACACCCTCTTTACCTTTTCACTACATATTTATTATTATAACTAGTATGGAAAATAGAATATATAAAATATGAATGTAGATGGCGACTAAAAAATTGGCAGACAAAATTCGATTTAATTGATCGGTTTAATCCAATTGGATAATAAAAATTACACAATGAAAAAATAAATGGAATGTTTAGTGTCCAGATTGAATTTGTTGTTGAATTTACATACCTGTAAAATAAAATAAATCTTTATATTATTCTAATCGTATTTATTTAATTTGAAAAATTATAAAGGTTCAACAAAATAATTTATTTAAAAATTGATTATTCTTACATTTTAATATACAGAAATACAGAATAGTTTTTGATTAATATTTCACCTCCAAAATAAACCATAGTACCGTGTATATCTTAATGTTATTATTTATACATATACTCTACTAATGCACCAAATAATTATACTTTTTTTAAAATTAAATAATATGCTTTACGTACTCAACTCATATACATAAAAACAAAAAATATGTACAGATAACTATTATTTAGGTTCATATAACTTGTATTAGTACATAATACTGATAGATGTGTACATAATATACATAACTAACATTTTTGCGATAAACTTATTATGTTATAACTGCTCAATGATATTCAATGAGGTATATCATACATAATATCAGATATAGTTAATGTTTTTATCATCATTTAGAGATTTGACTGAAGGGAAAAAAATTTAAAAAAAATTAGAATATTCTTTAAACCGAGTATTCCGGTAGGAGACTAAAAACTATCTAAAAATGTTGCTAAATTAAGGGTGGCCATTCAACGTCCAGCTCGTTACCAAATATAAAAAAAATATTACAAACATTTTTAAAACTCTAAGAAAAATGGTTGAATCACAATTAAGATCCTTTTGTTATTATTTTTTTAGTGTATTGTATCATCTTTCCCCCAACCTCAACCCATTTAAACCTTTTTGTACTATTTATTGTTATTAGTGACTAAACATTTTTAATGTGAATTAAATTAAAATTTTCTTGATTCCTGTATTGATTGGAGTTGGATATTATCATTCATTCTACAAAAGTTGGTTAGTGATATTAACTAAGTAATTCATTTTATAATCTTTGAACATCTTAAAATATATCATAATTGTGATTCGTAATATTTTATTTCTCTTGATATTGCCTAAATATTAAGCTAACAAATGAAAAAAAAATTTGTGTTTATGAATGGAATAACATTATTTATTGATTTTTTGAAAGAATTGTTATACTTATAGCTCAGAAAACACAACAAAGGTTGAACAGGATACCAAATTTTGAAGTATCAGCAAAACATACATTTTTCACGTAATTTTTTATGTACAGATAAACCTTATAGATAATTTTGGAACAAAAAATTTGCCCGCAAAGAATTTGGATTAATCAGGCCTGAATTCTGCGGAAATTTGACGACCTAACAACTCAATATTGATACAAACATAATTTTCACTGAGTCCATATAGTCCATATCGTGTAGTGTTCAAACATTTTTTAACAAATTATTTCCATTTGTTTTTTTTGGTCAAAAACTGTTAATTTTAATGTTAATGTTGCATATAATTATTTTGCAATAAAATGAGCATTTTTAAATTATAACAAAAAATTAAACTTAATTAAATTAGGTTGTCTAAGTAATTGTGAAAAAAAAACTTGGAGAACTATACACATTTATATGTACAAAAATTTAACTTCAATTTAATCTATGAATAGTGTCTAGTGTGTCATGAAAATGTAACATAAAACCGAAAGTTTTAACCTTTATTAACCTGAATTTTATATAAGATAACTACTCTTAACTATTTTCTCTGCCATTGTTGTAATAGAATACTGAAAAAAAAAAAACAAATTTAATAAAGTTTAGAAAATATAAATTTTCTTTTTTGTTCAATTTCATCACAAAGATATTTTTTAACACGATAATTTTTTTTTTCTTACACCACTCGATGACATAATACCTTGACTTTTTTTTTTTAATTTAAACATAGATTTTATATGAAACTTGTATATAAAATAAATGTAGCTTAAGTCTATGCTCGAATAAATTTTGTATTTTCTCTGACTGATACCAACAACTTAAAATTCTAAAGAAATTACATTAAATTAATAAAATAAAACTTGAAATAGGAATTTTAAAGATTTGATTGAATATAGTTTAAAAATATTATTTGAAATACATGAAAAGTTGTAACAAAAACTTCAAAAATGTCTATCTAACTTCTTAATGTTGATAAATTTTCTTTATAATATAGGTATAAAAAATGTTTAGTAGTTGTTTGCTATTGAAACCGTGAATACCTAAATCTATTAATGATATATGGTTTTTGCAAAAATTAGTATTGAAAAAATATTTTTGTGCAAATACATAATAAATTCTTTTTCAATAATTCAAATGCTTTATTGTAATTTTATTGTAATTTTTTATAATTCAAATTTTAATGAAATAAAAATATCTTAATTTTGTTGTTTATTTTTTTCCATACGGTTTTTTAAGTTTACTGTCAAATCGCTGAAGTTCCAAAACTAAAAAACCAAAAAATTTAAATATGAATACTAACTCTGTTTTTTAATTAATCATCACTAATGGAACGTACTCTAAATTATACTCCCATTTAATTTAATTTATTTTCCGAAACCACTACAAAAAAAACTTTTATGATTTTGAATACAATATCTCTGGCAAAAATATTCTCTTTTTATAAATAATATTGAAAAAATAATGGTTATTATGTAAAAAAAATATAATATAGATTCTTTTAGGTCTTTTTATATAATAATGAAGTTATAATTAAATTGCGGTTTATATTGCGAAATTTAGTATTATTTAAATGAGTGCAGGACAAACAGCCTCATTGAATTATTTTCATCTAAAATGGCAATAATTTCTTATTTTATAATTTGGGATAACAAAAAATAGAAAATAATTATGACTAAAGTCAAGGAATAGATTGGTTACATCCACAAATATTATTTTTCTTTTCATCTTCTACTCTGCATTGAATTTGTTTTTAACTATTCGATGTGTGTATATAAATGGTTCAGGAAATTCGTCTATTTGGCTAAAATTATTTTACTAATCTACTAAATAACTTATAATAAAATAAAAACGCTGACTCCTTCTGATAAAAAGAACCATTTATCATAAAAATTTACATTATTACAGACTTTTACAAAACGTGTAATTTGATGTCAATTCTGACTTTGGAAATATAGAATTAAATTATGTAGTGAAATAGAATTGCAAAAAGTAGGAAAAATCATTTCTTTCAGTGCAATAAAATTCTTATTAATACTTTGCTAAACAGATTTTTTTTTTTACAAACCAAACCACCAATTTTTCTTAATGCATTCCGTTTAAAACTTGTCTCAATCGTAATCTGATATCCGATTAAAATTCAATCATAAGAATCGTAGAGACGGTATAAAAAGAACAGCAATGAAAATTTCGTCAGTATTATTAGTTATTTTATTAAACATAAATAATGGATCGTTGGAATAATAAAATAGCGGTTGTAACTGGTGAACATTTTTCAATAAATTTTAATTTATGAACTATATTTTGAATTATCTAAAAAATTTTGGAATCAAATATTTTAATTTTTTACTATTACGGTATATATTTATTATATTATGCGATTGTTAGAGTTTAGAAAAGTCTAGTTTACATTGCGAAGATATTTTATTCTAATCCCAATATTATGAAAAACAAAAAAAATATATCAACGATGCGATGTACAAAATTTTTGTAATGTTCCAAAGAAATTTTTAGTAAACCTTAAAATTAGAGTCATAGGGAGGAGCAACCAATTTCATATATGACTTCAGGTCAAAATTTTGATTGAAGACCTTATATCTAACTAGATATTTCGTATTATATTATAAGATAACTATTGTTGCATAATATATATAAACGCGCTAAAATTCGTAAATAATTATCAGAAAATTTGTTGGCTTGTATATTCATTTATAATCAAGTTGATCTAAGTTGAAACAATTCAATAACATTTTATAAATAATCTTTAATTATTCAGGGGCTTCTTCTGGTATCGGAATTGCTATTATTAACCATCTAGTGAGAGCAAAATTAATTGTTATTGCTTTGGATAATGAAATCGAAAAAATTGATGAAATTAGAGAAAATTTATCTCAGGAATTTAAATCAAATTTACATTCAGTGAAATGTAACATATCGAACGAAGATGAAGTTGTCAAAACATTTGAATACATATTACGAGAATTAGGTGATATCGATATTTTGGTAATTATTTCATGTATTTTTACATATCGATCGACTTATCACTTATGAATTTATAAACAACCTTAAAGAATTAAATTCTTTCCAAAACAAAATATTTTCATTTAATTCGGGAACAGATATCTCATATAAATATTTAACAAAAGAAAAGTAAAAAAAATGTGAGATATTTTCAGGAACTCCAACATGCTTTGGACTAACAATATATTTCTTTCTGGAATTGAGATTGAGTCCTCCGACCAAACATGATATTAAATTCATAATCTGCAATTAATTCTTTATCGAACCAAAATTTTTCGTCTCAAATGTACAGACTTTTTTTCTTTACAATAGATTAATAATGCTAAATTTGCCACACCTGGGAATCTTGTAAATCTAAGTACACAAGATGTAAGAGATACAATTGACACTAATGTCCTGGGAACCATATTGTGTACTCGTCAAGTTTTTGAAAATTTGCAACAACGTAATGCTGAAGGACATGTTATTTTAATGAACAGTATTTTTGGACACATGATTCCTAATGTTAATGATGATATGCCATCATTCAATATTTACGGAGCAACAAAGCATGCTACCACTGCATTAGCTGAAATATATCGCCAGGAATGTATTCATTTGAGAACCAAAATTAAGATAACCGTAAGTGAATTATAAATTTGTATGTACTTGTATTTTAATCCAAAATTAATTGCACGAAAGTTATTTGTGATCAATTTATTATTTTAAGAGCATTAGCCCTGGATTAATTGATACTGAGATGCCTTCAGAAGAAATGGCTAAGCATGGATCATTGCCAATTCTTAAAGCTGATGATGTTGCGGATGCTTTAATTTTTGTATTGGGAACGCCAGCACATGTTCAAATAAGTGAACTAACCATTCAACCACTTGGTGAAAGATATTAATTAAATAAATATTATGTTTTATATTTGGTTGTCAATTGATATTTGCTAATTAAAATAATAATAAGATAAAAACAACGCGTTCAAGGACTTAATAATTAAAAATTATTTAGAAAATTTTCGAACAACTTTAAATTGATACTGCGGAAATATCTCACAAAACAAGCAAAATTGTAATTATCTACAAAATTTCCAAGAGTTTGAAAACACGTAACTATTACATGTTGAAAGTTCTAACATTTTATACAACATAGTACAACATACAGTTCATTTAGAAAAAGTTTAAACCCACACATAATTTGATCATATAAATATAGGTACAAAATTATAAGAAAATGTTCTTTTTTAACTTTTAGGGTGCGCGTGATGAGATATATTGTCGGTTAAAAGAAAATTCACTATTGCTTTTAAGCAAATTACTAGACAGTAATTTTGAGTTACGTTTTTTATTCAATTTTCCAACCATTAAATTATTAATTGATTAAAAAGAATTTTAAAAATTTTTAATCAGAAATTTTCTTTGTACATAATTAAAAATATTTGCTGTGTCATTAAAATTAATATAATTTATCGAGAAATTCTTATCCTATGGTAGCGGGCTCACGCTAAAACTACAAAAAAAAAAAACAGCTTTCAAAATAAAATTTATTCGTAATCAAATAAAAGAACTTCATTTACCATAAATCTAATAACATAATAATAATGAAATAATAAAACCATAAAATGTAATGAATTTTTAATTAAGAATACTCGTAAGAATGAAGGAATTTGATATACATTCAACGATCACTAGCAGAATAAACTTGAAAATGCATTTTTAATTAAATAAAACTGTTTCTTGTAGCATGTAATTAAAAAGGATATTAAAAGGAATTATTAATTTTCCTTAATTACTTATTAGATTGCATTATTTATTATAGTAGCTATAGCTTTATTAATAAAATGTATAAGTACAATGTACATTCAGTTTTCTTTTTTAAATTTCAAAATACTATACAAAATTTAAAAAAACTATAAATTGTGCACCATATATTTTTTTTATATTTGTGAAGATATTGATAAGTAGTATTAACTAAATTTCTGAAAATATTGGTAATATAAAATTTCTACAAGTTGGTACAGAAAAATAAAAAAATATGCTGATATTATAGAATAAAGACTTCCAGGTGTATTTTGGTTTTACTTCTTGTTTTATACAAATAAGTAATATATTATGAATTTATTATCCATTTTTCTCTTGTATTCAAGGTCTTTAATATTTTGAACTTTTTGTTCAAGATACATAAATGTTTGAATGAAACTACATCGGCTTCCAGATACTATAATATGATGATTATGTTATGAAGAAATTAAGATGCAAATTACTTCAGACTATTTAAATTAAAAAATGCTTGAGTTTAGCTTCCTTTTGAAAGAAAGTTTCTGTGCACAATGTTGACGTCTGTAAAGGGTTCATTAGCTCCTACATTAAAGACTACATATTAACGAAATATACTCCAGAATCCTTTATTTCTTATTCCATGTTAGGTTGAACCATATTTTCATCTTATGAACATCTTCTCATCCGTCTTCTGTTATTTAACGTAAAACAAAAATAGTTTACACAATGAAAATTTGAATAAATGAATAAATCTCAAAATAACTAATAAGTCAGACTAAAAATTTATTAAATAACAATTGAAACACATCTTTTAATTACATCAGTTTAAAAAAAAAAAATAAGCATAATTTCCCAGACAAGTCATGAGCTTAAATAAAAACCGTCATAAAATTTATGAAACCCATATCAATTTTTAAACTAATAAAAAATATTTGTATCAAAAGTGAATGTATTTAAAATTAAACCTCTGTAACGTTTAACATTTGAATCACATTTTCAAATATTTGTATTCAATATATGTCTATATTCGGTTTTCCCGAAAACAAAAAAAAATTCTGTAATTTTAAAAATTAGATTTTTTTTTGGTGAAAAGAATTTTATATATTTATATATTTATAATCTCAAAGGAAATGAATTAATAGAAAGTAGTAGAATAATATAGAAATTTTGAAGAGCCAATATATAATGTGTATATTAATTCGATTCCTCTTAACAAATAATAAATATAAATTAAATATTGGAAAAGATATTGCAGGCAAACAGTTAAAAAAAATATTCGTTGTAACATTTAAATATTTTTCGCTTATGGTCGGCAAGATTTTTATATAATATATAGATTCCCATAGCCGTAATACCGTGTTAATACTGTGTTGCTGCAATGAGGTCACCTAACGTATTTATTCTTTGTTATATGAAGTTGTACATAGTTAGTTTATTTCAAAAATTTATAGAATTTTTAAACTTTATACATGCATGCAAGCACATCTTTTTCATGTTAAATAAGAAAACCAAGGAATAAAAGTTAAATGAAAAAAAAATAAAAATAAAAACAGAAAAGCTTTAGGAAGGATGTGCTACAACATAATAAGAGGGTCTTTTAATAAACAGAAATCAATGCATTCATAATAAACTGTTTAATGTTTTTTAAAAACAAAAATTACTTATTTTGTATGTACATATTTCAATTTTTTTTTTCAATGTTATAAAAAGGTTAAATTTTTATGATGGTGAATGAACAGTATTTAAAAAACAAATTTAAGTTCACTTAATATATAATTTTAAATTTTTTTAAGTTTTAAAGGTGGTTGAGAGCTGCTGAAACTAAACTTCCTCTGATAACAAACCAGTTTTGATGATTGCGAATTGCCAAACAACCTTTAATTATACTATAATTTATATATCTAATGAAAAATAAGTATAAATATAAATTCATATGGTTTAAAAAAAAAAATTTAAATGTATAATGAACACAATGATAGACAAAATATTAATATTGGTTTTAGTTGATACCCAATGCTGAGTTCTTTCGCCTGAATGAAAATTTATCGATGTTCAATGAAATATTTCGGCAGTCTAAAATAAAAACATTAATATATAATAAAAAAGCGTTATAAAATATCGCAAAAAAACATTTTTCCGTACATTATATACATATTCATTTCCTTTTGTTTTCATGAAAATTTTCAAATCAAATTTAGAAAATTAAAATGAAAATAAATTATTCAACCCTTTTTTTTTTACAAATTCACAAATTAACAAGAAAAATTTGAAAGAAAAAAAATTCCACTTCATTTAATTTTCAGTTGAATGAAAATTTTTCTTTTCATTGACTGTCCTATTAACAGAAATTTTAGTAAATTTTTATTTTTGTATAGTTGTATTTTAAAAGAAAAAAAATTATAATGATGAGAAAAGTAATCGGCCAAAAAATCATAATATATCCGTTTTGTTTTTTTTTTTTTAAATGGATTAATAAAAAGAAATTAGATAATTAAGTCTGAGACAAAAAGCAGTTGGCTTTTATTGATTCTTCCCGCAATTTAAAAAAAAGAATTTAAATATTTTCAAATCATTTAACAACCTAATTTTAAATATATAAGTATTTTAAGTAAATTATATTATAATTATATATAAATTATATGGTTTTCTTTTATATAATATTCTTTGCTTTCCACGTATTATAATGTTTAGTTAAACTAAATGAGTAGAAAAAAAACGACAACGATGAATTTTATATTTATAATAAATTATGATCAAGCCATATCAAACTATCCAAAAATGAGTTAAAGGGGTCGAAGAGGTCTGCTGAACTAAAAACCGCACTTGGATAAATTTCAAAGTAACAAAATTTTCCTATATAACAGACAAGCTCAAAATGCGGCTCTTTGACATTTTTTTTGTGGCTTAATAAATTATGTTGTAACTGAAATTTTGTATTTTATTATAGAATTTTAATATGATTTTTCAGATTTTCGTGCACATATTTTTCAAACTAATTTCTAAATGCATTAAATGTAATATTGAAGTTTTTTTATTTAATAAATTTAGTTATTAATTAATTTTGATAATAAAATTTAAATTTAAGTTTGCATTGATAATTTTGCGGCTCTACAGTATTTTACGATTTTCGAACATGGCTCCCCATTCATAAACTTTTGAGAATCTACCGCTATATAAGGAAACCCAATTTATAGCTTCTTTTATTGATGGAATTTTTATTTTTTTTTTTTTAGAACCATTACCTTTGGGAAAATTACGAAAAAGTAATAATTTTTTTTATTAACATTTACTTATTTTGTACATATACGGCTGAGCATTACATTACATAGAATTGAATTTTGCTTAGTCATGTAATCATTTTTCGAGATAAAATCATAAATATTGCTCAATGAGAAAAATAGTTAAATAAATATTTTATTAAATTACAACGTAAACAGACTATAATAATATACTTAATATATTATAAGTCTTAAAATATAACTTAAAATAATTGATCAAAACTTGAATAAACTTAATAAAATTAAGACATTCTGTATTATTTTCTTAATTTCTATGAAGAAATTTAATATATCACGATAATATCTAGAATTGTTTGATCATAAAATTTGAAAAAACAATTGAGTTGAAAAACTTTCCAAGAAAAATAAAACTTTTTCATTATTTTATAAGTAAAACTAATTTGATTTTATGGTTCATGATATACTGATATCTAAGTTGTGTTAAACGTGCAATCAATCATGCAATACATAGATAGTTTTAGCAAGTTTTTTTTTTTGATTTTTCCAATTATTTGCTATTTTTATCTTTTTTGTAAAAATCAAGCGTATTATTCAATAAGGATTCAATTTCATACTCTTTCACTGTTTAATAAATATACATAGCTAAATCTTATTAAAAGTATAATGATAGCTTTAAGAAAGATAATTTAATTTAAAGTCTAGTTATAAGTTATTAGTTAAAATATTAGTTTTTCATGTTTTGTAATCGAGCCAGATAAACATTTTCTAAGCACTTTTATTATCACTTTCAAACTTTTAGTTCGTTTAAATTTAAATAGACTGATGTTATAGTAGAAAACAACACACAATTGCTACATGTGTTAATCAAATTATTCAAACGATGATTAAGCTTTAAATTTATTTTGTTCAACTTTCAATTTTACGAGCTTCAAAACAACTACGCCTTATTTAAGATTTCAATAGTAGCAAATAAATAAAAAAAATCATAAAATCATCATTTAATAATGACATAAAGTTATTTGTTTTAAATATTCTTGTAATAATATTTAAAGAGTGCAAAGAAAAAAAAATTGTAACCATTAACTTTACGACAAGTAAGACTTATTTTCTTATATTTCATGTTATAAGTATTGCAGTTATTTATTCAATGATTGCACTGCATTGTACCCGACATGATGATATCAAATATGATGTTATTTAATGCATTTACAAATAATATTTTTTTATGAACAAACGTAAAATATTCTGTAACTGTGTCGCACTGTTTAAATGCACACATTTATCTAGTATTACATCTATGTTCATTATAGTTACTGTGAGATGATAAAGAGGTGACTAAATACGTCCTCCTGTTTTTCATTTCAAGATAAAAAAAAATAGTTAAGAAGGTAGGTATTTGAAAATGATAAATGATGTTTATCTCAATTTTTTATGAAAGTTTATTTTTAAGTTGTTTCACGACAGGAGCAAGGATTTGGAATATAATTTTATTAAAAGTATAGATAACTATGTAGGTAGTCGTGAAAGTGTTAAGAGAATTGTCTATGTTACATACCTACTTATCACAAATAAAAATAATACACATTAAAAAAAGTTACAATTTTCTATGTAATTATGTAATATTTTTTTCTACGTAAATAATTTTAATTTAAGAAAACTATTACAAAGGAGCTCTGTATTCACAATAAAATTTCCAGTAACTTAGAAGGGAATCTGAAACCCTTTTAAGTGTTAGTCTAATGTCTTATGTACCTACCCATTTCCCATTTGCAAATTAATTAAAATTATACTTTCTAGATAATATTATTGATTGAGAATATCAATTAAACGATTATTCAGAAAACCTTTTTGAATGTGAGATTTTGGGACCGCCTCTTCCTCCCCTTCAAAAATATGGTAAATCAGGGTTAAAAAAATTTAAACCGGAACCTAATATATGAAAACTTTGCGAGCCGTCTGGTGGTTGGTCAGTCGGATTTTATTTTCCCTATTGAAAATTATTTAAAAAAATTCGTTTTGTTTCTATGATTCTCAAACTCAATCATATCCTAATACAAATTAGCGAATCGTTAAATTATTTCAGTTCATTGGAATATTCTTCCTAATCTAGTACTTCAATTTACTGTAAAAAAAAATTGAACGAATGAAGAAAACAGAAAGAGAAAACAAGTCAATGGCAACTGCATAAAAAACATTCGCTTTGTCAAAAATTTTAAATTAGCCGAATAGATTCTGAGCGCTTATTTGCGACTAAGTTTGTATCTTTTTTAAATATGTACTTTTGTTATTGTGCATTGTATTATAAATTTTGTGTTGTGGACGACATAAATATTGGTAATCCTTTTTTATATTTTTCTTTAAACCGAAATAATAAAAAAATTTAAATTATTCCATAAAAAAAAAAATTATTTAATATTAGTCGAAAATAAGTCGCTCAATCTGTTCGGTTGATTTAAAATGTTTGACACAGCGAATGTTTTTTACTGAGTTACTCTTGACCAAAGATGACATACAGTAAGATAGGAACCCCTTGGAATTTTTTAGACAGCAACAAAACTTATAATTTTTTTTTATGTTTTTATTTTCTTAATTTACAGGTTCTCTTATACGTATTCTTTTTCTCTTAAAAAATATAGTTTTTACTTCTCAATCAAATTTTTTTTAATAATTAATATCAATACCTATTTATAAATTTTCATTTAATAAATCTCTTTCCATTTAATAAAAATATCTAAAAATTGTTTCTTATCAAAAATTTTTAAAAATTATTTTCGTTATTCGAGCAAAACCTACTGTTGAGCGGCGCTGCGCCTAACTTTTAATTTCAGTTAATTTAGAGAAAATCTTAACGACGTCGTCTATTGCAAATGTCATTATTTTTTTGCATTTTTTTACGTTCTCTGCGTATTGTTTACGAAAATAGATTTTTATTACAATTTTACTTTAGAAATTAATTCAATGAAATATTGTCATAATTAATTGAATTTGGATAAAAATATTAAATTTAATTTTTTAAATAAATAAAATAATTTTTGAAAATTTATTGTCGATGTCGGTAAGTTTTTTTTTCATAGAAAAATTTATTACAATCTTGCCAGCATTCTATTAAATTTAGTATATAAAATATAAAATAAAATTAAAAGAATTTATTAAAATGAATTTAGGACAAATGACATTTAATGATTTTGGTGGCACTAATGGGGGGTTTTTAGGAGAAGTTCTTCATAAGTTGTTCTTAATTTTAAAATAATAATATTAGGAAGGCAGATTTAGTCGACGTTTGTATTTTACAAGGAGTCGACGTTTAAAGATACATGTACATACCTACAGTAGATATGTAAAACAAAAAGTCTCCACAACCCTATTTCAGTGTGATTAACTCCTAATTTTTTTTTTTAGAAAAAAACTACAACTCAAATTTTGAAAAAAAAAAAAAAAAAAATTCAAAGTCTACAGCTTCCATCGTCGCAGAAAATAACGAGTACAGTACGACCATTGGAAAGGTAGTTATATTTCAAATAATATTAATATAAATAATTTCAATATTTTAACTTTTATCGCTGTGATGTCAGAAAAGCGTCAAATATTCATGGAAAACCCAAATAAAAAGTCTCGAATTTTTAACAAAATTTAACACAAGGCAATATGCTAAAATTCTGTAACTCAAAATCAAATACCTTTCCAATATTCATACACGAACTGAATTTTATATGCCAGATTTGATATGTGTGGAAGAAATAAGTGGATATAAATTTTTTCAGAAATTTCAACTGCACAATCTATTTCTAGATTCTAGATAATTTTTAACGATTGTTTTATTTAACTATGTATTATTAAAACTTCACCTTAATTCAAAATTCACCTTAATACAAAAGTTTTTCAAACCAATAAAAAATTTTCATAATTTCAATTAATGGTTCAATGGTTCAATCAACAATTATATTATTGAAAATACATTGCTGCTTGGACTATTTTGTTTGAAACAGTGTTTTGTTTGTATTTTGTTGATTATTATTTACAGAATTTAAAAAAATCCCTTGCAGAGTACAGAGAGAGAGAGCTTTTTTAGGAGAAATCTTGAATTGAAAAAATCATAAAATTTCATAAAATCTCTCTAATTTTTTCGTCGTCGTTTTCTTTATTTTCCCTGCTCAGAAAATCATAAAAAAGAAAAAAACCAAAAAGATGGAAGAATATTATTTTCTCTAATTTCTACCCGATATTTTTGTTTTCAAAATCACAAGAATTTTTAGTTCAGGTTGTTTTTATGTATATTTCTATTTTTTTTTTTTTAATTTTATTATTTAGGTGCCTTCATTCATTTTCAATTTAATTAATGTTTTTTTAAATAACATTTAATATGTACCTACCTAAATGTACAAAACTAAAACGAGAAGACCTTAAAAAAGGCTTAGTTTTATTGTTACTAATGGAGCTAAAACTTGCCCTCAAACTGAAAATCGTAGGCTTCTTGCCTTTTGTCCCTCCTTTTGTTGGAAAAAATATTTAAACTTCACAATAACAATTTGAATAAAATTATATATATCACTCGAAGTAAACGAAGTGAATTTCAGGATGCCGTGACATAACAGCATATGACATAACTTCACAATGGCCATATGTCCATTTTCATTCGAATTAAAGCCATAATAACGAAATTTTAGAATACAGCTCTAAGTCTACAAATGGTGAATCACTGACAATTGGAAGAAAAAGTCAGACTTCTTTTTTTTCTACCAATAAAAATAAAAAATTAAGGTTTGAAATTGAGAAATTGAAAGAAATTGAGAGAGAAAAAAATGGCTTTATGTCCAATGTTTGAAAGCAAAAATATATAAACTAAAAAGATTTAAAGAAATGTAACAATTATTAATTGTTGCTAAAACGAAGAAAGAGCTTCAATTTTTGTACTCTATCTACTTACATATTAGATACTAATATGATCTGAGATCTTAGCACCCACTAGGATTTGGACGTTAAGTACGCGAGCCAAAAACTAATGTACCAAAAAAGGTTTTGAATTCAGATAGTTCGCATTGTGATGATGTCTAGAACTTCTGTTTCAATCAACTGAAAATACATAATTATATTACTTTTGAAATATTCATGTTTCTCAACAAAATAAGATCAATGAAAATGACAAATATGTATGTATATGTCAGTAGGATTGACGATTTCATGTATGTTATGTCAAATAATAGTCACTGGGAATTTTGATTATTATCTTAAAAACAGATAAGTTGACAGGGTACCTACCTAATATTCATGCTTACGATTTTTTTTTTCTTACAAACATCCAACATAATTTAAATCAAGTATGTATCGTGGGAAGAGAAACAAAAATATCGATCGAAACTATTTTTTTTTTTTTTTTTTGTAAATTTCATATTTTCAATGAAACAAAAAAATGTGATTTCCACTAGTTTGTGATTAATTTGGCTTACATAATTCTAATTATTATCTTTTCATTGCAGGTAATATAAATAAATATATGTACATAAATAATGTTTTGATTGTACACGTTATGCTGCTTATCTTTATATTTATAATTTAAAACTTCAAATAAAATTTAATCTTCATTATATTTATGATAAAATTAATTATAAAATGTGCACAGTTATTGATTTTTCATGTAAATCTAAGTTTCCCTTTGCTTAATCATAAATTTTGTTATTTTTCTTTTTTTTATATATAAAATTCAATGAGATCACTTATCTGAAAAATTAGTTCCTAAATATAATTATTTATATAAAATGTGTAGTATAGATGTTGAATAAAAAGTTTCGAAAGGAAGAAGAAAAAAATAGTAAAAGCGAAAACAAAAAAAAAATCCCCCTTTGAAAAGTAACCAAGGCTTTTTTTTTATGAACCCTAAAACTAAAAAAAATTATATATATTTATGTATATTATAATGTTAAATAAAAAGGGGACCTATAATGCCATCAAATTATGGTAACTTTATATAAAAACTACGCCAGTTATATAAAGTATAATTGTAACGGGAAACCTTATCCTTCTTAATTTTCCTTTTTTTTTTTTATTTTTTTTTTGCTCCTTCAAACGCATTATTACACTACATAAAAACAGTGTTGTTGGTATCCTTTTGCACATGGCTTTATCAGAAAGTATCACTACATGAATAAAAAAAAAAATTATAACACAAAAAAAAAGGATATTATTTTCCCTATTCGGTTTTCATTTTATCCCCCTTTTTTTCAACAACAATGTCAAAAACTTACATATAAATTCATTCATCCAAATATTATATTGAATACTTTTTAACGAAAAAAAAAATTATCTATATGTCCTAAATAAGAGATTCTCTCCCTCTTTTGCAAATTCTGGAAAAATTGGGGTTCGAATTCAACAAAATGGCGATCGTTACTTCTATATATAGGATAACTGAATTAAGGATTATTTTTGGGTACATGCTGTAAATTTATTACAAAAAGTTTATTTTTTTTTTTAGAATAAATAAATTGCATTTAAGAACGTTTTATTACAATTTAAATTATATAATTTAGTCCTTCAGTAGTTGGTGAATTATGTTTCAATCCTTTACCAATAATGTTCCATTTTCTATATAATTTAATTTTTGAAAATCAAAAATCAAATTTTCTAAATTAGGTAATATATATGAATTGATGTCTTCTGAGCTCAACTGATCTCTATCTATTATAGGTTTTTTTTTCTTTACGTCTTACCTATTAATAAAAAAAACTTTTAATTAAAGGATGCACAACAATATTAAAATTATTCAATAATTGTAACTTATATGAACCAAACGATAACCATGTTCCTACAATGAATTTTATCAGAAAATTAAAACATTTTCTTACATACTCTTACAATCGTTTAACTTTTGGCAATAGATTAGGAAATATAAAGAATTATTATCTTCTGTGGTTAACCAAAATCTCTACCTACTATAGTAGGTTTTTATTCTTTACGTCATATTATCAACCTACAAAAACAATCTAATTAAAGAATACAAAAGAATATTAAAATCTTCTTTATTCAGCAAATTATCAAAGTTCCATTCATGTGAATGAAATAATAATAATCCAAGAAATACGATGTTCCTAAAATGTATTTTTTTTAGAAAATTAAAACGTCTTCCTTGCATTCATATTTAACGTACCTACGTACATTTACAATATTTTTTCTTATATTTAATAAGTAAATGTACTTAGCTTTATAGATTTCATTACGAGATTAAGTCCTTTTTTGGATTTCCTATAAGAGTTCTTAGCTGTAATGCGCATGATAGGGTTAACGTCTTCTTCGCTTTCAGCAGCTTGACATAGCATTTGCGCAAGTAAATTTGAAAAATTTTTGAGCCTTGTGATCAGTGAAACTAAGTTTTGAATTTTTCTTGAAATTAGTTTGAAATATTAAAAAAAAATTTTCAAACTAATTGTTTTTGCTTCAACTTAAATTAATTTTTTTCTTGATATCTACTTAAACTCAATGTGTGTACAATCGATAATACTGTAAGTTTTCATGTACACACGTAATGTGGTGCAAGAATTTTTATTTAATCGGGACCTCTTTTCTTTTTTGTAACTTTTTTTTTTCTGCTAATGTCCCCTTTATCAATTGAATTGAAACGTTATATTAATTTTCCCTTTTACTTTTTTTTTTTTTTTTTTTAATAATAAACGACGTATTATTATATTAAAAATTAAGTTTATGAATTAAGGAAACATCTGCTCGATTTTTAATTTTCCGAAAATAAAAAAAAAATTCTTTCAGGTTTTTATTTGGAACCTTTCGATTGAAAAATAGTACAATGTATTTTGGGTTTTGTTGTACCCCCATTTATAAAATAATGAAAAAAAATGTATATGTATAAATAAAGAAGAAGAAAAAAAATAATCTGGATCCTCACGTACTTAAATGGCATAATGAAAAGCCCTCTTTTTAAGAATGGATCAATAAACAATATACTTTTTAATAAATAAAATCTTTAGTTTATTTTAAAATTAATTATGGGTTCTATAGAATGGTTTTCTTATCAACATTTAAAAGGGAAATATGCCATGTATAATGTATTCAAGGGTGATTTAATACACAACAATGATATCAAAGGGTAAGAATCCACCAATAGTTCAACTGAGATATTTTTTTTTCATTACTTTATTTCTATACCAACAACAGGCAGTCTTCCCAAGCGATCACCCGTCTAAGTACTAACCAGACCCGACGTCAAATTTAAATTTTAAAAAAAAGGATAGACTAATGAGAAAATTTATTGAAGGGTGATACATAAAAATGTTTCTCTATTTCTCTTTAAGTAGTTCATTTTAAAAGTACCTACATTGGATGATTCAAGCACAATTATTTTATGGTTTTCGGCTTTTGGTAAAGCAACTTAACTATCATCTCGGCATTCTGTCGATAACTGCAAAAAGATATTTTTAAAATAATTTCGTTTTAAAACTTAAAATATCGAAAATTTGTACGAAAAAAATTAATTAATATGTAGGTATTTCGAGTAGACATAGAATTTTGGACTTGGGAATTAAAGTTTAAAAGTTTAGCATTCTTTTACAAAATACCTATAACTCATTTTGGTCGAAATTGGAGTTAGGGAGTTTCGCAGAACATACACAATCAATCTTTTTGGTTACTTAAGAAGTTCAACAAAAATTAGACTTGATCACAAAATTAATTCGATATTACTGTGAAGCCATATTATTAATTGAAAAGATATATGTACATATTATCCATAATTTGAAATGCCAAAAATTTTTAAACTTCTGTTTTTTTTTTTTTGCTTGGAAAACTAAAATAACATTAAAAAAAAATAATATAAAGTTAACGATCATATTCAGCTTTTTTTAGTTCATAACAGACAGGAAAAAAACAATGATTCTTTCCTATAAGTAAAAAACGTATTTTAAATAAAAACCAAGCAAGGGCATCTGCGCAATTTGATGAAAACATAAAATAAAAATATTCTTTCAAAACAAAACAACAACAACAACTTGTAGTAGAAAATTTTTTAAGCTGTTTTGAAAAGTTTAAACACCGCACCATACAAAGAAAAAAAAAATATAAATTTTTTTTTTAACAAAAAAATATCTTCTTTTAGCTCCTTCCCTCATTCAATTTTCCATATGTTAAAATTGAAATATAATAATATGTATAAATAATATTAAAAAATATATATATTATGTGAATGAGTTCATTTTTGCAGCAGAATTTTCTGTACACAACAAATGGGAAAAAAGCTTATACTTTTTAGTTATGTGTCTCGTTTCAGTGTTTCGTCGTAAATATTTTTCTGTTTTGGAAGTTCAAAGCAAAGCCCACACATAATAATAATAAAAACACAATTTTTGTATGTTAATGTTAAACGATTCAAAAATCCATTTCAGTATTTTCCAACAGTATTTTCGTGAAATGTAAAATTTGTTAAAAAAAAAAAATCCTTGATTAAAGTAGCAAATTTATTATTCTGGGATCAGACGGGAATCAAACTGGGTCCCCAAATAATGTTCGTACATTCAGGCGTTCAACCACTTCGATTCCTATTTAAAATCTTGCATAATGTCCGAATGCTTCAACTTTAGCTACTTTAATACTTATGACGTCTCATTATTACTATAATTTAAAATTTTTAAAAATTAAATTTTATTACTTAATTAAAAGTCACCAAACCTCAATGTCAACAATATTCAATTGAAATTTTAAATAAAATTTAAGGCTACTAGTTTTTCTTTGAGTCGAGCCATAAACAAAACAATTTAACTTTGAATAGTTACGTAAGAATTAAGTATACGAATAATAGAGTCGTGATTTTACGAATTTTAAAAAAATGTAAATTTTAAAAATTTTCCAAATATTGTTGCTTACAGCAAAATTAAATTATAATGTTATTTATTCATGCAATGAGCATAATTTTTTTTTTTTTAGAATTATATTTTTATATTTCATTTTTTCATATAATACTTTGCATCCTGTTTTTTTTTTTCTTTCTAGATTGAAGTAATTGACTTCGACTATATGGTACAAAAAAAAATAAATTTATACACGGCAATATAGAAATTCACTAGAAATATCATATGTGATGCAAAATTAAATAATTTTTTTTGTTGAATAAAAAATTTACAAATAAAAAGTATTTTGATCCAAAGTTTTTCCAGTAAATCTCAGCATTTTCAAACGAACCAAAAATTTTATCATAAAGAAAATTTAACTAATAAATTAAGGCCAGAAATCGAAAAATCTAGAACAAAATGTTCACAGACTGCATTTTAATTAAAGATATTAAACCTGGCTTAAAAAATATCAATGTAGTTTTTATAGTCCTAGAAGTTGGTAATGCTACATTAACAAAAGAAAATCGTGAGGTTAGAAATTTTAAAGTAGCTGACAGTTCTGCGTGCATACAAGTATCGATATGGGACGAGCCAGGAAAATTATTAGTACCAGGTGATATAGTGAAATTAACTAAAGGTTATGCTTCAGTATGGAAGCATTGTTTAACTTTATATTCAGGAAAAAATGGACATATCTTTAAAATTGGCGAATTTTGCTTAGCATTCAATGAATCAATTAATATGAGCGAACCAAAGAGAGCTGAAATACCAGCTCTGCCACCACAAGGCCCACCAACTGCTGGTCATCCGATACAGCCAGCTCCTAATCAACCAGTTATAGTAAATAATAATGGGGCAACAAGTAATGGAAGTAATGCAACAACACGACAATTATCTGCAGTATCAACAACAGCTACAGCTGCCAATGCTCCCAAAATGCCAACTGGAGCAGCAACAAGTCGAGTGCAAGCAGCAGCATCAATCGACCAGACAAAAATAGCAAATCAACCATCAAATCATCAACAGGGAAAATCGAGAAGATCAAATGTTAAAAATGATAGAAGATAAAATTAATATTATGAAATTATGTACTTTTTGTAAAAAAAAATTATCATTTAGAAATTAAAATAAAAAAACTTAAATTGTACAATTCTTGAAAAAATAAATTTGGAAGCTATGTATAAATTATGTGGCTATGGTTATCACTATTTGTTGTGTAAAAACTTATCTTTTGCGTCACTGTCACAATAAATTAAGTTACATCGCGATTTAAAAAGTTTTCCTTCCAAACTAAGATAATATTAAAGGCAACCGCATTCTTCCCCTATTTTGGCATGAAAATATGAAATCATAAGCTTAACTTTCTTTTGAGTGAAATTTATTTGAAGAAAAAATTACTCAAAACTTTTATTCATAGTTATTCACAATAATATATAGTATCTAAAGATGAAGTTCAAAAATCTGAAAATGTGTTACCTTACTACACTAAGCTTGACCTTATGATTCTATTTTGTGAGTTTTATTTTAATTTTTCAATTTCAAATTTTTTTGTGCTCGAAGAAGAAAGGAAATTCAAATTCAAGAATGAAGATACATAATATCTGATCGAATAGTTTTCAATAAATTATCTGAACATTAGGTATACGAAGAAAAATTAAACGAATAATCGTTAATTTGATTTCAACTATAAGAAATTTATTTTTATTTATTACGTCTGAAATTATGTAAATTTGAAAAACTTAAGAAAACGAAAGATTAAATTAATTTTTTTTTTTTAATTTTTTTATTTCATTTTTTTTTTTTTTACATATTTCCCGCGCACAAAAATATATTCAAAAGTTCAATAATCTTTGTATAAATTTAAAAATGCATTTTCTCATTGCTAAACTTTGAAAATTATCTCAGAAAATTTCAATTCTAAATTTAGAAAATCATTAAAAAAAAAACATAAAAATAATAAAAAGGAAATATTTTTCAATAAAATTATTTTTCAACAATGCATAATTCGAAAATTGTGTGCATTTATTTTTATTGCATGTACAGTAAATTCTCTAGTTATTGTTTTTTGAACTTGATAAACTCAAGCTTAAAAATAGTAAGAGAAAATATATTCCAAAATGTTGAAAAATGTAGGTATGTTGAAAATAAGATATCAGTAGAATATTTATTGGAAAATTAGATTACTTGGTAATAAAAATAAATGAAATTCATTTGTTAACTAGATTTTCCATACAATTTCAGGCCAACAGTTAAGTGGTTACAAGATTAAAAATTAAATACTTTGTACATACTGCTTTTTTATTTTAAAAATTTTCTTCGCGAAAATTGTTACTCTTTAACGAAACCACATTGTTAAGCTTTATTAGACGACAAAAAAGATCTATTTTGCGCTGAACCTACAGCTTTAGCAACTTTGCTTTAATGACAAGAAGAAAAAGAAATGCACACAATAAAGTCTCTTATAAATCCCCTTCCGAATGAAAGAAAGCTATAAAGTACAACCATAGATTAAGAATATACATAGATTCTTAGCTTCATACGACATTATTTTTGGTATTTTTATGTGAATGTGTTAGTAAAACAAAATAAAATACTTGATAATTATCAATATATGAAAAGAATTTTATTTAGTTTTACTAACACCTTTACATAAAAATACCAAAAAAGACTGAAAAAATGTTGTATGAAGCTATAAATCTTTCTGTATTCTTAATCTTTGGTACAACTTAATAGAAACAATTTAGTGAAAAATCAGAATCGTGGGAAATCTGAAAAAAATAAGAATATAGAAATTTTTAAATACAAATTTAAACTACTAATGCATTGCAAACCCATTAACTCTGATCGTCAACCCACAATTTTTCCGTAACAACAACAGCGATCACGTAAAATAAATATGGAAAAACGAAATAAAACTTATAAATTTATGTTTATTTTATTTATTTATTTTTTTTTTATTTATATTATACATTATTACTTATACATGTACATGTAAATATTTTACAATATATATTTTCAATTTAATATAATGAACAACTTAGTTTCATGAAAAATTTAACCAGTTAACAGGTAAAGCTCTTTTTCAATTCTTATTATTAGCATGAAATAGAAAAACTTGTTTTTTTTTTTTGTAAATTGTATAAAGTTGCGTTTTTCCACAGAAATTTTAATTGCTAGCAAGGAAAAAAGTTAAAATATAAAATAAAATTCTTAAACCTTTTTAGAACACATAAAAAAATATTTTTGAAATAGAAAACTTATTATATTGCCAAGGCTTAAATAAATAAGACAAAGATTCAAAACTCTTAAAATTTAAAACTTAATTCTAATATTTCTGTGGGAAAAAGTGATTTGGGGCAATATTTTTCACTTACCTTGTGATTTATCATTAATTTCTTAAAAAATTATTCCCAAATAATCAGCTTTTTAATATTAAAACATTACACTTATACTCCAAAAAAGAGTACCTACTTGAATCCAAAGCGCTTAAAGATTAGGACCCATTGTTCCCACAATAAGTTGTTCTTTTATATAATATCAAGTTTAAAACTATTTTTCTAACTCCATAATATATATCACATTTTTAACTTCATCATTTTCTTTCATCCATAAATTTTTTTTGTTTAAGGAACGACAAAAAAAAAGAAAGAAAAATCTTAAAAAAAGCTAAAAATAGAAAATTTCATTTAAAATGTTAACGATCGAGTCCAATGCTTTTTTCTTTGCCTTCTTTATAACTTTATGACTCTCTTATACTTTTATAATCATAAAAGAAAAATAAGTTCTTTTTCTTCATATTCCTTGAATGGAAGAAAAAAACTTGAACATAAAATATTTTAGAAATGATCTTATGTTAAGTTTAGATGTGTTTTAAAATCATTTTGTTATATAAGCACACTATCGAAGTCATCATTTCAAATTCATAGGAACTGTTTTTAAATTTTTTTTTTTTTCCTTTTTTATATTTTTTTTTAAATTTAATTTAATAATATACAGGCCTAATAAATTTATACCCTATCTCTACTGTTAATCAGAAATAATCGAAAGGTATAGTTTCTCGAAATTGTGCTAAATGATTATGTAGTCCTTGGTCCTTGTAATGCTAAATACGGAGCATAAATCACTAATCAGTAATAATTGAAATCAAAATTCAGTAGAACCTTAAATCAGTAATAATTGAAATCAAAATTCAGTAGAACCTTAAATGAAGTAATTTAATAAAGTTTGCATCATGAAGAAAAAATATAAGTCACAAAAATATTATATTACTATAGCAAACCTTACGCATAATATTTAAGTATTCAAATGTAAAGCAAAACTGGGTAATTATTGTGATTGAATATAGAATGTAGAACGCAGAAATAATCTTATTCAAAAACGGCATTTTAAAAGCATTTGTACAAGACTGAAATATTGTTGGGAAAACAACATGATGGTATAAAAAGTATGAAATGATATGCAATGATAAAATTTAAATTTTGCCTTATATAACACTCTTTTATTTGCGAAATTCAGAGACTTTCTGATCTTTTGTTGATTTTTTTTTCTGTAAGATGATGTGTATATAGCTTTTTGCAATACTTTAAAACATTTATGGTTCGATGAAAAACAGAAGAAAAAAAAAATTTCCTTTATATTTCTCTATATGGTATATGTCATTAAAGTATAAACTTATTCTAATTTAAGCATAGCGATGGAAATAACCAGACGATTTATATAATTCTAAAAATTACAAAAAAAAAACAACAAATTATATTTATACAGTACAAAATGTTATGTAGTATACGTTATTGGACATAATACTACATATACATGAAAATTGTACAGTTTAATATATAGTTCTTTTAGATAAGAAAAAAATTTTTGTTTCAGATGAAAATCTTGAATAATAACTTTATGTGTCTGTCAATTTACTGTAGAAGTATGTAATAATCATTATCAAATATTAATATAACTAAAAAAAAACTAATTAAGTCAATGATCTACTCATAGACAATCTTTTTTTAATTTTGCATGAAATTGAAGTAAATTTCTATCTATCTTCTATTGAAAAATAATTGTAAATTTGCATCTGAATGAAATAGGCAATATACGCCTAGAAAACAAGTTAAACTTCAGAGGCAAAATTTTTAAAAATAAATTGTATTTAAAAATGTACAATAATTTAATTAATTTACATTTTACAATAATTGTACAATTTACATTAAATTGATAATCGCATAATAATCGCATAATAAAATTATTAATTTATATTTATAATGCATTTATAAATTTATTTATTTTTTTTTTCACATTAATAAATTGAATGAAAATTAAAAACTTTTCTTGTATTATTTTTGAAGAGGAGCATCATATATGAACAATATAATCTTCGAGTTATGTATTATTATTCTATATGCGAATATATAGTTATGTAGTTCAAACATGAGATTAATACGTTTGTTATAGTAAATATAAACAAAAAATATTATTTTTTATTTTCATAAATAATAAATAATAAAAACAAAAAAGAGCTTAAAAGATCACAATTTTTTTTTTTTATATTTTTATATGTATTATAGCGAAAATTGTTTACAAAAAAAAAAATTAGACGGCAAAATTCTAAAAATATAATTAAAATACATAAATATTAACAAGAAAACAAATGAAAATAGTATCTCATAAGAAAAATAAAATATGTATAACTCTATATGTAAAAAAAACAAAATAAGATTACGTTGAACTCTACTGTTTTCTGGATTGCTTTTGATTTGAGTAAAAGTGGTGATTACAATATTTATTTTTTTTTAGGTGACAACTATTCTTAGATTGTTTTTGTTTATTATAGAGTTAGTGTTTTGTAAAAGATAAACAACACAATGACACAGGGCTAGGGTAAACCTACTATGATTGATTTTTTTTTGCTCTTTAATATACAATCAATATACAATTACAAATACAGACATACAATAAAGAAAATATTTTTATTTATTTTAACATTTATCTCTCGTCGCATAACCATCGTTTAAGACAAATATTATTTAATTAGAGATTTGTATTTTTCTCATAATTTCTTTAAGATTTCGTAAATTTCATACGAAACCTTTAAGGAAAAAAAAATATATGACTACATATTATAATATTCGTAGGAAATTTTCTTTCACTAAGTTCACTTAAAGCTTAATATTTTGTGTTTGTTAGTTTTAATAGGTCTACAGTTAGTAAGGTTCTTAGAAAATTCACAATATTCCTTATTACGTCTTCAACCTTCAAAAAAGTGGGCTTATAGTTAGAGTAGCTGTAAGTAAATTTTTTGGAAAATTCTTACATACTTTCTCTTCATTGTCAAGAAAGAATGCCAAATATACGCAAGACCAATATATTATCTATTAATTTTATGAATTTTAATTATACCTACTTTTCTTTCAAATATTTTAATATTAACTTTCAAAATATTTTCCCTCCCAATATTTTCCGTTTAAATTAAAGGCTAGTCATTTTAATCATACATATGTCATAATGGTCATAAAATCATAAAAAAAGATAAAAAAGCAAAAAAACTTAAAGAAAAATGAACATCAAATTTTGGGCACTCCGATTTTCTTTTGTTATTGATAGTTTTATATTAATTGTCTTAAATTCATATATCTAAAAATAATACAGAAAAAAATTATTATTAATATAAATGTATGTTCAATTCAAGGTGAATTGATAAAATACATTATTAATATTAAAATACATACTTTTTTTTTTACTGCAACATGAAATTATTAATTTTATTATAGGTAGGTACTTATAATAGATTTTTCCAGAAATAAAAAATTATTTGGCGATAGTTATATTTATATAAAATAGTACACAATCATACCAGTTATACATATGTATATACAAAAATTCAAAAATCGTGAAACTTTTTTGAGTGTTTCTATACAAGAGATATCAACAAGTAAGTCTTGAAGAAAATTCTGTCAAAATGAAAATTTTAAAGTTTTGATAAACTGAAGGATATGATGGCGGTAAATTCAATTTCCTCAAATTTTCTCCAATGTAACGTTAAACTTTATACGTACATACATAGTTATTAAAATACTATTATAAAGAAAATTATGTTAAAATGGATTGTTATAATAATCTTTGTCAGCTATACATATATAATATGTTTACAATGTTATATCAAAACCATTTCTAACTTAGTTTTGGTTATAGTATAATAGTTAATAAAATTCCAATTCCCAATTGACTATTTCAGTAGGAAATCCAATTTGAATTCAATGGATAATTTCAATCGAAATTATTGAAAATCCACACATATGAAAATTCACAAAAACTGTTTGGTATACATTGTTTGTGAACGATTGGATTTTTTGAAAGTAATATATTTGGTAAGTAAATAAATTAAGATGTCAGATAATATTCTACTAGGTAAATTTTCTCTTTTTAGTTCGTTTACCAATTTTTAGTAAAAACTATCAATATCATAAGAATTATTGTATGTATAATATAGTGAAACCCATATAGTTTCAGTAAAACAAAGATAAAAATCTAGATTATTTTCACCGATTTCTTTTACGAATAATTTTTTTTTTTCGGGTATTGCGTAAAGAGAAAATGTAATTTTTCAAGTATATATATTGTGTACCTAAAAAATATATACATATTTTCTATTAAAGATATTTTCTACCTGGGGGCACTATTAAAGTAACATATTTGAAAATTATTATTTTATGTTTTTTTTTTTTTATTTTTTATTTCATTATTGTTATTTTGTTTTTATTATTATTATTATTATTATTATTATTATTATTATTATTATTATTATTATTATTATTATTATTATTTTACCTAAATAAATTTATCAACCAAAAATATATGTACATATATATAAAATAAAAATTATATTGAAGACATAATAAAATTTAAAAGCAATCAGAAAAAATAATCATTAACCTTTCTCCTCAACATCAATTAACACAAAAATTATTATTATTATTTTTTTTTTTTTTATAAAATTTCATAAATATTTAGGAATTTTTTTTTTTTCTGTTTTCAAAAATATTGTATAAGAAAAAAAATACAAAAATATTAATCAAGAAGAGCTTTAAAAAACAAAAATTCATATCTCCATAAGGAAAAAAATAAATTCTCAAAAAAAAAAGCTATTTTCCGTAATTAAGACCCCAGGAAATAAATTCTTCAAAAAAATAAATCAATTAACAATTATATTATATTTCTATCTTAATTTATTAGCTTTTTTTTTTTGCTTAAAAATTTTGCTGATTAAGAAGATTTCTTTTCTTTTTTTCAGATGATGATCATTATATAAGAAACCCTTAAATTGACCGATTGGATTTATAGAATACACTTTCCGCATAAGAGTGGTTCATTAGTTAACTTAAGTACATATACATGGAAAAGAAGATCAAAAATTTTTTTATATTTTTATACTAGTCGATCCTGGCGCGATTATTATTTCGCTCTATATCCTAGTTACAAGAATCTCATAGAAAAAAAGACTCACATTTTCCCGAATTTTCATATTTTCCAGGAAGCTTTCCCAATTTTTCTTTCTCTTAAAACCTTATTCGGACTATAACGAACATTATAAAAACAAAAATTAGACAAATGGGTTCAGCCGTTCTCTTGTGATATGCTTTCGAATAAACAGAATTCAATTTTCATTTATATAGGTAGATAGATAGATGAAGTAGAAATCTTTAAACAATTTATACCTACAATACTCAATATTATATGTGGCATCAATATAGTGCCTAAAAAAGGTTTGAAAAATAATCACAAAACCATAACGTCAATCAAAATCGCGATGTAAATAATATTATAGTATCTAAAATTTTCTGGAACGTAGCTTAAGAAAGGGGTGCAAAAAGATAAATGTATCTGTCAGTACATACTTTAAGCATTTTATACCATGTTCGCTTGCTGCATATAAAGCATATAAAGGTTCATGAAACTAAAAGCTTCGTTCGAGAATACTGAATTCTTCTAATTTTTTTTTTCTCTAAAAATTAAGAAAATCAATAAACAATTTCAAATCTAAGTTAATGTGCAAATGAAATCGAAATAAAAAATGTTTTCTTCTATTATTCCTTTTCCTTTTTTTATTGTTAAATTAATTTCCTATGATATAATTTTTATACATATCATACGCATAATAATTATATGTAAATTTTCAATTATTATGTTAGGTAGATATTTTTTTGTTATTTTTAAACTCCATTTTTTAAAACAAAAAAAAAATTTTTGTTTTGGTTTTAACAAAAATTTTTGCTATAGCGCAACTCAAAAAGAAGAAACAAAAATAAAAAACCCAATATCCTGTATAAAATTTCATAAAAACATATAAATTGAAAATAAAAAAAAAAAAAAACCATACAAAGCAATTCTTCAACATAAAAAAACCCCAATCAAGATCATTGAAGATAATTTTTAACAGAAATTATTTTTATGTATATATGTGTGGTATTTTATTTTTCTGCAAAAATCTACCAACAACATATATTTTAATGCTTTTATGTTATCCTACTTGAAAAAAAAAGACAAAAAAAAAACTATGTGGAAAACTGTACTTAACGCAAAAATATTCTCTCTTCGCATTACAATTTTATATTTATATATGATAAAAATGTCGGCTCGCAAAGCCTATATTATCCTTATTATTGTTGTTATTGTTGGATCTGAAAAAATGTTTTAAGAAAAACACACAGAGTGGTGCTAAAAGAGTATTAAAACCATTAAAACACAAACAAGAACTTTTTTTTCCTTATTATATTTTTTTTTTTTTGTAATTCCCTTTTCCTTTTTTGGGGTAACAAAAACTTTTCCTTTGTTATATAAATTCTTCCCTCTCTGTGTGTTTCTGAAAACCTTTTCTGTTTTTTTTTTATGTGATTCAAATGATACAAGGACATGATGTATATGTATAAAAATATAAATTGCTTATCTGACTAACAGCAGGCAGTTGTTAGGGATACAAAAGAGAGAAAAAAATAATAATACAAAATTCGAAGAAAAATGATATTATTTTTACTTATATGTATAAAATATTATATATATATGTATATAGTTTTCCATTTTCCGTGTTTTTTTTTTAGGTATAAGTGTACATTTAAAACCTATATATAACTTTAGATATAATTTTAGATTTTGTATTTTGTAAATTTTCACTGTATACAAAATTCAGATCAGATAAAAACGATCAGATTCATTTATGCTATATATACATATACGAAGAGTTGTAATGTCGTGTGTTTGCAAGGATATCTTTAGAATAAATTAAACCTAGACATTTTAGTTAAATATTCCAGTTTAGAATTTTCTATGCAATAATTTTAGAATTATAAGGTTATTAATTTCCTTTTGGAAGTGGAAATCATTAAAAAAAATTAAAAATTTAAGCCTTTTCTATTTAAACTTTTGGTATAAAATATGACGTATGTCATTTTCGAAACAAAAAAAGAGATCCAAAATTTTCTCTTTATGAATATGAATATTCTTTAATGAAGACGCTTATATCGACTTTAAGACTTCTATCGACTTTGTACCTATTATGATGTATTATGGACAACTTATAGTTATTATAGATAAGCTACTAAAGAATAAACATTTTAACGATACTATACGTGACATTTGTCTCTAATACCTATTTAAATTCTCGTAAGACCAGCAATAATAATTATAATCTAATGCTAAAATTATATTCTAATTCTAATTTTTGTACAAAAACCTTAAGAAATAAAAAATTAATTTCTCTAACCCTTATGTTTTTCATTTTGTATTAATTTTCAAAAAATAAAAACTAGACACTATAGGTTCATTTTCCAATGTTGCCACATTAAGCTCTTTACGTTTTAAGAAAAATTAAATAATATTGATATTTTTCCTTAAAATAAGAAAAATATATGCATATAGTTATATTCATATGTTGAACACATAATACCCAAAAAAAAACTAATACCAAATAAGGATCTCCAAAGAATTATAATATATATTATATTATATTAATAGTTTTGAAAAACGTGTTATCCCTTGAGGGGATTTAAAACTCAAATTCAATTTTACAACCGTTGTAAAAGGGATTCATGCTAACGAAAAAAAAATAAAATGTTAGCCCCTTTTTCTTTTTTTTTTCTTTTTACTAGGATAATATCAATATCTATGTACATTCCAAAATGGGACCTCTCTGAGAAATTTTTTTTGTTTTTCTAATTTTTAGATTTCGGTAACCCTCTTTCAAAAGAATTTCCTAGAAAAAAAAAATTAACAACAGACATCATCATTTTCAAAGATGCAAGAAATTTTCCAAAAATAAATCTCAAGGATTTCACAAAAAGGAAAAAAAAAAAATAATAATAATAATAATAAAACATCAATCAGGTACAAAAAAGGACAAAAACAGACATATATAGAATTATAGGGGGAATAATCAGACGCCCATACAAAATTTATGAAATGAATAAAAAAAAAAAGAAAATATTTTGCAGACATTTTTAAATAATCATCTATTTTTTTTTTTTTAAATTTGAGAATTAAGAAAATTTATCAGATGATAGAAAGATAGAAATAAGTATTTATAGTATATGAAAAAGAATGTTTTTTTATATATGTATGTATGGATATTAGCAGCATAATATTTAACTTAGCGCTATTTGTTTGAACTTTAATATGTGAAATGGAGACATAGCGAAATGGAGACATAGCATTGAAAATATTATTTGCTTCTGACGGAAATCTTCTGCCAGAAAGAAATAATCTAAAAAATTTGTTCAACAACATAGCTTATAGGCATTAAAATAGATATTTAAATTTATAAATTAATTGTTAAAAAAAATATATATATGAAGCAATTCTTCTGATTAAAATTATTATAAATATGTCTCTTCCATTCATTTGCACAAAACACAAAACTAAAATTATTATTACATTGAAATTGGTTTATTATTATGTAGATTGTATTACAATTTTATTCACATATGATTATACTTTTTTATCTACATTAAATCTTAAATCAGGCGCTAAAATTATCTGTTCGTTAATACTAGTTTTGGTTTTCCCCGCATGTAGGTATGTATAAAAAAAAAATAAATAACTTCGCAAGCATCTCCTACGCAAAAAGCATTGATTGCCAATGCCAGTATGTACATTTAAAATAAAAAAAAACATGTTTATTTAATTTACCATTAATTTTCATATCAGTTTTTTTTTTCTTTTTTCTGTACAATAATATTATGAAAAACTTTATTTAATTGAACTTTGAATTTTTAAGTACTCTTATTTTAAACCACATATACATAAACCACATAATTTATCTATTAAAATAAATATGGTTTCGAACTATATCGTTACATTTCCGAAATATTATATATGTAGGGATCATTTATTTATCTATATATAATTACGATAACCCATTTATATTATTATCAATAATCATAGTTTTCTTCATATTGAAAATTTTACAAGTAATCGTGAAATGGGATGCAATCCAAAGAACTCAACAATTGAATTTAAATATAATGGAAAAAAAATTGGCTTTTCAAGATTTTGCCTTTGGAAACCTTTCACAAAACCCTTTTTCTATCTTTGCGAATACTTACTAACCATAGTTTATGGTTAAAGTTCCTTATGCTCTTAGTTTGCATAACTGGTATATTACAATTATACACTATCAAGAATTGTTGTAACGTCATCCATAATCCAGTACGTACGAAACCCTTTAATTTAAAAATATCTGCAAATAAACACAAATATTGTAACATTTATAATGTGAAACATAGAAAGTTCCAATATTACGTGGATTCGTATTTTGCATTGAAATAAATAAATCTTAATTTATTTTTTTTTTTTTGGAGAAGTTGGAAGAAGAAAATTAATACTTAAATTAAAACCTATTTAACATAATACATAAATTACTATAATGAAATATAAAAAAAATCATATATGTGTTGTATACATAAATTATTTTTCTTAACATAGTTATCACAATAAAAAATAATAATAAAAAAAAATTTTTCTGAATATCTATACTTTTTTAATGTTTTTTATTTTCATACTAAAAAAAAATATTATGTTATGTGGTAAAAAAAAAATATATTTTTTTATTAACACCCGCCGCTCCCTCTATATTATTATTATATTATGTTTTATTTTTTCTTCTGAAAAATAATTTAATAAAAAAAAAAAAATAAATAAATTTTTACCACAATTAAAAAAAACAAAATAATTTATATATATTCTCAACTACAACAAAAATACGAAACACATAAATTTTCAAACCACAAAAATTGATTTACTAAAAGTTAATAAAATAACAAACTTACATACATTTTTTTCATACCCGATTTTCATCATCATCGCTACAAAAATAAATAATAAAAAAAAATAAAAATTTTTTTTTAACTACTTAATTTAAACCGTGAACATATTTTTATGTGCCGCGCATACATTTGCTAAACTTTAAGTTTGGAATATTTTATTAGATTATTATTTAATTTTCACATATTTTCTAATTATATTTTAAAGCTATTAATCAACAATTCAGAATATCTGAAAGATACTATTATGAGGATATTATAAGTTTACTTTGGAATCATTGGAATATGCTTTAAGAATAGGTGCATGCATTTTTCATGCATATAGTTTTGATCAGCAAAAAATTTTCGAACTAAAAGAAATTTAAACAACTCGACAATTTTCTTACTGTGTGATATGAATTATTCTCGATCTCCTGTAAATTCATACTTCTTTGAAAATCTCGAGTTAAAATAAAAATTCATCAAAAAAGTATATGTAAGAACATAGTGAGTTGAGGAAGTTATTAGGTTTGAATCTTAATTAAAAATACTATTTTACTTGGAACTTTATGACTTTTTTTTATTAATCTATAAAATTAACTTCAAAAATCATTTATTTCAATTTTAAAATATTAACTATGACCAAAACTTCATATAACGAAGCTCATCATGATGAACTAAAATGAATCACACTCAACTTCTCACAAACTACATTCTTAGGTATATTATATACATAGTTTAAATATTGAGCAAATATTTTTAATAATATAGTAAAGATCGCCAAATCATCAATCTGAATATAGAAAAACATAAAACTTATGTATATACATAATGTAGGCACGTTATCTGAATATCATTATATTTTCCAATGTGTGAGTTTTTCATTTTTCTTATGTAACGTAGAATGTAAATAAGAAGATTAAAACTTAAATTTCGTAAAATAAAAAAAAATAAAAATATTTCTTCAAATTAAATGGAAAACAGCATAATGATATTTTTGTAACATTTTTTTCTTTTTTTTATTACTATAATTTTAGGAAAATATTTTTATTTTTTTTTTTCTTATATGAAGGTCTAACAAAACTAATTACTTACCTTGGTACTGGTAGCGAAAACTATATATATAAATAATATTTGTGGTAGTAGAAAAACAATGTTAGAAAAATAAAATGTTCAAAGATTAAGTGTCTTGCATTTATGATTACAGATACAAATTTGAAAAAAAATTTATATATATATATATTTTTTTTTTTAAATATTTTTTAGGGTAGATCAAAAACAACATACAATCAAATTAGGCTTAATTGCATTGCAGCCAATACTTATGATTAGTTCCACAACATTTTAAAAATTGATTGACTATTGAATATGAAAATAATTTCAATATAATTTAAATATTTAGTTATTGTTTGCAAAATATAATAAATAAATAAAAATCTATAATATGTATTATAAAATTTAACACATAAATACACGACTGATTTTTGTAGTAATGCATATAATTTTAATGTCTAACGAAGAACTTAATCCAGTTTGTAATAGGTATAAAAGAAAAATTTATGTTGTTGCAATTTATTAGTTTTTCAAAGTATTTGAAAGTATTCCAGATGACTGCATGTAACAATAGCATGATTTAAGAACATAGCTCTGTTTCTACCAAGTTTAAGATATTAAACATACATGAGTTCCATCCAAAATACCTGTAGAAGTATGTATCTCTCTAATTCATTTTTCATCAACAAAAATTTATAAATATACTATATATATATATAGAAAAGAAACCCAAAACATGGATCTCTGCATTAAAAATATATACTATACCTATTTTGTAAATAAATCACATTTGAAATGTTTTATAGGTTTGTCATTCGCAAATGCGGAAAAGCAGGTAGAAAGAAAAATAAAATAAAAATTTCTTTGTATTTTTTAAACGTAAACAAAGTTAAAAGAATTTTTCATGATAAAAAAAAATTAAAAAAAAAAAAAAAAGAAATATGTGTTTGGGTGAAACGTTTTTATAGGTTTGTACTTAATAAAAACATAAGCATAAGTAAATAAACATATATTTTATATTAATATGAAAACTTCTATATAAAAAAAAAATTTTAATTTTTTTTTTAATTTTCTTTAAAATTTAAATATAACTAGGTACATTCTTTGACATATATTGTTAACTTAAGAAATTTAAACATTTAATCTATTCTAAGAAGCCAAGTAAACCCAAAAATAATTTTTTTTTTCTCGTATATGGTATATATCTAATTCAGTATTCTTCAAGCTATGTTGCCTTGGGTTGGGTGAAAATTATAGGGTTTGAAAAAAGCTGCCAGAAATTTTTCGAAAATATTAACATTTTATTACATTAAATATATTCTAGTATCAAAAAATTTTAAAAACTTTGAAAATTTATCAATTTCTACACTTATATTGTTGTTGAGTATAGAAAATTTACATTGCGTTAAGGGGATGTGGTATATGAAAAAATAAAATAAAGGGTTTTGAAGAGATTTTTTGCAACGCAGTGAATTAAACAGAATTTTGAATTTCACGAATTTGTTTGAATTATTCGAAAATTTAATAAAATTATAAATAGAAGTACATCTGAGTCTTTTATCTCTTTCTATATAATTTGTAATCAAAAGCACGGTCAGTTTAGTCATTGATCTTGAGATTTTCTAAAAGTAGGGTTCCGCGAATATTATTAACTAGCAGAGTTTCGAAGTCAGTGAAAGATTGAATACCGCTGTTAACTTATATTTACGTGCAAAATACTATTCAGTTTTTCTTTTTGTACCCAACATAAATGAAGATTTTGTAAGATTTCTATAGCAGAAGTTTGAAAATTTTAAAATAAATGTTAAGTTACAAAGGCTTTAAAATCGAAATAAAAAGCTTATAATAAGCTTAAAATAACAATTTTAATCCTAAATCCTAACAATCTATTCATTTACATTAATAAATTTAAGGTTTACATAGACATATATTTCATTAGAAATTATCTCTCAATAAAAACGTCATATTTTGGATTTAGCAAATCAGTATTCTTCTAAACCAGGATGGGCCCCAAGTGAACTCAAGTGACTTCTTGATCAAAATTCATGTTTTTGGTGTTATTGATGAATTTTTTGAGAATTTTGCCATTAATTAATTAGGCACATATATTTCATTTTAAAAAAAAATGTAGAATTCTATAATTGAGTTTTTTATTGTTGCTAATTTTACTGAAAAAGTATTTATTTTTTTTTATTTAATTAAATATTATTCTTTCAGCGAAATACCATGCTTAAAGTTTATATTAATTTTTTTTTTTTTTTGTTTGCCAATGAATATATAAATATAGGAAATTATTCATATATGAAAATTCTTTAGTTATTTATGTTATTACCATAACTGTTTTCTTTGAAATTGCGGATAACTAGTAAGACCACAATTAGATTTCATATTCAAAAATACAATAAGCATGGTAAATTACGATTAATGATTTTTTATACCCATAATAATTAAAATCACAAAATAACAAAAAAAAATTATTTTGTATTAAGTATTTTTTTTTCTTCTCTCTCTCCACAACATTTATGAATGACCAAATTTAATATTTTATTGTCAAAAATAATAATGAAAATCAAATGATGCAGGTACTTGAGAAAAAGAAAAGGCTAAAATTATTATTATGCATAACATATATATTTTATATAAATTATTATAACACATATTAGAAATAAAAATTAATTGAAATCTGAAAGAAATTTTTTTTTTTTGCATATTTAGCTGGGTATTTGTTATTTTTCAAAATTCTGTATATATGTTGATAAGATTTGAAATCAATTGCTAGGTGGTAAATCAAAATAATATGATATTGCCATGATGAGTAGACAATATTTATGGGTCGACCATAGGAATTCCAGTGACAATTGTTATTCTATCTGTACATAAACTTATATTTTGACTAATGATTCGAGCAGTATTTTTAAATTTACACAGGAGCAGTCTATGTATATACTCAGTACGATTTTTTTATAAACCCCCTGTAGTTTTCTGTTTGCCTTACGAATTTTCAAAAAAACAAATTCATCTATGAAGTTATTTTTTTGAACCTTAATTTCCTTTTTTGCACGTAAAATAATTTTTGGCAATTTTAAAATTATTCTTGATAAGCGTTGGAGCGGGCGTTTTGAAATTTGCCTGTACGGAAAGACAACATTTATGGCGCATCCATGAGTTTAATATACATATGAGAATTAACAATTTTAAATTATTTTTAATTTTTGATTTTTAATTTTTGTAATACAGTTACTGTTACCCTACTAAATATTCTTTATTGAATGAAGATGTGGTGCAGTAGTTATCCTACGAAGGGTTCTGTTGATGGTTGAATTTCTTATTCGCGCTGCATTTTGTGTTAATTTTTTTCAATTATCCACCTGAATTCACTGTTGTGTTATTTTGATAAAAACCTTCTTTCAAAAAAATATTTTCTTTTCTTTTTTAAGATAAATTGGAAAAGAATCTTCAAAATGAATATTAAATATACAATTTCTTGAGTACAGTCGAAAGTATAGACATAAAATTAGGGAAAAAAAACTAAACTGTAGATAGTTATTAGAAAACCAATAAAGGTTTGACAAATTATTATTTTTTCTTCTAATCCTACTCTTCTTTTAATTTGCTGAATTCGATCTAAAAATGTATGTACTTGCTTTTTATTTTTAATTTTTTAATAATAAAAATTTGATCTTTTGATAATTTTTTTAAGATGATTTAATTTTGAGAAAAAAAAAATATCAATGATCTTTTTATATAAATAAAATTAAAGAAATAAAATAAAAAAAATTATATATATTTGTTATTGAAGGAATAGTTATGTGTATGTAGAAAAATTTCTCAATGCTAAAAAATTCTTGAAAATACAACACTATATACCTTTTACCTATCTATAATAATAAAATTCAAAAATTATGACAATATAACTTTATATTTTTCTTTTCATATTTTTAATTTTATTTCATTTTGGGATAGTCATTTTTGACAAAATCAAGGTTATATTTTAAGAATTCAAGTGTAATGCCTAACTTCGTAACAATAATTATAAGCAAAAAATCAATTTTTTTTTTGTTTTTCAATCAACAAAAACAATTGAAGAAAATATATGTAGGTTGGTAAATAAAATAAAAAACAAATTATGTTGTCAAAATAATTTTTAAATAATATATACGCATTTCACATTTTTATAAAACGAAGATATATGTATGTACTTTACACAAAAGTATAGGTAATCCTCTTATATAACTCTATGGTTAAGTTTTCTAACAATAAAGTCACATTTAATACCAAGAGACAAATAATTCAGTGATTGAAACTTGATTAGGATCATCATATCTAATCCAATAGTTTTCTTAAGTTTTATATTTATTTATCATACATATTTGGCTTGTCTCATTAATTTACCAGTGATTGCATTCGATAGGGTATTGGATTTAGATAATTTAATCATTTTGAATTTTTTCACTGTGATGACGGAAAGTGTTTAAAATCTTCGCTAAAAGTGCTTAAAACAGTACAAAATTTCAAACATATTTTTGATAATAAACTTATTAGCAGCGACAGAAGTACAAAATTAACAAATTATACCTAATGACATCACTCCTGCGACACACCATATCAAAATACAGACTTTTAGAACATAATTTTTATCTCCAATTTTTTTTTTAGAATCTCGCAAAATGAAAACAATAGTACAAAACTAAAGTAAATTTGGACTAAACATATTAAAATATATTAGGTGTGATTAAAATTTTAAAGTTTAATATCAAAAATTCAATGCACATAAATATACTGTATCTAGGTAATTTACTAATTTTATACATAATTTTTAAATAATCGAAATGATTACCGAATACTGATTACTAACTTTTATATACATAACATATAATATACATATATTTTTTTTTTAATATTGATCAAAACTATATTTAAAAAAGAATCTAAAAAATTGTTTGTTTACAATGTTTATGTGGGAAATTCCCTTATTTTTAGCGGATTGAATGAAGTTTATTTATTGTGAAATACCGGTTCAGTTATAGAATTACCGTGTTATATGATAGTTACCTGCATTGTTAAACTTGAAAATTTCACTTGATTTTTTTTTTTTAATTCATGTTTTTCCATCAAATATTAATACCGCAAATGAACTTCAAAAATTAACATAAATTAAAAATGTAAAAATTATAAATAGATATACAGATATACACATAATAATCAATTAAAATTTCGAGTGTTAATAAAGGGGTGTTTTATAGAATACAAAAAATAATTGAAAACAAAATTAAATGCCTACCTATTATATGTACCTATTTCATCTCTACAATTCTTAAAATCTATTGCAGAATATTTTCATTACAAATAACCATATACAATCTGCTAGGTGGCAAAAACTAAGAATCAAGGAGATAAACAGATCTTCTTACTTATAGGGAAAATTAAATAGTACGAATATATGATTGAGAACTATGAACTATATGTTGTACTTCACTTTTCTTGTACTTCACTTATCTTCTACTTCACTTATTTTCTACTTCACTTATCTGATATATATATATTTTACAATTTTACATAGTTGAAGCTTGGAGAATGTGAAAATTTTCTCATTTACTTAGAAACGGGCCAATATTACAATAATTACATAATTATATTAACATGCGTCTACAATGTACACATATTATGTGTACATACTCATACTGAACGTGTACAACATATTTTTGTGAATGTAGAAAACGTGTATTCCTACATATTTGTCATCATATAAACGACATTGATTGACAACAAAAATATTCATTTCATTATTATGAAAAAAAAAATAATAGATTTCCACATGGCACAGGTACAATACGTCGAGCTGATTTGAGTAGGAGGTACAATATAATACCTCGAAATTATACAACCTTCCTTTAAAAATAAGGTTAAATGATGACATGATTTGTTTTTATAAAAACTCTTTGAAAAAGGGCAATAAATGACGTACAAGTCACCTTATTTTTTTTTTTAAATTACCTATATTTATATAAGTATATATTTTACATATACATTATATATATTTATATTTCTAGAGGCAAAGTATGAGTTTTCTTTTATTAAGTTTCATTACAATAATATCTAGGTAGCTAGGTATATATTTTTCAAGGTTAAATGTTATAAAAATTTCATAATTTATTTTTCACTATAATTTTTTTTCTACACGTTTATGCATAAATATATATTATATTCATTATAAATATATTATAAACACCATATTCAAATTTTCCATTTAAAGATTTGACAGAAGTAATGTTTGTAGGATTCTGTTGTTGTTGCAAATAACATAATATAAATACCTTGCGAAATTTTGTTCAGATATTCGGTTCTGAAGACTATTGTCTACTACAATAAAGTATATTAAATTTTATGACACCTCCAATATGGCGGTTCCCACAAAATGGCAGATTAAATATTTCTTCACCTTTTTTTGAAAATCTATTAATTCTTTAATATTTTGCTGTTCTAGATGACGTATTTTTCATAAGTGTCAATGTATTTTTGTGTAAATACAGAACGAGTTGTATAACAAATTTTGTTTACATATCCAATATACTGTTTTAATGCGTAGGGGAGAGGTAGTTGCAAAGAGAGAATATTTTTTCTTCTCATTTTTTCTCATTTTTTTTTTTTTGTATTTGGCTGTATTGAAATATTGTGAGAGATATTATGTTTGTTTAGGTATTACGTAATATTCAAAACGAAACATCTAAATGATTTCATTATTTACGCTGATGCATCTAAATTGTTTCATTATATACGCTGATGTATCTAAATTTTTTCATTATTTACGCAGATGCATCTAAATGATTGCATGTGTATTGACGCATATAATACTCTATTTAGTGATCTAAATTCTATAGCACTAAATACAACATAACGATCCCCTATGCATTAAAATATAATAATACATAGATAGAAGATACATAATTTTTTTACTGTCATTGTTTCGAGTGTTATTATTTCCATATTCATTCATTGATCTTGTGACAATGATAGTGCAATTTAATTTTTTTTATTTTCTATTAAAATAATAACTAAGTGTAAATACTTACTACAATATGTGAAATTATCATTATGGTAATTATAGCAAAATATTTTTAATTATACTAAAATGCATATAATACCATTATTATGAAATTTGAGATAAACAAAAATTATTATATTTATAATCTAACTAACTCAGTTGCAACTACATTATAATATTATAGCTCTGTATATAATATCGTGTATGGAAAAAAAATATAAATGAATTTTTATATATGTATATAAATAAATGTATTACATTTGTATGTTAAGCATATTATTTATTGCCAGTAATTATTTTCCACATTATTTGTTATAAATAAATATTAATATGAGTATTATATTATATAAAATTAATATTTTCACTTGCATAAGCTTCACTGATATTATTATTTATAACAATTTTTTATAACTTATTTGATGTTGGCTTACAACTTAGAGCATATTACTCAGTGCGAGTACCTACATTGATAAAACTTATTAAAAATTTTATGATTTTCCAAATATTTGTTGTGCAGTTTAACTTACTGCATCAGAGCATACGGAAGATTAATTATTTATAACGATGTACAATTACAATGTTAAAGAGTCACTTAAAACTTAATTTCTATAACATTGTTATAAATTGTATTTCTTTAATATGTTCGTGTACATTGAACAGATTATTATAATGAATTACATTATATAATGAAAAATATATTACTAAGTTTATATTGTAGGTAGGTAAACTTTATTACTAATACTGAGAGTCATTAACTTTTTAATTTATAGAATAATTATTTTAACGATAAAGTTTGTTAATTATTCAAAATTTCTCTTCGAATCAGTAATTTCGAAATAGAAATTCGTAAACAGTTTATTCTCTATTTGAACAAAGTTTGTGTGAGGGCAACATTCATATATATGAAAATTATAGATTAATTTTCAAAAGTAAAGAAAGTGATTATGACTTCAAAGTTAAATGATTAATTTATTTCAACTACTCGTAGTTATAGTTAAATTATGTTATATACTCATTCAGATCTTGATTTTGGGGCACAGCTTTAATATTATTTTTAAAAATTCTTTGTGCTCCATTAAGTTATTATTAAGTTACATAACCCTTTAAGTTACATAACCCTTTATGTGTCTTACTGTTAAGCTTTAAATATAAAATTATTTTCGAATCCAAATCTGAATAAAATAAGAATTGTATTATAGATTTTATGAATATAATAGTGATAATAAAAGATCAGTAAAGAATAATGATGTTAACGTGTTAAAGTGACAATTTAAATATTGTTTAATGTAAAATACAGTCTATCTAAATTAATTATAAGATTTGACTCATTTTCAACAATTCAAGTTATGTATTTACATTTACCTACTTACTTTCCCCTAACCAAAAACGAATTGTAATAAGAATAATAAAAACTTAATTATAATTAACATTTTTTAATAATTTTACAATTTAATTTTGCTAATAAAATTATATTTATAAACTTTATGATTAATCGAAAATGATTATTGAAGAATTCATATATATATAATATATTTAACTTTGTATATATTATAATAATGGAAATACCATTAAAAATTAAAAAACTAGAAATAAAAATTTAAAAAACTTAGTCTTATATGAGTTAGAATATCATATTAAGATTTTTTTATTAATTTTTTTATGTCATGTATTAAATGAATTAAGGCTTGTGAAAATTTTTTTCGGTTCATATAAATAAGTCCATTATTATGTTTATCACGATTTTCCTTACAAAACAAAGTTATTTAATAAAACTAACTATAAATTTTTCTTCTATTAAGATCTAAATCTATAAGAAAAACCTAAACAAGAAAGTTTAAAAATTTATCAAATGTATGTTATACTCTAAAATAGGAATCAAAAATGTATATTGCAATTGTCATAAATCAAAATTTGAATAAAATTATTTGCTTTTACTTAGGTAAGACTCAAGAATATGGTTGCGAAGACCGTAGAAGATGTTTAGTTTCAGATTCTCAACCTAATCCTGTATTTATAATTACAACTTTAAGTAAGAAATTCGACATAATTCTATTCAGCTCAGCATTCATTGATAAATCGCACTTAAATTTTTCACTTATATAAATTATATTTTTCATTAATTAATTATTCTATGCAAATACTTGATGTATATATATTTTATTGATATTCTGTCAATGTTTCTGTTTTACATAAATACATATATAAATGTATTAAACATATATTATGTAAATATGTTATAATATATTAATTTGTATATACGCATAATTTTTAATGAATATCTATCTATTTTCCAGTTATATTTTATATGTAAATACCATAATATTACATATCTCTAATCTAAATGTAATAATTTAAAAAACAACAAAAATAATATAAAAAAAAACAACATTCCAACAATTTTGTACATGCAATGTTGTAAAAGTACATACAAATCTAAGTATTTTGTATAACATTATAATAATATAATATACATATAATTTGAATTTTTATACATAGAGAAAACATAATTAAATTTACTTCAGTTGAAAATTTCATTTATGTGGCAAACATGTTTTAAATTTTTTATATTATGTATGTTAATACATAGGTACATATATTTTTATTTTAGTTATAATTTTAAGTTGAAATAACCTTGATTTTCATTTATTATGAGAATTTTTATAATCAAAATAAAAGCTAAAGAGAAGAAAAAATATTTATATGTACATTAATATAATAGATAATCATAGTTCATAAGGTCTAATTATGTAATTCGTTATTCAAAAAAAAAAAAAAACAAAATAAAATAAAATTAAAAAAACATAAATTTTTTATCTGTGAATTAAAATATTGGATTACCTTCAAAGTCATACACACATTACTTATATGGAAAATTTTTTGAAATTGTAGAAAAGACATGACTTCTGACGCCCACCATTTAAAAATTAACATATTTTAGGACTTATAAAATTACCTGATAGTATTTAAAAAAAATTATTTTATAGCTGCAAATATTTAAAGTCATGAAAATATTTTAAATAATATTATACTCAAGAATTAATATTATCAAAAATTCATAATTTTCGGTTATCTTCTTTAGCTTTCCTAGTGAACAAACTAGTACCAAACTAACTCTTTTTTAAAATATCATAATTATACATGGAAATTTAATCCAGACAGAAATTAGACTGTACCAAATAGACCCATTTAAATTCCTCATCTTATTTTCATGGCTAAACAATATATTGTCTCGTAGAAGTGCCTGCAATATAATTTTATAATATAAGTTGAAGTTATATTCTGATTTTCTAATCTGCAAAAAGTATTCAATTCTCTGAAAATAAGCAAATATTTGTTAAGTTAAAAACAAACACAGTATAGTTGAGGTGCCCATATGAAAATTCTTTCTCAAAAGATATAGTATATTAAAAATGAATTTATTTGTTAAATTAAATTACATAAAATATGCATTTTAATTATTAATTCTTAAACATTTGAGGGAAAACTACATTTTAAATATATGTACTTTGAATAAAAATGTACATATTTTAGTATAATTACGGAAAAATATTTATATAATTTCTACACATGCATTTATTATAAATAAATTATGAAAAAAATAAAATTTTGAATGCTTAATTTATTTCTCTTTTAATTTCAATTATTTATTTGACAGTATTCTGTATAAACTGGATATGATAATTAGTATTGCATAATTATATTCTTCAGGGATTATATAATTAAACTACATATTATATAGTACATCTGAAAGTTAATTAACTATATACAAATCAAAACACTTCAATTATAAATACTGAGCATTGGTTAGATAATCTATTATACATACCTTTAGATATTAGAGTAATCAATTTTTGTATTAAAAATTTTTTTAACTATTCGATCATACCTTGTCGTCTTCTCAAATGGAGACATTTAAAAACTGATAATCTGATATTATATTTTTTTTTTTTGCAAAGAAATCCATTTCTCTAATCTAAAATCTATTATAAATACATATGCATGTAATAATAAATATATATTATGTTAGATTTAAACTCAAGTACAAATATGAAAAAAAATTAAATGCATTTTCATAACACGTCTAATACTTATTTTATTACTAATTTTTATATATATATATATATTTTTTTTTTTTTTGATATATACATAAATTGTATATTATTTTATAATTTTTCATTTTCAGATTGGTGTATTAGTATGGCTCGTGTGCAATCTATATAGAATTTCCTACAGTCATTTATTTTATATAATTTATTTTAGAAAAAAAAAATAATAATGTTTTTACTAGAATATATTTATATGACCCCAGCATAAAATAATATGCAGTAAATGATATTGTATAATACTATATATTATAAAGTTTTTTGTATTTGTGTGGAAAATTTTAATTAATAATAATGTATAATAATGTGAAAAAATAAAATTTTAATTTTTTTTTGTCAGAAAATCTATTAGATTGTTAGAATATGTATTAAGAATTACATTATGATATTTACATTTAGATCAATATCGAATTAAAATTTTGTGTATCGAAATTTGGTGGTTCAGCTATTTTCCTTTTTTTGAAGACCAAAATATTTTCGAATACCATATAAATTCTTATTTTTATACACTTGACATGAGGTTAAAGTAAAAGATCACGCAGGTGACGTGATAAGTAAATTTAATAATCATTGAATGTTAATAAATAATAACCAGACAGAAGTCTTTATAGCCTTCAAATTGTTTTGAAAATACTCAATAAATGATTGTAATTTTAAAAATAATTATCAAAATTTAGAACCTATAAATTTTTCTTAGGCTAGATAATTTATATGGATGGAAGAAAGCTTATAATAAATTTATTTTTATATATTAAAAATGTTCGTGAAATTTCATAGTGTTCTCATAGTCTTCTTAAGTTATTCAAGATATTTAACTACGAATGAGAATATTACAAACTAAATGTATTTAGATGATATCATAGTGAACTTTTTATTAATATTTTTTTTTTAAATAATTTCTTAAGGTTTAAGTTTTCTTTAATTCTAAAAATCGATAATTTCATTTTCTGGAATGTTGTGCCTAATGGCTGGAATCATAAAGTCTTTGAAAAGTAAGTATGTAAGAACATTTGAGATATTTTACCCATAACCTAGCAGGGGTGGGGAACCTTTTTAGATATAAAGGCCGCATTGACTATGCCCATTTCCCAAGAAGGCCGCACATAGTAGTTTTAATGCTGAATATAAGAAGGTATGATTAGATTCTTAGCTATACTTTTTATTTTAATATGTATATATTTGCATAATAAAGATATACAAGCACAATAAAAAGTATTTTGTGAAAAAAAGATAAATAAGAAGTATATTGTTTAACTTTAATGAAGTTTAATGCCAAGAAAGCTGCATTTTACCCTTTTTTTTCAACCGGAGCATAAGGCCGCCTTTTATCCTCCAAAAGGCCGCATGCGGCCTTAAGGCCGCAGGTTCCCCACCCCTGACTAGACCGATCTTTTACTTTGAATCAACATCAAATATAATATTAATATATAAATGTTGTTATGAAATACATATAATAATAATATATATGTTATATCTAACTTATAAAATTTTTATGTACATTTTTCTAAAGTATAGGAAACGTTTAATTACACAACTTTGATAAAAGGGTTTAAATGACAGCAAAAATAAAAACATATTTATTAGTGCGTTGTTGTGAAATTGATCATAATTTTCTGTGCTTTTCTGTTGTGTGGTAAAAATTTTTTTTTTTTTATTTTTATTACATACCTACATATACATATTTTTTTTTTAATTTTATTCTACATACAATAAATATTCTGTAAAAATAAAATACAGAACTTTTTTTTTGCTTTTTTATAATATTTGTAAACAGAAAATTTATTCAGAATAATATAATAAGCGCACGCGAAAACTTATGTAAAGCACAAAAATAACTTTTCCCCCTTATCATAAAAAAAAAAAAACAAATAAATAAAATAAGCAAAAAAAACAACAACAAAATGTAAGAACTCTATGTATACATAATCGCTGTGTTTTCAAAGTTATACGAGAAAAATATGTACACATTCTCAAATTCATAAGAAGTATCTTAAAGTTTTTTTTTTTTTTTTTTTCAATTTTCAAATACATACCTAAACAAGTATATAATTCTCATTCTAGGGAAATTGTATATACGGACGTATGCTTTTTATGCTCGTTTTCATGCTTTTTTTTTTTTTTGTAATTTATTTAAAATTTAAGCGCATTAAAATATCGGTTAAGATCGTTTTATGTCGGGAAAATAAAATTTTTTTCCCTTACTAAAATAAACTAAAAATATGTTTTATTGACAAAAATGAAAAAAAAGATACTTTTGCATAAAATTGTTAAAACGCAATAGGGTGAATGAATATGTTGTGAGCTTTTAAAAATAACAATTCTGACGAATTTTATAATCAATAATTTTGTACATAAATTAAGGTATATATATATTTTCTATAAGTTCTACCTGCTGTGTCTGTAGCAGGTGGTGTCCATGGGGAATAAAAATAATTTTCTAATAATTAGAATATAGAAAAAGTCATTACAATTGATAAAGTTAAAATTGATAAGAGTAAAGTGGAAAATAAAGTTTTTGAACATATAATAAATAACACTTCGGTATTTTGTAGATGTGTGTGTACATTACTACTAAATACATTTTATGATTTTAAACTTCACTTCTCCATATATATTAAGTTTTTTCATTGAATTCATACATAATCAGGGAATTTGTTCAGATATTGTTCAGGAATAAAAAAACTGATAAAAGTTCTAAATTTATTCTCTGGAAGCTAATGTATCTTTTTTTTATTTAATTAATCTTAATATTTTTCCTTCTGCATAGCAGCGCTACAGTCATATTTTAGCTTTTCATGATCAAAAATTGTTTTTATCTCCCGATGAGCTTTAACTTTAAAAATGTATGTATACAATATAATACAGAAATATAAAAATTTCCTCTTTTTTTCATTTTTTCTGGCATTCTGAAAATTATATTCGTGCACATAATAAAATATGTACAATAATAGCATAATACATATTACTAGGTATATGAAAATATAATTTGAACTTTGAAAATATTCCATGAAGTTTTATTATATATACAATTTTATTATTTTTTTCGAAATTTTCTGCAGCCAAGCATTTTCAATGGAAAATGTGTAAGTTGAATTACAAAAAAAAAAATACATTTTTATTTAATTTAAAACATAAACTGTTTTATTTTGCATAAATTTAAATAATTTTTTTTTTTTTTTCATACATAGATTGAAAAATTGTAGGTATGTATATAATCTTGATGAGATTTTTATATATTTTTAGGTTCTATAAAATAAATTTTTATGTGGTGGAGTTTTTTGAATATTTTGAGTTTCCGCTGCGTCATTTATATATTATACGATTTTTATGTGCCAAGCCCAAAACTTATTTTTTTTTTAATTTTTTTTTTAGAAACTTCAATGAAATCATGAAATTGAAAAAAAAAAAAAAAAATGCGAGAAAAACATAAAAAAAAATAAAAATATATTTTATATATCAATTTTTTATTTTTTTGTTTATTTAATATTCAGTACAGCGTTTTTTTGTACCTACATTATAATAATATGTATTATACATAATTTGCGATATAAAATGAAGGAAAAAGATAGAAAATATTTTTTAGGGGTTCGTTAGATCAATGAAAATGTGTATTTTTATGATAATGATAAAAAAAAAAAAAAAACAATGATATAAATATATTATTCGCTTATGTTGGTGGGCTTATAATATACATAAATTTAATTTTAGTATTATACTATTTATGTATGTATATGGTATGTAGGGAAAAATTATTAAATTAATTTTGTATAGAGTTTTATGCGACGAAAAATCGTCGCCATTTTTTCTTTCAAATTAATTAATAAAATTTCTTTTTTCCATTTTAATTTATTTTTGTTATTATGTTCAATATAATTTTTGTTATTGTTGATTTAATATTATTTATGTACATGTATGTATCTTCTTCTATATTAATCAATTCATTAATTTCCCTGAATAACTTATTATTTATCTTATAGTTTCTAAGTACGGTCAGCCCGTAATAGTAGCATATGAAAATAGAGACAAAATAGAGGTGTCGGCCCTATTAATAGTGGTACTGTCATTATTCTGAACACGATCATGTTTTCGATTCACACCTCTGGCTGGAATTTAATTCAATATAAGTTATAAGTTTATAACCTTCAGAATCATTAATATTGTAATATAAAATGTGTAGTAACTTCTAACTGATAGTTATTTTGAAAAAGGAACATTTTCAACTATCCAGCTTTTCGAAATGGTATTATTAAAACCGCACATGGTATATAATACAGTTTTTGGAATATCTTCCCCAATAACATCTTCAGCTTGAATAACTAAGAATTTATATTTTGTTTTTCAATTTCAATACATATCTTTACTTTAAGCTAAATATCATAAAACAAAATTATAAAATTGATCTCGGAAAAGCTATATATTATTGTAGCTTTCCTTTCTTTATTTTATATGGCCTCAATTATTTTAAGAGAAGGGAAACTTACAACATTTGTTTTTTTTTTTAATATCATTAAGAATTTTCTGTTTTCTTCGCAAGTAATGTTCCTCCAACTTCAACACAAAAAAAAACATATATTTTTTTTTCAGCTTTTAAATAATTTTCTCTATGTATGTATGTATGTTTTTTTTTGTGTATATATACTTTTATTTATGTTTTCATTTTGAACATCGTTATACATATAAAACATAATAAAGCGATATTCAAAAATATTAAGATTTCTTTTAGTTGCAAGCACCAAAAATTAATTGAAAACTTTTTTCATTTTAATTTAGGCGGATCTTAGAAAAACAAAATTATTGTGTTGTTATGTTGATAGTGTACATTAGTGAATTTATAACATTAGTTAATTTATTATGTTTTCTAATTAAATAATAATATACCTTCTAGGGTAGATAAAATTACATTTGGTTCAAAATTAAGCTTAAAAGATTTTACATATTATTATTTTTTTTTAAATAAAAGTAATGACAAATCGTAATCATCAAATCGTCGTAAAATAAAATATTTTTGAGAAATATGGAAAGTTTGGAAAAATAAAAATTGTAACAACTGTCACGATTGTTTCTACTTACTTATAGATGTATGTAGAAATTTTTGTTTTACAAAACGTTTCATATTTTTACTTACAACAAACTCAAATTCGGCTTAACTAGTAACGGTAACCTATATTATTATTTTTTTGAAAACTCAATCGAGGGTACACTTTTAAAAAACCTTAAACATATTTTTTTTTTTTAAGTTACTGATATTAACTTCAAGAAGAATTTAAGAAACTGATAACTGGACTATTTTTGTATAACTGAAAGTTCATATGAAATATTTTTGTGGATTATAGAATTTTTGATTACAAAATTATCAAATGCAAAATTTTTTTAATAGGTAGTGCTGATTATGAGATCTCAAGTCTCACACAAATAGATTATGCCTGACATGAGGGTACATAACATCGTATACCTACAGCACTATTCTTCTTTATTATAAATTTATAAATTATCTCTAATGTTTAGTTCTTCTAAAATGGAATAATAATAATAAAAAAACATACCTCTATTCAAATTAATCTCTGATTCTTTGTCAGTATTTCAAACACAACAGAATTTATTCAAATTTTACAGAAAGAACCGGGTAAAAGACAAGTTAAGTCCGAATCTCAGCCAAATGAGATACCTACTTCTAATAGATACACATGCCAGAATAAGTCTTTGAAGTTAGAATCAGAATTAAACACGAATAAAATATAAAAAATATCACATTTTTAACTTATCTGTCATTCTGAGAATCTGAACATAAGATACATAAGATACTTACTTAACTTTTTTTTTTCAAATTAAATTAATAAAGTCTTTTAATTTTGTACTTTAGAGATTCAGAAAATTATCTTTTTTCTTTCCTCATATCGATATGGAAAATTGAGAGCTTTCTGCAAAAAAAACGCCAATAAACCTCTCTACAAAGCAAAGCTTAAAAAAAATTGTTTTTTTTTAACATCACATCACACTTAACTCTCCTGTCTCCTCAACTTTTCATTCAAAAAACATCAAACTTGATATTTTAATTTTCCTCTCCCCTTCTCATTTGTGTACAATTTTTCTCCAAATAGCTTATTCAAAAAAAACAAAACACAAAAAACAACACAGAAAAAAAAAAACAAACAAATTGAAATGAAATGAAAAAAAAAAAAAAGAAGGCATAAAAAATTTTCTACACTAAAAAAGTTCAAACAGTTGAATTTTAAGTTTTATGCTGTGTTGTTAAAAAGGCCGGAAGCTCGGCTTTCTAGTCCCTAAGAAACTTACAAAAAAAAAAAAAAAATTCAAAAAAAATTTATAAAAATTTAAATTCAATAAAATAATAAAAGAAAAAAAAACATTTTTACATAAAAAAAATAAAAATCAATAAAAAACTTTCACATTTGACCCTCTAAAAATTTTTTAAGTTTTTTTTTTTTCATGAAAATTTTAGTGAAAAATTTTTATTTTTAAAACAGAAACGGGGACACTTTCGAAAAAAAATAAAATAAAATAGAAAACATTTTATTTGTGATAATGTGAAAATTATTAGTAAATCTATTTTTGATTAACAACATAATTTTTCTTTTTCCATAACAAAAACAAAAATCTTCAACCAACATTGAATTCAAATTTGTTAAAAATGTAAGTATCACAAAAAAATTTTCTATTCTACAATTTTCACTAATTTTCATTTTATTGAATTAAGTAAAATTTTCAAAATGGTGGTCTAAATTTAATTTTTCATTTTTTTTTTTTTGATCGCACGTCGTCGCCAATGAAAATTTCCATTTTTTGCGATGGTAGTGTGGTGGTCCCCCATGCTAAAATAAAATTTAAAAATTGTTAAAAAAAAAAGCGGCAAAAAATAATTGGGATTTTTTTTTGTCAAAATATACCTACTTAAGTTAAAACTAAAAGAAAAATTTTAAGATTTTCTTTCATACTAACTCGAACAATTTCTGCAGACATGCTACAGACAGAATAAGAAAATTTGATTTTTAGTACTACCTAGGTATCTTAACTACTATGCATTGTACACCAGAGAAATATGTTTACTCTGCTACTATGGAACAAAAGGTTCATTAAAAAATTGTACAAGGCGGGAAAATTTTTTCTCATATAAAAGTATCCAGTCAATAATTGAGTTAAAAAAAAAGTGACAGTTTTTTGCTTAAAAAAAAATTAGGATTTCTGATGCCTCCCCCTTGACTTATTTGCAATATGTAATCTTTTTTTTTTGTGATGCTATTGCTGCACATTATTGGATTCAATATAAATAATAGACAAAAATATAATTAACTCAAGTAACGGCACGTCGTATCATAGAAGAGAGTACCTAACTACAAATATAGCTTTATTTTTTTGCTTTTTTTGTTCGTCCGAAAGAACAATGACCTTTTCTGAATTAAAAAAAAAAAAAGAAGAGAAGAGCTTTTTAAAAAATATTCATTTTTTAAAAATCACAAATTATTCAAAACCAAAAAACAAAATTGCAGTTTTAATTTAAAAAATATTTTAAAGATAGAATAAAAAGAAAATAATAAATGTGAAAAATTATTCTTGACTCAATCAAAACTTTCAGAATTTCGAAAAAAAAAAAAAAAAGAAAAGAACCTTTAAAACCAGTTTTCTTTTCTAGCCAAGGATTAAAAAATGTAATTTTGAAAAAAAAACAACTTCCCCTAAAAAAAAAGGGAAAATCCCAAACTGAATAAAATTTCATAAGAATTTTTAAGCTTAAAAATAAATTTTGTAAAATTTTCGAAAGAAAATTACATAGCGTCAGTTGCCGCCATTTTATGAAAAACTTTTTTCTGTGTGAAAATTTATTGTAAATTTTTTTTTTCGAGAAGTTGCGCTTGTCACAAGGAAAGAAGAAAAAAGATTATTAAAAAAGAAAAAAATTGAAATGTGGCAATGGAGGACGAATTAAATATTTTTTGCGCGAATTATATTTTTATTTAGATAAAGATTTAAAAAAAAATAAAAGATTTTTATTTTTCTTTATTATAAAACACTTTATTAAACTTGTTTAAAAAAATATAAAATTGAATATAAAAATATTATTAAAAATAGTGAATTTATTTAGTATTTAAAAAAATGGACTTAACACTTTAAACTCTAATCAAGAACTAAATTTTAATCTTAAAAATATATTTCCATCTGTACTTAGTTTCTACTTTCTTTGTTCCCTTTCCTATTAGTATTTTCTAATGTTATTAAAATAATCCTTTTTTTATTATTTTATAAGGATCTTCTTTCTTTTGTTTTACGATCCTGAAAACATGAATAATCTTGTTTAATCATTTATTTATTTTGAACCCTAATATTCATGGCGTCTAAAATATCTGAGTAATGATTACTAATTATCTTTTTATCAACTGTACCTAAGTTATTACTCATTACTGTATCAATATGTTGGGAATTTTGTGATTCATGGATTTTATTTGGTACGGGAATATATATAACTTCTCCCTCCTTCAGATTAGAATTCTCCTGAATTCTGCGTTTTCTACAACATTTTATTATCAAAATTATCATTGGAATTAAAATTAAAATTGCAATCAAAATTATATTTGTATTCATATTTATATTCTTTTTGAATTTTATTTCTTCTATTTCTTTAATATTTTCCCCAAAATTAAACCAAAAATCTTCAAAAGTTATTTTATCTACAAAATTATTGTTATTCATGTTCGGATAGTAAAATCTTTGCTTTACAATTTGTTTCTTATTTGAAAAAATTTTATTTGCTATTTTTAGCGTACAATTATTAAAATGAATTAAATTATTTTTTGATATAATTAATTTTCTATCATCGCAATGATTTTCTATTTCTAAATTATTTGAATTTTTTATTACAATTGTTACCTCATCTATTTGAACTATTTCTGTTACATTATTTCTTATCAATCTACAATTTTTCTTTAGTACACAATGTTTACTTAACTCTAATTCATTTATTGTTTTAAATTCTTCAAATTTATAAATTTTGTTTCTTAATTCTATTATTTTCTCAGGAAGATAGTCTATTTCCTTATTTTTACTATTTGGGATAGGCATTATGATTTTCAAATCTACCTCTTTAAATAATTTTGGAACTTTAATTGCAAATATTAATAAATCATTTTGAAATTTACTAACTCCTAATCTAATGTATTGTAATTTATTAAAATCTATGCTATATGTTTCTATTTCTTCATTTGTAAGTATATTTGGATTTAAAATTCCATGTCTCGCTGAAGCTAAATTTTCCTGTATTAGATTTATTTTATCTTTCATTATTTGAATTTTTAATAATTGATCATAGAACATATTTCTCTGAATAAATGAATTTATCTTATCGTACTCCCTCTTTACTAAATCTCTATCGCTTGCAATAATTTCTTTAATTTGTTTAAATGTTTTATTAAAATTGTCATTAATTTTAATTTGTTTGTTAACGTTTTCTATTATATTATGATTGTTAATATCTGTTATAGCTAAATGTTTTTCAATATTATGTCTATCTTCATCATCCATGGTTCCGAATAACCATTTTGAAGCACTACCTACTATATTTATTAAACCTCTTTTTTCTCTTTTTTTCGACGGTGTTAATGTTTTTACTCTCTCTAATAACTCATTTAATTCCTTAAATAGTAAAGGTTTATTTTTTATATTAAGATTATGAATATTAATTTCCATTATATTTAAAATGTCTATTATGTCTGTTGTATTAATTATATGTAATATTATGTCAGTCTCTGTCACTATTTCTATTGTATCTAACTGTATCGTCGTAAACCCTGATTCGTCATTTATTTCCTGAAATGTCATTCGTCCTTGTATCATTGTTATCAATAGTAACCATGTCAATATCATTGTCCAAATCTGTAAATTTAAGTGGTCTTTTAATGTTTGTTACATGTATGTTTTTTAATTTAGTTTTCCTGAATTTTGGTAGTTGTTTATGTCTAACTGCTTTATAGTTTTTTATAAAACCTTCTTCCCTTTTTTCTTCATATTCTTCCCTATTAACGTTTTGTCTAACTAACATTTTGTCTTTTGTCAATTTAATATTTTCTTTAACTTTTTCAAAATTTATTTTAAAACTTTGAACTTCATTAGGCGTTGTTTTTATCGTTGAATGATATCTTTCGTTGTAGTTTCTAATTGCTTTTTGCATTAATCTCTTCGTAATTAAATTTTTATTTTCATGTTTTAGAATTCTAAATTTTTCTGCAATAGTATTATGGAATCTCTCAATATCTGAATTTCCCGTATGACTGTTAGGTTTTGTTAAATGAATTTCTACTTGTTCCTCGTCTAAAAATTCTTTTAGTTGTATTGATTTAAACTCATTATCTGCTATTATTTTCTTCGGTTTACCTATCTTAGCAAAATGTTCTTCTAACTTTTCTACTATTGAAATGTGGTTCCTATCATTTAAGTAATAAGCTGCCCCAAATTTTGAAAATTTATCTATTATTGTTAGAAAACTACACTTCATAATTACGTATGTGTCCATATGTATGATTTCATTTATACCTGACGGAATTTCTGTATTATTAAATTTTGGCTTAATAGGTTTTCTGTCATATTTAACTTCTTTACATACATCGCATTGATTAATTATTATTTGTACTAATTCTAATAATTTTGGGTAGTAAATTTTAAATCTTATTTGATTATATGTTTCTAAAATACCTGAATGTAAACTTTCCTTAACGTGGTAAAAGGATATTTGTTTAACTGCTTCTACTTCTGTTTCCATTTCTTGAGCTCTAAATGAACATCTAATGAAACTAATTGAATTTTGGTTTGAAAACATTTCCCTGATTTTTTCTTGAACTATATTATATTTATTATCTGTTATTTCTGAAAATATTCCTACTTTTCCTTTATTTAAGTATTTTTTAAAAATTTCTTCTAATCTATTAAATTCATATTCTCCTATATATATAATTCGTCTTCCTAATATTACTTCAAAATCTTTTGTCTTGTTATTAGTTAAAATTATTTGAGTTTTATATTTATTAACAATGTCCTCTTTTATTGGTATATGATCTAACAAGTTTTCTTCCGCTGAATGTACCGTAGCCATAGTTACATCATCTCTTTCGTCTTCTATATTAAATAACCCTCCTAGTTCTGATTCTTCTTCTTCTTCTTCATTATTTTCCTCATTTTCTAGCCTACTTAAAAAATCTGCTACATTGTTTTCTTTTCCTTTTAAATAATCAATATCAAATTGATATTCCCCTAGTTTCAATAACCATCTTTGATGTCTAGGTGACAAATCTTTACCTTTGTATTTTGCGTGTAAAAATTTTATAGGTTGGTGATCTGTTAAAATTTTAAATTTCTTTCCATAAAGATATGGTCTAAAATAATTCACTGACCACATAATTGCTAAAAATTCTTTGTCTGTCGCAGAATAATTTCTTTCATGATTATTTAAAGTTCTCGATGCAAAACAAATTGGATGTCCCTCTTGTGACAATACCGCCCCTAACGCATAATTTGAAGCATCCGTTGTAAGTGTAAATGTTTTTTCAAAATTAGGATATCTTAGAATTGGATGACTAATTATGAGAATTTTTAATTTTTCAAAAGCTTCTATGTAATTAGGATCTTTTATATTTATTTTCGTATCTTTTTTCAAATATTTAGTTATGGGTTGTGCTACTTTGGCGTAATCTTTTACAAATTTCCTATAGTATCCCGTCAATCCCAAGAAACTTTTTATTTGTCTTTCTGTTTTTGGAATTTCTACCCCTTCAATTGCTTTAATTTTATTTAAATTAGGTTTAATTCCCTCGTCTGTTAATACATGACCTAAAAATTCTGTTTCTTTTTTCATGAAATTACACTTATCAACTTGTATTTTTAGTTTATTTTTTTCTAGAATTTGAAAAATTTCCTTTAATGCTTTTACATGTTCTTTTAACGAAGTACTAAATATTAAAATATCGTCTAAATATACAACACAATTTCTATTTATTTGATCTCTTAAAATTTCATTTATAAGTCGTTGGAATGTCGCTGGAGCATTTTTTAATCCAAACGGCATTCTATTATATTCGTATAAACCATGTGGTGTTACAAAAGCTGTTTTCTTTTTATCTTCTTCTCTTATTAAAATTTGATGATAACCCTTAGCTAAATCTAATGTGGTGAAATATTGTGCTCTACCTAATTTATCTAGAATTGAATCTATATTTGGTAACGGATATTTATCGTCAATTGTTATTTCATTTAATTTCCTGTAATCTATTACTATTCTAAACTTTTGTTTATTTGAATTATCTTTCTTTTTAGGGATAACTATTAATGGACTAGAGTATTTTGAGTTACTCTTTCTAATAATCCCTTGCTCTTCCATTTCTCTAATCTGTTTCCTAACTTCTTCTTCATGTTTCGGTGGGTATCTATAAAGTTTCGCGTTTACCTGCTCTTCTGTCGTAGTAACAATTTCATGTTCTACTTTTGGGGTGCTAGTTAATCTATCTCCCTCTTTAAAAAATAAACTACTAAACCTTTTAACTAATTTATTAACTTCGAAAATTTCCTCATTATTTAAATGTTTTATATCTAGCTGTTTCATTACTTCCTCCTCGTTATTAATATATTCTAACGTACATATTTCCTCAAATAAATATGGATTATTTAAAAACCTGACCTTTTTCCCTTGAAATTCTATAAAACCTTCTTCTAAATTAATTAAAGTATCTAAATTTTTTAGAATATCCATTCCTATTATAAACTGATATTTTCTATTACTTAGCTTTTTAATATGCCATCTAACAAGTCCTCCCGGAGGTGCATTCATTTCCTCCGCTGCAGGTGTATGCATTTCCTCATAAATTGAATCCCTTCCAATTATCGTTGTAAAATTTATTGGCTCTATTTTTTTTCTTTTAAATCCCGTTATTCTATCGTCTACTATACTTAATGTTGATCCCGTATCAACTAACGCAAAAAATTTTCGTTCATTAATTGTTAAAATTATTATTGGTAATTGTTCCGAGGCTGGTTTATAAAAAACTCTACATGATTTGAATATTCCTCGTTCCTATCTTCGTTATTTCTATTCTTTTCTTGGTCTACCGATCTTTGTCTAGTTCTGTCATATTCGTGGCAATTTTGGCCCTGACTATACCTAGAGTTTCCTGATCTTTGGTATCCTCTGTTATTTAAACTTTCAATGTTATCTACTTCCATATCTTCAGCTTTTCTAGCATTAAAATTCTGTTGTTGGCAATATTGGCCCGAATTATTATTACTAAAATTTCTCTGATTCCCTGAATTATTACTTCTAAAATTTCCTGAATCTCTTTGATTTCCTGCATATCTAAAATTTCCTGAGTTTCCATAATTATTATTTCTAAAATTTCCCCAATTTCCATTATTTCTAAAGTTTCCTGAATTTCCATTATTTCTAAAGTTTCCTGAATTTCCATTATTATTTTTAAAATTTCCCCAATTATCATTTCTAACGTTTCCTACATTTCCGTAATTATTATTTTTAAAATTTCCCGAATTTTCATTATTCTTTGCATTTCGATAATTATTATTTCCTAAATTTTGATTTCTTTGCATATTATTAAAATTTTTATTTTTATCATTGTTTTCAAATTTATAATTATTTTTTCTATACTCTTGTCTTATACAAGAATCCTCAAATCTTCTACTTCTCATAATGCTTACAATTTTCCCTAAATTATTTTCTTCGTATATTTTATCCAGTAAGATTCCTTGTACTCTATCTTTTATTATATTAACTAATAGACTATCAACATTGCTTAAATTAACACTTTTATTATCCTTATGATAAATACTTATTTCATTTGATTTATATTTAATATCTTGTATTTCAAAAACTAAATCACTCACTTTGTTTGCTCCTAAATTGTAAATTCTTCTGTAGATGTCTGCTGGTTCCGCATCTGGTCTGTATCTCATTTTCAATACCGTTTTGATTTCATTCCAATCATCTGGATTCTGCATGTTGATTATTGTATTTTTGGCTTCTCCTTGTATCTTTTCGTTGAATATTGTTCTTACCAAACTTCTCATTACTTCTGGATCTGTTACTGTGGACATGTAATATTCCATACTTGTTATAAATGCGTTGATTGTTATATCTCCTGTTCCCGTGAATGTTGACATATACCTGATTTCTCTTAACATTCTTTCTCTGTTATCTTGATGTTGCCTTTGTCCATTCCCTTCTTGTTGTTGTATTAGTATTAAATTTCGTTGTTGTTCTTGCAGTAATGCTGCATTCAATTGTTGGACCTCTTGAGTTTTGATCAATAAAGCTGCTTTGAATTGTTCTTCTGTTGCCATTTTAATTTTTTTTTTTTTTTTATTCACTTTTTATTTAATTTATTAATTATTTTTATTTTTTAACCCTCTTGTATCTGCGGTTATATTTCCTTCGTTGTCCAAGGTGTTAACAATTTTATTTATTTTTTTTTTTTATTAATTCTTTTGTGTCTGCGGAAAAATTAATTTTCCTTCGTTGCCAAGATCTTAATATTTAATTTGAATTTATCGTTATATAAAAAAAATTTAACTTTTTATAAAATAATTTATTTATTTAATTAATATTTTTTTTTATTTAAGAATGATTCGTTTCGCTGGACTGCCTTTAGAAAGTGCAATCCTACCGACTGCGCCAATTATATTTTTATTTAGATAAAGATTTAAAAAAAAATAAAAGATTTTTATTTTTCTTTATTATAAAACACTTTATTAAACTTGTTTAAAAAAATATAAAATTGAATATAAAAATATTATTAAAAATAGTGAATTTATTTAGTATTTAAAAAAATGGACTTAACACTTTAAACTCTAATCAAGAACTAAATTTTAATCTTAAAAATATATTTCCATCTGTACTTAGTTTCTACTTTCTTTGTTCCCTTTCCTATTAGTATTTTCTAATGTTATTAAAATAATCCTTTTTTTATTATTTTATAAGGATCTTCTTTCTTTTGTTTTACGATCCTGAAAACATGAATAATCTTGTTTAATCATTTATTTATTTTGAACCCTAATATTCATGGCGTCTAAAATATCTGAGTAATGATTACTAATTATCTTTTTATCAACTGTACCTAAGTTATTACTCATTACTGTATCAATATGTTGGGAATTTTGTGATTCATGGATTTTATTTGGTACGGGAATATATATAACTCGCGTGTCGAAAATATACAAACAAACAAACAGAAAAAACATTTTTTAAAATATCAAAAACAAAAAAAATTAAATAAATATATATAAAGGTATATAATATGTATTGTTTTGTTGTGTAAAAAAAAAATATCAATGAGGGCTTTTGTCTGTAAATAAAACATATGAAATAAAAAGCTTTTAAGTGTGTTGGTGGCTTTTTTGCGCACAAAAAAAGCTGCGCAATTTGTCTTGTTGAAAAATAAAAAAAAAAAAAACAATTTTATAATTTTTTTTTTTTATGATTTTATTTTTCTGGTTTTAATGATTCAAAAAAAAAAAAAATTCAAAGCACATAAGAAGTTATTTTTTCTGTAGAATTCAATTTTACTTCATTTTTTTTTTTTTTTATTTATTTTTCATTCTTCTTATTTTTATGATAATAATAATATTAATAACAAATAATGTAAAAACTTTAATGTAATTCTGTTACAAATTGAAAAAAAAAATTTTAATTGAAAACAAAAAACTTTTTATGAGCTAAATAAAACAAAATTTAGAAAATATTCGACTTCAATATTCAACCATAAAGGAAGTATAAATAGAGGAATGCTAATAAAAATAGTGAAACAAAAAATCCATATCACAACCCCATAGCTTTTTTTTTGTATTTTTTAGACTTTCCACTCTCACAAAAGCTTTTAAAACTTATAAAATTGTATAGAACTGTTGTTATTTTTGAAGTTTTAAGAGCATTTGTGAGAGTGGAATTCTCAAAAAATACAAAATCAAGCTCATGGGGTTGTGATCTGGATTTTTTATTTCACTATTTTTATTAGCATTTTTTGTATGGGACTGATTCCTCTATTTATACTTCCTTTATGATTCAACATGTCAAAAATTTCAATGATATTAAATTTCAATTTTATTTGACATAAATTAAAATATAATGATACCTGCATTACTAAAATAAAAGCTGAGAACTTCATATCTTAAACTTAAACAAGTATTTTTCTATTTTATAATATTGTTCTGTAACGAATAAATAAAAATATTTCTAAATATAATTTTCAATTAATTTCCACTTTTGAATCTACAATACATTTATCTGATTAATATTTTCCATTAACTTTAAATTGGTGTTTGTAACAAATTTATACTCAATTAATATTATTAAATATATTTTATTCAAATAATAATAATAGGAAAAAGAATGCAAGGAGAATGAAATGAAGAAACAATTTTATTATATTTTATGTAAAAATAAAAAAAAAAAGATATATTTTTTATTTATTATGCACTTCAAAAAAATAATAATAAAAATAATTATTTTTATTAACTTAAAACACACTGAAAAAAAAAAAAAAAATTTTTAAAATAAAAATAATTGTTTTGAAGGTTATTATTGAAGTTAATATACCTATGTATGTACTACACATAATTATACTAGATTCCAATGTTTTTTTTATAAAAAGTTTATATAAATTGTCACATTCACATAATTAAATCAATTTTTTTTTAACCAATAAAAAATATCTATCCTCCATCATACGTCATTGTAACTCATAATTCTGTCATTGATATTTGTATTTTACATGAAACGCATATATATGTGCACCTAATCCAACTTTTAAATCAATAATAATCTGAAGAACCTTTGTGCCCCTTTCTAATGTATTGGGCACATCACTATCAAGTTTTTGGTTGGTATTACACTATCACGACTTTGACACGTTTACTATTCAATTAAAAAATCTTCCTGTCTGTAATTGAAATATGTACAACAAAATACATATTTATGTTTATATAAACATATTATTGCATTGACAGGGATCTCACTGAGTTCATAATTATGAATTTGGTTCTTTTTGAAAAACTGAATTCATAAAAGTTCATAATTCTAAGATTTTGGCCATAAAGTTCATAATTCCTCATTCATAAAGGTTCCTTAATTCATAAAGGTTCATAATTTTAAAAATTTCGCTCATAAAGATTATAATTCCTTAAAAATTTTCCGTTTTATTTCTTTTAGCATGCGACAGTTTCAGAATTCCTTATTTTAAAACTAAAACTTATTTCTACTAACTTAAACATTTTTTATAAATTTATGAAATAAACAAAAAAAAAATTATAAAAATATCAAAAATATTTGTTTAGAAATTATTTTCTAGTTCATAAAAGTTCCTAATTTAGGTCTTCAATTCGTTCATAAAAGTTCATATATGCCTTTTGTGATTTTTAGTGAGATCCCTGCATTGAACTAGAATTAATTTTTTTTGCAAAATACCATTTAACTATAATTATTAATACAATTCATTATCAAACAAGATTAGAAGTACCTTACCTACCTTCCTACCTAGTTTTATTTTGTTTTTTTTGTTTGTTTTTTTTTTTTTTCATAATCAAAATACCAAAAATAAACATGATATATATACCACTATCATCTATCTATAATTTGTTTTGATAACAAAAGCTTAAGCAAGTGCTTGAATTGAACTTTTTGTTGTTTTTTTTTTTGTTCTTTTTTGCAGCACCATATCAGCTGTTCCATCTTTTTTTTTTTTTTTATGAACTTTTCCTCGAAGAAGGAAACTTACTTTTTGAAAATAGGTATTTTGAAATTATTATTTTAAGCTTTTTTCTGTTTAATTTTTTTTTTTTGTTAATCCATGATCTTAGTTAACATTTTTGAAGTACTTTTTTTTTTGATGGTTCAGTTTAAACTTTTTTTTAATAAACATAAAAAAAAAAAAATTAAATCAAAAGCTTTGGCTCAGCATTCTTTCTGTACAGAAAATTAAAAAAAAAATTTTAAAAAGTTGAAGGTAAAATAAATATAAAAAAAAGCAATAAAATAATATTTTAAAAATAAATTTTATTTTATTTTCATTTTTATAAATATAGCTATACAATATAGATACTCTGTAAAGATTTACTTTATATAGCTACATTATTTTTAAACATTATTATTATTTTTGTTTTTAATTAAATTTACATACACTGGACTGGTCATCTCAATAAATTTTTCATTTTTAATGTTTACTATATATTCTCATTTGATTATAATGGGGTTCTTATTTTTATTCACTTTATAAATAATAATAAAAAAAATATATATGTACACATGTATATAAAAATAATTTTAATGATTTTTTTCATGAACTCATTTCTTAATATGATAACAACAAGTTGAAGTGTATAAAACTGGTTCTCTCGAACGACAAAGGGTCATGTAAATCTGTCAATGAAAAACTAAAATAATTTGTGTTTTTTTCTTTTCATACAGAATATGTCTAAAGTTTTGAATTTTTGTTTTCCTTTTTTTTTTTCATTAATAAAAATTTCATCCGTTCGCCACTAAAATGATTGTAACTAACTAAAAATAATATTCTACGTTTACGACGTTTTAGTTTTGAATGAATTTAGATAAAAATTAGAGTGTATTTTTTTTCTTAAAGAATTAATTCATTATTAAGCACCTTTTCCTCGAACGAATCAATTTGATATATTTTGGCATAATAGTAACGCATTTGGCATGAATAGTACATAAATTTGTGTCTTCAACTAAATCAACTTAATATCCCTCACTTGGCTTCTGTATTAATTAGAGGAACTTAAAAAACTGTTTAGAAAATAATTAGAACCCCCGATTGTTTTCAAGGATTCAGACTGGGTTCTGAATTTGATGAAGTTACATAAAGATTTCCAAGACATCTATTATAAATACTTATAAAATTGCAAACACAATTTCTAAATGAAGCCTTGGCTTACATAAATATATGACTCATAGAGAAATCTAATTCCTCCCAAATATTATAGAATCTTATGTACTTTAATCACAAATGATATCTACATATGTATATTATATCTAATATCTTTAGAATCTTTATATAAGAGGATTTTTAAGAAATTTTGTACATTTTGCCATATTATACATTCCTACTATAATAATAAGTAGTATAGATATTTTTTTTTAACATTGTAGAATCAATGCGAAAATTAAATTTTATAACAAATTTTAATAAGCTTAAAATATTATTATATAAGGTAATAAAAAATTATTGGTATATAAATTTACAACAAATTATTAAATTTATAAAATATATTTTAACAAAATAATAATAATATAAATACTTACATACATATGTGTAATTTTGTATACTTACCTACTTAATGTATACACATAATACAAATTTTTTTTTACTAACTAGCTTGAATTTAAATATATAATATACATATTTATAATATATATTATATTATAATATGGAAAAAAAAAAAACAAACAAATTGAGAACACAGAAAACATATTAAGGCAAAAAGAAAAATTTATGAATTTAAATTATAAAAAATTTCTATTTTCGTATGTTGTCCTCAATTGCTAAAGTATCAATTTTTTTTTTGCTTGCAATTTTATTTTTGGTAAATTTTCTTGCTTTTTTTTATCAATGAACTCTGTGAATGAAGTAATATTTCTGTTCATTTGTCTATAGTTGACGAAGAACTTTGAATTTGCTACTGCTAAAGAAGAAAATTAAATCAGTTAAGTAGGTTTTGAGCCATCTAATTGTATAATTCTATGGCTCAGATCTGAGATTAATTAAAAATCAGTGGTATATAATATAATCATTATTATACAAACCTATCCAAGAGTATATAGAAATGTTATACATCAAGTAATTACAATATGTATTTAGTCACACAGTATCTCGTCTTTAAAGATTTTTAAATTACAGCATAATCAATTACAAGAAATAGAACTAAATATTTTTGTTTGTTAAATGAAATTAAAAACTAGAAGGCACTTCATTAGGCTTGTCAAATTTATTTGTAACTAAAAAAAATGTTTGACAAAGAATCAAATTCATAAACATATCATCATAATTTTCAATATAAACGTTTTGCAATTATTAAATACAAGTATATTTGAAATTATTATAAGTAAAATTATAATTTTTGTCTCAACAAAATTTTCGGTTTATAAACCACTTAAAGCCCTTTAAGTTAGTATTTGTATATGTCTACTTAGTATTGATTTTTTGATTCAAACACTTTTTACTTAAATTATATAGTAGGTACTTAATTTGAAAACATTTGCTTTTATTTAGAATTGTAATCAAATTGACATAATTCGTGTGATGATTCTTCAAAAACTAATATATATGTACAAAATATTTTAAGAGCATAATTTACAAAATAAAATTTAATTTGTATTACAATAAAATTAAAAGAAGTAATAGTTATAAAAAATTTATCTGTTTCCAAGCAGTATACTACATAGTGATATATATTTCTTGTTTTGGCATTTATGTATGTACATATAAATTAATAATGGTATGAAAATTGTCAATGGCTTTATGTAAATTACATTTTAAGAACAATATCGTTAAAAATTCATCAAGGATTATTTTATAAAAAAAAAACTAAAAATAAGTAGATTATATGATTATACCCAAACATGTATTCTAAAAAAGAAAGGTCCTTGATGTAAATATATAAAATACCGCACATAATAATAATATTTTAAAGGACATCGATGGCTTAACTATTGATTTTATCAAACCAGTGTTCTTAATACTAATAAGTATCCACAAAGATATTGTGTATATATAAATATGAATTTGTAAACTGTATGTATTTTAATCTACAATCTACATGTACATATTTTTTTTTTTGTTATTTTTATTGATTTTCTTTTTCTTGGATACATACAAAAAACCCTAATGATAAGAAATTTATTGTATAGGTAGGTTCACATACATAATTAACTTAGCAAGGAAAACTGGCACTACAATACTTAAAAAAGAGGTTGAATGTTGTATCTTACTATAATAAATATAAGTACATTATTTTATAAAACATTATAATTGAAAAGAAAGTCTTTAAACAGCTGTTTTCAAAGGTTTTTAATAATATTAATATTTTATTAAGGATAGCAAATATTGTTTTTTAGTACACATCATTATACAAAAAAAAAAGGTCATTTCATAAATTATTTTGAATTAAAGAAATATTTAAGTACATTCAATCGAGAAAATTGTTAAAAATGTAAGTTATAGGTATATTCTCTTATTTTATACAAAATTAAATTTTTTATCTGAGAGAACATAAAATTTACAAAGCTTGAAAGAAAATTTTATTGGGCATTTATTACAAATATTAACTAAATAGTTTTTAAATATATTTACCATTATGTATACCTATGTTCATGCGAAAACCGTAGTTAAGTTTACATTTTCATGAGTATATAAAGTTGCGAAAGTTTTCCTTCATTTTCATAAAAATTTTTGCATAATTTATATTTTTTAACTAATATTACAAATATAAAATATTTATACCTTGCTTAAATGCTTTTAAATATTAACATTTTTAAAAAAATTCTTAAGGCGCAATTCCATTGAAGCAACAATGAACGACATGAGATAAGCTACATGTTACCTTTTTGTGGTACAAATTTTAATAATGTCATATGCGGCGTTTGTAGCATGCATCTTAAAGGATTTTGTACAGGCAACTTTAGTTTGTTTCAAAATCACTTTTATATTAATCTTCGCTTGTATTTTCCATATTCCAATTCACATTTTATAAAAATGTAACAGGATGACTACTATAGGATAATGAATATTGGATACAAAATGTGCGATATATTAGAACAAGCATGTCAAACTCAAATCCTAACACGGGCCAAATAAAAAATTTTAAAGTTTTTTTGGGCCACAAAAAAAATAAAAGACTTAAATACATATTTATAGTAATCTAGGTTTATTTTGAAAAGTAAAAAAAAAAATATATAAAATTAGTATTTTTTCCCAGATATTTGGCACCTTTTTTCCGCAACCATCTTTCCCGAGCAGACTGTCTATAATTCTTGATCTTATTGGCGATTTATTTCCTTTCATGAGAGAAAATAACTGTTCGCACCTATAAGTACTTCCAAACATGGACATAATTTCATATGCGAATCTTCGAGTGTTTTTAAATCTGGCTGGCAAATATTTGTAAAATTCAGACACTCCAACTTCAAAGAATTTTGCCTTCAAATTAGAATCACACTGGATATCGATAATCTCCATTTGCATATGATTTGGTACTGATTCTATATTTATTGAGAAAATTTGAAGAAAACAAAAAAAACTTGTTTTCCAACGATTTGAAATCAGCAAATCTTGTTTCAAATTCAGTTCTTAAACTTAAAATTTTTTCTGCGTATTTTTCATATGATGCAGTTTCACCTAAATTGGATTTATACCTGTTGGCTGTTGCATGTCTGAAAATGCATTAAATTTTCATTTTTCAACTGCTTTTCTCAAAGAACTAGCTTACATTTGAATGCATTAACTTGGTCAAAGATATTGGTAATGATCTGATCCTTTCCTTGCAATTTCAAATTTAAATCGGAAAAGTGTTTCGTTATATTAACCATGAAGGATAAATCTTACAACCACACCGTATCAGAAAACAAGGAGATATCTTGATTCTTGGATATTAAAAACTGACATATTTCTTCTTTCTAATCCCAAATTTTGCTTTTTTTTTTTTGTACTGTTATATCGAGTGGGCCGCAAAGTTTTACGTTTTGGGCCGCATGTTTGACATGCTTGTATTAGAATGTGTCGAAAATGTTGCATGCGCCTTGGCAACAACACAAGCAACATCATGGAGCATGCGGCAAAGGTACTTGTCGCTCCGCGATGCTTTGATTAAAATACTATTACCTAGTTTACCTGGAGAGTTGAAATCGGGTTCAACTACGGTTCAACGTAGGTTAAGTTAACTCTATCCATGTCAACGGTTAACCTGGTTAAAAATAAGCAACAGCTGTTTGTTTTGTTTCTTTTTTGTATATATGATTTTGTCATTTTGAAACTGAATTCAACCACAGTTAAAACTCATGCTTTTCGACTACATCATGTAAACACTTGACCTCTTTTCAATCACATTTCGACTCAACCACTGTTGGACTGTCATGTAAACTAGGTATATGTGTAGCATGCGTCAATGTCGTATGCTACATGTTGTTGCCTCAGTGGAATTGCGCCTTAAGGCTTAGTACGCTGTGAAAAAAGAAAGGTTGCAAAAAATATCACTGAAAAATATCTGAATAATGTTTGATAAATTTTGACAACTATTTGATAGAAGCATCTGATTATTTTTATTATTTTTTTATTATTCTAACCCAATAATAAACAAATCAAACAAACTTTTTTTTGTAATGTCAGTTTTTGCAATCATTTATCTTCCTGGGTAGAAAAATATTTGCAAAAAAGCAGCTGCAAAATAGATTTTTTGTCACCCAGTAAACAATTTTTTTTTTTTTATCAGCGTACTACAAAGCAAAAACTAAAAAAAAAATTTTTCAAACATTTTTCAGCAGCAAAAATTTATATGAAAAATCTCATTTTTTTCCACAGCGTACTACTTTTTTTGTGTCAGCATACTAAGCCTAATACACAGAAAACTTGTAAAAATATTCAATAGAATTAATTTTATATCCCTGGAATATAAAATTTGCGCGAAATTATTAATATAAGAAAAATAATGACTATGTGATAATTTTATTTTCTTATTTTAATTTAACCCACACCTCACCTTTAAGATAATATGTCATTCAAATAATAAAAAAAAGAATATTTTAAAAACGAAAATTTATAATTTTCTCCAAATAATAATAATAATAATAACAAAGAAATCATAATTTAATTAAAACAAAATTTACATATATCACCTACTTAAATTAATTTTCTAAAATATAAATTTTATTCATTTAAAAAAAACAAAATTATACCATACTTTTTTTTTTTTACATATCAAAAATTATTATTATTGTATGAAGTTTATGTGTATACCTTAGTTTGTTTGTTTGTTTGTTTGCTTTTTTTTTTTTCATCATATTCTTTTTTGCGACAACAAAACAAAAAATGATTAAATTTAAATTTTAAATTAATTTTAAAAAGATTAGTATCTTTTTTTTTGCTATGCTTCTAAATGAATTTCATTTTATTAAAAGTTTAGAAAGTTGAAAGTCATTAAAAAAGACTTTTCTACATAAATTTTCAGGTTTGTTGTTTTTTTTTTTTTCCACTAATTCTTACCTGAAGCAAAAAAAAAAAAAAAAAAAACTGAAAATATAAAATTCAAAATAAATCTTAACGAGAAGAAAAAGTTGAAAAACTAGGTTTAAGCCTAGCAAAAAATCTTAAGCTCTTTTTTTTTTTTTTCTTTTTTTTTTGAATTAGAATTCAATAATAAAAAAAAAAAAATTAATAAGAAAATCACTAACAAGATAGATATTGTTGTTATGAAAAAAAAAAAAACAATAATAATAATAATAATATTCGAAAGAAGCATCACCGATAATGCCTTCATTATTTGAATTGCTTACTGTTATAGTTTTTAAACTATAGTATATATACATATCTCTTAATTTGCTAAATGTCGAGGTAAATGTAATCCTTTTCTCACTAAAATACCACATTCAAAATAAATTTTCAACAAAAATATTTTCTTCTTATTTTTCCAAAATCAAATAAATTAAAAAATTTAATTTCTTAAACCTTTAAATTATTACTTGATTAGATTTCCATATTAAGATATCCTTAAAAGATGTATTTTACCAAGTGGTCTATCTAGTTAAAAAGACTTGATTACTGCCGCCGTCAATCAAAGTTTCCGAATCGCAATATCTTATTGAATGAATCTGATTTATATATTTAGTTTTTAGCCCTTTTTTCGTTTAAAATTAAAAAAAGGATAATATTTTTTTTTGTCCAACACTAAAATGTTTATAACTATGAAACTGCTTGGCGGATTTCGAGTATTTAGATGCCAACATATGTTTAATCTTGTTCACTCTCAGTCAATTTAAAGAGTGAAAGAATTAGAATCTCTCAACAACCGATCAAGAGTCTAAATAATTTTCATGTAACGATTTATAGAAATTTGAATTTTTTACAGAATAAATTGATTTCGATGAAAAATTAGTATTGGGGGTAGAAAGATGCCAATTAAAGAAACCATAAAAAATATGGTCAAGATTGTATTCAACGATTCGGCTTGGGGACTTAAAAATGGATTTAATTAAAAAATTGGTAATATTAATAAATGTAATATTAATAAATGAAGGAAACAAAAAAAAAATATTTAGCTCCGATAGTACACCAAGAAATTGGTCTGTGTGGATGAAAGAAGGTTTCGATGTAAACTGATATATGGAATTGTGGACAGAGATCGACTGTTATTCGAAAGTGTTTTAAAACGAAAACGGGTCAAATACTTTCATTTATGATATACTGTTTTAAATTTTTTCTCAATATTTTTAAATAAAATATCTTCGCAAATCTTTTTCAATTTATTTTATTTTTTACTATAAAAAAATTATATTCAGCAGGTAAATAGGGAATTTTACTCATCAACACTTTTTTAACTTCGCTTTTTTAAAGATAATTTTGTTATTCTGAAAAAAAAAAATAGAAAAAAAAAAACCTGTTTTTTCATCCATTAAAAAAAAATATCCGTACAATTTTTTTTTTTAACATGTGTACCTCTATCAAAATCATTTATTTTCTTTTAAAAATTGAAAACATAACATATAATAAAAAATTATACTATACAGCAGTGTATACCTACAATGTGTATAAGTATGTATATGCAATAAATTTTTATATATAAAAAAAATACTGTTTAGGATCTACTTTAATTTTTTTATATAAAAAGAAAACGTACATTTATAATCTGTATAAAACTTATAAATTTTATATTTTCTAGTAAAATTCCCAAAAATTTACATACCTACTTACTTACTTGTAGTGTCAAAAAGAGCATTATAGATTTTTGATATTTGTGTAGATAAATTAGATATTTTACTCTTATACACTTAAAACTGATATATCTGAAATTCACTGAAAAAATTTATAAGTTTTTTTTTTTAAGCAGATAAGGAGGAGAAATTAAATTTTAATTTAAGCTGAGTTTTATATCTCGTCTATAAACACATGTTCGAAAAATTTCTGAAATTATAATATCAAATTTTTTTCTTTAGTTTTTTTTTTTTTTTGTATATTTAATGAAAAATTTCAAGTTTATATCTGGGTTTCGTGGAAATACCCAAAATTATTATTAAGTATTACTTTTTTTTTGTTCGTGCTTCAGATGTCTTTCTAAAATATGTTAATAAATTCTTCTTTTTTTTTTTTGTTGTTAATAAAATGTTTTTTTTTTTTCTTTTTGATGAAAATAAAGGTTAAAATGAGGATACACGAATAAAAAAATTTTTGGAGAAAAAAAAAAGAAATAAAAGAAAAATTTTCAGAAATCGAAATTTATATAAAACTTACATCAACATTTAACCTAGTTTTGTAATCTACATAATTAGTGTTGATTCTTGAATTGCATATTAATATTAATACCTACACGAGTTTTTTTTTTTTTTTTTGAAGAAATTTATGCTAAAATTTTTGTGATATTGTCATTAATAATTTTTTTCTTTCCAAATTTATATTCTTTAATGGTACGTTTTCACATAAGCCAGGATCTGAATGCCAGAATTTAGCAACAGAATTCAGCGCCAGAATCTGTCGATAGAATTTTTACATATAAATAAGAATCTGAAACAGAATATTGTTTTGATTTCATTTCATAATTTAGAAAAACAAATCTCTCGCATTTGTTTTGATTTTACTGAATCTGGTTTGTGTAAAAACGTATCTCAAGTGATTTTTCCATGATAATGAACATTATCTCATATCTCAGTATATATTTTTAAATTATTATTCTGATTGCAATTCAATTATCTTTGTTTTTTTATGTACCTAGTGTATGATGAACTAGTAGATACTTAATGTTTTCTAACATATCGATAATCTTTACATACAGACTCTAAACTTAAACTCTAAAATTTACTATCGTCAGTCACATTTAAAATTTAATAAATAATGTAAAATTTTAATTTTAAGGATTCTATACAAATTCAGCAAAACCCTTTAAATTAATTGAAATTCATACTTAAAGGAAAAAATAATTAATCATAATGTTGTTTAATGATGTTCAGCCCAGTCTAACTTTTTTAAGTTTATTCAAAAAAAAAAAACAAAAAATAAAATTTCATTATCGAACTTCTGAAGCTTTGTTTACCACATTAATATTTTTTGTTTTGTTTTTGTAATGTCTTATTCAATTCCATACATAATACGATTTAAATATTTTTACGTCTTCTAGATTTTCGGCGGCGTAATATGAAAAAAATTTGTGTTAACATCAATTTAAGATTTTAAATAAAGTAGACGTCTAGTTAAGACATTTTTTCAAAATTATACTATAAATAATTAAATAATTCAATTGAAAAAAAAAACATAAGTTACAACTAACTACATATATTAATTTATTATTTAACAAAAAAAAAATTAGAACAGGTTCAATTACTGACTGAACTCTTATCATTTTACATTTGTTTATCAAAATTATCATAAACTTTTCAATTAAAACAGGTATATTTTTCAAATTAAAAACAAAAATAAATAAAATTTTGAATAGAATTTTAGTTCAGTTTGTACAGAAGAAATTATGTGAATCATTTTGAGCTTAAGAAATTTTATAAACATTATAATAAGCATAAAAGTATGTATAAAATGTTCAATAATGTATATATTTGTTAAATAAGGTCAAAGAAAAATATATATACATACTCACAAGTGAGGTGAAAGCTCACATTTAAAAAATATAATAAAAAATAAATGGAAAATTCAGAGATAATTTTAATTTATTAAAAAAAAATTTATATTTGGAAGTTTATATTTTTGTAATTTTGTTGCGGTTAAAAAGAAATATATAAATAAAAAAAAAATAAATAAATAAAGATTTTATCAATGAGCTTTTAAATTTAATATCAAGATATTTAACATAAATTTATAGTTTGAAATTATATATATATACAATATTATTAATATTCATTTAACATGGAACTAAAATATTGCAGATTTCACGACACATGCAAAAGTTCAATTAAGTTCAAGTTTTTTTTTTTATTATAAATACGTAAAATCATACTTTCATGAATAATACCCACCTACCTTATGCTAAAAATGAAAATTGATATTATATTGTGAAGATTTTGCAGGTAAAAATAATTTTTGACAGAAAATCAATTAAAAAAATAATAAATAATGTGTCTCCTTGGAATCTTGGGGAACATTATTAAATAGTTTGGCCATTTTATTACTATTTTACACAAACTGTGTTGATAGAATAATTTAGACTGAATGATTTTTTTTTTTTGAATTTATGTTTCATTTAAAATAATCCTAATATACTGTCAAAATTTGCTCATCAATTAAATCATCTTTCAATATCTTTATATACCTACCTACATACATAAAAAAACACAAAGATACATTAATATATCTATAGCTACAATTTCTATTATTAATTAAGTATAATTAATCTTAATTTTTTATTTTTTTTTTCATTTATTATTATTTTTTTATGTAAACAATATTATAAATGTATAATATATTATTTTGACTGTTTTTAATTTCTTAATAATATAATCAAAGCATCATCGTCTGCATCTCAAAATACTTCTTATTAGAATTCTAAACATTCAACTTTTTTTTCCACATCATAATAATAAATATTTTAAGTTATTTAAACTATACATATCTTGTTTTTAGAAAATAAAAATAAAATAAAAGATTTTTTTTTTTTTATTTTGCATTTATTTTTCATATTAAATTTCACCTTGAACTCTACCATAGAGAATTCTTACAATGACGATTTCTACATTATATCTATATTATAAAAAAAAATAAACAACAAAATAAAAAAAATAAAAATCATAAAGCTTCTAGAAATTAAATATTAAAATGCAAATCAATATCATTTCTTACTTTTTGTATTTTTCTTAAATTTCTATTAAAAAATACTAAATATAAAATAGAAATATATTTACGTATATAAGTATGATGGTTTTTATGTACCTACCCATAAAATAGAAATTTTAAATGTATAAATAAGAAATCTAGTTTTTCTTTATAAATTTGATATCATCCAAAAGGTTTTAAATTTTATTGATTTTTATTTCACTTTAAGTATTGTTTTTATTTATTTTTATAATTTGTATCTGAGTCAATATTTTCATTCTGTAGTGTTTTGAAATTTATGAATTATTTTAAAGATTTTCCACTAAATATTCTAGGAAAATATAGTGATCTAAAAATTGAAAATAGATAAGAACTGTATAAAATTAATTTTTAATAAATACTCTTTAGGTTTTATATTTATTTCCAATATCAATCACTTTCTACACGAATACTCGTAAGAAATATTTTTTGACATTGCAATATTTATACATACATGAAATTTATCTTTTTTATTATCATAATTGATATCGAAATTATTATTATTAGAACTCTCTCATTAGAAACAATTTTACGAATATTCAATTTTAAATATATATGTAGATATAAGCATATGAGTAACTACCTTCAAAGAAATAAAATAAACTTAAACGCATTTTATGTTTGAACAAGTGGTGCATTTCATTTTCATTTTTTTTTATTTAAAGAAAATTTTTTTTTAAAGATACGAGACCTTGGGGTTTCAAAACGTATTTTTAGCATATTTATTTTAACATTTTTATTAATTTTTAGAACAACACTGAAGTATTTTTTTTAACATTATTATTTTTAATATTATTGTATGTAGATATTGTATGAATAAAAGAAACTTGATGAGCCTCAGCTAATTTTATTCGTTTTGTTAATTTAAATAATATATAAGAGAAATTTTCTAGGAATAGAAGGTATACCAAAAAGTATGTTTTCTTTTCCATTTATTTGTGATGAACCATTTTGTTATGCGAAAATGAAAAAAATAAAATAAAAATACTATTAATATGGTACGAATTTCAAAATTTATTTACCCACATTATCTAATCTCCATCTTCAATTTTTTTTTTATTTGTATTATTATTTAGTGTGAGTAAAAATTTAATTGATATTTTCTTTATTTAAAAAAAAAAAAAGAACAGAACTTGATGGGGGATCTACATGCTTTTCTTCAAACATAGTATATAAATACACAAAAGAACATTTTTTAAGTATTAAAAAAAAAAAATTATGGTTTGAGGTTCTTTTTTATGTTTTTCTTCTCTTTTTTTTTTTATTGTAAAAGTCTTGTATTTCAATGAATAGTTTTTCCTTTTGTATTAAAAATGAAAAGGATATTCATTTTTGTTATTGGATTTCAAAATAATTTTGTTGTATTTTTTTTTTTACAATATCAAATTATTTGTAAGTAAAACATATTATATGCTTAGCTTAGGTATATATATACTTTCATGAATGTATTAAATTTTTAGGCTTATTTTATATGAATAAAGGGATCATATTATACATTATAGTATATTTTAAGTAACCATTAATTTTGTAGACTATTATACAGAGAATTTAATGAGAATTTAATGAAGGAAAAATGTGAGAAAAGTTTTCCATAATGATTTTCCACACAAGTTTCTATTATTATGTCAATATCGTTTTCAATTAATAAAATATAAATTGTAAGAGATGGGAACCTGTTAATACTATTCTGAGAAATAGAATTGAATATTCATCAATGCACATTCATATACCAAATAATGAATATAATAACAATTTATATATATATATGTAATTTTTAAGATCATTCATCTTGAATCACTGGAAAATAGAGTTATGTTTTGAAATAAAATTATCACCCGATATGTTGCCAATTTGAACAGTAAATGACAATATTTCAAAAGATATTTTATTATTAAAATCAATATTTGCTTTTGTATGTACATGAACATAACTATAAGCCAAATTCATATTTTTCATAGTTTTGAATAAATTATGTATATAATATATTCTTTGCATAGTGTAAAACTAAAAAAAAAAAGGATAATACTTGTAATTTTTTTTATTATATATGTTTTCTTCGTTTGCTTGATCATCCATTTACTACAAGAATGTATAAGAAGGGACATAACTTCTTTTTTTTTATTGTTTTAACTCTTCATATTTCGTGCGTACAATAAAAGTATCTACACTACGTAAAAGAGTACCTTAAATCATAATAAAACACATTCATATTGTATAGTCAGTGTGTAGTATAAAGATATAAAAATGTATATTAACAAAAGTTGTAGGTATAGTGGTAAAATTTTTTTTTCATTATGCTGCCTACACTTAAGCATAATTTTTTTTTTTTGCATCTTGTTAGTCATCGATCGATGACTGTTTTTTTTTTTTAATGCTTTTACTTTTCTTTGTCTGGAAAAAGCATCGAAAAAAATTTCCAAACTAATTATTATAAGGAAGAACAGAAAAGAAGAAAAAATGAAAAAAAAAATTGAAACGAATTTTAAAATATGTACCTTCATAATTTTCGAAGAAAATTCACAGGAAATTCTTTATTAAAAAATTAAAAAAAAAAAAAAAAAATGTATGTAGGTAGGTATACTTTATGTACGTTGTTGTTAAAACTTTAATTTCAAAAGTTATGAATTAGGTTTTTGTAATAAAACTTATTTTCTGTCTTTCATGTTAATTGTATGCTTATGATGAGAAAGCACAATAACTAGCTGCGAAAAGAAGGTTCAGTTCAAAACTCTGATGCTACGAATAAATTATGTTAATACTAGGTGCATGTGTGAAATGCAATTTCGCTACTTTGTAGCTAAAAACAAAGCTTTTTTTTTTCTACATAAATATTATTGATTTGATTTTTATGCACATCAATAACTTTCAAAACATTCGATATTGTAATGTGAGGTGAATTGTTGTAATAAATTACAAGTGACAGAAGTTCTACTTTTACAATTTTTTATAAAGTTGATAATATTTTTCAATACACATTTAAAAGCATAAATTTGAATGTTCAATGATTGGTTTTCAATTGTTTACTCAAGCAAGATAATGTCAGAATACATGAAATGGTGTTGTTCATAGTCCCCCCCAGTCTATGTTGGTAATCTCAAAAATTTTCTGCTACTTTTCATATTTTTCATTTCTTCAAATCTTAAAAAAATATAAATAATATCGTTTTTCTAGGCTCTTTTACTATACATTTTTTATAATTTATCGCCTTTTTCTATTTTTTTTTTTTTTAAATATAGTTAAATTTGATAAATAATTTTGACGAAATTCAACAAAAATTTAAATTTATTGATTTCTTAATATTTTATTATTATTGTTATTTATTTTTTATATTTGTATACATATATATATATGTATCTACATGAACATATATGTACAACAAAAACATAATATTATGTTATGTACATTGAAATATAGCTACTTTTTGTGTATAGTAAAAGCAGATGGAAAATTTATTTTTTTTTTGAAGAAAAAAAAATAAATTTTTTTTTCTGTTTGTTTTTAAATGGGGGAAATTTTATTTATGTGTTTTTTTTTTTGTACATAAAAAGTTAAGATATATATAAACCGTGTACTTTAAGTGTATATATACATAAAAAAAAAATTTTCATGAAATTTATACATTCTCTAGAATTTTATGTTGTTTTTTTTTTTTTTTTTTCATAGTCAAGTCAATTTTTATATTTTTATTCTACATAAAAAAAAAGAAAAAAAATTATTATTATTATAAAAATTATGTGTACATAAATAAAAAAAAAAAAGATAAAGAAAATTTACAAAAAAAAAAAAAAATAAAGTTTAGAATTTTTCACTAATACATTTTCATTCTCGGTTTTTTAAAGTGAAATGTTTACGTGGTCAAAGTCCATAGCAAAAAAAAAAAAACACTATATATTAACTATAACTACCAACCAGTCAATAATAATTTATTAGAAATGGTAGTAATCTAAAAAAAAAAAAAAAAAAACAACATTAAATTTCAATAAATCTTAATTAATGTTTAATTACATAAGACTAGAAAGTATAAAATAATAATAAAAAAAAGGTGAAATGTCTATTAATTTTATTTGTTTTGAATATTCTACAAGTGCACTTTTATGTATAATTTTCTTCCCCACTTCTATCTCTTTAAGATACTTCTATCTATCTTGAGATTTAAATTCATTGTTGATAGTTAGGTAGGCACTACTATCAATCACCTTTTATAACCTTTTAATACTATCATACTTAGGACCTGGTGCCTACCTAATTTGGCAGTAATTAACAAAATTTTAATTTTGTATCTAGTATGTAATTGTTAAAATTATTTGCTTGCCGCCCCAAAACTCAAAAAAAAATTTATTTTCATTATTGAAACGATAGATTTTCTCAAGAATTTGCTACTTTTCTGCTTTCTTTTTTTCCCATTTTTTTTTTAATATTATCCAGACCCATTAGGTTTTCTTTAAAAATAACTAAAAAAAAAAAAAAAGATTTTATGTAGATAGAGGTTTAAAAAAATATTTTTGCAGACACGAAATTCGTCTGCTTTTCTTTTACATTTATTTTTTTTGAATTTTTTTTAAAGCTATAAATACATAAAAGCTATAAAATGTTTTTTTCCGGCATTCAGAGAGAAATTTCTCTCTTACGTTCAAAAAAAAAAAGAAAAAAATTTCCTTTTTGAGCGAAGTTTTTTTCTGTGCAGAGACAAGCCAATCTCCTCGATCCAAAAGAAAAAAATCCAAAAACAATATAATTCACACACAGTTACAGTGCAGACTTATTATGTTTTTTCTCATTCACTTCTCCAATATAAAAAAAAGCCAAAAAAGAAAATTAGTGGTGGGGTAAAAAGTTTTTTTCTGAAAAAAAAGTCTCAACAAGCAAAAATAAAACTTTCGCTCACTTACAGTACATTTTGAAACTTCTATTCGTCATGTTCTGCTTACGGTTGAAAATTAATTGAAAAAAAAAAATAAAAGAACTTAAAAAAAAAAAAACAAAAAAAAATTTACAACAACAAAAAGTGCAGAAAGAAAATTCATAAAAAATAATTTTAAACGCTTCTAATTTTTTTTTTTTTAATATTAAAAATTTTAAACTTTGTGATTTTTATTTATAAAAAGTAAGTTTTTTTAATTTAATTTTTTTTTTTTTTTTTTGAAAAATTATAAACTATTTGAAAAGGATAATTTTAAATAAATTAAAAGACTAAATTTATAAAATTAAAAAAAAAAAAACTGAAATGTGGCAACATTGCAAAGAATTAAAGAATTTTTTTTCCATCATTTTCAAAAAAAAAAAAATTAGTTTTCACGAACCTACCTAATTAAAGGCGTCCTAAATGGACGAATTATGTGAAAAAAAAAATTAAATAATTAAAATTTATATTTTTAACAATTAAAATTAGAAAAATAAAATAAATTCAGCCATTTTTGAAAATTCTTTTTTTCCATCATCAAAGAAAGAAGAATTAAGTTAGAAAAATTCTAATTTTTGTTTTTTTTTGTTTTTTACATCGAAATTTTTATTTAAATTTATAAAGTTTTTTTTTTTTTTTAAACAATAAAACCAGAATTTTTTTTAATGAACTTGACCTTCAAAAAATAAAAAAAATAAGCAAAGAATTGACAGCAAGAAAAAAAAAAAAAAAGTTCTAAAAAAAATCAAGTTTTCAGGTTTTTATTTTTTTTAATTTTCAATTTAATAAAAAAAAAAAAAAATTTTCAAGAAAAAAAATCGATAAATTTTTTGTTTGGTTGTGTTTGTGGTTTTTTTTTTTTTTTTTTTGAAATTGTGATTGTGTTGTTGTTTTTTGATGGAAAGAAGAAGAAGAAGAATGAAATGAATTAAATTTTTTTCTGTTCTCGGCTCCCTATGCTGTTTTTTTTTTTTTTTTTTCATTTTTATTTTTTGTTGAAAAAAAATGCATTTTTATGGATTCCATTTTTGATTTTCAAAAAAAGTTGAAAAAAAAAAAAGGAAAATGGTGGAAAATTCTTAATTTTTTTTTTTTAATTATTTATTGCTGCAGCAATTTTCTAATAAACTTATTTGGAAATTTGAAATTTTTATGCCTTTAAAATTTAAATATATATTTTTCATGTGAAAACAAAAATAATAAAAAAAAAAAAACAAAATAGAGTTTTTGTTTTTATTAACAATTATTACAAAATAAAAAAAAAAAAATTAAAGAACAAAATTTGAAAAAAATATTAATTTTTTATCAATAAAAAAAATTACATTAAATTAAGAACGGGAGCAGTAAGTTTAAAATTTTTGTTGTTCCAAAATAAATCCAAATTTTTTTTTCGCACCTAATAAGCGAGTCACACTACAACTAAAAAGCCACTACTCATGACGGCTTTTTTAAATGCGTTCACACTTGCACTTTTTGGTTTTTTTTCTTTTTTTTTCTCGTTTTGTCATATCTTTTTCCTTTTTTTTTGGGAATTTTTTTTGTTTTTTCATTCGTTTTTTTTAAAAAATTGCCGCCAACTTCCTGAAAGTATGCAATGTTAGTTTATTTTTTTCTCTCATTTGTTATTTGATCCCTGATTTTCTAGTGGCTTTTTGAAAAGCCACTAGCTTTTTTTCTTTTTTTTGTATGGAAAAAGCTACGAAATAGCCACAACGATGATAGCTTTTTCAAAAAGCCATTAAAAAGCCGAAGTGTGACAGCCTTGTAACGCGCTAACCTAACAATTTTTGCCACGGGAATTAAAAAAGTGGCCGGCCAACAAAACCACAGCACAGAAGAGTGCTAAAAATTTATTAATCGAAAAATAATTGAAGAATTAATGAAAAATTATGGAATAAAATAAGTCTCATTCTATTGACAAATCAATTGTTGATTAAGATGGTCATGCCACAAGTCCACAACAATTACAAAAATATCTAAATTAAAAATTACATAAAATTAGTTTCCTACACCTACCGCACCCTGACCATATTGTTTTGAATTAAAAACAAAAAAACAAAATCCTTTTTAAATAAAAAATAAATTTCCGTCGGCTTTGGTATTAGATAGGTATTTTTTTTTATACCTACCTTCTTACCTTGCCCACATGTGTAATTTCTTATTTTACTTCTTTTTTTTTTTTTTTTACTAATTTTTTGGTGAAATTTACTTAAATCCCTACCTACATAAGTATTACTCAATTCGGTATTTTTTAAATTTAAAAATAAACACTCGATATTCATTAAATTTTAGGAATAAATTCAATCGACCTATAACTATGGGGACTTTAGAATCTTAAACTTAAATATTATATCTACCAACATTGAACCTACCTAATATTTAACTTTAACATTAACCTTTTTAAAAATTTATTAAAATACATTTTTGAAATTATTATATGTATTTAATTATTACAAAAAATAAATAAATGATCCTATGAATTATTATTTGGGCTGTTGAAACTGAACGAACGCCCTATTCCGAACATTATCACTGTGCATATTAGAACGATAAACAATTCTCAAAACATAATAAATTAATTAATTATAATAAAAAAGAAAAATACCATTAGGTTTTTGGTTTCATAATTCCAAATTAATTAAATTGCCCTGTATGTATTTAAAATCTACCATTATCTAACTTTGTTAAAAAATGTTTATGTTTCCGATAAGTAACATTATCGACCTTGGTGATCTGTGATTTTTGCATTATGCCCTATTGAAAAGTTTCAAAAAAATTATTAATAAGTTAAAGAGAATAAAAAGGATAAATAATAAGTTAAGGAGATTAAATTCGAATGCATGTTTACACAATTTACAATTTTTCTAACAAACATTTTTGTTGTTGAAACTAAATTTTATCAGTGTAAATTTGATTTAAGTCACACATAAATGTATCTAGGCTTAAATGGAATGTTTCTTTTCGCAAATTAGTTCCTAAGTTTTGATGTAGTGTTTCTAATAGATGATTGTGAAGTGTTTAAATTACATTGTCTCTTCACGAATTAATTGAGTCAATACAAATTAATATAAAATTTTTTTATACATACTTAGTTTCTAATATATGTTATGTAGGTTATAATTGAATTTTTTTTATGTTAGTTAATTGTTAGTTGTAAGATTAATAAATAAATAAATAAATATTTGATTTAACTTTATAATCAATAAGAGTAGGTATCTATTCTGTTTTTTCCATGGTTTTTTTTTTGAAAGTCAAGTAATTTTTGCGGCTTATTGAAATTGTTTTTTTTTTTTAAAACTTACCTTTTATATATTTTAATTAAATTTTATCTTAATCTTGAAAGGTTATATGGAAACTATATACTTAGAAAACATTTATGTAAAAATATTTTGCCTATTTTAGAATATTTCATAGTTTTAATGTTTGATTTACTGTTTTTAAGGCCAATTTTGGTATTTAATATAATTTCGAAAATAAATATGTTTTAGGTATAAAATTAAAGCGTCCATATGTCTGCCTTTAACATGTTCCCAAAGTCACTATTAAAAATAGAATATTTTTTTCCTTTAAAGTTGAAAATATTCCTTAAAGAATGTTGACACAAAATTTCACAAAATGTAAGAAAAAAAAGCTATCAGTCTAGTACAATGGTTCCCAACCTTTTGAAATATTTGTACCCCTTGATAATGATTTGAATCTTTACGTACCCCTAAAAAAGAGTGCATACAGGTTATAACAAACGGAATAAAAAATTTTAACGCACGTTGGATTAGATACGACTCGCTTTGTTAGCACCGAAATTGATCTAGCATCATTGTTTCAAAATCATTGCGAGTTTTCATGTTGTTTCTCAAGTCAATGGGTTCATCTTTTGCGTTATCATTATCAGTGTCAACAACCTTGTCTAATGAAATTGTGAAGGCGTTTCTAATCCAATTATCGACATTAAAAGTTGGAGGAATGATACCATCAACATATTTTTTGAAGATTTCGTTATGAGTTTTAATATACTTTTTTAAAATATACACAATTATACACAATTCACAAAATTTTGGAAAGAAAATTAGATTTTGAAATTATGTGTAAGCCGTAAAAAGGATATACATATATTTTTTTCAATACGAACAGTTCCACGTACCTCTCAGAATTGGTTAACGTACCCCCAAGGGGTCCATGGACCCCAGGTTGGGAATCCCTGGTCTAGTAAGATAGGTACATTTATAACCTAAATGTGACTGACTTAATACCTTACCTATTCTGTATAACTTTTCACTTGGTAGGTAGATACTTAATCGACCAAAAACCCATCACACAGAAAAAAAACTTAAAAAGAATTTTTATATTCAATTTCGTTGTCGAATATGCGGCAAAATTGGTGTAAAAAAAAAAAAAAACTCCTATAGGTAGGTACTCAAAGATTGTTTCGAAATAAATATCTTGTTAAAAATAAAACTCACCGAAAACATTAACATTCAGAGGATACTAATTTATAAAAATAAGCCTATTGGGGTCGTGTCTTCTATCAATAATCTATCTATTACCTAGTTTACATGATAGTCCAACCGTGTGGTTGAGTCGATATGTGGTTGAAAAGAGGTCAAGTGTTTACATGATGTAGTCGAAAAGCATGTTGTTGAACTGTGGTTGAATTGAGTTTGAAAATGACTAAATCATATATAAAAAAAAGAAACAAAACAAACAGCTGTTGCTTATTTTTGACCGGGTAAATCGTTTACAACATGGATAGAGTTAACTTAACCGAGCGAATTTCTTGGGTTGAGTCAGGTTAACCCAGGTTAACTCTACCACCGTTTACATGTAGTTGAACCGTAGTTGAACCCGGTTTCAACTCTCCATGTAAATTAGGTATATGCTGTATTTTTTTTTGTTGTTGTATATTTTACGCCTATCTGTAACTTTAATACTATTTTGTTTTATATAATTCGTTTTAAATGAAGGCCACCAAAATTTACAACAAAAAAAAAATAAAAAAAAATTGTTAAGTTAAGAAAAAAATTTAAATCGATTTTTATTTTTAAAACAATAAAAAAAAATCTATTTAAAAAGGAACAACAAAATTTTAAAAAACTAAAACTAAATAATTAGGCAGGCATTTACGATTTTGCAGAAACTGCATTGCAACGCAAACAAAAGAAATATATAATTTTAGGTGTACAGTAGGTATACATACCTACATATAGGTGTATTATTCAAAAATTCTATTTATGTCACACATTTCGATTGTTTTTTTTTTTTTTTTTTGTTACAAACAATTTTACTTATTCAATTTTTTTTTTTTGTCTATTTTCAGGAAAAAAAAGCAAGCAACAACACAAAACCAAAATTTATTATTAAATGAAGAATTAAAGTGAAAGTTTCAAAAATTTGAAGAGAAGAAAAAAAAAAAAAAAACATTTTGAACATATATATTTTTTTTTATATTTTTAATTTTCTTCTATAATTTTTTTTTTTTCGCTTGCTCTTAACACTTCATTTCTGTCAAAAAAAAAAAAAAAAATAAATAATTTTTTTTCTTCGTTTTTTTTTTTTTTTTTTTTTATCCACGACAAATATTTAATAAATAAATAAACGTTTTTTTTTTTTTCTTAATTTGGATAAAAAATCAAAACAAAATAAAAATCAAAAAAAAAAAAAAAGAAAAATTAATAACAAAAAAAAGAACGGCGGGCGTTTTTGTACCTAGGTACATAAAAATTTTCTTTTTCAATTTCTAAAAAAAAAAAAGAAAATTTTCTACAATTTTATTTTTTTTTTTTTAACTATATAATCTGAAATCCATAAAAAGTTGAGAATATTATTTTTTTATAAATAACAACAAACATCAATTAAAAAACAAAAAAAAAAAAAATGGATGACGATCAACAATTTTGCCTACGATGGAATAATCATCAGAGTACGCTTATAAGCGTATTCGATACTTTATTAGAAAATGGTACATTAGTTGATTGCACATTAGCTGCTGAAGGTCAATTCTTGAAGGCACACAAAGTTGTTCTATCAGCATGTAGTCCATATTTTGCGGTAAGTTCCTCTAGTTAGAAATAAGAATAATTATGTATAAATTTTTTTGTCCAATTTCGAAATTGAAACTACTAAAATTCGTAATTCTCGATAAGCCAATCAAAAGGGAAGATAACAACCATTGCATATTTAATAAAAATGTATATTAGAAGTTATATTATTATTCCTGAATGTGAATGTATCCAAGTTCAATACTTATACTTTATTCTTTTCAAAAGAAAAAACCTGCCTTTAAGTAATACATTTATATTAAAAACTAATGAATTTTTGTATTTCTACCTTTTTTATTATAAACAGAATCTTTTGAAAGAGCAATATGACAAACATCCAATATTTATCTTAAAAGATGTCAAATATCAAGAATTAAGAGCAATGATGGATTACATGTATCGTGGTGAAGTTAATATTTCACAAGATCAATTAGCAGCTTTGTTGAAAGCCGCAGAATCATTACAAATTAAAGGTTTGTCTGACAATCGAACGTCAGCAGCAGCAGCATCTGCGCCACAAAAATCAGAACATCCGAAATTAATGAGTCATCAACAACAGAAACCAGGTGGTGGTTATACTTTAGAACAAAAAAGACCACGCTTAGGACCATCTACAATTGATACACAAGAGTTGCTGAGTCGTGAAGGTTCAAATAGTCCAACACCAAGGAAAAGAAAGAAAATGAGACCACGTAGTGTTGAAAATGTTGTGGGTAAGTGTTAAAAAAAAAAAATAAAATAAAATAAAAAGATAGCACCAAAGTAATAATTACCTACCTATCAAGTTATTTGTGTCATCGAAAAATGTTTCCACCTGAAGCTAGAATTAAATTAAAAAAAAAATAATAAAAATCTGTTAAAACAAAAAGCTCAAACCATTAAATTAATTGATACTTATCTATTTTACTTAAAATTTTTTTTTTCTTTAATTTTATTTTCAGATAATCACGAACACTCAAACTCTTCTGCACACTCAATTCAACAACAGCAACAACAAATTTCATCTGCACCATTAAATACCTCCCAACAACAACAACAACAACAATCATCACAGCAGCAACCGCAACAACAAATTGTTACCAAAAAGACTGATACAATTAAAACAACAGGTGGTGGTGGAGATGTTGCTATTCAACAACAAATTGACAATGATACTGACCAACAACAACAACAAAATGATAAACAGCAAGAACAAGCATTAAAATTACAACAACAAAGTGAATCCCAAAAATTACAAAAACAACAACAACAACGTAATAAAGAAAAAGATGAATCAATATTATTGGAACCAAAAAATGAATATGAAGATGACGGGCATACAATTGTTGAAGATTTAACGCGTGAAGATCAGGAAGACGATGAATTAATAGAAGAAGAAATGGATCAAGCTGGTGCTGGTCCAAGTCATCAGGGAGGTGAAGGCTCTAGTCAAGGTGAGAATTTGTTTTCAGTTTTTTTAATCGCGATTCCGGGAGATATTTAATTTTGTTTTATTTTCAAGGTTTTTTTTTTTTTAATTTCGAAATTTATTCTTTACGATTCGGTTCGGGTTAAACTTTCGACATTAATTTGTAATAATCAAAAATATAAATAATTCTCAATATTTTCTTTTTTTTTTTGTTAACTTTACAGGATTTTCTACTAATTGGCCAGCAGATAGATCTCAAGATGAATTTATAATGCAACCAGATCAAGGGCAACAACGTGACCCACAAGGTAGGACAAATAATTCTTATTTACAATGAAAATTGAAACCATTTAAAAAAAAAAACAAAAAGAAAAGATAACGATTCTTTAATTTTTAAAAAAATGAGCTTTTTTTTTTTTGTCCACAAATTTAACGATTTAACTCACGATTCCAACAAATTTAAAGATAAAATAAATAAAATAAATTTACATATTTTTGTTTTAATATATTAAAATTGATTCTTCGCGATGAATAATAATTTTTCAAAAAAAAAAAAAAAACAAAAATAATTTTTTTTTAATTATAAGAAGAAGCTCATTTTTTTATTAAAAATGTAAATAAAATAAAATTTTTCGAATATTTAAAGAAATTGAAAAAGTTTAGTTTTATATGTTTTCGAAATTAAAAGTATGAGATATGACAGACAACAGCAACAAGTTGTTAAAAAATAATGTTTTATTTGTTAATTAGTATTAAAAAAAAAATTGAAATAATTTCTTAAATATCTGTAAAATTTTATTTTATTTTTAAAATTGAAAAAGCAGAAAAGAAATTTTTGCAAGAATTTTTTTAAAATCAAACAAAACAAAAAAAAAAAAAGTAAAAAATTAATTTGATTTGGTAATTTTTTTGGTGTTTGTGTAGCATTTTGTTATGATTATTTAAAAAGAAAATAAAAAAAAATTTTTTTTTTACTAAAATTTATATATAAAAAATAATTGATAAAATTCAAAAGAGGAAAAATATTTATTTTTATTTTTTATTTTTTTTTAATTTTAATTTAAATTCTAAAATATGTTCTCTCGACACAAATTCTCTTCGAATGAGAATTCCGAAAAAACAGTGTGGATTTCGAATTAAGAGAACGAGAATTTTTTTCATTCAAAATTTTAAGAGAACTGAGAAATATTTAAAAAAAAATTAATTAATTTAATTTATTATGAAGTCAAGTAGAGAATACATTTTTTTTTTTTTCTAATTAAAATTTTCAATTAATATTTCTGTTTTTTTTTTTTTTTTGAGAATTTATAAATTTATTTTTTCTCTTTTGAATTTTCTCTCTGTATAGGAAAATATTACAAACTCTCTATCTCGCTCTTTTTATTCATTTTTTTTTTTTTTATTTAAATTTTTTTCTAGATCGATATTTTTATATTTTAAATTAAAAATATACATAATTTTATTTATTTTATTTTTTTTTTTTATTTATTTAGTCTATCCTTTATTTATTTTTTTTTTTTATTTTAATTTTGTAACTTTATTTAATTTTATTATTTATTTTTATATATTATATGTATTATATATATAATATATATAAAATAAAAATTTATATGAAAAATATATTAGAAAGTAAAAAACTATTACTTACTAATTTTCTTGTCCTTTCTAAAAAAACAAAAAAAAAAAAAAGACAATTAATCAATATAAAAATAATAAAAAAAAAAAAATCCTCCTAACTTTTTAAATTAAAAAAATTTAACTCAAAAATTATTTATGAAATAAAAAGAGAAATTAAATTAAAAAAAAAAACAACAACTAATAAATAATAAAAATTTACAAACTCCTCTGAAATATAGAAATTTTAAAATATTTAATTAAAAATAAAAAAAAAAAACAAAACAATAAAAATCATATTAGAAAATGCAAAAAGGAAAAGTTTTTAACGCGAAATATTTTTTTTTAATTTTATTTATTTTTTTTTTTAAATTGGAAAAAAAAAGAAAGTAGCTTCCCTGCTTTTTTTTTTTTTTTTTTTTATAAAAAATCAACGAAAGAGAAAGAAATACAATTTTTTTTCTTCTTTATTAAAAAAAAAAGAGAAAAGTTTTTGGTACACACATTATTATTATTATTTTTTCTTTAAGAGAAAATAAAAAAGAAAAAAATTTTTATACAAAAATATTTCATGAAAATAACAAAAAATTTAAAATAATAATTATATATAAAAAAAAAAAAAAAAAATCAAACAACAAATATTTACAACATTTTTGTTATTCTCACATTAAAAATTATTTATTTATTTATTTATTTATTTTTTTTTTTTTTTTTTTTAGAAGAAACATTTTAAAAACAAAAATTTACATTATTTCATTAAATTATTATTATTTTAAAAATACTTATTTTTATTTTTTATTATTTTATTTACCTTGCATGCTAAATATTTATAAAAAAAAATTAGAGTTTTTTTTTTACATTAAAAAAAAATGACAAAAAAAAAACATAAAACAAAAATACATTTTTATGCTTATTTTTTGGTTGACGGGACTATATATATATATATATTTTTACATTACTATTTTGGAAATATAAAAAAAAAAAAATTATTTATTTATTTATTCATTTAATTTAATTTAATTTTTTTTTTTTTTTTTTTTTACATTTATATAATAATTTAAAACATAAATTGTGTTTTATAGAATTCAGAAAATTTCTGTTTTATTATATTTCATAAGTTTTTTTAATTTAGTAATTTATTTTATTTAATTTTTTTCAATGAAAATGTTAAAAAAAAAAAAAGAAATTTTTTTTTAAGTATTAATTTTTTTTTTCTTACTTTTTATATATTTATTTATAAAACAAAGTAGTTAAAAAAAAAAATGTTTGAGTAAACAACAATTATTATTCGGAAGAGAAAAAGAGAAGTTCCGCGAATCTCGTGTTTTTTCGTGTTTCCATTTTATAATTTATTTTTTTGAAATTTTTTTTTTTAATGTTTTTATTTAAAAAATTTTCTTATTATTTTATTTTATTTTTTCTATTTTTTTTTTTTTTTTTTTTTTTCGAATCGAAAGTCTATTATGTTATCTTGTTTAATGAGTAAAGTGAAAAAAAAAAAAACAAAAATTATCAAAATTAAAAAATAAAGTGTTTTTAAACAAAAAGAAAATTATATATAAGTTTTAAATATATTTTTGAAAAGTCTCTGCTCACCGATTGGACAGCAGCATCAATAGCAGAAGCAGCAACTTTATAAAGGTATAGGTGTGTAGCTATAAATTTTAATTAATTTATAGTGAGGTAAAAAAAAAAAAAATATAGCAGACTTTTCAAATTTTTAGAAATGATTGATTAACAAAAAAAAAAAATATTAAAAAAAAAAAAAAAAATTGTTTACTACAATAAAAATTAATAATGGATACAATGTAGTTTACGTGTAAGTATATCTCTGTTTAACAGTATCGGTTAAAAGAGAATTTTCTTTATTAGTGAAATTTTTTAATGGAATTTATTTCAAAAAAAAAAAAAAATTTCCTCATGCCAAATTTTGTTTTTTATTTTTTTTTTATTTATTTTATGTTTTTTTTATGTTTTTTTTATTATTCTCCACTCCCTATAATCCTATTTTATTCCAAAAAGAAAAATATTTCCCACGAAATCCAAAGCAGAAAAAAAAAAACTTTAAATTTTCAGATTTGAAAGAAGTTTTTACTTAAAAAAAAAAAAAAAATAATTTAAAAATTGTTATCGATTTTCAACTGGGAAAAGGTAGTATGACAATAGAAAGCATTTTATTAGTTACTAGTAATATCCTGTATTCGAAAAATATTCGAGTAAAAATAGTCGAAATGTTAAGAAGTGCACACTCATTTTAGTTTTTTAATATTTTTTTTTTTTTTTTTTGTAATCCCGGCAAAATGTTTTATATAAATTCCAATAGATGACGCGATACCATTTCGCCGAACACACATTTAAGCTAATTTGATATAAATTGATGATTAATAGTAGATTGATATTTTTGACTTACAAGATGATAAAAATCAACATAAATTTGATCAAGTCATTATTACGACCAATTTTTTTTATATGATTCGAAAATAAAAAACTTTTATTCTAAAAAAATTACAATTTGATAGAGAAAATATAAATTTGAAAGTAGTGAGTGTTGAACAAGAGATATGAAATTAAAATATTCGAAAATATTCGAAATCGAAATAAAAAATATAATTTTAATGCTTATTGAGAAAACTAATACTAGTTCCGAAAAAACGAATGAATCTTTAAAAAATGCTTTCTATTATTTTCTTTCCACTTTGTTGTTTTATGTCATCAATCAATTGCAGCTTGCAGTTAGAAAATGCAGTTTTGGTTAAAAAATACCAATTAAAAAAAAAAAAAAAACCGTAAGTTTTATATTATAGTTTTTCGTACAATATTAATATTACATAAGTCAATGTTACAAATTTTTTTTTTTTTTTTAATAATTTTTAAATTAATTGAATATTTAAAATTAATTAGAATTTAAAAAAAAAAATATATATATATTTAAATAATATTTCGTGTTTGAAACTCCACCTATTTGTATTTTCTTAAAAAAAAAAAAAAAAAAAAAAAAAACGAAAGGAAATTAATTAAGATTTTTTTTTTTTTTTTTATATTTTTACTTTGAATCGAAAACATCCGAGGAAAAGAAAAATTTAAATATTATTTCTAGTTTGTTATAAATTTTATAAATAAATATTCTAATAAGATGTTAAATAATTAAAAAGGATTTAGTTGTCATTCAGACAAAAAATTTATATAAAATACAATACTACTAAGCGAAGAAAAATAATATTTATCACGTTAATAATTTGTAAGTGAAAGGTTTCGAAAATGTTTTTAGCGTTTATATTAATTCAAGTGACTTAAATAAAACCTTATTTAATTGTGCCGCCTATATATACAAAAAAAAGTACCTTGATGAATTAAGTTTTGACTGCGATAATTATAATAATTATATACAAAAAAAAAAAAAGCATTCAGTTAAAAATAAAATTTGAGAAGAAGATTTTCGAGTGAGTATCGTATCTTCATGTAACAGTGATTTCGGGAATAATAAGTATAATTGATATTTCGAATTCTTTTTTTTTTTTTTTTTTTTTTTAATTTTAATGGAACTTTTTGGATTTTGAAATATAATTAGTTTAACCTAACCCGATTCGTTTCATTACCGTTTGTTTCTGCCATTAAATTAATATAGTGATAAAATATATTCGTAAAGTTTATTACATACTATTCAAAACACACCAAAAAAAAATAATTCAATTTCAATTACTTTTGCAATATGTATGTACATTTTTGTTGTCAATAATGAATTTTTTCCACATGAATTTTTGTAATTCAAAATAATTTATTTTAATTTTCCACTTTAAAACTTTGAAATTAAATTTAACCTTTTGAAGAAATGTCGCTAGTTTTGACACGTATTCTATATTTTTCGAAATTAAATTTCTGTTAAATGTTCTTTTCTAACCATGAGGAAAATTTTAAAAAATTATGATTTGTTTAAATTAAATGTATCCTATGAAAATACACATTATAAAATTGCTTCTTTGCTATTTCTAAAAAAAAAAAAAAAAAATAGATTTAAAATTTTTTTCATTTTTGAAATCTTTGTGTTCCATTGGAAATTTAAAATAGTTTATTAAAATTAAAGAAGTATCTCAGTTCCAATGACAAAATACAAATAGTCAAATAATAATTTGATTCAAATTTTATTTTTTTTCTTTATCAAAATAAATACGTTTATTATTTATGTATTTTTATGCTAATACATACTTCAATAAGAGATTCGGCGGTAATGAAGAGAAATATCGAAAATATTAATTTTTTTTCGTAAGTAAAAGATTTTTTTTTTTAAATTTCTTTTTTCTTTGGTAAATATAAAAAATTATGTTTTACGTCACACCCATATTTTGTCAAAATTCCCAGATGTGATAGAACCAGCTTTGGAAATTCGTTTTCAATTCGCACCTCGAGAATGTGGAATGCTTTCCCTTCAAAATTCTTCCCTACAGCTGGCGGACGTTTGATTTACGACTTGCGCCGCTTTAAGAAGAGTGTAAATGATTACTTACTGACTGTCCCACTATTAATCCCGTCTAAACTTCCTGTCTCAATTATCAAATCCATACTTCTTTAAGTATAAAATCAAAAAGCATGTATATAAAGAGGAATCAGTCCCATACAAAAAAAAAGAATTAAAATAGTGAAACAAAAAATCCATATCACAACCCCATGAGCTTTTTTTTTGTATTTTTTGAGAATTCCACTCTCACGAAAGCTTTTAAAACTTTCAAAATAACAACAGTTCTATACAATTTTGAACGTTTTAAAAGCTTTTGTGAGTGAATTCTCAAAAAAAAAAAAAAAAGCTCATGGGGTTGTGATATGGATTTTTTGTTTCACTATTTTAATTCTTTTTTTTGTATGGGACTGATTCCTCTTTATAATATATGTACATGCTTTTTGATAAAATGTATCCCACCTAGTGATTTGGTAACTTTAATAAACAAAAAAAAAATGTTTACTACAATCAATGAAAAATTGTTTGATCATTATAGTCTAAGAGCTCGCAACGTTTTTGGAACGTGATTTTAGCAAGGCTCATTTTTTAATATATTGTTCCATGCTACGGTGCAGTACTCATAAGGGTAGTCTGGCTGTAAGATGACGTTGCGTTTACCCGTGGGAGCAGATCCAGGTAGGTCAAAGAAAAAATGCAAAATTACGTGATAATAGCACGATTTCTAGTTATGTCACGTGATTGTGCTTTTTATATGAAATGTTAATGCATCATTGCCAGACGGCTTCGGAGTTGTTAAAACCGTGCCAGACCTTGATTTATAACAAAAAAAAACATCAATTTCACGTCATTTTAGCAAGGTTGAAATTTTTATATGTTATAGATTGGATCTTATATAGACTACATCCAATTTGCCAGACGGAAATACCGTTGCTAAATGGATGCCAGACCTATGTCATTTAAAAGCAATCTGTTTTTTTCATGTAATTTTGCATTTTTTTTACCTACTTGGTTCTGCTCCCACGGGTAAACGCAACGTCGTCTGACAGCCAGACTACCTTTATATGTCCTGCACCGTAGCATGGAACATTATATTAAAAAATGAGCCTTGCTAAAATCACGTGATTTCTTACGTTGCGAGCTCTTGGACTATTAAGAAAGAGGACGAAAGAAGGAGTGAAATAGACTATTCGTAAGAAATGCTAAATAAAAAAAATAAATTGATTTTAGTAAATCAAAGGACTTTTTGTAGCTAAAAGACGCCTCGAGAAACTGAGCCGGGAACTTTTTTTTTAGTCGCCAAAAAGTCAAAATAGAAAAAGTTACCTAAAACTACATGTAATTACAAAATTGGAGAAATAGAAGTTGTAAAATGTTAAAAAAAAAAATTATTTCAAATAGGTTTTAAGGAAAATAAAAAAGTCTTAGGCTAAATATAAACAGTATTAAATGTTATTAATTTTAACATGACTCTAATTAAGTTTTTTTAATAATATATAAACTTCGAATCATCGGAGAAACTGCAGTACTGACATTTTGGAATTCGTGTTGTCGAAAATTTAGATTAAAAAATTTCAGCAAATAGTTTCGGATAAATGGGAAAAGAATCATTTTCAAGATTTCTCTCGGTCTCATGTTAGTCTAGATATAAAATAAAAATTTTATTTTATAATTCTATATACATATATTTTTATATAATTCTATATATATATAATTCTTTATATATTTTAACAAAATCAATTTTCCTAAACTAAATTTTTTCGACAAATGCAACAATGCGGAATGATAAAATTTTTCCAAACTTCTAATTCTGATAGAATAATAAAAATTATAAATTATAATTAAAAAAAAATAAAAAATAATTTATTTCATTGCTTCAATATCTTGAAGAAAAAAAAACCTATGCTCCTTTGTGTAATGGTTTGATGCTTATAGATTATAATTACCCATCTTACTAATTATACTATTTCAAGTAAGGGTTTGGTTTTTCAAGTTAGATAATAAATGTTTGTCTTTCAAAAATAATATGTTCCCTAAAAGTAAGTTCCTAACAAATAAGATCCGCCGAAAATCAATATTGGGTAGATCCCTTCCCGCTAGTATATGGAATACATACACGACAATATAAAATTAGAAACAAAATCTTCCAGAGGCTTGCATATGACGCATGCGCATTAAATTTTTTGCTTTCATAAAAATAAAGTTCTTGTATTTTTTTCCTTTTTTTTAACTTAATTTACATTGAATCGAATTTAATTTAGATTTTTTTAGCCTTCGATAATAAATTTCTTTTGAGTTTTTGATATTTGATAGAAACCAAAGTTTGAAATAATTTATTAACAGGCCACTAGAGTGAAATTTATCATGTTTATCTGACGAAAGTGAAAATTTTAAGTGTGATGATTGATGAACATATATCATCCATGAAACAGGAATATGTCCTATAACGAAGTTTTGTTACTTTTGAGGTAATGATGCATTATTATGTACTTTTTGATGACGCGTAGATCAGTCGTACTCAAAAAAATTAGAAAAAATCTATTACATGATTTTTTGGCACATTTAGAAAATGTACTATCAATTTGACACATATTTTTGTAAGAAAAAAAGCACTATTACCAATTACTTCTGAGCAAATGTCTGTGCGCGCCAAAATTGCTTCGGGTTTTCTTGCCTCCTGTTAAATTTGCTTTTTTCGTGGTGGGACATATTCCTGTTTCATGGACGATATATCGTTTTTTTTCTTCTAAATTTACCATATTTAGATCTCTGAAGCTTAATAACCAATCGATTTTTATTCTGTGGATGCTGAAACATGCGTAATCTCATTCACTTTCACCTCGTCTAAGTTGAGATTCTTTCATTTCGGATTTTGGAGTTAGATGTTCTCAACCAATTTTTTTCTCAACAAACTTTAAACCATGTATGTGGGAAGATAGATGTCGATTAGAGAAATTAAAAAAAATTGTTACTATGCAAGGATTCGAACCAGGGTCTGGAGTTCTATGAAAATTGTCATATTTACATATGATACATGACTAAATGGCATTGGTATAATGATATTAAAGGAATCTAAAATTATGTTCAGCCCCTAAAATTAAAGTGCGTATGTATCCTAAATCGAAATACTGCAAACCGGTTCCACACTTCATTTATGAGGTCCTGTTCTATATATTTGTTTAAATGGTTCAAGATGTTTGAGTTTGAGGCTTTATAAAAATATTTTCGTTACGATTTATAATAAAAAAAAAAGTAAAAAATATACAAAGTGCTAGAATTAAATTTCATTCAATACGCTTCGTCTTTGCTTTCATCGGATGTCTTAAGCGAACTTAAATCATAAAAATGTGTGAAATAAAATATTTCTTTTAAATTGTAATAAAACTAAAAATTTTGGCCGACTAACTTAGTGGGAACTAGTTTTTGGTAACTTTCTCCATTTTTATTTACTTTTATTTTTTTGTGATCACAAGAGAATGTTTGACGTAACATCATTTTTAGAGGCTGATTTTGGCTTTTTAGGCCCAAATTTGAAAAACAACGAGGCTTCTTTTTTGGGAACATCTTGTAGCTTCAAAAATCCGTTTGATATATTAAATCGGTAGAAAATTTCTTCGAACAGTTCTATTTCATTTAGTGTAGTACCACAATAAAATTAACTACAAAGCATAATATAATATCACTCGGTACTAATTGCCATTGTTCGAGATTAACTAGTTTTAAATATCGGTGAAACTTACAAACCGAATGAGATCATATTTTTAGTTCGTCAAATAATATAAGAAAATTATTTTAATTATCAGAATATATAATAAATATTTAAAAACAGAAAAAAAATCTCAAATTCAGAAAACACATGCCGATAGTGAGAAATACCTATTTCTATTATTAAACCAATTTTCTAAGAGTGTGTTCCCAAACTGATAATATTTCAAAACATGAAATATTCCATTTTTGCTAAAGAAAATTCCTTGTTTTTAAAAATTGAGAATAGTCTTTACATTAAATCTGTATCATTTGCAACGTCTGCATAAATTTTCGATTCTTTGTTTTCTCAAAAATGAGGCTCACTTAAAAGTACATACCTATAAACAGAGATTGCTTTGCAAAATTTAATATTTTTCCCTATGTCGATTTTCCATTTCGGAACGATTCTTACGTCAAAATCTCTTAATTTGTAAAATAATATTTGTCAGTTTTGGAACGGACTCTAAATTGAAGGAATAATTTTTCAATTTTGTAACAAATTTTTCTCCAATTAATCGTTTAATTCCACAAAATTATTTAATCCTAATTTCGAATTCAAGTTTTTTTTTAAATTTCGTTAATTTCATGAGATAGAAATTTTTATACACTCATAATTTAAATGCTTTGGCTGAGTGATAGAAATGGCGGACTACAAGGCTAAAAATCAAGGTTCGAATCTCGAAGAAATTTATAAGAAAATATAGTAAAAATAAAATATAAAAAAATTTTTTCTGAATTTTCCTGTATGCGATCGTCAATTTTCCCTAAATTCAGGAAATTATTGTCTTATTTTCACTGGCATGTCGGATGGGCTGAAAAATAATTCGATTTTTTTTTTGCTCCATTGGACATAAAATTTTCTAAACATTTACTCTTTTTTTTTCGTGTATACGTAATTAATATAAAGTAATACTTGTGGGAAAATTCTTATAATGTCTACAATGGTTTCAATCGAAAGAGAATACGAGAATATAATTGTCGAACAAGTATCACATCACTATAAATTCGGGAATATTTAGTAATCATATTTTTGTTATTTACTCTAAGGACTAAAATAAATATACTATCCAGTCGCTAAAATTTTACTGTAAAATAGTATGAAATTATTTAAAATTAAAATATGAAATATACATTTTTCTATAATAAGTTATCAGTTTTAATTTAAATCGATCAAAATGTACGATTTTAAATATTAAATGAAATTTTTATAAACAAAAATACAATAAAGTGTCATAAAACTCGATTTATATTAACAAAAATTCATTAAAACGTTTTAAAGTTCGATTAATATGATCAAAAATTCGATTTAATTAAAGAAAAATCCAATAAAAATCTATTTTATGAATAAAATGATTTAAAACTCGATTTATATGAACAAAAATTTAATAAAATGCCTTAATGTACGTTTTATAAGAATATATTATATGAGTTTTTGATTGAATTCAATAATAAATGATCTGCAATTCAGTATTTCATGGCTTAGTGTGAATTTCTCAAAAAAGAACAGTCTCTTATTCGCGATCTCGTCGAAATATGGATACTCCAAAAAGTCAATAAAAATACAAGGTGAAAAGATGAGATGAGGTAGATTATACTTTTTTAACTAATGATATGGACTAAGTAGGTTTAGATGATTTTTTTTTTTTATTTTTTTTAGCTTTTTGTTTTAAATTTAACAAGAAATTTTTTTTTTTAAATAAAAGAAATAAAAATTAAATTAACATGTATGTAGTTTCAATAATTAAAAATATGTCTTTTGAATTACATGATGAGTCAAATCTAATCGACATTTGTAGATCAAGTCAAGTCATAATTTTATTAATTACTGATTGTATTTATTTATTAATAGTTAGTTAAGTAATGCAAAAGTGAATAATAAACCTATATTAAATTGTAGAAATTTTTGAAATCATATATATTATTAAAAAAAACTCATTAAATTTAAATTTTCGCTGATATCGAAGGATTTTGACATAAATTAGAATAGAAAAAATGATTATAGATATTTTATAAATTTGTTTTCAAATCTTAATTAACTTCAAATCATTTTAATTTTTTTAAATTAGAAAAGCGACATATATTCTTGATATAAAGTCTAAACTTAATTTCCCGATAATGTTCAAATAAAAAACTGAAAGTGAAATAAGTATTGTATTAATGATGAAATGAACTGATTTAATCTATTCAGCTTTCCTGGAGACAGAGCAAAAAAATAACAAATAGATTTGATTGTAAAATTTTTCTAGATATATGTACACATAAATACATTGTGCACACAAAAACACTAAAACTATAGTGTAATTCTAATCTAATTGCAATTCTTAAAAAAAAAATTTAATAACGTGTAATTCGCAACATTGTTTATAGATTTTTGCATAATTTTGTAATAAGAAAAAAAAATTATATTAACAATTATAATTTCTATACTATACACGTGTATTTAAAAGCGTAAATTATTTTTAAAAACATGAGTATTGTATCTGTATTTTGTGCTGTTACATATTATATATAATTAATAATACCAAGGTTAAAAATTACCAACATTATTTCAAACTCGAAGAGCTAATAAACATTGAGAACAAAAACTGAATTATTATTATTAGTGTATTTCAAATTAGAATTTTTTTTTTCAACTGATATTAAAATTTAAAAAACAAATAAAATATATTCATAGACTGTCAGGATTTTTAAAAGCATACAGGATATGTGTATTTTCAAATAGGAAGCTCATTTGATAACAACCAAATTTTTTTTTAAATTAATGGGTCGTTTCCCGAAATCTGAATATGCTTGTTTGCAAATTATATTCTCCGTTCTATTCGAATAAAGATAGAAGCATTGATTTTCATAATTATTTAAGAATAATATTTTTCAACAGGTTGTATGTCTTCAGTGTGAATACGAGTATTAAACCTTTAAAACTACAATTAATACCCTGCAGTTCATTTTCATATAAATATATTATTTATTAAATTCATTTGTTTTTTTTATCTGTAAAAAACGAGGAGGAGTTTCATTTCATTGTAACTCTAAAATGTAAAAAGAAAAAGAAAAGTATCGAAATCTTATTTTTCAATTTATTAATTTTTTTTTTCGGTCCATGATGAGAAAGGAAGTGTACTATTTACAGATCAGGGTGGTTATTATAAATTATAATTCAATCTTAAAACTCGACGATAATCTTATTCTCAAATATTTTGATGAAATTCAATGAATGCAATTCTATTACATATTTCATTTCAATTTAGTGAAAAGTGTAATAATAAACTAAACGTTGACAAATCGCTTAAGTTTTTGAATTAAACGTCCAGTTCGAACCAAAAAAAAAAGAAAACAAGTATATATATATATATTTTTAAAATCATATGAGAGTAAAAAGCCAATTCTACAATGTAACAATTTTTTTTTTTTTAAGATAAGTTATAAATATTGTAATAATTCAATGAACTTTCAGACAGCGTAGTCATTAAATAAAAAATTTATTTAACTCAACTCGAATTTATATAAATTGATCTAAGTTCGCGATAATAAAAAACTATTTTTATGTTCTGTTCTCTGTAAGACATTAAAAAAAATTAAAATGTAATTTTTATTTATTTTGTTATAGTCGGTAAACTATACATATATTATATTGCATTAGTTAATTATAAGTTTAATGCAACAAATTATTACAAAACTGATTATTTGAAAGATGATTAACCGAATGTGATATTAAAATACTTTGTTATACCTAATGTTGTCAACTGTGTAGCAATATTATTTCTAATCAAACAATATTTATTTCATTTAAATTTTTGAGCATTAATTATAAATAATAATGATTTCGATGTAAAACATAATTTATCTAAAAGTATACATGTATAAAGAATTGGAAAAATTTAGTTTTGCGTGTATACATTGTCAACCAAGTGTTGTTGGTTTAATGGCATTTAGAAAAGTGAATCTTTTTCTTTTAATTTTTTAATTCCAAATGAATTTTTGAACACAGTGCACAATCTACTACGAAATATAATTTTTTAATGGTAATTTATTGAGTAATTTTACATTATAAAAAAATTATGAGTGAACAAAGTAAAAATAACTTGATAGTCAAATACGTACCTACTTCACTCCATATTTGTTACTCACGCATATAGCAAATTCTTTAGTATATTATCATTAATGATTGAATTTTTATTTATTTTTGAATCATGTATGTGTACACACATACTGTAATTTTATCTTTTTTTAAAATTAAATATATTTTTTAAATTACTCGGTTCACTTTTTCGGAACATCTTTTAGCTTTTGATTAAAAATCGCTGTTTGAATAAAAATCGCATCATTTATAAGGGAGGGAGGTAGGTAGAGCATTCCTACGAACATTACATCACTCGAGTGGCTTTCCTAATAAAATTTTCAACTTTAAAGCATTTCAAAGTTTATTTTAAGTAAATACATATATTTTTTTAATAACCAAAATTGATTTAAATAGTTAATATGAAAGTTCCAAAAAGAATACATATTTATTCCGAGATTGTAAAATTATTTAATTTTAAACAAATATGTAAATAAATAATTTTGAACAAAATGGAATAGAAATTTAAGTATTGAAAAATTGTTATTTTTATATAACTATGTAACTAAACTACTGTTACATTTTGGGAATTTTAACATTTCAAAATAAGATATATTGAAATTTTATCTAATTTTATAACATGTGAAACCATTTTTCGAAATTATAAAACATTTTTTTTAATTATTTATAGAACAAGACTTGAAAGTTGATTATAATATTGATGGGAGAGCTTTTGAATTGAATAAAATTGATCTTAATCTGAAAAATAGTAAAAAGAAAAAACAATTCAACAGAAAGAAAAAGAGGTACGACACAGTGATTATAAATAACTATTATTTACTCTAAATATGTGAAATGGGCTCACTTTTTGAAACTTATTATAAATTCCGATATAAGTACTACTAATCCAAAAAGAGTATAAATAAATTTAATTAAATAGCCTTTTTTCAAATGAGTTCAAATTTAAATTAAATTCTATCAATTTTTTGTTAAATTGTAACTTCTTAAATACATATTTGTTAAAATATTTAGTTTAGCTTCAGGCAATTTTAAAATATGAGGGAAATAATTTCTCAAGTTTTTGAATACGTTTGCCACCTTCGGGCAGTATTTATTTCCATTACTTATTGCTAATAATTCTACATTTTAAAGAAAAAGACTTATTTTATTGAATATAATCTACATCTATTCACAAAAGTTTGTCTATTTCATAGCATTCTTAAATTTGTTGAATCAAATAAAAATAATAAAATTATCACATCCGACAGAAATCCGAATTTATATATGTGTGGAGAATGTGGTAAAGAATATAAATGTCTTGGAACTTTGAGTCGACATCATAAATATAATTGTGGTGAAAAAATTGGCTTATTTGGTTGTCCAATATGTGAAAGAAGATTCAAGCAAAATTGTCATTTAACAAGACATATGAGGACAGTACACAAAATCATCGTATATTTATAAAAATATTTCGTAAAAATTCCCAGATGTGATAGAACGAGCTTCGGTGATTCGTTTTCTATTCGCACCTCAAGAATGTGGAATGCTCTCCCATTAAAGTTGTTCCCGGCAGCTAGTGGACGCTTAATTTATGACTTGCGCCGCTTTAAGAAAAGTGTAAATGATTACCTACTAACTGTCCCACTTTTTAATCCCGTCTAAACTTCCTGTCCTTTTACCAAATCCATACTTCTTCAGTATAAAAGGTATCCCACCTAGTGATTTGGTAACTTTAATAAAAAAAAAAAAAAAAAAAAAATCTAGACAAACCATTACTACACATTAATAAATTTTAGTAACATTTTTTTTTTAATTTGTTTATAAAAAAAATAAAATTTTTGAGATCAAATAAAATGTTTATGAATTTACGATTTGTTTTCCTCGTGATGATCAATAATTTTTTGCAATTGAATATATCTGAAAAAATCTCGTTGCTAATTTTGACATTTACGTTAAAGTGTTTGCGTTATGTTGAGTTATCTCTCGCTGAACAAAACTTATAAAAATTAACAATAAAATATATATACTGAAGTGGTTTTATTTCGAAAACAAATAAACAATTATGAGGTTAATTTACCAAAAAAGTGCAAACCATTTTTCCGTCATAATTTTATAGTTTCTAGAAATTCTTATACAGAAAAAGCAAAATAAAATTATGTAATGCTGTTCATAACATAGGGTACCGTAATATTTTAGTAAAGAACAATTGTATTATAATATATTATTATAGTAAAGAACTAAGGTAAATAAAATTAATCGTTAACGTGATAAATATTTTAAATAAGTTTCATATGAATAAGTGTTTTATTTCATAAGAAACTGCAGTAGTAATTTATTTATCTCCAGCATTCAAAAAATATATTCAAGAGTTAAATTCCAAAAAATAAGATTATGTTTTTTTTAATCAAATTAACAAAAATAAAGTGCATACCTTTTTTATTTTTTATTTTCTTTTTGCATTTGAATACAATGAACTACTGAATTATAAAATAGTTTGTGTTTATTTTCACTATCATCATTTCCTAATTATATTTTTATTTATTTATTTTTTTTTTTGATAACGTTTACATTTTTATCACCAAAATATTCATTATAATTTTATTTGAGCACGATTGTGTGTGTTTTTTTTGTACATTTCATATTATTTAAAAACAAAAAAAAATTCTAATTTATAGACTTTTTTAATTTCTTATTTTATATTTTATTCGACACACTCAACTGCAATTTATTACAAAAAAAAATGTTTTTTTTTTTGATAATAACAATATGTTTCGGGTTGAAACATTACATTATTATATAAAATACTTCAAAAATTCAAGATGATGATATTTATGGTATTGATTTATTGGATGATGTCCAGCTAGTTGATACAAGTCTACCAATTTATAATCAATCACTAGATCATCATCAACATAATCAAGGAAGTATAATTGGATACAATTGCCCACAATGTAATAAAATTTATAAAAATAAAGGATCATTGTATCGTCACGTACGATTCGAATGTTCAGTGACAAAATTTGCTATACAATGTCCATATTGTTCAGCAACAAGAAAACGAAAATATTTAATTTTAGAACACATTCAAAAACAACATCCAGATAAATTACATTTTAATGAACACAATTATATTATTGATAATTTACTTATACAACGCCGTAAAAAGCGAAAAAATACTAGTTTAAATAAAATCACTACAGAAAATTAAAATTAATACATTATATAATATATATAAAAAATACCAATAATGTGCCAAAAACAAAATAAAAAAAATATTAAAAAGAATATTAAAATTTTAAATGATAACTAGAAGATGAGGGTATATGAATGTTTTCTTTATTACAGTTGTACTTGTCAAAAAAAAAATAAAATAAAATAAATAAATAAAAAAAATCAACATATCGAATTTATGAAAAATCATACAAAAAAATCTTTTAATTTAGTACATTAATCGTTTCGTTATTTATTATTCCAAACAATTCGATCGTTATATTCAAATTATATTAATGATAATCGATCAGTCTTGCTCATTTCTCAATTTATTTTGTGAAGCATTTTCTTCTATATGTTTTACTTAATTGTTACTTACAATTACCAGAATATTTTCATTATTAAGAAAATTAATATAATTTTTAACAAAATCAATAACAATATTCTTCATTCAATCAATAATCAAATATCCATATTTATGTTTCGGATATTAATGAATAATTCGAAATTTTGTTTTTTTTTTTTTAATTTATTTTATAACTTAAAAAATAAAAATATTTTATATTTATATTTAGATTTGTTTTTAATTAAGAAAACCAAAAATATAAATGCCAAATTGTTTCTCTAATTTTATAATTAAAAATTTTTCAAAGAAAAATAAATCGCAAAAAATTGAAAATATAATAGTCCCCAAGACCACAGGATTTTCTTTGCTAAAATTATTTTTTTTTTAAACTGTAGTATTTTACTATGGTCCAAACAATGAATAGATTATTGTGAATTTTTAATTAATTTTTTTTTTTGCTAATATGTCTACATTTTATATATGTTTCTGATGCTTAAATAACATTTTCAAATTTTTTATACATTTATATTAATTTTTATTATATTTCAAATAAAAAAAAAAAAAAAATTCAGTGCATTGCAATATATAAATGTTATTTTATATTTTATAACATTTTTTTTTTATGAAATAAATTTTATTTTTCTGAGTGATTTTAATTAACTAATTTTGTTTTTTTTAATGTTTGTTTGTAATCATAAGAAAAATTTAAAAATCAAAGATTAATTTAATAAGAAAAATCGTTAAAAAAATAATTATTAAATTTGATAGAAAAAAAATTACTTCTCAGTTTAATTTTTACTCTTAATTTTAACCAATTAAAGATAAAGACTAAGTACATTTGGACAAATATTAAAATTTATATTTTTCTTTCTGATTTCCTTGATAATATTTCATAATAAATTTCCAGTCAATTCACAATCGTTTTAAGCCAGAGATGGGTGTTATCAAATTATCAAATCCTGAAAAAAATTATATATAAATATTGAAAATTATTTTAACTCACATTCACTTTTAATTTAATTTAAATATATCAATTCAATAGTAGTCTAGAAGAAAAATTAAAGTCGAACGCATGGAAAAATTTTTTTTTTATAGAACAAATATAATTTTTTTATTTAAAAAGTTTAATTATTCGATAAAGTTTGAACAAATTGTACCTTTTTTCAATCTTGAGGGTGTAGCGATAGTTGGTGATATGAAGAAGTAATTTTTTTTTTTTTAATTACAAAACTTCAAAAATTTCTTAAATTAAAAAAAAATAATTTTTTTCTTTAAATTATTTAGGCTTATTTAATTTTATCAGTTTTAAAGTTTTATTATATAGGCTTTTTTTTTAAATGTTTATATGAATTTTTTTTTTAAAGAAAAATAGCGTTATCAAACTTTTCTATTATATATTTTATTCTAAAAAAATTTTGTAGGACAATATTTTGGTATGAATTTAATAAGGCCAACACCATTACATCAATTAATTGGTACAAATTCATTAATTGGAATTAATAATAATTTGAATGATAGAAATTTAAATAATAATACAACACCAATGTTATCGCAACCACAACCTCCTCCACAACTTCAGTCACAACAATTAGCAATTAATAATGTAAATAATTTAGACGAAGAAGAAAGTTATTCGTGTCCTCAATGTTATAGAATTTATCGTCGTTCTGGTACATTAAGACGTCATTTAAGACACGAATGTGGTAAAGGTAAATCAATGGTCTGCTCTGTTTGTGGTCACCGAACAAAACGTGCTGATCATTTATTACAACATGTTCGTAAACGTCACCCAGAAATTGCAAATCGTTATTCAAGTCGTAACGCCCATAATTTAAATAAACCAAGCACTAGCAATAATAATAATAATATTAATATAAAAACTGAAAATTAATTTTTTTTGTTTTCTTGTATAAAAATTGAACAAGATGGACAATACTTTATTTTAGTAGCATTTTTATATTTATATTTACACAGGGTGTTTCTTAAAAAAATTAGTAAATTTTTAAGATATATTTTATCTTTATTTGAAGTACATATAATAAATAACAAAAACAATTTATTGAAATTTCTTAAATTAAAATGTTATTGATGAATTCAATAAATATAATATATAGGAATAAAATTTCAGATTTTTTTACTTATCAATCAAAATTTTAATATGTATCAAAATTTTTAATTTTAAAGTTTTATCAGAATGCAATAAAAAAAAAATCGGAATTTTTGAATATATTTTTAATTTAAATGATCAAAATTTTATTTTAATTTTGTTAAAAAAAAAACACCCTGCATAAAACTTTATTCTTAATTACAACAAACTAAATCTATAAATAAAAAGCAAAATTTTTAAGTGAAAAAAAATTTATGTATATTTTTACATAGCATTTAATTTTTTTTTTTTTTTATTGAATTCACCAAAATAATGAAAAAGTTTGAAAAATTGAAATTTTTTTTTTTAAGTTTTGTGGTGCCATTTGTTACAAAAATTTCAATTATTCAATCTTACTGTTGGATTTTGTTATAATATATTTTTATTTTTATTATATAAATATATATATATTTTTTTTTTAATTATATTTTAAATATTATCATAAAAATTAAAAATATTATATACATTATTGAAACTTTATGCCAAATATTTAAAAAAAAAAATTGAAAAAAAAACTTATTGTTTTTTTATAAGAAATTATTTTATAACCAGTGTATAAAGAAAAACTTTTAAATAAATATATGAGGATTAATATTTTCAAATAATAAAAAAAATTTGTTTTCTTTAAATATTTACAATATATATATATAAAAAAAAACCTTCATCATTAACTCTTCTTGCCCTTTATTTTTGGTGTCTTGGCAAAAATTTCTTCTAGCTTTTTTTTTTTTTTTTTAATTAAGAACTTCTTTATATAATTTTGTTTATTTTTGATGAATGGAATTTATTATAATTAAAAAAAATGCAATTTGGTATTGGAACTATAAAAATTATATTCCTTATAATTAATTATTTTGTAAAAACATATTGGAATAACAATTCGAAGAAATTTGGCAACTTTGTTTATATATAAAAACATTGTAAGTATATATAAAATAAAGATTCTGAATTCAAATCTGGAAATTCTAAATAATTTATCTTTTTTGTCCAAAATATCTGAAAATAGAAGTTATATCAAAATTAGGTGAAATTTTTTTTTCGATCCCAAATATAAACGTATCGAAATTTTGACTTAAATGAGCTCATATTAGCTAGATAATTATAATTAGTAGCATGCCTGATTTTCATAATGTATTTCTTCAAATTTTTACATTATTTAAAAAACCATTTAGTTTTAAAAAAATTATTCTACTTTAAAAAAATTCCAATTAATAATCCTCAAATTGCTATTAAACATTCCACAAATTATATTCATTTATTTTGTCATCACTCATTATTCAAAACAACTCAATTGATGATTCAAACCGAATTTTCAACGTTTTAATGAAATCTAATTAATTCTTTAATGTTTTCCCCTAAATATAAAGTTTCAAAAATTAAATGTCTATATAAAACAATTTATTTATTCGAGAGATTCTAAGCTATATAATTTTTAAATAAAGTTTGCGATATTTACCATCTGTTTTTTTTTTTGCTTAAACAACTAGAACTGCTTTGTAGGTCATTAAAAACCATTAGAGCTTTTTTATTTGAATAAAAAGTCAAGATATTAAGTATATATGAAATCGCATGGTACTGAATATTTTTGAATAAATTGTCCAACATTGATGAGTCTATTTAATCAAAGAAGCGGGGGCAAACAATTTATATATCTTTACGATGGACAATAGAACTGGCAATAAATTAATTCATTTTCCAATCTACATTGTTGCCAACATTTCTTATAATAAAGTGAATGCAAGCAAATTAAGCAATTAAACATTTCAAAATTCAATTTTATTATATAAATATTTTTTGAATTTTCTCCAATGTATTGCTTTTTTATTATTATTTTCTTTAATATTTCTTATTTATTTTTAATTTATTTTTTTCTTTTTTCAAAAGGTGTTTTGTAAATATAATTAATTTTTTTTTTTATATCTTGGTTGAATAAACACTGAATTCTCCAATATAAAATCCACAACACAACAACAAAACAAAATTATTAAATTTCTAAATTTTTTCTTCAAAATAAAAATTATCAAATTAAATTAAATTATAATATATAAAAGTAATATTAAAAACAAATTTGTTTTTTTTATTAATTTAAAAAAAAAAAATCAAAATTTTTGTTTTAATAGAAAAGAACCAAAATCGAATAAAATTTTTCAGATTTGAGAACGATGATGTTAAATTTAGCTGGCAGAGCAAGAGCATTGGCTGGTTGTGATGGCGTATTATCACCAAATGGCTCATCAGTATCATCGTCATTAAATTATGAACCAGAGATAACAATTAGAAAATTATATAAATGTTGTAATAATGGAATAGGGCAATGTAATGGTTGTTGCACGTCAAATTCAAATTTACTACCTGTAACTACTGTAGAAACAAATAATTCGTGTAGTAATCGCACTGACAATAGTCCTGTTGGCAATTCAAATCAAACATTATCTACAGCTGTAGCGGCTACATCGTTACAACAATTACAAAATTTTTTAGGTTTAACAAATCATGTAGCCGCTGCAGCTGCTTTGATGATGATTCCGCCTCCAAAAGCAACCGCATCGAATGCTCCTAATCAAAATATAATAAAGCCTACTTCGTCGTCAAAGCAATCTTCTAATTCTAACAGTAATATTGCTAAAGCCCATCCAGAATTAACTTTAAAAAAAACAACAAATGTAGTAGTTTCATGTGCGAAAACGTCCACTGGTGCAACACCATCAACAACTATAACACCAAAGAAGAATCTTAGTAATCAATTTCGTTGTCAATTTTGTACATTTAACTGTTCATGGAGATATGATTTAAAATTACATTTAAGGCAAAAGCACGGCATTCACAATAAAAAATTTTAATTTTTTTTTATTTTTTTTTAAAGGTTCAATTTATTTTAAATGGGCTTTATAAGTTATTATCTAAAATATCAGCAACAATCTCTTCATATCCCTTGTTTATTATTTTAATATTTCTATAAAGTACTGAAAAAAATCTGTTTTTGTTTTTTTTCAAATAAACAAATATCCCAAATCGAAATATTAAATATAAAACATTCATAAAAAAAAAACCAATATCTGAAAATAACAAAAGTGTTAAATGAAAAAAAATATACATTCCACAGAACACAAAAATAAGATATACAGCTTTGAATTCTAATATTTCGATTTTTACAATAGAAAAAAATTATACGAATATTAGGTTCTAAACATTTCCTATTTTAAATACAATTTTTTTTTTTCTCAAAAAATAATTTTTCCCTTTTCTTCAGTTACGAATAAGAAATATAAGCCTCGCTATTAAGATTTAATCTTCAGTATTTGCATTTAAAACATAAGCTAAGTGAATTTGAAGTTATATATATAATTAAGAAATAATAAAAAAAAAAAAACAACAACTTTTTAGGAACAAAAATAAAATTGTAAAATATTTTAATTTTTTTTTTTTCTTAAAAAAAAATTGCAATATGTAGGTAATTAAATTATTAATTGTTTATTTTTTTATTTTATTGTAAATTTAAAATTGAAAAAAACAAAATTGTATATAAAATTTATTGTTGAAAAATATTTAACATGGTTTTTTATTTAAAAAGAAAAAAAAAAAACTTAACATTTATTTTCTTTTCTATTTTATTAGAAATATATAGCAAACAATTGAAAATAATTTTCTGATATTTTTAATAAATTCTTTTTTTCAGTATTATTAAAATGGTGCAATAACACTCAGGAATATCGATATTTTTGTGATTTGTGCGACAATGTTTCGTATACAGCCAGAGAAAGTGTTTTACTGCATAAAAAATATTATTGTCCTACAGAAACTAAAATTTATTTAGATTTTATTAAGAAGGAAAAATAATTTTTAAATATTAATATATATTTTTTTTTATCATTTTTATTTATTTATTTATTTTTAAATTTATGTTTAGAAAAATGAAATAATAATAAAAATAAATTTATAATGAAAATAATTATTATTTTTGTTTTCTATATTGTTATTTTGAATGTCAAAACTATATAAATACAATACACGTATCTTTTTTTTATATATATTAAATTTGTCAGAAATTCGCTCTAAATTCAAATGAAGTTCAAGTATTTTTAGCTCCGAAAATTTCAATTTTTTTTTTTTTTTAATCCAATTATATAGAATTTAAGATTTATTCATTACTTTGACGACATTCTTCTTATAAGTGGGATGAATGATATACAATATAGAATTGAAGGAAAAGTAAAAATTAATTATTGGGGGTAGCAGATATTTTACGTGCATCTCTAGTGAGCATTAGTAGTAGAAAACAGAATTTGAATTATTTTCTTAATTGAACATTTCCTTAGAAATACATAAATTTGAATTGGTTAAAAACGTATGTAGTTTTTTTTTTTTTTTGAAACGTATATTTTTTAACGCTTATATTAAACGGTATTCGTTTTTTTAGTTTCGTTTAGTTTTAATTAAAATTTTTAGTATTTTATTTAGATTTTTAAAGTGTTATCATTTTGTTTTTTTTTTTTTGTTTATTTACTCTTCTATCTGTTATATTTTTGAAGAAAATTTTATATGTTTTCCATTATTATTAAACGAAAATCAAATTAATTTTTAGTAAAGTTTGTATTTTTGATTTTATTATGTTTTATCGAAATTCATTAATTTAATTAATTTTTTTTTATTTTTATTTTATTTCACATATTTCATTAATTTACACGAAATCATAATCATTCGAAAAAAAAATATATCATAAAAATTTTAACAACATCGACGCTGTATTTTTTTTTTGTCAACAAAATTGATAAAATATTGGAAAAATAGATGGGATTGATTTGAAACCTAAATTTCACCAAACAATGACAATTGGAGAAGGTGTAACTTTGGAGCAATATAATAATATTGCAGCAGAACAAAATGGTGGTGTATTGCAGGCATTTGGTGAGAGATTTCCTTGTAATGTTTGCGGTAAAAGTTATCTGCGTAAACGTCATTTACAACGTCATATGAGAGATGAATGTATAGGGATTCCACCACGTTTTAAATGTGAACTTTGTCCGTCAAGATTTAGGCGTAAATATCATATGGTCAGACACATGAATTCTAAACACGGTGTTCAAATTCCATCGCATCAAGATCATCCACTTCAGCATCAATTTCAACAACAAGATGATATGAAACCTGAAAATTTATGCATGAAAAAAGAAAATTTGAATAATAGCAATGTTTTAACAACACAATCAAGCAATCTGATCACTAATAATAGTAATGCTTCTACATTACTTGGTGGATCAATAAATGGAAATATTGTTAATAATCAATCCACAACAATAGGTGCTTTAAATATGAACAGTGTTCATGCTAGTGTATTGGCTGCTATGAATGCTGTTGCTGCTGCTGGCGTTCCAAATTATTTACATCAATCGCCACAATTAGCACATAATGAAAATATTACTTCTTCAGTTGTTGGTAATAGTCCCATTCAGTTTAACAGTTTGAGCGGTCAGTCAGTTAGAAGCCAATCACCTGTTCAATATCAAAATGACGATTATAGTGAAAATGCAGAATCCAAGGATAATTTAAAGCATTTAAAGGCTGTTATCAATCAAGAAGATGATTGGAAAATGAAATTAAGTTTACAATTAATTTCAAATTCATTACTCAAAGAGAGGCTTGTGAATGCAATGCCATTTGCATATAATAATCAATAAATATTAATGACTGTGACATTTTATAAAAATTTTCAATTTCGCACTTTTAAGTTCGAATTGATTTTAAATGATAACATCGAAAAAAAAACAATATTTTAATATTAATTTTTGTCGAAATCGAATTTGAATGTCATATTTATTTTTTTTATTGAAATTAAACGCTTATCATAATACGATTTTACAATTACGTTTATAAAGGATAATGTACTTTTTTTAAGTCTAGTTGAACGTTTATTTAAACGAATATACATTTTTTTTTAGTTCATAAGAGAAACTATTCCAAAGTTGAAACGAAAATTACCAAATTTATTTAATGACAATATTAATAATAGAAATAATATATATATATCGTATATTATGAAAAAATATGTTGTTGAAAATTAAGAAAACGAAACAAATTACGAAAAAAATTAACAAAAATAATAAATAAATAAAGAATATTAAATTCAGTTTCAATAATTCGTAGAATGTTAAAATTTTACTGTGATATTCTTTATGTACAATTTTTTTAATTACCATCATCAAACTTACTTAATTAAAAAATATTATGTTTACTTCATTAGGTTGAAAAATATATTTTTTTTTCACCTTTTTTTATTTTCAAGTCTACATAATAATTAATTCGATTTTTTTTTATTTTATTTAAAGCAACAGATTACATCATAGAATAATTAAAGTTTGTTTAAATATTTTTATATAATCTTCATATCAATTTGTTTCGTTATTACATTTAATTCTCAACATTTTAATTTAAAAAAAATAGCTGATCTCATTATTTGAACAATAAAAATATTATATACATATGTAATAGATAAGATTTAATTTTTATGTATTTTTAGAAAACAATTTTTTTTAAATAGAATTAAATTTTATTGGAAAGGACTCTTTCAAAATAATTTCATTCCACTGATAATTTTTATTAGATTTATTTTTTATAACTTTAATTATCTATTTTTTTTTTTTGCACATGAAACAATTACTTGTTTATGAAATTACTTTTAATTCTAGTCGAGATTCTACTTTACTAATTTTATTCACAATTTTTTAAATGGGATTATTTACTTATACAATTATAGTGTCAGCACTGACTGCGAAATGAAGATAAGTTTCAATTTTATGTACCTTTTATTTTGGAAAGCAGTACTGGATGATTGTCCTTTAAAAACTTATGTTTATTTTGAAATAATTAAATTTCTTTACGTAGGGTATGTTTTTTCATATTTTAAATTAAAATATAAACTTGATAGTTAAGTAGAATGACAATCATTTGAAGCTAATTACAATTAGTAATTAATAAATATAAAAGTTTTCTTTTACAGAAGCAAATAATTTAAATTTTTGTATATTTTTCAATATTAATTTTGGAAAGCATTGTAATGTCTGATTTATATTGTATTTATGTTTAAAAAAATTTATAACTTCTTACCGAAGTTTTTTATATTATTTTTTAAGATGGTATAATTTCATTTTGACATAAAGACTGTAATTACACTATCGTTATTATACATGTTGTAGATTTTAAGAGAGCACAAAAGTTTAGGTTATACAATTAAAATAAAATAATTTTTAATAGTGATAGGAGCAACTACAAGTCAAATACCAATTCCTATTTCAAATTGTTCTTAATTTTAATATAATTTTTAAAGAAAAATGTATGCTGTTAAATGACGACATTGTCATTTTGAAATTGTATATATATTCAGGTTTAAAAAAAATTAAAATTTTAATTCTATATAATAATACATGTAGGTATATAATTAAGTTTTTTTTGTTAGTTATTAAAAATTAAAAAAAAAACAAATTTATAAATGAATTTCTTAGTATTCTTAGTATGTTTAAAATTAAATTTTTTTTTACGATTTCTGAAAATTTAAAACAAAACACAGAAATGTATAACACAAACTCAAACTATATCAAATTAATAAATTTAAAATTGATAAGATTTATTTGTAATTTTGAAGAAAAAAAAAAATTGTTGAATAAAATGTCAAGCGTACAGTCTATCCAAATGCAAATATAATTTTTTATAATTTACTCAAATATGTACAAACTTAGATTGTAACTCAAAAAATACTCATATTTTATTCAGCACACTTTGTCTGGCAATTCGATGGTGTTTAGACAGTCTTTTATGTAATAGTAAAAATAATGCCAAAATTTGAATAACTCACATTTTTTTTTCTATAGTTTTATTCCTTTGTAAATTTATTTTATAATTTTTTATATTAAAAATAAAACCAAATAAAACATAATTTTTCAAATTATTTGAAAAGTAAAAAAGAACCAAAATTTTATTCATTTTTAATTTTCAGATAAGAAGGTAAGTTTTTAATTTTTCAAAAATTATAAGTTTTATTAAAAAAAAAAATTAATTTTGTTCGTTTTACTAACCAGTTCTTTTTTCTATTTTTTTTAGGTTGGATCCAGCTGGACTGACCGAATTTCCATTGAAAAAAATCCAAAAATGTAATATTCTTCATTATTTGATAATTAAAAAAAAATAAATTTCTATAATTTTCTCTATCTTTCCTAAGTTTTATCAAAGCTGTTATTATTGAAATTATACAAAAAATTAACAATAAGAAAAACATTCAAATAAAAATAACATAAAAAATCTAGTTTTTTTTAAGATTTTTGTTAAATGAAATTCGAAAAGCCTCGTTTTATTTATTATGATTTTATAAAAATAAAAAACTTTATAAATATTTATGTATATTGATTTTATGTATTTTTTTTTTTATAAATAATATAATTATTGAATTATGGAATTTATTTGTTAAGAGTTTTGAGAAAATTTTAAGTGTGTAGTTAATTTATTCTTAAAACAATTCGCGCCTTTATTTTTTATTAATTTTTTATTATATATTTTAAAAATTAGATTTTTTTTTATATATATATAATGTACATTTTTTATAAAGTAACTCAAAATAAATATTTTTCATATAAAAAAATATTCCATATATTTTGCAAAAGTCATAAAAAATTTTATATGGAAAATTTTTGAACAGCATAATACGCTAAGCAGCATAAATTAAATGCTTTAAGTAAAAAACATTTGAGACTGTTAATTAGATTAATTATTTTTTTTAATTTATTGCTATTCAACTTATAGTTTGTGTTCTAAGTTTTCAGTGGAAATCTTTATGCTTATAATTTAAAAGAAAGCAATTCAGTTTTTTTTTTTTTAAATTTATTTATTTATGTATGACTTATAATTCACTTAAATTACATATTATGATCAGTTTATTTTTTTTTTTTATTTTTATTGCTGCCATTTTATTTATTTACACTTTGTGTTGAGTGTTTTTTTATATTTTGTTTCCCCTATTTCATTGAATTTTAATTTTAGGATTTTGTATTTTCATACCTTTTTTGTATAAATTATTTGTCATTTAATTGCCAATTTTTAATATCATTTAATACGTACATTCCATAAAAAAACCAAAACAAAATATTCACACATTTTACAGATTTTTCATTATTATGGTCATTCCAAATGCATTCATGTGATCAGTGTGGTAAATCATATAAAACACGAAAATCATTATCACGTCATAGACGTTTTGAATGTCGTTTTACACTTGAACGTCCATTGTTCCAGTGTCCAACATGTAATTACGCAGCAAAACGTAGTGATAACTTAACAAAACACATTCGCACACATTTCGCTAAATTAAATGGTGGCAATAATTATTATAAACAGCAATTAAATCAACAACGAAATAATATAACACCAACACCACAAGTTACAGCCTTGAATTTAGCAGCTGCAGCATTAGCAACTGCAAATAATATAAGACCTATAATGTTTAAAATGGAAACAAATTAAAATAGAATTTCTACTAATTTGGCAAAACTAAGCGAAACTTCTTCGCACCTAAAAATATTTCCCGAAAAAAAGTTAAAATTTTCAGTTTTTTTCCTTTTAAAGTGCTCTTCGTACTTGAGAGAAATGGAAAGAATTTGACAGTTCTAGAAAAAAAATAGGTGTCAACAGGGTTTTATGCAAAACAATTCCCCATTTCTATTTTTAGTTTTTAATATTAAAAAAAAACACTAAATCAATTCGGATCTAAAAATTATTTATTTGATTTTCAAGTATTTTTAATAATTTAACTATGTTAAGTAAAACTATAATTTACTCTTTATTAATTTTGTGAACCTTCTTTTTGTCTTTAAATAAACTTAGGAGAGTATTACATACGGTTCTTTTCATGTGATCAATCAATATCCAAGTCAATAAATTATATTTGGGTGCGTAAGTCAATGTTTCCAATTTCTTATTTTTTAAAAAATTTATAATCTTCCATAAAATCAGATCAATTTTTATGAATTTTTGCTCTTAGAACGTGCTCTTATTAAAATTAGAGACTATTTTTCAGAATTAGTATTTAAAGAATATCGCTGAGTTTTGCCAACTGAAATTAGTTGATTTTCTTCTTTTAATGAAGTGAAAAGTTTTGATAGTGGTTAAAAATTCAATACTAAAATAAATAATACCATAAAAAATAATTATTTTTTAACTGTGAATTTAAATTTTAATATCCTAACTAGTTTTAATTTTAGGTTTTACTCAATATTATACATAGATAGATAAAATTACAAAATTAAATATAAAAACAGTTTACCGAATTAGTAACATAACAACCAAAAATAAACATAAAAACTGCATATAGAAACATAAATTCATAATTTTGCATAATTTTTTGACAATGCAAGCTTGGATGTGTCACTAAATTTGTATTTGCATATAATAAATTTTTTTATATAAAATTTATATTAATTAAGAAATCTTTTTTCCTAAAATTTAAGAATATTATTTACGTTTGCAATAATTAACTATTTTAATTCTATTTTTATTTCTAATTTATTAGTGTGTTAATTTATCTATTTTTTTTTTTTATAAAAACCTAGTATTTAAGTTTCTATAAACAAATATTTTGATAACAATTGTTTTTTTTTTAATTATGCTTGAATTCATTAAACCTGTATTTTTAAAAATAATATTATGTTTGGCGGGCGGCTTTTTTCAATATCTAAATAATTACGGACACCTTTATAAAATGACGTATGCAAAATAATAAATTTATTCATATTAAAGTATTTCCTAAATGAAATTTATTTCAATCACAGATTGGTGATTTGGGTCTAAAACTTAAATTAGGTCTAAAGAACTTTTTTTATGAAATAGTTTAAATATCAAAAAAAATATAAAGTCTAATTTTGTTCGTGTAAAAATCTTCATTAGTTCTTGAATGACGTCACGGGAAACTGACAGGATTATGATCTGATAATAAATACGATTGCAGAAACTGTAGGTAATAAAGTGTAATATAACTATTTTCAATTTCACTTTCACCTACTTCTTTTCGTTTAAATTACATTTATTAATTTAATTACATCATTTTGTCTTCGGAATTTTAACTATGAGTTTTTAGAATTCAAGCTTTTTATTAATATAATATAAATAAAAAAAAATTCTAGTCATACTAATTATTTTTATAAACTTTGTAATTCCTTAAACAGAATTAATTTGCATTTTGGCATTTTTTTAAAATATTAATTTAAATTTATATAAATTTTATTCATCACAAACCAAAATTAAAATCAAATGAATTTGAGAAAAATTTGATAGTTTGTCTATCGTTGATCTTTATATTTATTATAATCATGTAAAAATTATGTTAGCAATCAAAAATGTTTTGTCGTAATTGAACTCTGACAAAATTTGAGAAATAAAAACGCGATTGAAAAATGATCACTCTTTAAAAAAAATTTTCTGTTGCGATAATTTGAATAAACATATCGAGTGCATTTTCTTTCATAAGAAGAAATTATCCTAATATTATTGCTACAAAAATTGCAATTATTAAATTTTTATCAAATTCATGTTTAATTTTAAATAAATTGCATCCCTAATATCACATAATTAAAAATTGATAATGGTAGATTCTAAAATTAAAACAATAATCGAATCGATGTATATTTTTATATAATGAAAAATATTGTTAACGTTTTGATATGAATACCAAAAAAATTAACAAAAAAAATTTAACATGAAAGATAAAAAAAAACAGTCGTTATTCTCATCTGACTTCAAATTCTTGATATGAAACTTAAAAATCAAAACAAAAAAAAAAACAAAACTCAAAATTTTATTTAGATTTTTTGGATGGTTTTCCAACATTGATACAACATCATCAGCACATAAATGGACGTTTCATTTGCGCTTTTTGTTCAAAATCATATGCATCACGCGGCAGTTTGGGGCGCCATACGCGTTACGAATGCCCAATAACCGGAGTTCAACCAAAATTTCAATGTCCTCATTGTGATTTTGCTACAAAACGTAAAGATAATTTAAAATGCCATATAATAACTCATTTAAAACCAAAAATTTCGCAACGAAAAAAAATACAACAACAACAACCACAACATCAATCGTCAATTTCAAACAATTTAAATAATTTGCGGATACCAATGGTAACTCCACCATTTCTATTGTCAACAGAAAAAATTAAGTTTCAAAATTTTCATAATGAGAAAAGTTTTGATACATCCTAAGTAATTCCTGTTATTTAAATAATTTTTAAAAGCTTACATAAATTTATTTCCTTTAAATTCGCCACAAGCGAAATCTTTAATTTTATTTTGAGCATTATATGGAGTTTGTTTTGTTTTCAAAATTTGAATATATTGGTTCTCTTACTAAAACTGAATTAATTTTTTAAGATAATGTTTATCTAAACAATGGAAAATTTTTTTATACAACTTACAATTTTTGTTTTGTTAGCGGGTCATTAAAAACTTTAATAATTTTTTTTAAAATAAAAATACTTTAGCTCGTTCTACAGAGTTGTAAAAAACGTTGATAAATATTTATCTTAATGACGGAAATAATGTTTGCATATTAGAATGCTCAACTATTTTTTTTTTTTTATTTCAATCAAAAGTTAAATTGAATTTCGGTTAAAAAAAATAATAATAAAAGTTTTTTAATAGAATAATATTAAAGCCAGTTTAGAAAAGAAAACAATGAGTCAAACTAGTCCACTCTAATTAAACTTTTTATTGATAAAAGTATCGATGCGCTAATCTTATTTTTCGGAAGATAAGAATAAAATTTTCCTTGTAATTTCTTTTATTGCGTCACTTTTTGTAGTGCATATGATGGACAATTTTATTCTTAACTTTATGTGTATTGTCTTAGTTATTCGATGTCTTTTGATATATCGAATATTAATAAAAATGCCAAATTTTTTTTATGAATGAAAAATATTTAGAATAGTATAAATTTTATAAGTATAATACATACTACATAATATATTTATTTTTTAATTAATGTTGATAATAGTTTTATATTCAATAAATTCTATATAATATATTATACATACATATATTTTGTTAGATTTAAGCAAAACCTATTTTTTATAATAATTAATACTTATAGTTTAAGATAAAAGACATAAGTTTTTTTTAAATAATTCCTTAAATAAGACGAAAACACAAAATGCAATTGAGATTTTTTTACATACATACATTATAATTATAGTTATATGATGCCATATATCACTAGTTTATATAATTTTTTATAGATATACATATACTTATTTTAGTAAAACACTTCAAATTATTTTTAATATAAAATGTCAGAGCTAATGACAATCATAGATTTTTTTTTTTGAAAATAATTTCGCAAAAGTACGAACGATATATTAAACATTTCTAAGAAAACAAAATTTTCGACTTTGTAAAATGTTCCCAATACTAAATGTGGTACTGCTTATGTACAAAAGATAGTATTTACTAAAGTTTGGAGTGTTATGCAATATATTTTATTTATATTTTGTTTTTTATTTTTTTTTAATTGTTTTACTTTTAATTATTTGATTAAAATTATTCCTTCAAATATTCAAACATTTACATTTTATATAATGTATATGTGCATATATATATAAATGCATTAATAAATATATTGTATATGTAATCAGATATAATCATGATTATGTATTTTCTTTAATTGAAAATTAAGTATACGATATCCCGATATTAATGAAATACGAAAATAATTAATATCGTATCAAGTAAACTCTACAACATTAAATAAATGACTTTATTATATTATAAACTCCAATATTGTTAGCAAGTCTGTCAATATAATGCATTAAACTTTTTAGCATTGAATATTATAAATGGACTTAATTTTTCATTAAAAAAATTCTTAATATACATGTAATAAGGAATAAATCTGTTACTATTGATATATAACTTTTCGAACACACTATTCAAAATTATATGATTATTTATTATTCTACATTTTGGATAAAAAAACTAATAAAGTCGAATTGAAAAGAGATTATAATATTAGTCAAATTTGTATCACCTTCCATTTTATGTTTATATGATGATCAGACTGACAATTTACAGTAACTTAAGAAAATTTCAATTCTCTCATAATTCTCTATAAATTTAAACATTGTAAGTAGTGAAAGCTAAAAGTTTCTTGAACTTTTTTTTTTTTTCTTAAATATCCAATTAATTTCCATAATTTTTTTATTAAATGTTAATCAATTAAATTAAAAAAAATTGAGAATTGGATAAATTTTAAAATCTAGCCTTCTTTCTATATGGCAACTAATTAATGATATTTTGACATTTTCAAAAACAATAAAAATAATAATAGAAACAAATAAAATAAAGATTCCTGATAGTATTTTAAACAATTTACATATATTTCTGAATATACACATAGCTACATAATATACTAAAAATTGAATATATTTTTGTAAAATCTATATATTTTTATAATTAAAATATAACTAAAATAAAGTGACTTTTGAAAATATAAAAATATAAAAATTGATTTTTTTTTATTCGAAATTAAACGTATAAATACATTGGATTATTATACCAAACGTAGTTTTAAAACATTATTAACTCAAAATTTTTGAATTTATTTTACAATATATACTCGAACCAAAATACAAAAATTTTTTTTTTTTAAATAGAATTATTTCATTTATTGCTAAAATTCTCTGCGTTTCTTATTACATTTTTTTAATAATAAATACAATGTACCCTGTAGTGGTGATATTTATTTGGTCCTTAACGGTAATAAATTCATTATAACTGGGATACACAATTATTCATAAATTTTGAGTTAGAAATATATTTTTATGTATTTTTAGAATTTCTAGTAATCAATTTTATTTCCCTAAGTTTTTCTAAAAAAAAATTCGAAATAAAAACCAAATTGTATATATATTTTTTATCATTCCTTTTGATTATCCCTTTTCTCCTGCGAATGAAATTTATAAGCAAAAAAAAAAAAAACATTTTTATTATTTTATTTTTCAGTTGTAATTTACTAAAAATATACAAAATATAGGTACTAAAATTTTTTTTTACTATAATTTAGAAATAAAAATACATTATAGCATTTTTAGTAATTGCGCTAAAAAAAATCACAAAACATACAAATTTACCATTTTTAGTCCACAGTTAGACAATTTTGCAAGAGTTTTCCAAAAACGCAAAAACTTAAAACCAAAAAAAAAGTTAAGTGTTTATTTTTCTTTTATTAATTTTTAATGCCTTTTTTTTATTTAATTTCTTAAAAAATAAAATTAATTTATTTTTTTTTAAAAATACTTGCAAACTTTTTTTTTTAAACATGTTATAAAAAAAAAAGTTTTTTTAAAAAAAGAAAAATAAAAATTTACAGATTCTCCAGTATCAACATCAATGTCACCGCCGCAATCTTATCAATCTGCTGCTGCCTTGTCACAATTATTTCGTCGGGACATATGGTACGAACTGAAATTTTCAGATTTATTTAAATTTATTAACTCAGATGGACGTTATCAGTGCCCGCGGCAAAATTGTCAAAAAAGCTATAAAGATGCTAGTTCTCTTCAGAGACATATAAGGTAAATTGAAAAGATTATAATTCTTAAACATAATTTGTAGGTAATGATTTATTTATTTAATTTTTAATTTTATATTTTACAATATTTTAATTAGATTTTAAATTAAATTTGTATATTAACCTAAGGGGTCTCAGTTAACCACTCAATTCTTTTTAAAAGTTTTCTATGGTTCATCCCCAGTACTGTATTACAATTAACATTAATAATAAGAAAAGGCGATTGAAATCAATGTGATGATCAGTCAGAACAAGCAAATAATCTTTTTTTATTAAATTATTTTATAAAAAATTTGCATGTTCTGCACAGTTGAGAAAAAAATAAAAAATTGTTTTAATGTTATGTTTCGGGTTTATTTTAGTCCAAATTTAGATCAAAAATAAATAAAGAAAGTTATTTAGTGTCTGGTTTTGAGGAAAACATTTAAAAACAAATTTACAATTTTATTTCGGTCTTAGAATTTTTTTTTTTAATTATGCAAATTTTTGTTTTAACAATAAATTTCGATAAATGGATTTTAATAATATTATGTACATAAGTAGTTTTCAATTAATTTTAATAATTAAAAAAAAAAATTAAAATTTTGAGAGTAATAATGAATTTTTTTTTTATTTTCTTTCGTATGATAAATTATATTTTATAGATATGAATGTGGTGGTCAAAAGAAATTTCGTTGCATGATGTGTGGGAAAGCATTTTCACAGAGTTCACATTTAAAACGCCACTTAGAATCTGGAGTATGTGTCAAATATTATTTATGAATTGGAAAAAAATATTCATCATTATTAAATGATACCAAAGAATTGAAAAATATTAAGAATCAAATAAAATAAATTAAAATTTGAGTTTAAAATAATATTTTTTTTTGAAATATTTTTATGGATAATCGTGAAATATTAACTTATAAATATAGATTAAAAAACTTTAGAATAAAAAAAATCTCAACCGTATTACATCAACAAATAATAATAATAATAATAATAATGATAAAAACCATGCCATTAAAATATTTCTAGAAAATATTATTTTTATACCCAGGAATAAAAATTTATTAACAATTAAGAAACATCTTATAGAAATCAAAATCGAATTTACTTTTATGTAAGAAAAAATATATTATGAAAAAAAAATTACGAAATTCGTCAGAATAATAATACTCTAATAAAAAATAATTGTTATTAATGAGAACTTGCCAAATTATACCAAAAATTAAATAAAACAAAATTAAATTAGTTATATGAAAAATTATGTGTAAAGTGCCATCAACACTAATTACTACACACTAACTTTACGTTCCAAACTAAAAGCTCCTTGTTTTTTTTTCAGACAAACAAAATAATAATTTATTCATAAATTTAAAGTTAACACCATTGAACAAATTGATCTTCATCATTGTTAATAAAATAAGATCAAAAGTGTCATAAATTCTTTTACACTGCCACAGACAAACTTAATCTCTATTTTGTTTTTAAATTTTGTAATCAACTTTTTATGTTGTTTCAGAACAAAAAAAAAGTTACAAAGCCAACCATACATTATATGATTTTCTAAGTTCTAAAAGAGCTTAAAAATAAAAAAATAATTTTTATTTTAAATCATCCCCTTATATTTATGTAGTAAGTTTGTGTGGCACAAAAATATGATAAAAAATATTATTGTTATTGTTGAATATTATTAGTCAGATAGTTAGTTACTTACATATTTAGGAAAAAAAAAAACAACTAAAACTGATTTCTTAAAAAAATAAAATTTTAGTTTCCTAATTAGGCGTTTGATTTTCCTTAAATATATTTAAAAAATTAATTTCGAATCGAAAAGTGAACTATTTTTTTTTATGATTTTTATTAAAAAATAATTGCTATTTTATTTTTCATCTTTAAGCTTGTTTAAATACTCTTCTCTCTCTTGATTAGCCAAAATTTAAAATCAAATGCCAAAACCCCTAACAAGGATAAAAAAAAAAAAATTGATAATGTACCTAAAATTTATTAATTAATGAGTTATAAAAATAAAACCACCAAATAATCTTAAAATTAAAATAAAACTGTATCCTTTATAGATAGACAAAAAAAGAAAACAAAATTAAATAAAAGTTAATTATTGTATTTATTAGTTGAAAATTTTATTCGTATATAATTAAAAAAAAAAAAATTAAAAAATACTAAATATTTCTTATAAAGTTAGTACTGTTTTGTTAGACTTATTTAGATATTAGTTGTTGTTTATTTAATATTTATTGAAAAAAAAAAAAATTATGTATAATTTTTATTTAGTTAAAAAGAATTATACTTTAATTGTAATTACTACAAAAAAAAAACGTTATATACAAAAACTACTAGTGGGTGTCATATTTATGAAAACTTATATATATCCTGAAAATATAATTTATTTTCTTTTTTCTGTTCGAATTCTGTAATGTTGTTCAATTACAAAAAAAAAAAAAATTAACTTTCATGTCATTTAAATTCACAATTCGAAAATACATACTTTATCGAGAACAGAACTTTTTGTCATCATGAGTAAAATAATTTTCAAAATTATTTTTCTTATATATAACTTTAAATTCAATTAAATTTGTTTTTTTTTTTAATTTTATTTTCATATCGTTAGTTTTAATGTGAAATTCTTTTTCACAATAATTCAATTCAATTTTTTCTTTATATCCTTTTTCGCAAGACTTGGGTGTATGCAATGTAACGATATTTTAAGTCAATCTTGTTATTGTTTTAAACAAAAAAAAAAAAATATTTTTAAAAAAAATTATTTATTTATTTAAAAAAAAAAAAAAATGTATACTAAAAAAAAAATTAAAAAAAAATGATTGCCATATTTCTATATATCAAAAAAAAAAAAATTATCGAAATAGTAAAAACCCTAAATAGAAGCTAGAAATAAAAAATATTTTTACAAAAAAAAAAATTTAATATTGTTTTATTACTTTAAAAAAAAAATACACATTTCATTCCTTTTCCTCTAATCCTTTTTATTTATTATTTTGTGTTATATATACCTTATTTACAATATATTAAAAAAAAATTTTTTTCTCTTTCAGCTGGAAGTCAGCAATTAAAAGTAGAACAATGAAGATTTAATACCTAATTCAAAAGATGTTTAATTTCTGAAATAACAATAAATGTACTTCTAATGATAAGAAATTTTTTAATTCTTCCAAAAAGAATTTTATTTATTTATTTAGATATGTAAATTCATTCATTGATAATATCAAATTAAAAAAAAAAAAAAAAAAAAACGAATCATAACTGAAACAAGTATTTATCTTATAATTAAAATAAAATTACATGAAATCAAGTACATAGTATATCTATATACAATTCATCATTTTTTAATGTAAATAAAATTAATAAAAACTTTTTTTTTCTTTTGCCAACAATTATTATATTTTTCTTTAAAATTGTAGTCAGGTCAACATTATTTTTTTTTTTTAATTAATAAAACAATAATGGAAAAAATAATGTTGCTACCGTAATAACAGCAAGCGGTACTACCTGTGCCCTGTTAGTTTTTAATTTAGATTTTATAACAAAACACCTTATATCAAGAAATCTTTTTTGATTTCATAATAAATTTAGTTTACAATTGTGAAAAATAATATATTTATTATACTTATGTATATATATTTATTATACTTATGTATATATAACTATTTAAATTATTATTTTCGTATTGAAATAAAAAATTTTATCAAGGATTTAAAATTAATGAGGACGACGTATATATACTGGAAGTCTTCATGGTATAAGGAGTCCGTTTGTTTTGTTGAATATCTAATTTTTCGGTTTCGCACATACTTTACCAATGGTAAAAATTTTATTTTATAAAAGATTTCAATTAACATGTAAGTAAAAATGGATTGTTTTTTTTTTTTTTTTGTAATAAAAAATAATTATAATGTTTTTTTCTAAAAATATTTCGCGTTAAAACATTTCCTGTTTTCATAGTTTTATCAGATTGTGTTTTTTTAATTTGAGTTTATTTTCTGCATGCAAATTTTCTTCAACTTTTTTAATGAAAGAAATAAAAATATAATTATACAAAACGAAAATTGGGATAAAAACTAAAAAAATTATCAAAAAATTTTATTTTATTATTATTTGTTTTAGAATAATAGATTAAAGAAAATTATCTTTTGAATTTTTCGTAAATTATAATTATGAATTTGAAGTGGAATGAAAATTGTCGCAAAAAATTCAAATGTAATACAATATTTTTTTTATGTAAGGAAAATATAAATAGTGTGCTCAGTTATAAAAATTAAGCTATTTTAATTAAGTACGGAATTTAAAATAATTCATTCCACTTTAATTTATAAACCAATGATAATATTTTCAATTTCTAATCTTAAATGTTTTTTATTATTTTATTTTTTTTACTCTTTTGTTTGTTTTATTTTTAAAATTATATTATAGAAGGCAGTTATATTGAAACGGATGGAATGTATATTATTGATGATCAATGGTCGCCATCATCAACGAATCCAGAAAATACCAAGTCTCCTGATCTAATAAATAATTCTGAAATAACTTTAGAACATAATAATAACGTTGGCGATGGTGGTGAAGACGATAACGATGATAATGATTTTAATTTTGATGAGGATGATGATTCAGAGCAAATGATGGAAAATGATCATATTATAATTGATGAAACAAACGATCATAATATTCAAGCTCTTATTTCATATGAGGCTACTAGTGATAATTTTATTTTATATGATGAAGCTAATTTCCCACAAGTAATGGTTACTAGTTCTCAACTCTGTACGATTCCATCATCCAGTACAAAAATAGTACAGTTACCTTCGAATATCAACAATAATTCAAATATTATTTCTTTACAAAATCCTCAAAAAGAAAAACTGTTGAATCAAGAAATTCCAAACGCATCAACGTCCATTATTTCAACTCAAAGCGAAATTAAACCAATATGGCAAGATGTAAAAATGATTCCAATTCATCAGTCACAACAGTATAAATTCAAAAGAAAAACAACTATAATTAACACTGGAATTCGATATCCTTGTCCAACTTGTGGTAAAGATTATTCTCAACAAAAAAATATGAGACGTCACTGGCGATTGGAATGTAATTCAATACCGCGGTATCCATGCCCATTTTGTAAAATGCGTTTTAAGCGCAACAATCAATTAAAAAATCATATAAAATCTAGACATGAAGGAGATAAAAAATTATAATACTTTTAAATTTAAGTTTTTAAGCTGAATATAATATACAATTAATTTAAAATGTGAGCAACATAAAATATATCATCAACAATTAGGCGTTCAAAACTTATGAATTATGTTATAATGTTATTAATTTATTTAATTATTAGTTTGAATAATTTGAAAATAAATATTTTATCAATTAAGTATTATAGAAATAATGAAGACAAGGGCTGGCTTTCCTAACATTTCAACAAGAAATTTTAAGTTATTTAACTTATAGTAATGTAAGGATAATAAAATATAATCGTAAAAAATTTAAAAAAAATATGGAAATTTTGTTGTAAAAATTAAAGAATGATTAAAATGAAGAAAAAACTTTTAAAATCAACAATAATAAAATACTTATAATATTTGCAAACTAATTATGAAAAAGAGTGATGTTTTAAATCATAAATTACATATTTCATATTTAAGGATATTTTATATAAATTAATACAAAAAAAATTATATATATATGAAAAATTTAATTAACAAAAAGTCCTTATGGATTAATTTCACACAAAATAATAATACCAGGTTATATAACTACATTTAATTAAGTTATCTAAATAGTATTATTTCGGTTGTTTAAATTCTATTTATATATTGTATTCAATGATAATGAGAAATAAAATTGCTTTAATTCATAATACATAAAGTGGTGGATAGTAGTCATGTTAATACGAAAAAAATATATTTGTCTTTAATTTCTTATTACACTTATACAATTTCATTCATTAATAAAATATTATGATAAGATTCATTAAAAGTTTAACGTATAATAGCATTGTAGAAAAAGGGAAATTTTTATAATACAAAAAGGAAATGTGAGTTAATTAATATATTTTTCTCATTCTAATATTGACTTAGATTTTTCTTCATTGATTCTAATTAAGATATCTAAAATTTAAACCTTTATAATGAAATTTCAAAAATAATGTTTTTTTTTTCAGATAAATTAAATTAATTTTTAGGTTCTTTTACTTTCTAATCACAAATTATAAATTCTCTTAAGTAAACCATTATATTTAAAAAACCAATTTTCTGGGCATTAGAATCATATTTATTTAAGGGTAAAAAATGAAAATATATTTCGTCTACATTGAAAGTTAATTTTTTTTAATGCCTTTTTTTTTCCTACTGTTTTAGTTACATTTTTTTTTTGTTTTTGTTCGAAATTACAATTTTTTTGTATCAGTTTTTTTTTTTCATTTCTTTACAATGCTATTCATACTAAAAAAAAGTAATTTTAATTTCATTGGAAAATCATTTAAAAATTCATTGAAATGCACTGGCACTACGTTTCGTTTATTTATAATTGAAGGAAGCTAAAATACATTTATTAAAAAATTTATATTAAAAAAAAAATCAAGATTTTGTTTAATTAATCAATTGTCTTTTAAAATTTCTGTTTTCTGGTTCTTATCCCAATTTATTCCCGTCTTTTAATTATTTATTATTTTTCTGATTTGCTAATTTTAATTTCTATTTTTATATTATTATTTATTTTTTTTTTTATTAATACAGTTTGTGAAATCATTAAAATAAAAATATTTCAATTTATTTCTGACATTCTTTCGTATTTTTTTTTCGTTTCAGAATATATTTGGAGCCCTAGCGAATCATTGAAATCTATGACATCACTTAATAATGTTGGATGGCAAATATGGTTGACGCCACATGGAAGCACTGTTACAGATGAAAAATCATCACTGCAGCAACAACAAAATTTAGCATTTTCTCATGTTTGCCCACAATGTGAAAAAACATATACTTATAAAAAAAATTTAGCCCGCCATTTACGTTATGAATGTGGGGTTCAACCAAATATTCAATGTTCTTATTGTTCATATGTAACACGCTACAAGAGTAGTTTAAATATACATATGAAGTCACAACATCCTCAATTACTTACATAATTTTTTAGAATACTAAACAGTATAATTGAAACAAAATAACAGTAAAAAAGATAAAATAGTTAATCATATAAAATTTTATGAAATTGTTGAGAACATTTTTGTTTACAGTTTTTTTTATTGTATCACATAACTTGATAAACAGTTTCATTCTGGTAATGTCGTTATCCTATCTCCGGACAGTAGTAGATTTCATATTTACCTCGAACTTCAACTAAATCTTATTGAAAAACCAAGTTTCCAATATAATTTTTAACGAGATCCCAGTGAAAATCAAAACAATATTTAAAAAAAAATTGTAGATAGGTAAATTTATTTTGTGCAGCAAATCAAAAACTTTTTTTTTGCAAGAAAACTGAGAAATTGCAAAACAAAATTTTCAGTGTTTTTATTCTAATGTGATAAAAAAAAATAGTTCTCGATTCTTATTACTAATAATTTACAAATTTTTTTCTAATATTTAAGATTTAACATTCTCCATTTAAGTTATTTTCTGAAAATTCACATATTATTTATGTATGTACGTACATAAACTTAACTCATTCGTAATGCTAAAGTAATTCATTAACAGTGATCTCATACTTTTAAGGGTCTTTTTTTTTTTTGTAATTTTATTATATATTAATGAAAATTTATAATTAAGTAATTCATATTGTAGTTTCATTATTTTGATTCATACACACAATTATACATACCAAAAGAAAAAAAATAGTAAAATTGAAAACAATAGTTAGAGGGGACAAATAAAAATTTTTTCATCATATTGACATCATCGATTCCTTAAAATTATAATTATTATTGTAATTGAATTTTATTTATTTTCTTATTTTTACAACAATTTTACAACATCATAATGCATTAAAATACATACCTAACAATATTAGTCTCTTGAGGTCAAAATCATTCATAAAATTTTTATAAGTACTTACAAAAACAAAATTCATGTATAACAAATCAATTTTTTGTAAAAGATATTTTTTTTCTCATTAGTAAGAGAAGCTCAGAATTGAACTTTTTTGTAGAAAAAAAAAATATCTTGTCATACTATATATTTAGGTACATAATTTAATCTATGTTAATTTTTTTTTTTTGTTATTATTAAATTTTATGTAAATAACTTTTAAGCTTACAGACATATATTTATATATAATTGCTTCTTATATTTAAACAAAAAAATTCTTAATATTTTATTTTAATTTGTTTTAAATTAAAATGTTTTTATTTTTTTTTTATTTTCAGGAATCGTCTTTTTTTCCATTAATAACAAAATTTTTTTTTTTTTTACATACAAAATAACATCAACTTTATTTGTACCAAAAACAACTTTCTTCTTTTTTAATTAGAAAAAAGTAAAAAACCCATTAAAAAGAGGGAAATTCCTCTTAATTATTTTTGATTTGAAAAAATAATAAATTTTTTTTTTATACTTTTTCTTCATTATTATTATTATATTACATAAATTAAAAATTGTTAAAAATTTATTATAATTTCAGATTAATTCCGAATTTAAATTTTTAAAAAATTAAATAAATAAAAAGAACTTTGTAAACGAAAAAAAAAAAAAAAAACAAAAAAATGGTGTTAAAATGAAAAAAAAAAGGAATTAATAATAAAAATAAAAGAATTTTTTAAAAATAAATCTAAACCAAAATTGTGTTCATCATTGAATTAATTTTTATATAATTTTATTTTATATAATAAATTTTATTTTAAATTTCGCTTTTGTAAATATTACTTGTATATTCGAAAAAAAAAAATTCAAAAAAATTTTTTTTTCTTTTGTAAATAAAAATTAATGACCAAAGAACTTTTTAGTTATCAAAAAAAAATATATATATATATTTTCAAAATTTATATTTCATTCAATATAAATTTTATACATTTTTTTTTTGTTGTTGTTTAAAAAAACATGCTTTAATTAAAATTATAAGATAAAAAATTTATTTTTTAAAAGTACCTTTAATAGTACCTGTTTTTTTTTTATAAATTAGTAAAATAATTTTTATTTTTTGTTTTATTTTAATTATTTAAATATATTAAAATTTATAAGTGCCTTAATGAAATTTTGTATAAACAAAATAAAAAACAAAAAAAAACCACAAAGTACATTTTTTAAAATAACTTTTTTTTACGAAAAATGGGATATTTTTGTATAAAGATTTTTTCTAAATGAATACTACTTTTTACAAATGTAAACAAAAAAAAAAATTCTACTAAAAAGTGATGGAATGGATTGATAATTGTAATTATGAATTGTTAGTGCGCTATTTTATTAATTATTTATTTATTTATTTATTTATTTTTTTTAACTAAAATTAAGATTTATTTATTTTTTTTCATAATTAATAATAATGAAATGAATTTTATTAAATATATACTATTTTTTTTTTTTATTTATTTTCATTTATTGGAAACATAATAAATATATTATAGTGAAGCATGATAAAAGTGAACAAACTGATTTAACTCCAGAAGAATTTGAATTAGATGATTGTCTATTGGAATCAAATGATATTGTTATAACACAGAATAAAGATGGTTTTGTATTGCATGTTAAAAAATTGGGTAATATAACACAAACATCAAAATTGGCTCAGGCAGTCGATGACGATCAGCAACAACATTTACCACCAGGCGTTGTTGCTGTACCAGCCGGACATCATCAATTAAATGATGATAATCAAGTTAAAACATTAACCAGTTTGCATCCAATAAAATTACCTTCATCTGAGTGTGGTAATTCTAAATTAATATATTGTTTTTAATATAGGCTTTAGAATATAGTTTGATTTAATATTTAAATACCTAATATTTTGACTTATTTATTGTAGGGAAAGTGTCTGAACTAATAATTTTAAATAATATTTGTAGTTCTGGTTCGTAATTAACCAAGTAATTAAAGTGCTTATAATGGTAAAAATTCAAAATTTAACATTAACACATTCCTATTAAAAATGTAAATTTTAATTATTGTTATTACTTTAGGCTAGCGACTTCAGAGAAGAATAATTTTTTGTATTATATAGTTAGATATAAATTGATAAAACTTTGAATATCAGTCAGCCACATACCTAACAGCCAAAATATTTATACAATAACATGGAAAATGATGTTTTTAGTTGTAAACCTTATAGATTTAAGTATTAATGAAAAACAAAATTCATCTATTAAAAAAAAGACTTGAGAGAATATAACAAATAATTTTACTCTAGAAAAATTGTAAATTGGTATAAAATTAGATAGTAGTTCAAAAAATAAACTCTTTCAATAATTGAAACAAATTAAATTTACCTTCAATAAACTTGATAAGCTTTAAAATACGCATAATTTTAGCTTTTTTTTTGAATTTCTGAATATTTTAAAAATATACAAGTATCAATTATTAGTCAATAGGTAGAATGCTTAAATAATTAGGATTCTAGATTATTTTTATTGAAAGCGCTTTAATGTTTTTATTTAAATATTTCTTTTTTTCTTGTTAACTTTTAATAATACTAATCTAATATTATTTGATTTTTTTTTAAATATTTTGATATAGAACTTATAAACCTGAAGAAAGTAATACATCATCCATCAGTAACATCACAGCAATTGCAACCTTTGACTACAATTATTCAGCAACCTCAACATCAACAACATATTCAAGATCAGCATACAAGTATTGTATCAGCAAACCAACAAACTATTAACACCCTGCTTGGATTAAGGGAAGCAAATATTCAGCCGCTTCAGCAACAACATACCGTACATCAACAACAACATCAGAAAACCCAAATTATCGCCGGAACATCACGTATTAAATATCCCAGAAAATATGCTCACGATCAATCTGGCAATACGGTTCAAATTGTCACAATTCCCGCCGATCATAAGCCTGATCAAACTGCAACTATTGTTAGTTCAGATCAACATGGCCAAACTACTTTGATTTCAGGTGATAAAAAATTTGAAATCTCCGAAATTGATTTAAATAACACACACGGCTCTATCATAAGTGATTTGGTTAAATATGCTGAAATTGATGACATTGAATTGCCGGATGGAACTAAAATTGGTATTGGTTTTGCGCCCTCTGAGTTACCAGATCACATTCAACAGCAACAACAGCATCAACAACAAACAATGCAGCATCATCAATTACAACATCAGCAAGTTCAAATTCAAACCGATTCCCATTCACCGGCTCAATCACCAGCTCGAAACATTGTTAATTTAGGTCCAACCAGTGGAAGTATTATTGTAAGTGCTGCTCAGCCGCAACAGCACCATCAAGAGCAAACGGTCAAAAGTTACACAATTTTGACTTCAACACCAATGAAACAAGAAACAAACACCACCACAACAACTACATACGAGTTATCCTTGAGTGATTCTTCTTTGACTCAAAGTGAAGAAAATGATAAGCTTTATATTTGTCGACATTGTGGTAAGAAATATCGATGGAAATCGACCTTAAGGCGACACGAAAATGTTGAATGTGGTGGCAAGGAACCTTGTCATCCATGTCCTTACTGCACGTACAAAGCTAAACAGCGGGGTAATCTAGGTGTGCATGTTAGAAAACATCATCCTGAAAAACCACAATTAGAAAGCAAGAGGGGTCGTAAAGTCTAAGCAAAAAAAGTAAAAATATAATTGACGAATAGATAATTTCGTTTAGAATTAAATTAGCAAACATGCGTGGCAACAAAAAGAAAAAACAAAAAATAATTCATAATTATTTAAAAAAAAAAAAAAAAAAAACAAGTAGTAAAATTTTACTTTAGTTGCAAAAGAAACATTTATTTTAGTGTAAATTAGGTGTTTTTTTCGTGTTAAACATTTCATAGTTATACATATACTATAAGTAAATAATAAAAAAATTTTAATGCATCAAGGAAAACCTGTAAAAAAAAGGAATTAAACTGGATCACAAAAACAGGTTTATTATAATTTTTTTGTATAATAAACTAAATTCAACCGAATGTCCTTCTTGGCAGTAACACTTTAATTGGTTATGCATTAGAGTTATCATTATATAGAATGGCTGGTCATAATCAATTTATACAACTTTTTAATCCATTTTGCTTAAATTAAATCAAAGTGATTAAATCTTTATGACTTAAATAATTTTTGTTCATTTAATTATGACATTATGTATATTTGTTTAAAAAATTATAACTTACATGAGGTTTCGATTTTGTTCAACCATATGAAAAGCAAAAAGAATTAACGGTCTATATTTTATATTTGCTATATCGAATGTTAAAAAAATATATATGTATTAATTTATAGAAAAATTACATAAAGTTTTTACCTGAATGAAATTGAAATGGCAAAAGAAACTATTAAAATTCAAATATTAAAACATAAATTTTTTTGTGAAGCAAACAAATTGGAATCGTTATTTTTAAACAATTTTTGTTTAAAAATAACCACACTGAAAATACAGAATCATGTTTTATGAGATAAATTTTAGACTAAATTGTTGCAAATTAAAGCAAACTTACATTAACACTCTTAAAGGCTCAATACAATCGAACATTATTTCATTATTTCACTTCAAGGTTTAAAAACTTGTCGTTTAGAAAAAGTTATTTATCATAAAAATAGATCAAATTACATTTTTTTCTTTTTTGATCTTATTGATTTTTTCTAATAATTTTTGGTATTAGAATCTATTTTTTCAGATGACACAGAAATAAATAATAAATAAAGGAAATTAAAACGGCTGGACTGAAGAAAAATTTATATTGAACTGAAAAAAATTTTTGTTATTCATTTTAATTTTTTTATTTTATTTGTTTTCAATATCTTTATATTATAATTGGGGGCGCAATGCAAAAATTATTTTTGAAAAATATTTAATATTTGTTTATTTTCTATATAATTTTATTATTAAATATAAATTGTTTGTTTTTTTTTTTTTGCTATATTATATAATTTTATTAATTCCTATAAATATAATTTAGCAATAAGGGTTTGTGTTATTAAAATGAAAACAATAATTTTTTGAAAAAATAATTGTTATAATAATAATATCACAATTAGAATTTTTTTCATTAATTTAAAAAAAAAAAATTGCTTCAAGGAAATTCTTATTCAAAAATATTAAAATAATATACTTTTTTTGCGATCTAATTCAAGCTAATCGAACTTACTTAACTTTTTAAAATACCCACTTAAAAAAAAATTCTCTCAAAAGTATAATTTCTGTGGAAAAAATTCAAAAGTATTTTTTCAGAGACGAACATAGGTATAGTTTTCCGTAATGTACATTGTTTTTTGAAGGAATAATTTTTTTTTATTTATAAAAAATAAAAAAAATAAATCAATATTATTTAAGACTTACCACCCATTTATACTGGATGTTTTCGAAGATTAAAATGAAGATTTTTTTTAGAATGTGTATGTTTAAAATTGTGTAAAAAGAAAAATTTACACAAATTTTCACATACGCCGCAATCAAAAAAAATCCTTATTTTATTTAATCAGTACAAATGGGGGGTTATTGTCCAATTTTTTTTTAGACAATGCGAAAATTCGAACTTTGTTTTATGAATTTATTAAATTGAAATATTCTTTTAAAATTTTACTAAGACTAAAATTATATTTTATTTTATATTACAAAAATTTATATTATACATAAATATAAAAAATATATATAAAATTATTTTTTTATATTTTTTGTTGTTTAATATTATTATTTTCGTTAAATTTTTATTTTAAACAAAATAATTGAAATAATAGTAACTCAGTAAAACAGAATTAATTATATAAAAATTTATTTAGTAATTTGCGAAAATTTTCTGAAAATTTCTGAGAAAATAAAAATTATTAAACCTTTTTTATGGTAGTTTGTAATGAATAAATTTTTTATATTTTATGAAAATATTGAACAAATATAAAAAAAAAAAAAAATTTACTGTTGCAAAAAAAATATTTTAATTTTAAAGATTAAGGCAAACTTTTTGAAGAGGCTTAAAAACTAGCCTTAAATATTGAGATAGCAATAAACGTTTTGTTGATAAATTTGCAACTTATATTGAAATATAATATGAATTTTGTACAAAAACAACTTTAGTGAAACTAATTTAATTGCAAAAAAAAAACTTTTTTATTAAATGTTATCTCTATCGTTTCCAATAAACTGAGTTGCAATGCCACTGTAACTAAAGAAAACAAATTTATTATTATTGGTATTATTCTCAGTTTAAGTAAATTGGAACCAAGATAGCGTTTATTGCTTTTAATACGTATTTTTCTGTATAGAAATAGATTGCACAATTTTTTAGAAAAGGGATTTAAAACATTAAATTTTTAATAATATTTTCTTAAATTTCAGTGTTTACATTTAATTTCGAAATCAAGTTTGTATGTAATTCATGATATCTGTAAGCGATCGTAATTTACGGCTTTTCATATTTTGGAAAAAATTACTTTTTTGAAAAATTCTAAAATTCTTTTCTTTTTTTTTAAACCTTTTTCTGTGAAAGTGCGCCAGTTTTATCTTATATTCAAATTTTAAATAAAATAAAATTAAAATTCTTGTACAAAATACTTATATAAATTTTTAAAAGAATAGTATGTCCAAAAATAACATATTTTTTAAAGAAAAAAATATATAATAATCGTCAAAATTTATTACAACAATATTTCAAAATTAAATTATAAATTATTTTCACTTAATAAATAATGTTAAATAAATAAATTATGTACGTTAAAAAAAGCCAAAATGAAAAAAAAAATCAAATTAATAAAAAAATAGTAAATTTGATCTTTGTCTTATGTATATTTTAAATGTTTATGTATAGGTTCAGATTTTTTTTTTATTTTTAAGTAAAATTATATATAAAAAAAAGTATAAAATAATGTCATTTTATTCATATACACAAAAAAATATTTGGAAAAATAAACAAAAACAGCAAAAAAACTTGTTTTATTAACAAAAATATATTATAAATAAATCCGATATCCCGAAACCCATTTTTCCCTAAGAAATCATGATTTTTGTAGAAACATAAATTTTTGTTTTTTTTTTTATTATTTTTACTAATATATTTTTTTTCTTTTAGGGTTCAAGGCTAAAAATTGAAACAACAAATTATAGTAAAGAAGCTCATTAGTAATGTTCATCAAAATAACATAATCGCAAGTGACGGAAAAAAATATAGAAATTCGGAAGTTTCTCATTAAAAAAATAATACAAAAACAGGTATCTATATAAAAATTTAGATTAGAAATATTCTTCGGTGCCACCAGTGTATAAATTTTATAATATGACAGAACCAAATTATTAATTATTAATATTGAAATAAACATAAATAGAAATTATTCTTAAAAAATTCTATTAAAATCTAATAATATTATAATATTTGATACATAATATTTGAGGATATCTGATTAGTTAAATTGATTTTTGAACGCAGCATTGTAATAATTTTAAATAGCTATCCAACACAATTTAACCAAATGGATAAAGATTTAAAAAAATCTAACAAGTACATAACATATCAGTCTGTTAGGAGAATCGAATTGAACATGGTATGAATACTCAATTAACAATGGTAGACCCAGGATTAAAATAACTATTACATCAGTATTAATTTTAGTTGCTTAGTTTTAAACTAAAAGTAGAAAAAAAAATCTTTTATTTGATTTTCTTTTTTTCATATTTTCTTCCAAATTAATCTATTCTCTTTTTAGGTCATCGCTTGGCTGATTGTGTTTTGAAATTTTATTGAAGAAGAAAAACGTATAACACTGAATTACTTAATATTTATCTGTTTTCTTTTAATTTATAAAATTATTTGAGATAATTTATAAAATTATTTGAGATAATTTATTAAGTACGAGTATTTTTTTTTCAATTTTATGTGTTAAATTATTATTATTTTTTAATATACACATTTTAATTTAATAATATAATTAATACGATTATTTGTGTGTTTCAGTAAATAAATGTAGTAATTTTTTTTCATTTGAAAATTAAAAAAAAAAAATATTTTTGTTTCAAAATTTATTTTGATTTAATAAAATTTAAAATTATTTGATTTTTAATAAATAAAATTAAAAAACAAATATTTTTTACGATATTGCAAAATAAAAATTTTTATAAAAAAATTCTTAAAATTGGTTTATTACTACTTTTGTTTTCTTTTTTTTTATTATTATTTATTTTATAACTATTTTTCTTTTGGGAATGTTTGATTAAATTATCATTATATTTATTTATTGTATTAAAATTTGTTTAAAATTATTAATTTTAATTTTTTCATTTATTTTTCATCTATTATTGCTTATATTTTACATTAATTTATGTTTTGGATTTGAACAGAGATATTATAATTTTATATCATATGATATTGTGATAATTGATTTCAAAAGGCAATAAAAATTATTTTAAAACCATTGCTTAGTAATAAATATACATAAAAGATGTTATAAAGAACTAATTGTTTATAAGCTCTTACTTTTTCATGATATAATTTTTATAGCGTCCGAATTATTTTTTAATTCACTATATTTGAATGATTTTTACAAAAAAAAATACTCTATTGCTCTTTTTCATTCAAATAATTTCAAAACCGAATATATAGATAATAATGTTTCATTCAAATTTTCATTATCATAAATTTTTAAATTATTAATTTTGAGAAATTGGCTAATTTTTTTTTATTTGTTAATATAATTATATAATTACATTTATTTTAATGAAAATGATTTTTTGCTTTTTGTTTTGTAAACTGAAATATACTGAATAGTTAAATTATCGACTTGTCGTCAAAAAATATTACTTAAAAATAAATTATTAAACTATTTAGTATAATTTAGAATTAGAAAATTTTTTTATAAAATTTATTTAATTTTATGTTTTCAACACATTTTATCAAATTTTAATTTCTTTTCTTTATTTGCATATTTATTAAATACAACCCAAAATTATACGTTTTATGTAAAATTATTAAAAACACAAAAACACAAACATCGCAATCAATTGGATAATACGTATATTGCAGAAGCTGAAGATTTGAGTATAACAAGAATAGCGGGCTTAACTTGGAGTGAATGGAACGCTCGATTAGCAACGATGCCATTGGTTACACAATTACGTGAAGGTGCTCAACCATTAGTATTTCCAACAGATTTATCTGTTAAATTAGAAAAAAATTCTTCTAATTGTTTATCAGGTGCGAATTCGTCTTCATCAGCGGCATCTAGTGTACATGATGGTCGAAAATCCCCACCAAATATTATGTTCTCATCTCCAAATGGTGCCAGTACTCCAAGTGGTAACACTAGCAGTGGTAACAATCCAGCAGGAAGCGGTAATAGCGCTATAATTGGTGGACGTGGAAGCTTAGGTGATATTGAATGTGATGTAACACCACTATCAACCAACAAATATGATGCTAGTAATAATAATACACCATCTCAGCAGGGAAATAACAATAGCAATAATAGTTTGGCAGCTGCAGCAGCATCCGCTGGCTTATGTGGTTTAAGTTTATTTAATGCATTAGGTGCTACTTTAGGTGCACCAAGTTTAGGTAGCGCATTAGTAGGTGTTAATAATTCATCGAATAATGGTAACTATTCAGGGGAAGGGGGACATCCTTGTCCAGAATGTGGTCGGGTGTATAAATTAAAGTCATCCTTACGTAATCATCAAAAATGGGAATGTGGCAAAGAACCACAATTTCAATGTCCATATTGCGTATATCGTGCCAAACAAAAAATGCACATTGGTAGACACATGGAACGTATGCATAAAGAGAAATATAAACAGTTCGATGAAAAAGTGTTCCAAAGTGCCGAAGAAGCAGCTGCAGCCTTTCATAGTTTCTGAAATAAACCTATTTATAAAAATTTTCTTTCAATTACGAAATCCAACCTTTTATTTTCGCATTAATATTGAAGAATTTTTATTTTATTTTATAAATGCAAAAATGTTTTGAATTTGAATTTGTCTATCCTCTTTTTATATGACTTCCAGGCTAAACTTACAGCAAAATATTTAAAATTTTATTAAGTACCTATCTATAAATATATTCTTCAATTTTTTATTAATTATAACAAAGTTTAATAAAATTGAAAAATTGATTTAATCATTTTTAAGGCTTAAACATAAAAAAGGTCGTAAAATTATAAAATTATCAAAGAAACATTTTTTGATTTTGCCTTTGTTTCACTAATCCTATTTTTAATTTTTTTCCTGTTACATAATATTCATAGAAAAATCTTCCTTTAACAACGAAAAGCATTTACGTAAGTTTATTTTGTTCAAAAAAAAATATATAGTTTATATATAAATATTTAAGGACATATATTAAAAAATATTCCAACAAAATGTGCCAAAATAAATTTTTTTGTACATAGTTCATCCCTTAAGTATTTAATTTTAAGTTTAAAAAGGCTCATATACCTAAATTTAAAGTTTTAGTAAATAATTTATTAAGTAAAAACATTTTTTAATACATACATTTATTTGAGACATTAATTATAATTTTTTATAAATCAATATAACGCAGAAATATGAAACGTTAATCAGATTTTAACATTCTGAGTCTGGAAGATATTTCACATTATTTAATCAAAAAGTTGGTCAATGATTTCATAATGTTTTCATATCAAAAAAAAATTTTTTTCTTTGGCACGATTTAAACGCAAAATGAATGGACAAACTGCATACACTCCAAAAATAAATAATTTCTTCGTGATATAATATTATTTCATATAATTTCCAATTTTCGTTATAGAATTAAAAATTTTAGACAGTAAACTAAATTTGTTTACACCAATATAAATAAAATAAAAGTCCCATAAAAAAGAAAAATTACTAATCCGTATCACAGTTGAAGATATTTATAAATATCAATCACTTGAATGATACAAACATTTTTTTTTAATATACGTCTTAATCTAAAAAATTATCAGTACAAGGAATAAATGATGATTTCAATTAAAAAAAAATATATAACACTTTTTTTTAATTATCTACAAATTGGTGTTTTAATATAACGGAAAATCGAGTGTTTGGATATTAAAAAAAATACGAATTTTTGTGATATAGTACAAAATTGAAATTTAATTAAAGACAATATTATTTTAGCTGAATCATAATTTTTGGTCCAATTCTTGAAAATTGGAACAATTTGAATCCAAATGTAAATATTTTTTTAATAATAGCTAAAAAATGAAAAATTCTTTCCTGAAAAAATAATCAGTTATAAAATTAACAAATAATGTAAAAAAAATGATTCATTAAAGCACTCGAAAATTAAATCGAATCAACAAATTAGATTTATAATGGATTCAAATTGAACCTTATTAAAATCCTATTATAAAATGATTTATTGATGTTAGGAATTTTTTACATGATATTTCATGTATTACAAGTTTTTTTTATGGAATAATTGAAGACCCAAATAAATGAAGGCGATATGTAATTCAAATAATCTTTAACATGCAAGAGCGCTTAGAAAAGCTTGTTTATTTTTCGGTAACACAAAGAAATTTTATATTAATAAGGACTAAGTAACATATAGTGGAAACAATTTTTTCTGTAGATATATCACCTTCATCACTTACTAACTTGTAAGAACTTTTTTGGGTGTTTATTTTTTTTTTTTTTGACAATTGCTCTAAAATCTTCATTTGTGAAAAGCAAACATTTTTAAAACATCCGCCTTCTAACATTCGGATCTTCAATTATAACAATTCATTTTTTTAATAATTGTCAAAACCATTTAAGTGCTTCAAATTGATTTTTTTTTTTACTTATTGTGTCGTGTCTCTCTATGAATCTTCATTGAAACTCTTGATGTTTTATTTTCGTATTAACTTAATATTATGTAAATGAAAAAAAAATTATTGTAAACTGAAAGCAATTAGATTTGATATTAACAGAGGAAAATCCCCTTAAATTATAAATTTACACATAATACTTTTTTTTTAATTCTTTAAGCTTTAAAAGACAAGAAAAAACTGAGGCATATTGCGTTTAGATTTTATTTCGATAAATTCTATAATTTCTATTTACGATATATGAAATTATTTTAAAAATTATTAAGTAAAATAAAATAATAAATAAAAAGCCATTTGTTATCGCATCACGATAAAAAAGAATTGAAAAATAATTTTGTTACCGTTATTATTAATTTTTATTTTATTTTAGATATTTTTAAGTTAGTTATTTAATTTTAAAAGACAAAAAAATCGAAAAAAAAAAATTTGATTTCATTATTGAACGTTTACACCATTTTCATTACCAACTGTTGTTTAGTTAACAACAGCCGCAAGTCGAATAAGTGTTAAGATTGCAAATCAAGAAATCTTACTATATTATCTTATCGAAATCTTTTATGACGACAATTTTAGTACCAACATTCTACAAAATTGTTTATGTGCATTTGGAATCAAATTCGTGAAAAAAAAGTGTTTACATCTAGAATTTATTAATCAACAGTTTACCTCAGCACTTTTTCAAAATTAAATTTAAATATGAAGCTTTTTTTTTATAATATTTTTTGATTTTTAATTTTAGTATTTTATATAAAAAAAAAAATAAAAAAACGAAATTATTACAATTATTTTATAATTAATATTTTTTTTCAAAAAGTGCCTTTTAATATTTAAATTTGCTTGAGGAATGAAATTGTATTTTAGAAATATATAATTACATATTTAGAAATTATAATATAACATACCTACTGTATATTAAGGAAAATATTATATAAGTATAAGCTATTTTTTTTTTCATTTAGGATTAAAAGTTTTTAAATGAAGTCAAGCACTGAAAACCATTATACAGTACTTTTTAGTAGAGTTTATTTCAATTAAATCTTATATGGCAAATCCAAAATATAAATATTTTTAAATAATGTGAACTTCTCATATTAATTTTTTTTTCTATCCTTGATTGCTAAATTTTTCTGAAAAGATATTAAATACATATATGAAAATTTTAACGAAAACAATTTTTTTTTTAATTGTTTATACAATGTTTCAATACTTATTTATAATAACATACTTATTTACATTTTACAATCAGAAACTATTTGGTTTAAAATTGTTGCCAATAAAAGGAATTTATGTTAGAAATAAAATAAACTCTATTAAAATAAAGTATATAATTACATTTTTCAAATGCAAAGCTCGCTTTACCCAACTTGTTCAAATCATAATTAAAACGAAATAGTGTTGTAAATCGAATAATTATAAGAATTTCTAAAAATCATTTTTATCTTTTTTTATAAAAAAGATCTTAATTTACCTTTTTTTTTATAAGTCACAAACAAATAAATAAAAAAAAATAGTACTCTCCATTTAGTGAGGAGTTTCTCAATAAAATATATATATTAATTTAAAAATATGAAACCATTAATTTAATTGCATACATCACAGGGCAATCAAAATAAACTATATAATATAAAATATTAAAATATATTTGGATAGACATAATGTTTTCATTTTGCAAGTAGTGAAAATTTTACTGTACTATTTTTAAATTGTTTTTGCTAAAATTTTTAAGAGTCTTGAGTTACAAAATTTTGATGTTCTTCAAAGAACATTATTTTTTAACAGTAGATTAAATTTGTTTATTGAAAAAACTTGGATTTTTATAGTGCTTGTTAACTTTAAAACTCCTAGTTTTTTTTAAAACAAACCAATCCTGCCATAATCCTTTTCTAGTTATCATATTAACTTAACATGCACCTTTTTTAGAGCCGTAATATTTTTTGTGTCGTTGCCACTTATTAAAAATAATTTGATATCTTAACTAAGAATATAAAATCAAAAATATAACTAGGTTCATATTTTGTTAAATGTAGGAGTTTGTAGAAAAATCAAAAATTAAGTTCTGTTATCTTTTCAGTGAAGTTTTCTACAACATTTTTTTCTTTCAAAGCTTCACAATTAAAGTTAAAAAAATCGCAAAATTTATTTTCAGGATATTAAGGTGTTAAGATTTATAGTTTTTCCACTTGATTGCCATGGTGCATAAATCTGTGGTTTAATATACCGTATTTTTTTATATTCTCAGGGGTACTTATCTTGAATAAATATAATGTTAATAAGAAAAAAAATGCGAAACATATTTATTAATGAGTCAAAAATTCAATATAACTTCAGCGCACAAAATCGAAAAAAAAAAAATCAATGTATAATAGTTTTATTATAATTATTTTATATATTATTGTTACCGTAAAAATAGCGAAACTGATCCACTGAAATTTTGAGAAATAAAAATCTAAGTCAATTTAATTCCGGTAAGTCAATAATTGAATCGGCGCGATGACGGAAAGGTAACCTTAGATAGCCATTAGTTTTTGTATTAAGACTTCTTTATGTAAAGTTTATTTAGTTTTTTTTTTTTTCATTTTTATTTGCTTTTTATTATTAGCTCAGTTCCTCGCGAAAAGTTTATCCAAATTTTATCCAAGATTTAATAAATTTGCTTATAAAAAAAGATTATATAATATTGACTACATAAAGAATACATTTTGTATTGGTTCTTTATTATAAGTTATAAATTCAAGAAAAAGATATTATTATTATTATTATAACATCATAATATAGATCTAAATGGGTCAGCAAGCCTAGAAAAATAAAACAAAAATCCATCTCTTTTGTGAAAGGTTAAAGGTTGTCCTTACGAGTTTCGCTTATTATTTATATTTTCGAGTGGAAAAAATTCAGACGTCTGGGATTTGCTTATATATACATTATGTTCCAAGTTTGATCAAATAAAGAAGATTTGTTGTTCTTTGTAAAGCAAAACTAGAAGATATTTATTCATCACATGGATTAAAATTTTTTTTTTTTTCGTTGATTCGAAAACTATACTTTTTTTTTTTTTGCAAATTTATTAAAATCTTGATTTAAAACTTTTTTAATTTTTGAAAATTCTGATTTGAACAAACAAATAAAAAATAAACAAAATAAAAAATTAGTAGTTTAGTCAGCTTACAAAAAAAGACAATTCGACATTCCAATATTATATAAATTTTTTTAGCTTTATGAATAATATTTTTTTTTTATATAGTTTTTCTGAAAAGAATTTCCATTAATTTTTTTTTTCAACTTGTTGATTCCATATTAATTATATACAATAAATTTAAGAAATGGAAATTTTTGTTTATATATAACTTTTCTTATTGTATTATTATCATATTAATAATGATTTTGATTTTTTTAATTTTATATTTTTTTTTTTTTTTTTTTATTAACTTAAGAAAAAAAAACTTTTTTTTTTCCTAAGATCTTTTTATAATATTATATTTTTTTTACTAAATTTACACATTAAGCGAAATCTCGCTCTAAAAAGATTTTCCATACAAAAAAAAAAATAAAAATAAAAATAAATTAAATAAAGATATTTTTCGTAAGAACAAAATTTTAATTAAATTAAAAAAAAAAAAATAATAATAATAAAAAACGATTGTTTAAGCGAATAAATAAATGGTGAAGGGTGATTATTCAAAATTTAAGTAAAAAAGAAATAGTTTTATTACATTGGATTTATAATTTATATTTTTTTTTTTTAAATATTTTTTAATTAATATTTTTGGTATTGGCTACGAAAAAAAAAATTTTTATAAACAAAACATACTTTTGTTCAAAATTATTATCTTGAGAAAAAAAATAAAAATAGAAAAAGAACTTGAAAATAACATTAGAGTAATAAAATAAATAAATTCAAATATTAGGTTATAATACCATTAAAATATTATGAAACTTTTATGTCTACATACATATGACGTATGTGCGGTTCTCGAGGCCAATATATTCTCACATTATTTGCCCTAAATTTTGTTATTTTCAAAATTCTTAATTATTAAAAATTGTTAAATCAAATTTATTTCATTCACTCGTTAAATTGTTCAATTGTTAATTAAAACCATAAAAATAATTGTTGCAAAGCAAAACTAAAAACTAAATAAGAAAATACTCAACGCAGATTATTAAAGTAAAATATTTTCTTAATATTTTTTTTTTTTTTTTTTCTTAAATTTCAAAATAAATTAAAATTTGAAATTTTAGATATTATTATATACAAAAAAAAAAAAAAATTAAATTAAAAAAATAAAATAATAATAAAAATAAAATTAATATTTTTTGTAATTACGAATGTTTTGTTGCTTTAAAAAAATCAAAAAATATATATTATTATAAATTATGTTCTTTTTTTTAATAAATCTACAAATTTATTATAAATATTATTATGAAAAAATTATAAAAAAAAAACTTATAAAAAAAATTAAAAAAAAAAAACACATACTGGCCTTTTTATTCCAAAATTTTTTTTATTTTTTATTTTATTTTTTTTTTTTTCAAAAAAGACTTGTTTACGTATTGCAAGTAAAGTAAGCAAGTCACAATCAAAATTTAAATTTTATCTCACAAGTATAAAAAAAAAACACCAATTTTAGAAACTTGTATTACACAAAAGCTGGCTTTAAAACTGAGAACATTCGTAATTAAGAATAATCTCTTTAAAAAAAAATTAATAAAATTAATTTTTTATTAAAAATAACTATATACATACTATATAATATATTTTATTATTATTAAATTTTTGATAAAAAATATATTTTGTCAAATGGAAAATTATCCATTTTATGTTAATGTAAACTTGAGGTTATTTAAATTTGGAAAATATAAAGAAAAGCACTGTTGTTGCTAACTTACTTGCAATATATAAATTAAGAATCATGATTACATAATGTAAAAAAAAACAAACAAATATTGTAAATTACAAAAATATAACATTTTAATTAAAGAAAAATAAGAATATTTTAAGGATTCAACTTTGGATCCTATAAAATTAGAGAAATACTTTTAAAAAACTATGTATGTTAAAAATTAATATTTTTAGCTAATTGAAAAAATTCAATTTGAAAAAGAATTAAATAATTTTCATAAGTCTTAACTCCAGAATATTTCAAATTGATGATAATTGCCTTTTTTTTATTTTTAAAAATAGAAATAGAAATACATAATAAATTATTTTCTCTTGTAATGTACTTTATAATATGCGAACATTTTCCGGATTCATGTTCCGGATCCAAAGTTGACTTTTAAAAATAAATAAGTTTTTCTTATTGATATGCGATATGTTTGTAATTTATATATTCGATTTTGATTACACATTACAAACAATATAAAGCTTAAATTACATCATTACAATACACAATTATCAAAATAAACAAACATAATAAAATTATTGAGTAAAACGAAGGCTTTTTTGCTTTATTTGTTTGTAGTGAGTAAATGTATTTTTTTTTTTAGGAAATTTTAGAAAATTTTTAGCTTTATTTAAATAATTTTCTATAATTTTGTTGTGATTTATTTTTTATTTATTTTTTTTTTTACAAGATTTTTTCTTCAATTATTTAGAGTGTCCCGAATATTTTGTTTTGTTCAAAAAATGTGTAAGTATTAATTTATTATTTTATTATTATTATTTTTTTTAATTCCGCTCTAGAAGTTCAGTGTGCTTATAAAATAGAGAGTGAAAAAAAAAATTAAGATTAGGTCAATTGTTATTAAAATTTTTAAATAAAATATTTTTAAAAATAAATATATATAATGTTGCAATGTGTTTAAAACTAACGTATTAAAAATATTTTTTATTTCTTTTTCTTTTTTATATTTTTACATAATATAGGTAATGCAAAACAGCAAAAACAAATATCAAAAATACGTGTACGAAATTGGTTAATGTTAGCAGATAAAAATGCCGTCGAAAAAATTAATCAAGAAACTGCAGCATCAACAGTGGCCGCAAACAAAAAGGATACAAGTAATTCGTTCAAACTATACTTACATAATATAAATAAAATAAAAATCAAAACTTTATTTATGACGACATACAATATGTAGAGTAAGAATTTTATATACACAAATGCCTAGCTTCAAAAAAAAAAAACTATGTAGAAATTCCCGTACGAATACTAATACTTAGATTTGAATCATTGAACATTATTGAATTTTTTTTTTCCATCGTTTTGAATTAATAAAATAAATAAATAAAACGATTTTACGCAACATTTTAAATTTTAAAATATTCTATACTTTGGTATTCTGATGACAAACTGTAGAATTAAAGTAAATATGTTCTAATTTTAATAATATTAACTTTCATTGTTGAATTACTAAGCTTTCATCTACTTTGATCATGAACTCGGGAAATCTTGAATTTTTGAGTTGAATCCAATATTAAAATATTTATGCATTTCTTAATATTTCTAAACAAATACATATGTATGTAAAAATAAAATTATTTTATTCTGTTTAGATTATTTATTTTTATTATCTCAGAGATTGTATATGGGATTTTAAAATGTTACATAAATTAATTTACAAAGTAATAAATTAATAATTTTTAAATCTATGTAACCGAAAAATATCATCAATTTTATTTTCAAGTTAGTTTTAAACTTATTAACAAAAATGTAAATGTCAGCTCAGAAGATATCGTTATTAAAATTAATGTATAGTAATGTTCTTGAAATTACATAAGTTTAAAAACAAAAAATCTTAAATTTCATTAGAATATTAATATTTTTTTAATCAAAGTTGATGTACACATTTAACTTAATACATATACTATTAACGGAATTCAAAATTCAAAGCAATATGAATGAAACTACTAAAAACTAGAACTTATATTTTAAACTTAATATTGAGTGCTTTTTTAGAAACGTATTTTCTGAAAACTTAATATACATAATTAATAATTTTTTTTTATATTTTTCTCATCTTATGTAAATATATAAAATATTTTTTTCTTCAAACTGCGTTCGGTCATCCCTCTTTCATTCAACGATTGAAATCGAATATTTTGTTTTCACTTACTTATCTACGGACTACGGATTTTACTCATTTAAACAAATAAAATTTGATTTTAATAATTATTTAAGCTACTACTCAATTTTTCTGAGAATTTAACATATTGAAATCAGTATAAAATTCTTATTTTGAAACATTCAATAAACTAAAAATCTAATATTAGTCTTTTAAATTTAAATACATATAATCTTCTATAAATTATTGAATTTAAAATTTTCGCACCAAATTTAATTAAGTATAGTAACTTTTAAAAAAGTTAGATATGCAATTGTGCATTGCTCTTCTTTCTCATAACACAAAGTTTAATGAATACATTCATAAAAAAAAGTTTTTTTTTTCATAATTATTTATTACAAAAAAAATTAGTTATCGTAAATGACGAAAAGGTTATTAAAAAAAAAAATTAAATAATGGTAATAAAAAGTTATTGTGATATAATTTTTAAGCTTTTTTTAATTTACATTCTTATTAATAAAAATAAAAAGCCGGTTTTTAAAAGGGTAGTAAATTCAATTATTTATGGTTCATTTCAAAATTGTACAATATAATATTTTCTATCAGTTTACATTCAGTGATTTAAGACGAAAAGACTAGTTAATTAAAAAAATACTCATAATTATAGTACTTCTGTAATCTTCAAGCAATTCTAGCTTCAAACCAAAAATTTTTAATTAATTCGACGGATGTTTCGTGTGAAATAAACAGAATAAAATAATATATCAAATTAATGAAATTAAGTTCAACGAATAAATACTTTTTTTTAAAGAAAATATTTCGCAATGTGAGCTGTTACGTGATGTCACAATTTTTTATTTATCAGATAAAACACTTCATTTTTATTATATATGTTGAACATATTTAAACTTAAACTATATTTAATCATATTCTCTAAAAAAAAACTTACTAACAAAAAATGATTTTTATTGTTATTTTTTCATGCCTAACCCAATCGCTAACTAACAAACTAACATTTTCCATCGATACTATGAAAAAAAATACAAAAGCTAATTCCAATTCTCAACAAGCTTCTGATTCTTCCATTCCCATAATTAATCAAAATGTTGAATCAAATGAAAGTACCAGTAAAGAAGTAATTGATATTGCTGGTACCATTATTGATTGCGTTGATGATATTGTTGTTAAAATGGAACGAAATTCACCAAGTCCTCAGCCTTCATTATTATTTAATAATTTAAGTGATTTTTCAATTGAAGATGAAGAAGAAAGTGATGATGAAGAATTTGATGGATCGACTCCATCTGAATCAATAAATTATGATCAAATAAGGCTAGCAAGTCCAATATCTTGGCAATTACAACCAATTAAAATAGAGTCACTTGATGAGGAATTCCAATTACAAACGATTCCAAGTAATGTAACAAATACTAAAATGCAACTAGGTTCAGTTTCCGCGACTATTCCAACTGCTGCAATTGCAACAATTACTGCAACTGCAAATACATTGAGTACTGGCAATACCATATATACATTACCATCATCAACTACAATTGCGTCAGTAGTTGCTGCAGCGCAAGCCTCTATAAAAAAATCAACTACAACTTTATTGCCGTTAAAGACGCAAGCTCAAACACAACAGCAGATGTCGGCAAGAAGCTTAATTATAACAGCAGCATCAACTTTAATTAACAATAGTATGCCACAAACTACAGCTGAAATTCGTAAAGTTTATAGTGGCCCTGGTAGACCAAACGATATACAAACGAGGAGGCGATCATCTATTTTGTCAATGCAATCAAACATTGTTGAAAACTCTTGTATTCAGCCTCTGATCATACAATCTGATCAAGATAATTGTACGCAACAAAACATTAAAGCAACAACAAATGTTAATTTAGTACAAAAAATACTCAATAGTTCATTGCCGAAAACTTCTTCAGGAACCATATTACAGCCTATTCACGAACATCAAATAATAGTTTCCAAAACTGTACCTGCAAGTTCCACAACAACCGATAATGCAACCAAGGAAGACAACAAAAAATATCGTATTCTTTTCCAAAATCAAAGAGTTCGAAAAGAAAGCTTAGAGCATTCATCTGATATGATTTATAATGGAACTGAAATTGATAAACCGTGGATATGTAAAAATTGTAATCGTTCCTATAAATGGAAAAATAGCTTAAAATGTCATTTGAAAAATGAATGTGGTCAACCACCAAGATATTTTTGCACTAAAAATTGTGGTTATCGAACAAATGTTCATAGTAATTTAAAAAGGCATATGAATACCAAATGTAAGGATGATCAGCCAGAGGATACAGCAGTCGAAACCAAAAAAGCAGAAGATAATGCATAATTTGTTAAATACTTTTGTTGATTTAAAAAATCTCAAAATAATACACAATTTTTAGTTTTCCCCTCATCTCACTGTTGTACCTAAATTATTTTCAAATTTAATCTGTAAATCTTCGAATACTTCAACAAAATTATTTTTAAATTTTAATCTTATTTATATTTAAAAAAAATTTAAATTCGAAAATAGCTTGATGTTTCTTTTTTAACAACTAATCAAAAATTTGTTAATACTAATAATTAATTAATTAATTTTTCCAATTACTAATAATAAATACATAGATTTTTTTACTTAACAGCAATACTTAATTGATTGATTTATCAGCGCAGAAAAATGGGAAACGTTATTCACTTTAGCCCACCTTTTCTTTCTAGTATTATGATCTTTTCATCAAGTTTACAATTTTTATTTTTATGTTTAATAATTTTATATTTTGCTTAAATTTTTGTCATAAAATATTGTAAATATTTTTTAAGCTTATACCTAGAAACAATAATTTATAAAATAAAACTGACATTATAATGTTATTACAGCCATATGAAAACAGCAAAATAATTTTTTAATAAAAAAAAAAAATTTGTATTTATAAGAATTTATTAGTTTAAATTTTTTCTATTTTTTGTGCAATTATATATATTTTATTTTTAACTAATTTATTCTTTTATTTTATTTTAAATTATTTAACGAATATTTATTTAATTTTTTTAATCTCATTAATATTTTAGTTTATTTTAATTTTTTTTTTATTGAATTTCTAGTCAAAAATATAAAAAAAATAAAGAAAACAAAGAGATGAAAAATGTTTGCTAGTCAAATTTTTATTAATTATAACATTTATTATAAAAAAAAATATTTTTAAGATATTATTTTTAAAAATAATATGATTTTTTTTTCTTATTCAGTATTCAATTTATAAATATACAATACATAATGTAGTATGTATTATTTTAATTAAGAAAATAATAAAAAAGGAAAGATCTTCAATTTGAATTCCATTCCAAAAAAAAGTATTTTTTTTTAAGAAGGTGTTATTGTGTCTAATTAAGAAGTGAACAAAAATTATTCATTTTGTAAAACATAAAGAGTCACAATAGTAAAACTTAGAAAAAATCAAATATTAATTACGGCAATTAATACGATTGCATATACTTTTTATTTTTAAATAAAAAATAAAAAAATTCGAAAAAGTAAAGATTTTTCAATTTTATTTACATTATTTAAATTTTTATTTCAAATTAAATTTTTAATTGAAGATATTAAGAAAATTATTAATTTATAATAATAAAAATTAAAAAAAAAATTTATTATTGTATTATCATAGAGTAAATTATTAAATTAAAAAAAAAATGTATAGCAAATTAAATTTAAAATAATAACAAAAATTTTAAACTATTGTATTTAAAATAAATGAAGTATATATATTTAATTTAAAGAAAAATTAAAGAAAAAAACGAAAAAGTCATACAATAAAAATACTCGTTTTGAAAATAAAAATTGTTTTTATTATAAAAAATTACTGTCATATTTTATTTTATTTTTTTTAGGCAAAGAAATTTAAGGACGAGAAAAACTTCTTTCAAATCAATAAAACTCATATAGTTATCATTGTGGATAGTTCCATAAAGTTATTATAATTTTAATATTCTTTATTAACGTATTCTCTTTTTAGGTTCTGTCTGTAAAACAACTGAATACAGCTTATAGAGAAAAAGTAGCAAATAAATGATGAAAAAAAATTTAACTTCTGGAATCAACTAAGAAAAGTATAACGAAGAAATAATTTGGTGACTATTAAAAAAATATAATTTGTGTATTATTTGCCTATATTAAAAAAAAATATATTATATATTAAAAATTATTATTTCTATTTATGTATTTTTGGGAAATTTTATATCAACTCGGAATGCTGCCTATTATATATAATTTTCTAAATGCTCTTTCAATTTATAGATTATTTTATTATTATTATTATAATTAATTAAATGAAAATATTGTAATTATTGAATTTTTTATATTTAAAAAAATATTTAACCAACAAAATCATGTTTTGTTAAGTATTTTTTTTTAACTTCTGTTTCTTTTTTTTTGTTCTTTATTTTGAAAACTTTTAAATAGTAGACAGTAGAATGTAATGTAAATATTTATTAAATCTTGTTCAACTAGTAAAAATGTCAAAGTAATATGATTTTTGTAATTGTTTGATATATATTACAAGATTAATCAAATGATCAGAACGATATTAAAAATTTTAAGTAAAATTTGCAAAAAAAAAAATATTGGAGAATCATGTCAAATAGAAATAACAAATTTTCATTCAAAAGATTTATGTGTGTTCAATTAAAATTTTTGAAGATTTGCAATATGCGAAAGCATACCTGTTCTCCAATTTCATTTGCAAAATAGAAATTAAAAATACAATACTTAAATGTGGATTACACTAATTTCAAATAGATCAAAATGATTTAAATTTTAATATTTTCAAACATGATATTTTTACAAGTTAAATATAGAAAAAGAATAAATAAAATTTCGAAGAAAAAAATGTTATGTTTATAAAAATTATAATGTAGTTTTAATTTATTTTTTTTAACGATGATCCAGGAAATATTTTATTTCTTGAGATTTTAATTATTTTTTGTTTTTTTTAACTTTTTTTAATTCATTTTTTATTCATTTTTAAAATTCATTATTCATAAATAATTAGAGTTTAGCTCTTCCATTGTAAACAAATCATAAAACAAAATTATTAGAAATTATTTTTTTTTTAAAAAAAAACTTTCAGCTAATTCAGCTATGTTAATTCTTTCATTATAATCACATTTTAATATTTTTAGTTCTACTTTATTTGAGATTACTGTGCAATAAATATTTACTTAAAATAACAAATTAAATTTAAATAGGAATGTTTTGAAATAATTGTGAATATTCTTATTTATTTCGTAGTGGATAAATAATTTCAACTTTTCTTTCATTATAAAATCCGAAAAAGATATTTATTTGTTGTCCCGCTTCATAATTACAAATGTTTCAACTTATAACACCAGGCCTTAATTGAACTTAACCAGAGATAATATAGTTTTACATACGATCGGATGTATTTATTAGTTTACAATATATATATTTAATAAACTATGGAAGTGCTAACTCCATTGCATGCACTATTAAAATAAAATAAATTGTTTTTCCCACACAAACACAATTTAACAAAATAAACTAACATTTATAGATTTTTATATAGTTAGGTATACATATTATATTTGAATTCGTTGGTAACATGCAAAATATTTTTCTAAATTAAAAAAAGAATAAAAAAAAGTAACGAACGTCACAATTTCAGTACTAAGGCGGATCGCGGCGTAGTAAATTAGTCGAGTTACTCTTTTAACACTTAGGATCATAGAATACAACAATATAAAAAAAAAAATATTATTTTCGCAAAAAATTTACTTGTTAGTTACAGATTTTAAGTTGCCTAAATCGATTATTTTAGCATCTTAAACATCACTATTATAAATAGCAAAGGTATTTCAATTTAAGTATAGTTTACAAATTTAAGAGATTATACTCAAAAGATGCGTAATAAAAAGCTTTATAGTCTGAGAAAATGGCATTGATCGCATCATTCATTTAAGAGCAATTTTGAAAATAATGATAAATAATTAAGTAATAAATAAAAAATTACCATTTTCTTATCAGCTCTAGAAATTTCAAAAAGGATCATTCAACAGCCAAGAAAATTGTCATTTCTAATTGTGGACTAGTTTAAATAAGTGTATAATTATTTTACTACGCCGAATCCCTCGTAGTAAAATCATTTTAATTTAGTATTGGGAACATTCAGTAAATTATTTATTTACATAATTTTATTAAATTTCAATATTCAAAATATGTTTAGTTTAATATATTTAGTTCTTCAATAAAAATAGAAAAGTACATAATATGTACTGTAATTTTAAACAAATAATTTGTTATCTTAACCTTAAAAAAGTTTTAGAAACAACATATGCTTAAGCTTTGAATTTGCCTTTTATAACATCTTCCTTAAGTTTTAAAAATTGAAATATATTGTTTTTCTACGTAAGAATTCGTAATTTTTTTTTTTAATTTTTAGATAAGGGGAATAAAAGCTTTTAATAGTTGTGTACAAAATTTTACCACAAAATTTTTATATTACATTAATAAAATTAAATAGGGAATAAATAATTAGATTTTTTTACCTAATACTAAATCAAATGTTTACCCTATATACCTAGAAAGAAGCATGTTTTAATAAATAAAAATTTACTAACATTTAATTGAAATGCTCGAATGAACAAAAAGTAAAATTATTTACTTTTTCGAAGTTTCTTAAGTTATTTGCCAAAATAATCATTTAGTAATTTGATCAATATTCAAAATTTACACACATATTACCATCATTTAATGTACCCTCTGTAGCTTGTTGTTCTTCAAATTTAAAGAAATATTATATGACAACGAAACAAAATTAATACGAATAAGGAATTAGTCAATAAAAAAAAATAATAAAAAAATTATAATTTTGTATAAATAATTTTTTTTTTAAATCTGTTCTTTTGTGAACAAACAAGTTCTAAAATAATTATTTACGAAACTTTGTTGCATATCATAGGAAAAAGTATCCGTTTTTTTAACATTTCAAATATTTTTATTTCACGGAAATAAAATGTAATTTTATAACTTTTTCAATTATTAAAAATTTGAATATTAAACTTTTTTTACCATATAATTTTTATTTAAATTGATGATATAGGACTTTATTTATTTAAAAAATCGTCATATTTATTAACTCATTTTGAGTGGAAATTTGATTGATTAAAACTTTTTCCCACAATTTTTTAATATACTGATTCTTTTTATTTTTTCATACATTTTGTAATTTATATTATTATTATTAATACAGTTGTAGAATGTAGATTCATTTAATCAATAAATAAGCACGTCATAACTATTTAACATCTAAAGGCAAAATATCTTTAAAAAAGTTTTTCATAAAACATGAAATACCATTATTTATATTTCAAAATTATTTAAAATTACACATCAAAATAAGCTAAAAGTTAATAAATTCAATATACATATTACCAAACATAAAACAAAAACCAATAAAAAACATTTATTTAAAAAAAAAAAATAAACTTAAGAATTCTAAAGAAAATCAATAGCAAAAAACATAATTTAATCAAATTAATTAGCTAAATTAAAAAACTAAATTATCTTTTTCGTCTTCGTAAATGCTTTCACATTATATCTTCAAAATTTATTTGATTTTATTTTGATAAGTTGAGTGATAATCTTAAATTCTTGTTTTGATAATAATAACCCTTCTTAAATGATAAATAATTAAGGCTTAAAATAGATGAAAAATTATTTAAATTTTAGAATTTAGATGTTGATTAATTTCTTTCTTTTGAGAAAAATTTTCTCTAAAGAAAGATCTCTGCTTGATAAAAAAAAAAAAGCTTTAAAATTTAAACAAATAAATTGAATTCGATAATAATTCAATAATAACTTTCTACCAAAAGCGAAACAAAGCAAAACATTAATTTATTAAATATAGAACAATAATGCATAATCGGGCATTATAGATTTCGTATTTTATTATACCATAACTCTATATTTATTATTTTATATTTCTGTTATGAAGGCATTATAAGTCTAAGTATTTAAATTGGTATTTTGAATATTTACTTCTTTAATCGGAAGAGTAGCGATAAAAACTTTTCTTTGAGTGGTAGCTATGAATTTTTTTTTATAATTTCACTTACTATATTTGTTATTCTACATTTACATTCTTTATTCTTTAAATTATAAATTATTAGGTGAATTGCGAATAAAGTTTAATACATACACATATATATGGAAAAAGTATAATTTTGATTTTTTTATTTTCCTTTTTTTAAGTAACCACATAAAACTAAATTTACAAATAATGAAAATATTAACTTAATTAAAATCATAATTATCATAAAAAAAATTTTCATCAAATCAAATAATAATAATTAATAATAAATAAATAAAATATTTTCAATTAAGAAAAATAAAGTTTACGACGACGAAAGACTTCAATCAAATAAATTTATAATTTTGTTATTATGTTAAACGAAATATTCTACCCAATGGGGAGATAATATTAAATGAATTCAATAATAATATTTCTCTAAAGTTAATTATTAATTACTTGAATCATTGATATTCGCACTATTATTTTATGAAAATGTGGAATACTTTGTTCTTATTAGAAGTCTAAAAACATATAAAAAAAAATCTCAATTTTATTTTAAACATATTTATTACCTATTTAATAATTTCGACTAATTTAAATTTTTTTTTCTTTTTTATCTTTTATTACTGTCATAGCATTTATAATTCGACATCAAGTTAGTGTAAAAAAGGATTCAGCTGATGATGGTGATAATGGAAGGGAAAAACATATAGAGCGAGATGATGATAAAAGACCTTCAAGTCGTTGTAGTCAGAAATCTTTTTCAGTTGGTTCAACATCCACTGCGTCATCAAATTCGGCGAATCCCCAGGAACCCTTAAATTTGCAAGTGATTCGTGAATGGGTTGGTTCAATCAATACTATGGTAACATTTCCGTCTATTATGACACAATCAAATGTTAGGTCACCAATTGTACAACAACAACAACACTCACAACCACATGATATTTCAATAACAAGTACACGACGACTCACTCCGACTTCGGAAGCGGGAAGTACACCAGATACTGGAGGAACTTCTAATACAACATCTAGTGTTTTAGTTGGTACAATCAATAATAATAATAGTAACAATGCTAATAATAGTAATAATAATTTTGCTGCTACATTATTAGGTATTAGACGTGATTCACCACTATTGCCGCCACCATCTCATCAATCGCCATTAGGATCATTGCCATTTCAATTTCCAATGAAATTAGAACCATTTAATTATTCAATAATTAAAGATGAACGTTTATTGAGTAATCAGCCCGGCCCAAGTGATAGTGTGTCAATTTTAACAACAATACCTGCCGGTCATAGTCCAAGTAATCGCACCACTAATATACAACAACATCCGAGCGGAGTTTCGCTGAACAACACAAGTAATTCATCTACAGGAAGTAATGTGGGGCCGGCCCCGAATGTCAGTAATTCAAGTGCTGGTGCTGTAATTGGTCAACCCGGAACTTCAACTGGTCTTGGAAGTAATTGGGGTGCATTTACATGTAACAGATGTGGTAATTCTTATGCCCGCCCACATAGTTTAAATCGACATTTACGCTTTGAATGTGGAGTAGACCCCAAATTTGAATGTCCAATATGTCACAAAAAATCAAAACATAAACATAACTTAGTTTTACATATGCGAACACATAATCATCGATGATTGATTATTGCAAATGTTGTGATTTTTTAAAATTTTTTTTTGTTTTTTTTTTTTTGGAAACCGAACAAATCAAAAAAAAAAAAAAACTGAATATAAATTTTAAAAATATTCGACTTATGCACTGCATATATTTGATAAATTTTAATTTTGATCATTCTTTATCTAATTCAAATTTCAATAACACAAAAGTTTTAAACGTATAAATGTGGACAACAAAACTAATGTGAATTCATTTTATTAGCATTATTTCTATATCGACTTTACCTATTTTTATGAATATTTTTCTCAAGGACCTCCTTTTTTTTTATTCAACTGAGTTGATATATTCAAATATAATCAGATATAATCAGAATAAAATTATATTTTATTATAATATTTATTAATAATTGTGCAATAAGTTATTAGTAGAAATTTAATTTCAGTTTTTTTTTTGTTATCTAAATTTAAATCTAAATAATTATAGAAAAGATAGCACTAGGACCTAAAGCATATTTCTTTTTTAGGAAAATAAAAAACATTAACCTTTTGATATAATTGTGATAGGAAATTTAAATTTCATTTTTATTTGTATAAAATATAGAAAACATATTTTACAATAATAATTTTGCTTATTATTGAATTTATTTTTTTGTTGATATTAAAAAAATAATGATAATAATTAAATATTTATAAATTAAAACAAGAACAATAATCATTTTTTTTTGATATTGGTTCTATAATAAATATTTTGTACCCAAATTTTAATTGGTATTCAGCAATTTTTGTTTTTTTTTTAATTAAGGCAAGTTTAGCTCAGTAATTGTAAATTTAATAATATGTATCCGATGTAATATAATGTAAAAAACCATAAATACATATTTAAGGTAAATTTAAATTGTTGAGTACACGCCTACTGGTATAAATGCCTCAGTGTGAATTTCGAAATTCTAACGCAAATTTTTTTTGTTAATAAATAAAATTACGTGCTTTCATTTTTATTTTAACAACACATTTTAATTCTTTTTTATTAATAGGAATATTTTTTTTTTTTTAAGTTTTTGATCTTGTTTGTACTGAGAAGTTTTTCTTTACTTGATCATAATTTTTGTAACGAAATTAAAAAAAATATTATAGTTATCTTGATTATTATTAATTTTTTTTTTGCAACTTAAGCAGATAATTTTAGTCAGTGAAGTCAACAGCCAAAAAAAAATTTTAACCAAATATATTTCACAATAATAATTATATTTTTGTTCTAATATCAAATGAAAAATATTCCGCTTAGAAAATAGAAACCTTTAATATCGGGCACATAAACAACATCAACAAAAACTTATTTACAACAAGCGTTTGGAAGCGATGTATACTGTAAACAAATAGTCATACTCAAGGCATTAACTGATGGCTTATTTTAAAGATATTTGGGAATAGACGAAGAGTGATAAAAGACTGTTAGCTAGTCAGAAAATAAGCTTTTTTTTCTAAAAAAAAAACAAAAACAAATATTTTATTAATTTATGAAAATAAATATTATATATGTAAATGTACATAAATACATGCATATTAAAAAGTAAAATAATATATATTTGTAAATGATCTCTTACAATACAAGAAAAATTAAATCATGAAAAGAAATAAAAATACAAGAAATTAATTCAAAATTTTATTTTTCATTCCATTTGTGAATTATAAATATAAAAATATTTTTAAAAAAAATTATTAATAATCATAAAATTAACAATATTAAGATTCAATTATTTTAGAAATAATTTTAGAATTAGAAAATTGGAGAAATTTTAAATTCTTATTTTTAATAAATACATAAAAAAAAAATTGGTTATTATAAATACATTAAATTTTATTTTTTAATGATAAGAGATAAAAAAAATCAAATTTTATGTTATATTTCATTGTTATGATCTCTAGTTATTTTCTTTTTTTTTTTTTTATTAAAGTTGAGGAAGAGGACTTTGTTATATAGAAACATTATTTTATTTTACTCTGGAACATATAATTTATTTATTTTTTTTTTCAATGAAATATAAATTTACTGCAACAGATGTAGAATATTTAATTAGGTTTGAGTATTCAGTAAGCACAAACTTTAATACATAGGTATATATTTTTTAAATTTTTTTTTCATTTATTTTGCAGGGATGTAATTACAATAATTACCCAAAAATCAGCTCACTATAGGCGCTATTTATAATATTAATTGTTAATTAACTAATATTATAATAATTATTTGGGAAAATTCGTATTTTTTTCTAACATTTTGAAAAACCATAATCATATCCGAATTGTAGATATTAATAACTTTAATAATTAGTCAATGAAAGTTATAATCGTTTTAAAGATTGCAACAAAAAACTTTATAACGAATTTGCTTTATTTATAACAACCGTCCATAACAATATGTATCTGGTTATAGTAATTTACCCTGCAAAATCAAACGTATATAACAAAAATTCAAATATGTATATAATATATAAATATGTAAACAAGTGCCTTAAGTCAAAAAAAAAAAAAACCTTCAAAAGTTGTCTTTTCTATTTTTTGGAAATTAATAGTTGAGACTTTTTTGTAAAAATTATCGATTATATTTCCAAATAAATATAAATCTCTTAGTGCTATCAAAATAATAATTAAAGTGAAAAAAAATTTTTTGAATTCAATTCAACACATTAAAATTTATACGAAATAATAAAAATTTAATTTGAAATTGATTTTATGATATTTTTTTTTTTTTTGCAAATTCATGTATGATATTATATTCATATTAAATTCAGCATGAATTTTCCATAATACATAACATAATTTACTTTTTTTTTCGTTAGATTTGTCAGTTTATGAGAATAATGAAAACGATAATGCTAATTTTAGTTAATGTTACGGCCCACACATGGGCCATAAATTAAATGACCATTAGCAATAAAGATGAAATGTTTAAATTTTTTTATTGTATTAAATTAAAATCAATTTCGAATTATTCATTTTTTTATTTTTTTATTTATAAAGAATTCTTGGTTTTCATGAAATGTAGTTTTTTCTTATTTTTTATTTTTACTTTCATGTCTTTAAAATTGAATAAATTATGATTCGTTTTACGATAATTTTGTAAATTTATCCTTACACTTATAATATATATATATATATATTTTTTTTAATAAAATTATTAAATTAAAACGGAAAAAAGAAATTGAAAAGTAGAAATCAATAGAAAATTGGAATGTGATATAAAAGAATATAGTCCTCATTTTTTTTTTATTATTTTTTTAATTATAATTTTTTTTGTTCAAATTCATCATTATTATAACTATAAATTATCAATTATTATCTTTCTTCTAATCGTTAGTTATATATTTTATTAAAATATATGTTTCAAATAGATTACATAAGTTGTTGAATATATATTAAAAAAAGAAAAAAAAATTATTATTATATGTATATTTTTTTTTTTTTGTTATTAACATTTTTCTATTACAATGTATGTACTAAAATTTTATTTTCTATATATAAATGGAATTATTATAAATATTAATATATTACAGTTAAAGCTGAATTATTTTCATATTTGTTGTACATATAATATTTGATTCAGCTGTTGGTCGTCAAAAACACTCTGACAAACGAATAGTCAATTTTTTTTAACTACATAATAAAATACACTACATTTACTTATCTAAAAATTCTAGCTGAATCATATATGAAAAAAATATTTATAAAAATATATATTATAATAAATATTCATAGATTATAGATATTAAGTATAAATAAGAATATTTAAAAAAAAAAGTTTGAAAAAATAAATGTATAATATATTTTTTTATTAATGTTAAAAATAGTAAAAAAAAAAAAAAATAATAAAAAACTTAAGATATAAAAGTGAATGGAAAAAAGCTTTAAAAGTTGTAAGTTTTTTTTTGTTCTAATATTATATTTAAATTTTCAAACATTAAAATTTAATTTTATTACCAGTTTTGATATATTTATTTAAAATAATATTTTTTTCAAAATTTTTTTTTATTATTATAGATTTATAAAAAAATATAAAATGAAAATTCTCAGTATTTATATTCGGTTGTTAATATATTATATATATTTTTTTTTATTATTGTTTTTATGAGTTATAAATTATTATCTTTTTTATTATCTTCAATATGGACTAGTCATAATTTAATCAGAATAAAAATTTTAAATAAATATATCTGCTGGTTTTTTTTTTTTTTGTTTTGCAATTTTTTGTTTGCACAAATAAAAAAAAAAAAAATTTTTTTTCTTTATAATTTTAAGTTTAAGATTGTATTACATATTTAATTTCTTTTTCTTTATATTTTCTGAGATAGAACTTTTTTTTCGGTTTTTTTTTTTTTTTTTATAAATGGAAAGGACTGTAATATTAATTTAATATTTTGAAATTTAAAAAATAAAATAAAATTAATAACAAAAATTAACAAATACTAAATATGTTAAAAACTAATTAAAATATAAGTTTTAAGAAAATATTTAAAATAAAATAACTAGCAAAAAAGAAAATTTTTCGAATTGGCGCGCATAAATAAAAAAAAACTAATAGCGAGACGAACTTATAATTTGTTTGATAATTTTTTGCATAGAAAAAAGTCAGCAATTATTTATTCTTTTATCAAAACAGTTTTTATTTATGGGAGGTATAAGAAACTAAAATAAAAATTTTCACATAACTTTTTGTTTTAAATAAATTTCCAATTATATTTAATAGCTAAATAAATATTTTATAAAAAAAATTATTTTCGACCATCGGCACATAAAATTCTGAATTTTTTACGGAATTCGTTTTTTTAATTCTTATAATTTTTGCCCTCAATTGTTTTCTTTTCATCACCATTTTTTCATCACCAACTTTTTTTGTGAAACCTGCATTCAGAAAAAATCTAGAAAACTTCAAAAAACTTAACTTTAATTACTTACTTTTTTTGTATGAATAAATTATTTTAATTTTTTTATTTTTATCATATTAAATATAAAGCCTGATGCTTTTTTTCAATATATTAATCCTGTAACAATTTTTTTTTTTATAAATATCAGAATGGCAGGAATAAAAGTTACACTATAAGTTCTAAATATTATTTATTTACAGATGAAAGTGACATAATATAGTAAATTCAATTTTCAAAATTTTTTATTTTTTAATAATTTTTTTGAAATTAACGTATAAATGTATAATAGATATTTAATATTAAAAAGGAATTTTCTAGTTCGGTTGAAATATTTTAAAATTAAATATCGCCAGCAGGTCTTTGAAAATAATTTTATAGTGATTGAATTATTTTTATACAAACTAACATATCATACAAGTATAATATTTTCTGATATATTTACATATTAATATATGTGTCTACATTTATATAAAATTATTATTTATTTTATATAATTTGCAGTTTAATGAAATATACCAATATTATTATAAAAACAATATTATATATAATGTTGAAGGAATGGTCCTTGTTTCATAATAGCTAATACAATTTAATTAAAAATAAAAGGAAAATAACAAAATTATATAAGTTTAAAAGTTGAAAATCTTTACCTTGAAAAATTACCATAATATTAAACAAGTTCAAAAATGGTCATATGCTTTAAAATAATTAAAAAATGTACCGAAGAAATTTATATAATTTTCCATCATTATATGTTTTTTTTTTTGCTCTAATTTATTTTCTTTATATACATAAAATTGAAGATAAAATTTGTTAGAGAAACATAATATGAATTCTTTATTTAATTTTTTAAAATATATTTAAAAAAAATAAAATAAAAAGGAAAAGAAAAAAATTTTTTTTTTTAATAGTTTGAAAATTTATCTTTTTAACTTCTATAAATAATATAACGTAACACAATGATCTTTAAATATTGCAGCAAATATACAATTAAACAATTTATTAAGAAAAATCAAAACCTATTGTAAAAATTAAAATTAATTTAAAAAAATTGTAAATAACTAATGAATATAATATTTTTTAAGCAAATGAATGTTGGTTTTTGTTTTGGGAAATCGAAAGCATTAGATTTTTTTTTGCTCAATGAAATTTTTTTCGGACTAACGAATAAAAAGAAAGTAAATTAAAAATTAATAGAATTTTTTTATAATAAGAAATCCTTAAAATTTATTGTTGCAAGTCAATACGAAATAAAAACTTTTTCGTACCACATTTTTTCTTAACAAAAAGATCGATTTATTGACAAAATTTGAATTTCGAAATTATGTTATTCAAATGCCGAAATAAAATTTCGATAATTTTTATATTTACTTAACTATTTGAAGCAATTATTTTTCTAATTAAAACAACCTCATTTAAAAGAATTTAAATAAATTTCTGATTGCTTATAATTGTATATATGTGTATTGGCAATATTTCAAATTAATTCTTTTGAATTTTCAATAAATTCTCCATAATTCTCTTTTTCATGCACAATAAATCTAAGGACATATTAAAAAAAAATACAATAACAAATCTAATCTGATTATAAATTAGCAAAAAATAATAATAAAAATAATTGAAAAAAAATGCGCGTGAATTAAGAGTTTTTTCTTAACAAAATTTACAAATTTAAAAAAAAATCTATGTAACAATGGAGCTGTGAATGATAAAATAAAATTGATGTGATTATTTGTGATTGTAATTAATTATTAACAAATAATTTTGATTTTTACATAACACACAATTAAACATAAAATCTAAAAAATAAAAATAAAATTATTATATAAATAAATATATTATGTTATTAAAAGAATTATATTTATTTTTCTTCTTAAAATAAATTAACTCGTACACCATAGCGATATATGTACATATATATTCAGATTATGTTTAACTATGTAAAAGTTTTGTTAAAAACTTATTTTATGCATTATCGTTTGCTTGATCTTTTTCGTCAAAACACATTTTCGCTTAAACTAAATAATTTCAAATGAACAAATTTTATGCGCCGCCGCCGTTATAAAAGGATTCTTTCTCGAATTCAATTTTTAACGTCCTTTAATTGAGAAGAAGCATAAATTGACTAAAAAAATATAATCTAAAATGTGCTATCTTATTTTCAAAAAGCAATTAATTACCTAAAAATGTCTTATAACAAAGATATCATTTGATATCAGAATTTACCTCTTCACATTTACATAATATATTATAATACCAACAATTACTAAAATTGTGAACACAACTTCCAATCTTTAACAATATCTTACTTAATAAATTTATATTCTTATATACTTTCCGTAACTTTTTTTTTTTTAAAATAACAATTTCAAATGTAATTGAATTATAATTTTTCTCTTTAAAGATAATTGACAATTGTCAACTTAAATAATTACATAGATAGCACATTATAGATTATGAACACATAACTGAAAAATAAATATAAAACAATATTTTAATTAACTTAAAATCGTAATTTTTATTTTATTTTTATAATTTTGAAAAAAAGAAAAAAATTAACGCACTAATTATTAACAGCAAATGAATTCAAATTAAAATACTATAAACAAGAAATAATAATAATGAAAACAGTTTTTAAGGTTATTAATTTTACATCGTAAATTGAGTTAATATATTTTTAATTAGATAATTCATAATTATTATATTGCAAACTGTAATTTTTCATATGAAAAAATCACTAATTTAAAAAAAAAAAAAACAGTAATATAAATACTATTTTCAATTTTGCATATAACTTTAATTTCAAAAATCTTAAGAAATCTTTACTTTTTAATTGTAAGATTATTTTAGTTCTTATTATATCTTATTATAACGTTCATAATTTTTCTTTTTATTTTGCATTTTAAATATCTGGAGTTAGAAATAATATTACTTTAGACAACAAATTATCTTCTTTCTTCTTAATTTAAAGGGATATTAGTTTAATTGTGATTGTGAACATGATTGTTTAACATAAAAAAAATTTAACTCTGGAACTTTTTAATTTAGTTTTTCCATAAAATATAAATTTAATCTAGGTAATGGGCCGTAATACTTTATTAAAATATAAGAAATGAGACTCTCCTTTTTATTAAATTGTTTTCTGTAAGTAAAATTTAATGAATTTTCCTTTTTTTTTAAATAGTTCAACCTGAATCAGTTAAAAAAATTAACCAATAATATTATGATAATTCAAAATTATGAAGTATGTAATATAATATAATATTTTCCAGCTATTTAAAGTATGTATACAACATTAGTTTTCAATTAAATCAGAAAAGTAAAATATACAATTTAAAAAATTGTTAAGTAACTCATTGCTGATGAAAATTTAATTTTGATTCATATTGTGTACAAGATGATGTCTCACTTCATTTTATGATATAAAATATGAAATAAATAAGTTTTCTTTTTATCATTATTAATCAAAAAATTGTATTAAAAAAAATTAATGTAAAATTTAACATAATATTTTAATTAATTATTTGAAATATTTTAAACAAAATGTTATTTCTATTAGTTTCTGGAAAACTGGTTAAATTATAATCACATCGAAAAAGAAATATAAAATAATGAATTATTAATTAAAAAATATAAAAAAATAAATATGTATAGTATTTAAAATTCGAAAACACATTTAAGTTTTTTATTACTTATTATTTTTTATGTAATTTTAGAAATGTAATAAAAGAAGAAAATTATTAAAAATAATAATTATTATATTATATTAATTTAAATGTAAAATTTGAAAATATCTATTAAAAATATCACTAAAAGTAATCTAAAGAGAAAAATATAAGAAAACAAATTAAAACTGGCTTGCGTTTTATTTGTAAAATATAGAATACATTATCCAATTTTCCAACAAATTATTCCTTCCTAATTTCCTTTTACATTTTTATTTTATTTTTTTTTCTACAAATAATAAAACAATTTAAGATCTTACCATCTTATAGTATCATTAATAATTTGAAAAAATCTAATATAAAATCTAATATAATGAAAAATGATCTTAATTTGTTTTATGTATTTCACTGATAAAAATAGTAAAAAACTTTTATCAGCATAAAATTTATTTTATTAAACTTTATACTAATATAAATTTTATATATTTTAGGTTCAAATCCATCTTTGAGAGGAAACTTTGGAATTACTATTTTATTGTATAAGGTATAGTAAAAATATATTTATTTAATTATATATTATTATTTAATTGTTATATATACTTTCAGAGATGAGTTATATTTAAAATAATGTGCTGTATTGATTGATGAAACATAACATACATTGATTGTGTTTTTCTTTTATGAAAAGTATGGTAGGTATATCTAATATCAGGCTACTTTGTTTCTAAAAACTTTTTAAAATATTCTACAAAAAATAAGCAGAGTGTATTTTTTTTGATATTTATATTTTGTAATAATGTAAAAGAAGCAAAAAAAAATTTTTATTATATATTTATAGGATCAAAAGTTATTGTTATTATGTGATAGCCTGTTTAGAGACCAAATTTTGACATAGTGACTTCTGTGATTTATATCTTTGAGCAATTATTATGAGTCAATTTTTCGAAAACGGTAGTACTTGTAAAAAGCATTACGTATTTACGTACATCATCTTTCTTCAGGTTAGGTTATGTAGCATAAAAAAAATATTTTATATAATGCTCAATATAAAATAATATTTTATGAACAATTTTTTTTCACGGAACCGTAGTTATGAAATTTACACTTATATCATCCATTTCCCCATTTTAATGTAAGTTAGGAATTACCATATATTTATTTAAGATTTTTAACCTTAGCATTAAATAAAAAGAAATTTTGAAAAAATTTGAATACTTTTTTTTTATCTCGAATATTATTTATCAATTTAATTGGCTTTTACTTGAATATAAATAGTTTGGTTTGATGTCTAAGAAACTTTATATTTCTTAAATTATGTCAAAAAAATTCGTTATAAATAAATGTTTTATATTCCTAAATAACTTGATAATAGAAATAAAATATAGAACATAAAATCAAAATGAAATTTTGTTTTTTATTTAGAGCTGTTTCACTTCGCGTAATAAGTTAATGCTACATAGTTTGGTTTGATGTCTAGACCATTGTTTTTGAAAAATAAGTATTTCATTTTTAGGTGATGTTATACTTTTTTTTGAATTATCAAGTGTTTTGATTTACTTATCAATATTTGTTGAACTGATTTCAAGATTGAAATTTTCAATGTTTATAAAATAACTCAAAAAGTTTTAGCGTTTTTTTTTTATTTTTTCATTTTCTTATATGAATGCTGTTAAATTAAACTAGGCATCAAATAAAATTATCCTTTTTTTCTCTTGTTCAAGAATGAAAGTTGCATTTGAATAGAGTCCCATATAAAAGAACAAACTTTGAAATCAATATATTTATTAATGGTTCAAGATGGTATTAGGTATTTGTTGATGAAAATTGAATTATTTTATTTTTTTTAATATCTATTAAATTTATTTCTGTTGCGTTTGTAGCTTAATAAATTTTATTTTTTTTTAGTTTAATAAATACAGTCGATCAGTTTTTATGTTTCTATCAAAAAATAGTTGTTGAATCTGCTTTTTTAGTTATTCATTTTGCATGGAACGCAAGAAAATATTTTAATATTTTTAGCATAATTTTGAAATAAGTAAGAAAAGATAAAAGTTAGGGTTGCATTTCGATACATTGCTTTTTTTTACTAATTCTTAATATTATAATTTTTCTAAATAGCAATATTCTCTTTAATTAAAATTGCTAGACGGTTTGAAAATTTTCATTAAAAATCAAACATTAAACTATTTGCAATTAATTTTCGTATGATTTAATCGATATAGGTCGTTTAAAACTAAAAGGAATAAACTTTTTTTATTATAAATAAATTTTTTAAATCTACTTTTAAAAATATTCTTTAAAAAACCATTAAGATTGAAAATATGATTCAGAAATTTTATAAAAAATTAAAATTTGACGTTTTATTTAGGTGGCTACAAATTGTTCTGATTTTTTATAAAAGACTGCAATTAACGCATTTACTCCAGTTTGTGATTTTGAATGGAACGAAACTTTGCTGAATTGTTTGTTAAATATTAAAAATATTTTTTTTAGTGAATTAAACACAAATTATTTTTTAAATAAGTAAATCTTGTGCGGGCTATTTAGTAATAAAATTTATAAAATAAAGAAACAATTCTTAATTAATAACTGATATTATAAATTTTATTTTCAGATATTGTTGGAATTTTTAATCAGCCTATAATGTTTGCATACGGTAGCAATGGAGAAGAAAGAGTAATTTGTCCGAATTGTAACGCAGTTAAATACAAAACCATGAGTCTGTTAAGAAGTCATTTAAAAGAGTGTGGCGTTGGAGCGCAATGTCCAATATGTCCTAAAATTGTCACACAAAAACGAAATTTAAAAAAACATTTAGAAATTCATCGAAAGGAAGGTTACAATATTGAAATGTATTTCAATGGTAGAAGATCGACTAGGTGTAAAATCGAGAAAAGTCTGGAATACGATAACGTTATCTAAATATTAGCAAAACATTTTTATTTAAAATTTTATTTTGTACACACTAATAAGGCCAAAAAATAAAAAAAATTAAAATTTTTTTTTTGTTTTTTTTTTTTTTTATAATTTTGTACATAAAATATTTTTTTAAACATTAACTTTAAGAAAAATTATATAAAATTAACGTTATTTACTTTTTAAGGGCAAAAACATAGCTCTTGCAAAGAATTAGCAACTACGTTAATAAAAAATAGTTTTGTTATTGAAAATTTTTATGCTATTATTATAATTTTATATATCTTAGCAGATATATACATAATTATTAAAGTTTTCCGAATTAAGCTTAAAGAAGAAATTTTGTGAATTATATTGTTCAATTTTTACCTATTTTATTTAATTAATTGACTTTAGATGAGTAGTTGCGGTTTCAGAGCAAGAGAATTTTTATATTTTTATTTTTAAAAATGGATTTGACTGAGAAAAAACAAATGTTAAATGTAAAATTTAAATAACTTACATTTCCAATTGACTTCCCGTTAAAGAAGAATAATGAAAAAAAAAATTTATTTTATATTCCTAAGTCTAAAACCCAACAAAATTATGGTTTATTTCACTTAATGAACTTTCTTGAATTTTTTTATTACATAGTATAATATTTCCTATATTATTTTATTAATCCCAAATTTGTAAATATAACCAGATAATAAAATAATTTTTGTTTGACTGATGATAAGCTAAATTTGCGAAATAGTAATTTTTCTGAATGATAACATATTATTAGTAATTTATGTAAAATAAGGTTTGTTAATTTTTTAATTAATTTAATAATTTGTTGCAGGAAATTTTGAAAACTAAGAATTTACCGAAATGTATTAATTAAATCTTTTAAATTGAAGTTTTAAAAGTAAATAATATATATTTTAAGTTATATATGTTGTACATTGTACAGTCACTTTATTCAAGATTCAATTTTAATTTATTTTAGAAACCTTATCAGAATGTCAGAAAAATAGCAAGCAAAATCTTTATAACTTGGACTTATTCTGATTTCTTGTGAACAAATTATTTATGACAAAAAATAGATTTATTCTAATTAATATTTATCTTTCTGTCATACAAGTTATCTAAAATTTTTAGTTATAGGGTATTAACAGAAATTAAATTAAACGCCTTTCTAATAAATTAATCAATTCTAATTATCATGTATATAAATTCAATAAAGTTCATTGGTTTTAATGTGGGTGCTATTTTTTATTGCTAATTTTATCAAATAAGGGATAATTTTAAGAATACTATTAATATTCCATTATTTGACTTCAATTCTAATTTTTTTTTGTTTTGTAGATCTATTTCCAATTTTAGGAAATTTGTTGGGTGGGAAAAACTTATCGAATACTACTTATTCAAATAATTCAGCTGGTACTTCATCATCATCTTCATTATATTTTGGTACTACTAGCGCAGCAACGGTGCAGTCAGTACAACAAAATCCATCTGTACCACCGTGTGCTATTTCTATATTAAAAACTCAATTAGAACAAAATTCACCTCCTATGAGTTATCAACAGCAATTATTACAACATTTCAATCAGCCAATGATTGTAATACCTGAAAATAAAGATTCAATTGTTAATCAATGTCCACATTGTTTCAGAAATTATTCAACTCCATCAAAATTGAAAGCACACTATAATAAATATTGTTCAAAAGAAAAAAAATTTCAATGTCGATTCTGTCCATATCGATCACGTCGTCGAGATCATGTTCTTAGACATTTAGCACGAGTTCATACAAATGAATTTGCTGAATATGAAGCTTCAGGCTTAGAAGCAGTAGTAGAATTGAATGAACATGATTTGCAATTATTAAATGATGGCAATAATGAATTTCGGGCAAATACAAATATTGAAGATGGTACAATTGATTTTTATGATGAAGAAGATGATGATGATGAATACGAACAAAAAAACGCTAATAATAATAATTCTGAACAAAACAATAATTTAAACATTGATGTGAATAATTTGCAACCTCAGGTGCAAGTAGAAGTCAAACTTGAAATAGAAGATTAATAATTGTACACCTTAGTTTAAATGGTTTATAAAAAATTTATAATAAAAAAAAAATTTGTTAAGATTAATTTTTTTTACTTTCATGAGTAAATATAAACAATTATATAAAGACATTAATTTTTGGAAACATTTTCTTAAATATACATTTTTACTATTTTTTTAATTTTATATATAATATTTCTAAGATATTTTTTTAAATTTCCTAAATTTTTATATAAAAATTTCATTAAATTTTAAAATTTTTCTATTAATAATCTGAAATAATTAAACAATTTCAAGTATGTAAATAATTGATCTACAACATAAAAAATACTAAAATATATGGTTGAATGAAAATATTTTTTATACATATTTCAGAGTTTTTTTAACATGAATCAATCATTTTATTTTGTCAATTTTCGGAGTGTTCTGTGTAAATATTATGTTTTTGTGGCACAAATTACAAATCTAAAGTCTGGTAAACCAATGCATCTACTAATATTCGTGTTTGTGGCCGAATGTTCGTCAGCGAATATACTTGCAAATCACTTGTCGATACATATCTAATTCATTCGTGAAAAAATACGCATGTGGTTGAGCAAGATAAACTGACATATATTTATAAAAGTTGGACGCACCAAAGCGAGGACTCATGTGTATTTACAAACACGCATATTAATTTTAATTTAGAATAATAAATCAAACTTAAACTGAGAAAACCATTATTTCTACAATTAATTCTACAATTATAGATCCATTAATTCTACAATTATAGATCATTTTAAGACTAGCATCTAAATTAATTGAATCAAATAAGCAACAATTTTATACATTTTTTAAATTAGAAAAAAAAATTCTATTATTATACAAATTGTAATTAAATTGATTATTTTTTTTGTATTACAATAAAAATGTTTAATTGATATGTTATTCAAAACGATGAACGGTGTTTATAAAACAAATATTTTCCTCTCTTTAATGTAATCACCACTTATCTCAAAATTAAGTTCTAGTAATGATTGGAAAGTTTAGTTATAATTAATTCTCATTTACACTTGAACACTAAAGAATTTTCTTCTTATAAATAAGAAAAAAATGTAATATAAAAAATTTTAATTAAATTTTATGTTTTTATAAAAATTTAAAAAAATGTAAACAATAAAAAGAAAATTATTTGGGATAATAAAATAAAATGTCTTTTATTTAGATGTATGCTACTAATTTTTACTTAATTTTAATTTTTAATTTTTTTTCATTTTTTAAATGTATAATATTAAAATTTATCTTTTTTTATTTTAACAGAAAACAAATTTCTTAGATTTTAAAAACTTGGCTTACATAACTTTTTTTTGTTCTTGCAATAATCGTGTTATTTTAATTTATAAGAAATTAAAACTTGAATTGAAAGTAAACCATTTTTTTAACTATATTTTAAATTTTTTAGCTACTTCAAGTATTTGGACATTAGTCGAAGCTTTACCGACATCAGATTCGGGAAGTGTACACCATGTTACACCACATCATACTGTCCTTTTACAAATTCCAGCGTCAATGGCCACCGGAGGCGGCAATATTCAATTGCAAACTTTAATACCAGCAACAACGACAACAACCGCTACAACAATAGCAACTCCCTACATTCAAAAAGAAAAATATGATACTAAGAATACCAGTTATACAGTGCAAGAGATTCACACAATTGAAGAATACAACGAGCTATCGCATGAAGATATAGAAGAAATTCATGAAACTGAAGAACATGAAGAAGAAGAAGAAGAAGAAGAGACGGTTATAATTAAACAGAGTGCACCCAGTACAGTTACCCTCACTCCATTAAAAACTAAACCAGTTCTCTCAAGGAAAGCATTGCCATTAGCAACGCAAACAATTAAAACTATTCAGTGTAAACCACGAAAAACAATTGGAATTTCGGGAACAATAACAACAACAGCATCAACTTCACCACCTCCACAGTCACAACTTACAAGATTCAAAATTGTACCTCAAACACCTATTAAGTCTAATCCTTTAATAACCATCCAACACCAACAACAAAATATTGGGAAAAAATTCAAAAAAGAGACTATTTTTGAAATAAAGGAAATTAAGGGTGAAACAGAATTTGTAAGCACTGATACTATTTCTAAAGAAAAAATCGTGAAGCGTGAGGTAACAACTGCAGATCTCCCTTATGTTTGTGATAAATGCGGAAAACCTTATAAAATCAAGGTAATTATCAATAAAATGAAAAATAATAAAATTATTACATGGAAATTTTTTGTAATGCTTTTTTCGATAAAAACAAAAACAAAACCAAAAAACTATTTATTTTTGGAAAAAAATCTCGTCCCCAATCAAAGGTTATTGTCTTTTATTTAACAGAAACAAAATCAGAAAGTACACAACTAAAATAGTATTTGAAAATGATATTTTTCGCATTTATGAGATATTTTTGAGACTTTTTAAGATGATTTCAGTCACTTTCTCTCATTTCAGCGATTAAATTCAAAATGTTAAAATTATCTTCAACCAATAACGTTGGTTTAAAGATTCCTTTAAATGAGGAAACTATAGGGAGCATAAGAAAAATGGAAAAATTTTCAATAAAAAAATTAAAATAAAGGAACAAATAATCTATTTATGTTAGAAAAAAGATAATTGAAATCTGAATACATAAAGATTAAATTTTAATATTTTTCCAAAGCTAGACTCTCTTACACATGAAAGAAGTAACAATATTAAATTTTCCAGAAAAAGTTTTTAATTTTTTTATGCTTCTCGTTATGCTTTCCATTTTATTTATCTAATCAATTAATTGAACTTATTTCGCGAAATAATAAATTCTAAACACTAAGTATTATCTAAGTTAATTATTAAGAATTAATTGGTATTATCTAATTCCTTTTTTTCCTTTTTTTTTTATCAAGGGCTCACTGAAACGACACAAAAGTTATGAATGTGGTGTTGTACCAGCATTATCATGCAGATTTTGTAGTCATCGAAGCAAATATAAATCAGATTTAAAAAAACATGTATTACAAAAACATTCAAATCAATGTGCAGAATTTGTAGAATAATTTAATTAAAAAGAAAAAACTAAAATTAATTATATTATAATTTTAGTAAAATTTAGATATAAAAATCGTTTATGAAAAAACATTTGTTATATTTTATTCCAAAAATTAAAAAAATATTATATTCATCATAATATTTTCATGCGTTGTATTATATGTAAAAATAATTTCTTTCAAATTTTTATCAATATTCATCAATGAAACAGATATGAATAATCGAAAAAAAAAAAACAAAAATATGTTAAATATTAAAACGAAGTTTCTCTAAAAATAAAAAAAATCTTAATTGTTTTCCCACATGTTCCTGTAATAAAAACAGAAAATCCAATAGAACTATTTGCCAAACAAAATTGTAAACAACTAAATATTAAAGAACATCAAAATAGACTTAAAAAAATTTCTATTTGTTTTTTTTACAAATAGTTTACAATATGAGTCTTGAACAATAACTTTAGCTTCGAAAGACTTCAAAGTTTCATTTCCGTACCAAATAGTCTGATAATATTTCTGAACATAAAAAACGTCCTCTAAGGCAGTAAGTCGTTAAATAATTTAGAAACTTTTAATAATGAATTTTTATTAAATATTTTCTGAACAATATATATTCATTAAGTAAGAGCTCTTTTGTTCCAAACAAACTATCAATCAAATTATGGATTTTACATTAAGTACTTGAGTGATGTTCTTAATATTTTAGTTTTCATTATCTTTAATTCGGTTTTGAAACTTCAATATCATTTTCTGATACAAATGGGTGTTGGTGGTAGGCTCATTTAATATATTTATAGCTTTGCAGCATGACAAAATTTATAACACAAAGAAACACATTTATTTCAAGTTTGCAAATTCTTCAATGTAAAAAAATGCAAACGATATTCAGTTCGCGGGTGTAAAAATTAAAAGTAAATAAAATTTATAATATTTAATTAGATTATTTTTGAAATAATTTTGTTGAATATCACTTTATATTTCTTTTTAAATTATTGTAATAATTTTTTTTATTTTATGTTTTTTTAGTAATTACATATTCTGAGTGCGTTTTTAGTTTAGAAATTTTTATAAAATTTTATCTAATTAATCATATACATACTTTTTATTTTGTTTTGTTTAAAATCATTTATTTTACATAATTTTTTTTTTGTTTTTTCATTCTGTTTAAATTTTAATATTTCTATGAAAAACATTATTTTACAGATTTATATTGGAATGAGCCAATGTACTTAAACCAACAATATGTGAATAATTTCCCTAAATTTAATTTCAATCAAAACAATAATAGTGATTTTCGAATAAAGAATGAATATGAACATAATAATTATTTAAATGTAAATAGTCAATGTGGTAAATGTGGCAAATTTTATTCGTCTCGTGGCATTATGTTGAGACATATGAATCATGAATGTGGAGTTGAAAAAAAAATAGTTTGCCCATATTGTCAAAGAAGATTTCGTCGAAAATGGAATTTAAATCAACACGTAAAGAAATTACATCGAAATGTTTGATATTAAAAAAAAATTGGATGAATTCTATCAACTGCGTAAAACTCCTATAATTACAAAAAACGAAGTATGTATATAATGTAAACATTTTAAAACATTAAACTCAACAAAAAAAATTCTTCCAGAAAAAATTATTTTGAAAATTTAATCTGAAGAAAACGATGCAAGTAAAATACTTAATTTAATTTTATAATAAAATAAATCTCAAACAAATGTTTAACTTAAGTATTTTAAGATTTTCTTTTTTTAATTACAAACTGTTATAGTTTTAAGAATTATTTAATTTATCTTGAAATTGATTGAAGAATTGATAGTCGATTGAACACATTCAAAATAATAGTTATAGTAATCTACGTAAATATATACATATATTTGTATACCATTACGCATACATATATTTTTTTTATTTTTTTTTCACTAATTTTTGAAATTTGGCTCAAATTTTTATGATTTTTTCTGGATCTAATAGTTATTTAAAATTTAATATGTTATGTTTGATTGGTTGACTAAATTAAACAATCAAAAAAATTATATTACTGAAACAATCTAATTTATATGAAATTATTAAATTAGAAATTTTGAACTTTTTATCTCAATTCAAGAATATATAAGATAAACGTTACTAACTCATTACAATCATGAAAATTTAAATTATACCTTATATATTTGTAAGAAGAGACTACAAAAAATGAATGAGTGTTTCTATAAACATTTAAGTTTAATTAATTTTTTACTTTGTAATGTAAATTAATTTATTAACATTTTTTATTTTGAAATTATTTAAATATTATAACAAATCATAACGAAATTCGATTACAAAATCCATTAAAAAAAATTTTAACATGAGTTAAAAATATTATATTTGAGATTCTTATATATACACTAATAATTAAAAACCGTCTTTGTTGGAGTAAAAGTAGACGTTGAAAATTAACTTGCGTGAAATGTTCTAAAACTTAGAAAGTTAAGAAGCCAACGAAAAATTTTACAGAAAAATAAAGTGTTCTGATTTCTTTTACAAAAAATTATTAAATATATATAAATTAAAAAAATAATTTGAATTTATACCTGTCTGCCGTCAGAGTGTAGAGATATTGGTGTTATTATCTTGAGTACAGTTGGTTTCATTTGTATTTAATTATTAATTAATAAGAGAAAACTTTTCAATTTTTATTTTAAAAATTTCGAATCTTAATAAGTTCAAGTAAGTTGTTGTATTAATTGTATTTAATTTTACTTAATATTTTAAACGTTCATAAACAAAAGGTAGAATTTTTTAAAAGAGGAATAATTTAACACAAACATATTTTTAGGTGGTAAAAGTTTTAATCAAGATAATAGACGGTTTTTATCTACGTACGTCAATATCACTTTTCTGTCTTGAGTTTTTGGTAATATATCTTTTCCCTCCAAAAAAAATTATTCTTTTGATGAATAACATTAAATACAAAAATGATTATCTCAAGAAAAAATTTCAAACTGAAGAAATAAATTTAAATAAAATAAATATTTGTACTTACAAAATTTATTAAAAATAAAACCAAAAAATAACAATTAAGTTTTTTAAAATCAAAATAAAATGTAATTAAGAAAGAAAAACAAATTATATAAATGTCCTCCAGAAATGCAAGAAAATCTTTAACTTTTCACGATAAATACAATTTTGTGGTAGAAACTAAGCAAAATAAGTAGTTGATTTTTTTATTACTTTAATTTAAAAAAAAATTATATAAATTTAATAGATTACTATTCTTTAGTAGAGTATAAATGTAAAATATGAAAATTAATAGATGATTATAATTTAAAATTAAACCAAACGAAAAATATGTTTTGATTCTTTCTTGTTTTCTTTTTATAAGTAAATGGAAAATTAAATTTAAATTTCTGTAAAAATTATAACCAAATTGTTTTATTTAATTTTTTTTATATCAAAATATAAATTAAGTATAATTTTAACTAGTATTTTTACAAACAATTTTCACTAATATATTTTTCTTTTTAGGGGAAAGCTCAACAGATTATGTCCACATTCATTTAATGTTAAAAAATTGAGAGACGAATAAAATTATTATTAATTGTGAAATTAAAAATAGTACTTTCAATTCTCTTTAATTCATTCTATTGAAATAAAATTCTTTTATGACGCAAATAAAGAAGGGTTAAAAATTAAATAATTTTAAATTTTAAACATATGATTTATTCCTATACCATGGTCCGTCGTCATTAAAATTTAGTATTTCATACATAAATTGTTGCAGAATTGTCATTGGTTTCGGAAACAAGAATTTTGTACCAAACATTAGATTTTTAATGGCTTACACATCAATGTTCTAATTTTATTAAAAGAAATAATTTATTCAATGTATAGAAAATTAAATATTATGTACTTTCCTAAAACCAATATTTTGTATAAAGAAATGAAAATCTAAAAAAAAAAAATTCAATAAAAATATTTGTTGTTTTTTATAAAGTTAATAGATTTTTAATAAGAGTGAAAACAAATTTTTAAATTTATTTATATAATGTTACTTTTTTAGTTGATAAGATTGCTTATGATTTAAATTTTTTTTGATAAATATTAAGTTTTTATAAAATAGATATTCGATTTATGTAAGACATCATATAATTTTCATTTTTAAAAAAATTCAGGTTTACCTAAAAAAATATATAATATTTTTTTGGATAAAAATTTTGTTAGTTTTGTTGTTTAAAATGCTAAAAATAAAGAACTAAATTTTGTTAAATTTTAATAATTCTCTGATATTACACATACAAAAAACTTACATTTTTTTGGATTAAATCAGTATTTAAATTTTTAAGTTTTTTTCCATTATTTCTACTTAAAGTTCAATTTAAATAATTTATGATAAAAAAAATAAAAAATTTTTATTTTCTTTAAGTAATTATGTTTCAACATAAATTAGGTATAATAAGATTTATAGTGTAGAACAAATATTTGTGCCGACTTTAAAAAGGTTAAGATCGCAAAGAGCTCAATTTTTTATTTCTGAACTCAAAAAAATAATTATGCTTATTATACAATTAATTGAGTCTAAAATGTTTACTTGAGGCAAAAATCAATAAATCTAAATTCCTTTATGCATAATAATTTTTTTGAGTTGAGTAAATAAACAATTAAACTCTTTGATAGCTTAACTTTTGTATGTAAAATCGGCACAAAAATTTGTTCTACTGAATAAATCTTGTTATATTTAACTTATTAATTTATGGTTTTAATGAAGAAGCGCCTTAGATTAATAGTTTTCGGCAAATAAAATTACAAACCGTTTTAATTATAAAACAAAATCATAGAATTTTTTTTAATCAAATTTAGTTTTACACAATTTGTTTTAGTTAAATTTGTATCACAAAAATTTGTTAGTTTTATTTTTTGTAGTAAACAATTTTTTTTGTATTTTTTTCATTATTGATGTTGGAAAATAATTTTATCATCCCAAATGTCACAGAATTCATATGCTCATTTGTCTCTTGAATTTTTTTTCATCAAAACAGGTGGAGCATATTCCCATATAGTGGAAAATTATTGGAATTCAATTATAAAAACAAATTTTAATGAATGTTCACAATTCTTGCCAATGCATCATAATATTCAATCAAAGATACAGCAACATCAAACATTAACAGTTCCATGTTCTAATAATTGTGGTAAAATATATTCATCAACGGCAACAATGCAAAGACATCTACGTTTAGATTGTGGAGATTTTAAAAAATTTATTTGTGATATATGTAAAAAAAGTTTCAAACGAAAATACCATTTAAAAAGACATTATAAAACACACATGATCAATTTTGATAACCTTAATCATGATAAAAACTATATTTTTAATAATCAATATGATGACAATAGTAAAATTACAATATTACCAGATCTTCCCGAAATTAAAATTGAAAGAGATGAATGGAAATGCAATTTATAATGAAGAACTTAAAATTTTGAAAATACATTTATTTTTTATAAAAACCAAAGCAAAAATGTAAAGCTTAGCGAGTAGTATTTTATTTATATGGATCAAGTAACATTGATTGTATTATTTACAAAAAAATTGTTTAAGTGAATTTTTCTAAATCCAAAACACTTCTAAAATACTTATACAATATACAGTAAACTATAAATTATAATAAATAATGTTTTACAAATTAATTAAATTGAAACTTTGAAAGACTTAATTATTGAAAGATATTAGACATATTAATAGTATTTTCGAAATAATTGGAACACGTTTTTTTCCAATCATTCCATTAAATGTAAAATTTATAATAAAATAACGCTTGAATTATAAATAAAATTATTTTTTATGTCTTTCACAGGCTTTATTTACAATAATCATAAAATTTATAAATTTTATTTTTTGCTATAATCAACCTAATGTTTTTTTATTCATGCAAAAATAGATTCAATTCAAATAGTTTCAATCACAATATAATATTATTTTTTTTAACTTATCTCGCTAAGCTTAAACATTTATTGAAATGTAATAAACCTTTCAAAGATTCTGTTATTATTAAATTAGTGTAAAATATCAAAAAATTGTTTACCAAAGGCTTTCTCTTTTTATTAAATTTAAAATGATTATAAATTCAAAAAAAAAAAGACAGAAAATAAAATAATATTACTCTTAAAAATAAAATAATAATTTATTTTCAATGTTTTTTTTTTCGTTTTGTTTGTAAATATATAAAATTCTTAGAGTAAAAATAGAGTATTAATTTTCGAAAACAATAGGATATTTTTAGAAGCCATGGTGTAAAAAAAGTAAGACTTAAACCTATATTGTCTTATAAAATTGCATAACTTTACTGCATCAACAATCATGACTAAATAATTTTAATTTTAGTCACATAAAATATTAAGATTTTATTTTTAAATTATCATTTTTTTACCACCAATATTTCAAATATGAATAAGAAAATTGTAAAATATTCTGCTTTTGGTATATTTATAACATTTGAATAATAAAAAAAAACAATAATTTTAAAAACAAAAATTTATAAGAATTTATAAATAAATTTTTTTTTTTTCAGATTTAACATGGAGCAAAGTTCTTAACCAACAACTACTAACAACAAAAAATGGTTCTTCAATTATTATTCCGAAATATCCTGCAATTCATGTTAGATCGGACGCTAGTCTAAAAGGATTCAATTTGCAATCTAGTGATATTAAATCCATCTCTTCAAATTCTAAAATTGTTAAACAACAGCAGCAGCAACAAAAGCTTCAATTATCAGTAACAGAAAATACAACAACTACAACATCAACGACATCAACAACCACTGTAATACCCATAGTTCAGAGCAGAAAATCATCAAATAATCAAGACGGTGCTATAATAGCTTTACAACAATTAGCTTCGATATCCTCAGCTAAAACTTTAGAACGTATTTTACCGGGATTTCCAAATTTAACTCAAAGTGCTATTGCTGCTGCATTAACTACTGGTAGCGGCGGCTCATCATCACCGTCAACTTCTTCAATCACATCATTACCATCGATACCCAAATTATTAGGAAATAAAAGAACAATATATGATGGGCATAGATGTCCATTGTGTTCACGAAATTACCGTTCTCAAGCATTTTTAAATGAACACATGAGAAAAGAACACAGTGTTTTAATTTAAGAATAGATCTTAATAATTTTTAATATTTATTTTTTTTAGTATTATGTGCCACTTTATAGGATCTTTAATATAAATTTAATTGCTTAAAAATCATAATATCGTATAGTGATCTTGTTCTAAAGATCATTAAGTTTTAGCTCCTTGAATATAATAAATAGAAAAAAAAAGGCTTTAAATAAATATATGTGGCACAAACACTCAAAAAAATCGTTTAAATTATTCTTAAGTCCTTTTATGCTACTTAAATATACATACACTATTCAAAGTTGCTAATAAAAAAAAATTCAATATTTACCAACAAAAATCTTCATACCTACTTTATTTATGGGGATGTGGCCTTATTCGGAACCAAATATTTTATTTTCTATTATTATGCTTAATTTTTAAATTTGTGAAAATATTGAAACTAGGACATTTACACAATAATGTATATGAATAATATTTTAAATTTCTGTGTATTAAAATCATACTAGTACACATAAAATATTTAAATTGAATTTAAGTTAAAAATAGATATCTACACGAAAAAATAAAATTATAAACTCAAAAAACGAAAAAAAAATTATGATAAACTTTATCGATTGATTTTTATAAATTCATATTACAGATACAAAACTCAAAAAGTATACGTCGGATTGACATGAAACTTTCAGACAATGTGTTTCTCGGCAAGTGGAAGGTCATACGAGTAATAAAATTTTAATTAAAAATAAAACTAACCCCTTCAAATTTGATCGTTACTAATCCGCTATTTTTTCACGTATGGGTGTGCGATAGACCATCCCTACATCATATCCAAACGCGACTAACTCGCGAAAATTATAAATTAAAAAAAAAATCATCCCCTTCAAATCTGATCGTTACTAACAACATGCGAAATCGCAAAAAAACCCGCGAAAACGAAGAAAAAAAAAAGTTTTCGGGTACAGGTATTTCATAGACTCCATCATATTGAGTCGCGACTAACTTTCGAGCATTACAATAATAACTAGTACTCAAACATACAATGAAAATAAATATTATATGCGATGTAGCGTAAACCAGGGATCAGTTATAATCTATCTATATAAATAAAAATTAAATGCTGTTCGTTGGTACGCATAACTCTTGTTAATTAATATTAGTCTAGAGCGAAACAACGTTCGCGTCGGGATCGACTAGTTACTTACTAAAATAAAAACAATATAAAATCCTCAATAATTTTTTTTGTTATGATTTTAAAATTTCTTGAATGATTCTTAATAATCAAAATTTTTTATGCAAGTGATCTATAATATAAAAAGACTTGAAATTTTAAACAAAATAAAATTGATAAATTAATGGTTTCACAATAATTTTTTCATGACTCTATAAATTTTAATAATGAAATATCTAAATGCATGTAAATAATAATAATAATCAGATTAATTAAAATCGTAAAATAAAAATATTGTGATTAAGCTATTAAGAAAACTTACAAAAATTTAATTTAAAAAACCACAATTTTTTATCAAAAGTAATTTCATTGAGTTCATATTTTTTAATACTTTGTTCGGAATTGTCAAATTTCTTGCACTTATCTAGTATGAAAAGTACTTTTAAAAGTAGAAATTTCCACTTTTTTTCCGGAATTATTTTTAGGTGCGAGCAAGGTATAACTAACTATTGCTTAAGAATACTAAAATGAATATCAGTTCCGTACAACTTTTATTTTGTATATTTGAAGATGTTAGTAAAACAAAATTAAATACATGATAAATTATCAAATATGGAAAGAGTTTAATATCGTTTTACTAAGGCCTTCAAGTAAAAATACCAAAAAAGTGCAAAAAAATGTTGTATGAAGTTGACTATCTTTGTGTATTCTTAATTAATGGTATAACTTACAATTAAGAGAATTAGATCCAATATTATTTCTATAATATTTAGGTTAAGTACGTGAATATTTGATAATATTTATCAAATAAAAATTTCTTCAAAATAATAGTTTAACCTCAAAGTTTTATTTTTATTGAATGCTTTATTGAAATTATCCAAATTTTCTTTCAAAATATTTTTCTAATTATATTACATATTATTAAAAGAAAACCATGCTAAATGTACTCTTTGGGAAACTATTTTTTATTTTTCATTTTCAAAATTTAAAGCCCTTATAAATGCATATTGTTCTAAGAAAAACATATATAATTTCTTATAATGATGGCAAAATAATTTACATAATAAATATTTGTAGAATATTTTTGATATTTTACCATCATGCAGAAGAGTTTTAAATTATAATTCTGATATTATTAGAGCAGAAATATGGCATAAGAATTATTTAAACATTTTTAACTCTTCCATGGTAGTAAAAATTAAACAAGAATTAAATAAATTATTATAAGTTAAAAATTAAAAATACGATTAAAAACTATTAATCTTTTTCTTATTTCCTTTTTAAAGGAAACGTAGAAAATAAATTGTTTTTTTTTTTTTTTGCCATTTATTAAGATGTTCTCATTTTTTTAACCCTGTTGAAAATGTACTAACTTCGTAAAAAAATAAAAAAATTACATTATTTCCTTTCTAATCTAAGAATAATTATAATTTATATTTATTTAATTATATATATTATATTATATTCTATTATATTATATATTATATAAATTGAAATTATTTTATTTGAAAAAATACCTACTATATGCAAAATTTTATGGTATTTAAATGATTATTGTAATAAAAAAATAATAAAAGTGGAAAAGTCAAATATTGAAAAATATATATAAATAAACAAATTTTGAAAAAAATAAATAAAAAAAGTTTTAATATTATTTTTATCTTCATTAAATTTTAAATTTACGAATGTTTTCCATATATTGTCACTATTTTTTTATATAATTATTATTTTCATAAAACTCACTTTTTTATTTTTCTTGTTTTTTTCAGGCTTATTAGAACTTCAACAACGTTATCCATGTAATATTTGTGGAAAGAGTTATTTACGTAAGCCTCATTTAAAACGACACATGCAATTTGAATGTGTGGATATATTGCCAAAATTTTGTTGCACAATGTGTACATCTAAATTTCGTCGAAAAGAAGATCTAAAACGTCATTTATATAAACTGCATATGATTCAATGCAATCGGGATACTGATTTATTTATAGCCGGCTTAAGTTATCCAATGGGCACAATAACCAAATCAACTTCGCAACAGCATCAACAACAACAACAGTCTTCATCTTATTATAATTCATATTTTTAAATTTATAAATATTATTTGTATTTTTCTCATTCTATAGAACTCTAAGTTTCCGTTTCTTCAATTTTACGTATAATTATTATATTAAGTGTTTAAATTGTGAATAATTTTATTTATAGAAAAAAAAATTTAATAGTAATATTTTTGTATCAAAAATATAACATGTCGGTAATATGTAATGTGAATTCTTTAAAATAGTTATTTAACTAAAATGTTTGTGATTCTCTTGTTTTTCTGCTTAGAACTCTTTAAGAGTGAATTATTTTAAATAATTTTAGTCTTAGAAGAAAACTTTTTTTTTATATATTTTATATTTGATTTCAATTCACTTAATTTTAAGACTTATATTTTATATTTCCTTAATTATTATTTTAAATCAATCATAGTAGTTTATATCTTGATAAATCGTAATGAAATGTCAATTCTTCTACTTTTTAAACAAAATTTATATATTTTTTTTTATTTATTTAAATTGAAATAAGACTGAATTTCCCTAAGTTAAGTTTAAAAGTTTAACAAGACAAATTTTAAACAATTATTAAAATACTGAATATTTACTTAATCAAAGAAAATGTTTATTGAAAATTTGTAAAAATCCTAATAAATATTACCCTAAGATAAAGGAAAAATTTCATTGAATCATAAAATAAATCATAAATTTATAATTATATTGAACTTTTGAATTCAGATAGAGAAAACAATTAAATAGATATATTATTATCGTTATTTCATTTATTATATAATTTTAAAAAATATAACAAAAATATAAACATTATTTTTATGAAAAAAAAAATAGATATAATATGTGTTCTTTTATTATAATTTTAATATTCACAAGTCAATCAAAAAGCCTTAGAGATTAAAAATATGGATACCCTTTTTTAATAGGTGAGTAATTAAAAAATATTACATTTCTCAATACTAATATTTTATTTTATTTTTATTCCAGGTCAGATCAATAAAAAGTTGAACTTCCTAGAATTGTTGAAGAGATAACAATAAATTATATTTATGATAAAAATAATTTCTGGAATTGTATTATTCACTGCCAGCCGTTTTAGTGGTAAGTAAAAGTTTTACGATATCTATGAAATTTTAATTAAAGAAGAAAAATATAATTCTTAGAACATCGAAATAAAATTTTATTTCAAAGAATTATCTAAATGTATAAAAAGTTTGGAATTTCAACAAACTTGTCTATTTCTTGGAAATTTTAAGTGCAGAGTTACAACATATTTGTTGAAGTTTAACTAAATTTTTGAAATAAAAGATAAAATTTCTCATTATAAAAGAAGGGGTCTTAAAATGTTCAGTATCTTTCTTCACCACCAACTTAAAACCGTTTTAATATATAAAATCTACTGATTGGAAATTATAGTTTTCAAATATTGAAAATGTCATATTAACTTAAGTGTGAGATACAATAGCTGAAAAATTCAGCCTGCCTTAGCTTTTTTTTAATGTGTATGTTAAAATTCGTGTAAAACACTCGAACGTTACACGAATTTTCATACACATCCAAAATCGATTAGGCAGTCTGAATTTTTAAGCTAGAGTATCTCGCATGTTAAAAATATACATATTGTCAATTTCATATAAGAATATGAAATCTTTTAATACTTAATGATTTTGAATATCTAATAATAATATAGAATATAAAATAAGTCTCTAATTAAAAAAACATAACAAAAAAAAATTTATTAGATTAAAAAAATTTTTTTTTTGCGTCAAGGGCGCTTCCATTTCATTCATTAAAAATATATATCATATTAAATTCAAAAAATTAATAGCATGCATACAAAATTATAAATAATAAATTTTCTGTTGTTCCATGAATTCTTCTTAGACAAAAAACTCATGCATAAAAATATTATAACAAATTTCGTTATATACATATGTATATATACAATATAAAATATATTTATTCTGAACGTGCATTTATTATAGTTTTATAAGATTAGAAACTTCGATTGTATGCGTGATAGACGAAAAATAATTTCAAACTTAGTTCCTTATACACATAAAATAAAATTAGGGAAAAAAAGCCAAATAAAACTTACGAAAAAAAAAAATATAAAAATCAAACGCTTCAATTCTGAATGCAAGTGATTTCCATCTATTAAAAAAAAAAAAATTTATTATTCTTTCTTTTTTTTTTTCTAAAAATATCTTAAAACCCAAAGACCTAAAAACATAGAAAATAAAACTAGATATTTTAATGTGCATACCGTTAAAAATGCACGCACATGTTTAAGCATAATTCCATAATTCCCAAATTTAATATAAAAAAAATCTCTACCTATTATATACAATTTTATTTTTTTCATAATACATGTAATTTCAAACTTTTTTAGATGTATTTTTCTTTAGAAAAAAATTTTTTTTTTTGTATTTAGAATAAAAACATAAAAACTCATCAATTTTGATTGCTTAAGCACATACAAAATCCCTAACAATTTTTTTAAATGTATATAAAGGGTCTCTTACGATTGAACTTGAAAAAGTATATATCGTTAGATAGATCGAACTAATGGATCTAATCTTATTTTATTATTTCATTATAATTTCATAATAATTTTATTTCATAATTTATGTTGAACAAGAGAAAAACCTATACATTAAACTTTTAATATTATTTCTGAAAAGAAATATTTGATAAGAAAAAAATTTGAGCCTAAATAAGTTCGCAATGCAACCTTTGTTCCCTAAACTCTGTCTTGCAAAAGAAATCTATGGTTTATGTATGGTCTAACTAAAGTCAAATCTCTTTTCTTTTTTTTTTTTTTTTTTAAACGCAGGTATAATATTGAATTATTTATTTTTCAAAAGTTTTAAAAAATACACGAGAAAAAAATATTTTTCAAAAATTAAAATACAAAAAATTGAATGAACTGATGCATTAAAAAAAAAAGTAGACATTTTTAAAATATTTAGTTTTATGGAATTTTTTTTAGACTTTTCCTTAGTTAAATAATAGTGTGGTTAAGCCCACCATGACTAGAAAATATTTTTTATTATTCAAATTTTTTAAATAAAAAAAAAAGCCATTATTAAAATTAAAACTTTCTACCTCATTGAAATCTTGAAGAGTTGAGTTAATTCGAGACAACCAAACTAAATGCCGGGCATCTTTAAAAGTTAAAGGTTATAAATCTTGAACTGTCGTTTTTTTATATAATGCTTCATAGGATATTTGATAAAATCTATGAAAATATTTTTATTTAGATTTCTAAAAACAATTTATTCAAAAACTAAATAAAATATTTGATTAAATTTATTACTTAAAATTTATTTTTAAATATTTAAATTACTTTTTTGTTAAATATCGTCTTTTTAGATTTCAAAATTTCTTGTTATTAAAAACAAAATTTTAAAATTTTTATCAACTCTAATAGGCCGATAGTATCCGAAAATCACTGTAAATAGAGTACAAATCTAATTTCACAGTAAGTTCGAGAGTAAGCATATTAGAATCAGATATTTCCAAAATTTTGAATATTGATATTTTCAACTAAAAAAAAAAATAATATTTTAGTGAAAAGTATAAAATATTGTTGGCAGAAATTCTCGTTTCCAAGAATTTTAAAAATATGCTATAATTTATTTTTTTTGGTACATTGTACAAATATTCATTTTTTTTTTTATTTATTTATTTATTCTTTTCTAGAAGATAACCGAAATGCATTTTTAAGTTTTCTAAGAATTTCTCTAAAAATTTTTTTTTTTTTCCTGTTTCATTATTATTATATGCCTCTATATCTTTCTCTATAGTCTTATAAAGTCCCAAAAATCTTATCTTGCTGAGGGTGATATATTATGAACCAAAAAAAAAAAAAAATAATAAAAATAAATAAAAAGAAAAAACCAATACATGAATAAAAAGTTCTATTAAAGCCATTTAACTATATTAAACTTAATAATACGGGTTTCAAAATAAGGACTTAAAAAATTTTATATATATGTAATATCGTTGTTGTAATGTGATTATCAAACGAACAAAGAATTTTAAAAGGGTCTGCTTGCATGTATACTAAAAAAATACATAGAGAATATTTATGCTTTTTAAATGAATTTTATCTATTAATTCTATACAAAAAAAAATCTAAAATTTTACACAATGCTGCCAGCCAGCATTATAATGCAGGAGCATTTATATACACGAAGGAAAAAAAAAAGTTTTATCAATAAATTTCTAGTTTTTCTCCCTTTGTTTATTTTTTTTTTCTCAAATTTTTATGTTTGTTGCACTATTGCGTGTTAAAGTAGTTGTGTAGACAAAAAATACCAACTACAATCAAATGAAAAAAAAAAACTTATGTGAATTTACATTAAAAAATTTTATTTTATTAAAAAAAAAGCATAACATTTACACCATGTTAAAGTTAAACAATTTAGAATTTTTGCTTTTGATAAATTCTAGACTTTTGTTGTTGGGCACAACATAGTATTTCCTTGTTTTTGGGTTAATGGAAAATTGTTATGCATTTATTTAGAAGCTTCAATAATATGTTATATTCAAATATTTTTTAACATAAAAATATGCTTCATATGTAAATAAAATTAAGTAATCTCTATGTGTATTAAGTTATATTAAATTTTTGCAAATATAGTTTCGATTAGATGGGTATATTTAGGGTGCGATTGCTTCAACAAACAATTATCACCTTCAATGAATATTTCAAAACTGGATTGTAGCCAGTGCTTCTTAAACGATAGTAAATTTCTAAATGAATAAGAAAATTTAAACTCATAATTATGTTATAAATATTTTTTCATAAATAGATTACAAAAACAAAAATATTTTACTATGTTCAATTGAGAAAATTGCATTATTATAAACACTTCTTGCATATTATGTACACTGAACTGCTATTAACATTACGAAATATAAATCTGATATTTTATTTCTATTCTAAAAAAAAATAAAAACATTGATTATGTTCCTAACATTAATGCAATAAAAAGTATCTTTTTTTTTATTTTATATTATATAGAAAGCGGCAAAGTCTATTTTTGTTTATTTATTATTGCTTTATTTCTACTACTAGTGCAGTATGTGTAAAGTACTAATATTCTATATAAATTTAATTTCTAAAAATGAAATTTTCAAGATCAAAAAGGATACAAATGCGTACACAAACATTAAAAAAAATAAATACATTATAAAAATAGAATATCTTTTTTTTTCAATGCAATTTGTTTTCTTCTACCTGCTTAACTTTCAAACGGCTGCTTTATATGATTTCTAAGCTTAAAATAAATATTAACAAATTATTTATGTAAAATCTGGTTATAAGTAAAGTAATCTGAATCAAAAAACAAAAAAATTAGAGAAATTCGAATATGAATTTTTAAATATAAATTTTAAGATCATATTAAATAATATTTTATATATACTATGAGTAGGTACCAACTATTTTTTGTAAGATATTATGAAACATTCAATAAACTAAGGAATCAGGGTACTATAATTTTTTTATTTTAATAAATTTTGACATTTTTATTTGATTAAATCGAAATTTGTTTTCTTTTTCGAAAGATAATGAGTACAATTTATCCCTAAAATTAAATCAAGAACTTATTGAAATTTTCGCTACATACTATAAAATTTCAAAATATTTCGGAAGTATTTTTAATTTTTCTTATTTTAAACTTCTAAAGAATACACTATCTAAAAGGTTATAAAATCTTCAACAACAACAATAACAACAAAAAGGAAAAAATTAAATTTGTTATGAAAAAGTTACGATGAAGTAAATAATTCAATCAATTTTAAATTCTCTTCCTGTTGTTCCTGAGGATTTGGTCGAATATTTTTAAACTTACGAGTCATCAGATTATCTGTTGTAACTGTTGTTATAATAAAGTATCTTAAAAAATCAGTCATGTAATAATTATGCATTATATTTATTATAATTTTTGTACGTACATATAAAAAGGTATAAACATTCATTCATATTTCCCTTTTTTTTTCAATACAATCATAAATTTAAAGTTTTTTTTTTGTATGTTAAATGCTTACAATTTTTATATACATATTGGGATAGGTTCGGGATTATTTTAATTTCATGTTTTATATTATAACTTCAATCGTAGAGCAGATGTTAACATAGAAAGAAAATTTTTTAGGACTTTTATTTCTTTTTAAAATTTAATTTCAATTTTTTTTTTTAAGATTTTAAAGTGCTTGAACTTTGGAAAATTTTGTTTTTATTTTTAAATTTTAATAAATTGTGTTTCTAATTTCAACCAAAAATTAACTATATTTATAAATCGAATTTTAAATAAAGTTTAAAATGTTTGCTAAAAATTTAAAATAAATAAAATTGAAAATTTCTCTACAATATTATAAGTTTATAAATGCAAATAACATAAAAATATAAATTGAAAAAAAAAGTGAATATAAATTTTGAAAAAAAACTGTTTATTTTTGTGGTCTAAACAAGTACAAAGATACTTGTTAATTTATTAATTTCAAAGTTATACAACATAATATGCAGAATAACAAACATCCTGGTTGAGATACTGATATTGCTATTATTTTTATGGCAAGTGAAAATGAGAAATCGTTTCTCACCGGATGATGTTTATTTTCTGCTTTTTCTAACTTTAATATCTTTGAATTAAACAAAATAATAACAATATTTAAAAAAAATATGTATATTATTATGTACATATTTAATATAGAATCATAAATTGATCTACATTAAGGATTTTTGTCCTTTGAATTTTAAAAAATAAAATAAATATCTTTTGAAAAACGTTTAATAAAATATTCTCTAATTAATTTTCAAATAAAATAATGAACTAAATTTTATGTAATATATGAACCGTTCACTGAACAAATCGATTAACTCCACTTGTTAAACAATCTTAAACTTAAGTGTAAAAGCATTTGGTATAGTCATAATTATTTATATTTATATAAATTTTATCAAAAATTAGAGGTTAAAACTCTTAAACGACAATAATTTTTATTTGAATTTATATTACAAAAGGAATTTTAAAAGCCAATGCATATTATTTCATCGCATTTCTTTTTTTTATGGAGTAATTGATTTGTGCAATGAAGGGCCCATATGACGATGACTAAGATCATAAATATTAGTAACAAACTTGCACTTTTCCAAACAACATTTCATTCATATGAAAAATAAAATTTCAAAATTATCTTAAACTTGAGCGAACTTTAATAATTATATAATAGGAATATTAAAATTTACAATTTTTTCACCATGTTCCATTATTATAAAAAAATATATTTTTTTTTTAAATAAAAATATAAAAAGTTTCAGGGGGATAATTTCATTTTATTTTCATTCACAATTTATATTTGGATAACAAAAATAAAAGCAAAATAAAATAGTATTATAATTTCTGTATTCTGCTGTTGTACACCATAAGTGGCCGCTTATTCTTAGAGAAATATTATAAATATTTATATACAGTATTTACACATTATATGTATTTTGTGTTTTATATATGAAATAAGAAAAAAAATATTTCCCCCAAATAACTTTTTTTTATTCTGTTTATTTTTCAAAGTCAAGGTCAATAATTTTAAATTATTGAACAAAAACTAATTATTAAATGAATGTATATGAATACACATTTATGTATATAATAAAAAAGGGTCTCCCTTTTTGTTTTTCTATTTTATTATTTTTCATATTGCTCTTTATATTGTTTTTTGTACAAATTTATAATAATGATAAAGCTTTTTTAAGTTATCTTTTTTGGACGTCATTAAATAAATAATAAATTCTCGCTGAGAGCCAATATTGATTGAAGAATTATTTGTTTTAAAAATAAAACGATTTCTTGAATTAAAATTGTTAGCAAAATCAAAGAAATAAAATTCACAATTTGGAAGATATTATGTAGATCAATAATTTAAAAAATAATAATTTATGAGAGAATATCATCATCTGTCTGGACATAGTTCGAAATATCCAGTTTACATTAAATTTGACCAAAAATAAATTTTCCTTTTCAAATTCGAATTTTTGAAAACTTTTTTAATTTAATTTATACAAAAATATTATTAATTTTTTATTTTTTTTGTTTCATTACAGATTTTGATTTGTCATTGGAAATTTTCTTCATAATTTTGTATTCTATAAGTTTTCAATTTTTTTAATTCATCTAATTAATAAAAATATTTTGTTTTTTTTTTCATTTTAGGTGTTATTTTTCATTTCAATCAAAAATTTTCATCTTTGAGGTAAAGAATTATACATAATATTGTCAAAATAAAAAAAAATCGCTTTTTATTAACATGAATTGGTTAAAGGAAATTCATAATTGTTATGCTAACAAATTAATTGGAAAAGCTTGAAATTTCTTTTTATTGTTTATTTGCTACAAAAGACATTTAATACAAAATTTGGTAAAAATGTCAGTTGTTCAAATTAAAAATAGAAAGAAAAAAAAAAGGATGGAGGTATACGTTAATTTATAATAATTTTTTTTTTTTTAAAAGCAAACGGCCCATCACATTGTTATCATCATCATCATCATCATCATCATCACAAATTTGTGTACAAAATATAATTCATTTCATCAAAAAAAAAAAAAAAAATTCAATAATTATTTTGGGACTTTTATTTTAAAATTTTTATTTTATTTTTTTTGTTTTTGCAGATAAACTAACAATTTAGAAATGAGGTTGAAATGAAAATTGGTGGATTTCTTTTTTTATTAAATCATTTTTACTTTATTATTTTTGAATTATCCTTAATTATTTATTGCAATAGCAATCTCATTTTGTTTCTTATCCTTGTTATTGAATTTCTCCTGTATTGTGTTGTTGTGTTTTTTGACGTTCGAGTTTATAAATTTGCTTTAACGATAAAGTTTTACATTTTATTTGAACGAAGTATAATTTACCATCCCTTACTAAAATTTTCTGCGAAAGAGATAAATTAATTTAAATGATATAAATATAATATATATTATTACAATTTAATTTAAGAACTTTTTAATAACTTTTTAATAATGTAAACGTAGAATTAAGGAAAAATAAAATATTGAAAAATTGCACAATTTTTTTTGTTAATTTTTTTATGTTTAAGTTTTTTATTTTTCGTTATTTATAATTTGTATATATTTATTCTAGCTATTTGTCAAAAAAAAAAAAAAAAATACAACAAATTCGAAAATAATTGGATTATTTAAAAACAATAGTAAAAATAAAAAAAAAAATTAGTTTATTAAACCATTTTTTTTAACTAAATTACTTGTAAAATTTTAAATTTTATTTTTTATTCTTAAATTATAAATATAATTTCTTTTATACCTACATGATTTGTTTTATATCTACTTACTTATTTATATTCTTATCATTTCTACAAAAATATTTAATATCATCAAAAAAAATTTAAACTGCTGTTTCGATCTAAAAAGAAATATATTTCGTAATACACATATCAATGTTTTTATAAGTAAGCTGAAATCCAGGTTTTAAAATAATCAGTTAATAAATTTAAAACTATCTAATTTGTAAGTTTTTATTTTGTAACAGAAAGGTCACAATGTTTATGAAAACATAATTTAAAGAAACATCATAGTAGTATTATTATTATGGTAATGCTAGTAAATGTTTACCATCAATTATACTTGTACTAAATATTCTAGTCTAGAGTTTAATTTCACTTTTTATTTTTATTGGCATGTTTATCATTATTACATACATTTATATAAAAATAATTTTATTTTATTTTTTATTTACTAAAATTGTTATACTAATCAAATTAAAGAATCGCTTTTTTCATCAAAAACAATTTAATAAATTTTTAGTTTTAGTCTCATTATTCTCATGAAATTAATATTATATTTTTATTTTTCATCAAATTTAAATTTATAGATTTACGAACAAATGTTAAAACTTCAACCCCACGGCAACAAATCTCGGTAACTCCTCATTCAGTTCAATCGTCACCAATTATAATAAATAATTTTAACAAGAAAAATTTAAATGGGGGTAGCATTAATGGAATTGCAGCAATTGCAGCAGCTGCGGCTGCTCTTAGTAACGGTAGTATTGGTAGTAAATCACCGCTTCCACAAATGGGCTCAACAATTGCACCGATATTAACGCAGGTCCAAAAGCCTCTTATAACACCTCAACAACAACAGCAGCAACAACAACACCAACTAATGTCCGACGTATCCGATATGTTATACGAGTTTTATAAATCAAACGCAGCAAAAGCTCCTAAAACAATTAAACTGGAAAAGCCTCGCCAGCAATCACCATCCTCTGCTGATGGTGCCGCTACTATTGTTACATCTACACCAATTTTAACAATAATACCAACGAAGCAGCAGCAAAATAAAGATAGTGAACCTACATCAACAACATCTATTATGGCTTCAAAAAACGTAAATGGTGATGAAATGGCAGCGAATAAAGAATTAGCTAAGAAATTAAATGCGCCGTTTCATCCAAGAATTAAATACTCAAACTTAAATAACAAACAAGTAGCTAATACTCCAACACCACCACCGATACCAACAACAAATGGTAACAATCAACAATCAGTAATTACGTCATCACCAACTACTACGAATATAGTAACTACTGCATCAGTTGTAACACCCAAACCTCCGATAATTGTTGTACCATCTACGGTAATACAATCACCATCGGCCTTAAATTTGCCTACAGCCCCAGCAGCGGCTGCTCTGGCAGCAGCTCTTTTTCGTGACGGATATCAAAACTTTACTCAACAAATTCGTGCACAAGAGCAATTATTAAAACAGCAACGTGATGCAAGCAAAACTGATACTGCTGTCGGACCACCGCAATTTCCTCCTAAATATATGAATAATTTTTTACGAAAAGATAGTCGCTACTCAGAAAATGATGATCAATCAAGTTCAGATGAACGAGAAGATGATGAAGAAGATGAACATCATAAGTATCCAGAAATCGATGACATTCACTTAATCGAAGGTTCTAAATCTGGTGCTGCGGGTAATGTGAGTGGCGGCACGAATAACTTTTCAAATAGTGATCAATTATCAATTTCAATGGACACTGATTATATGTCAGATGAATCACATAAGTATTCTATGATTGCTGCACATGCCTTACGTAATTTAGAATATTCTTTGGATTTTAATAATGGTGTAAACAATCAAAGTGGCGGCGAAGGTAGTGAAGAATCGTCATACAATTGTAGACATTGTGGTAAGAAATATCGATGGAAATCAACATTGCGCCGTCATGAAAATGTTGAATGTGGTGGCAAAGAACCGTCACATCAGTGTCCATATTGTCCATATAAATCAAAGCAACGCGGTAATTTAGGTGTCCATGTCCGTAAGCATCACGCAAATTTACCACAATTAGCTAGTAAACGTAGATCTAAATATTCGCAACCGCCGAGGGAATAGAAGCGAATCCAAATTTGGCGCCAATATCTTGTGCAAAAATATTTGAAAAAACTTAAAAGAGCTATGTAAATTAATTTCCTTTAAAAAAATTATTTTTAAAATCTACCAAAGTTTGAAAATTAAATTATTGCGCTTAATTATTCGAAAAAATTATTCTTCTTAATTTGAGCGCCATAATTTAAAAACGCCTATATTTTTTGGGCGCACTTATGTCCTAGTTTATTAAAACTGCGCCAAATTTGAAATAACTCATAAATTAAAAGATATAATAAAATATTTTTATTATAGTTTTCGAAAATTATATAATACAAAATTTCTTTTTATATAATAATATACATAATATATATGTATTTTTATGTTTAGCCATTAAGAATTTAGTATAAGATTATTTTTTATTATAAATAATAAAAAGGAAAACTTACTTTTTGTAAAGACTGTTAAACATTTGAGATATAAACGCATTAAAAATAAAAATATATAAAAATATATAAAAATATATAAAAATTATATAAAACCTACTGTTTAGAATGTAAGAAAAAATCAACAACCTATAGACTGCCAAAAGTATGATTCGAGTTAAAAATTTAAAATCTTGATAATATGTTATTTGTATAATTCGACTCAAAATGCATTTTTATTTTAAGTTTTCATTATAAATTAAATATATTATATATTATTTCATAATATTTTAATAACTATAATTTTTTGTCATGAATTTTCAACAACAAGATAATTAATTTTTCTTGAATCAAAGTACTTAATACTCAAATCTTTAACTTTTTCAAAACTTAAATAGGAAATGTAAGATTATATATCGATAATATCACTTAATGCCAATTTTAATTCAGTAATTAGCGTATAAACTGAAAAGAATTTTGGGAATATATTATTTGTATTTTAAATTTTATAAATATTAATTTGTTCCAAAATAATCCAAAAACTAAAATCTTGTAAGAAGGTCTTGTAAGGTATAATTTTTTTTAATTCCAGTGTAAAATGTTGATATTATAAAATTCCAAATATTTCCTTCCAGATTAGATATTTGGTTGGCGCACACATAAGCTAAAAATTACGTTGGCACTTCTAAAATGTTTAAAAAATTGATTTTAATAACCTTTCTTATCATCAATAATCTCATTTTTTAACCCTTTGTTTATATTATGATAATAAAGATTAATTATATAAAAAATATACCTTCTTTATATTAAATTAGATTTCTAATCGCAAAAAACTTCTGATTCAGTTATTAATTATTAAAATCGTTGAAAATTTCAAACTCAATAATTTTTTATTTTCATTTATAAATTTTATTTTAATCTCGTAAAAACCAATCTATGGTAATGAAATATATAAGACTTATACATTTTTATAATATAATTATATATAATCATTTTGTAATAAGAAAAGTTTTTCCTCATTTATAATTTTTTTTTTCTAAGGTAAATAAATACATAATATTATTTTTTAAATAAAAAAATTATATGCGAACATACATATTTAAAATTAAATATGAAATTCTTCTTTAATAGGTAAGAAAATTGTTTTTTGTGTGTAGCATCTGAAATTTTTGACCCTTAAAAACTTTTAAACACTGAAAAAAGTTATATTTTTTTATAGGCAAAATTGTCAAATCACATAATTGATTCTTGTGATCCACTTGAAACAACTATAAATCACTAATTAATTGATTAATTTCATATCTTTATTTTTATTTTGATAATTCTAGTTTATGTTTTAATTATTAATAAACTTTTTTCAGTGTTTTAAAAGTTTTAACATGATATTAATTTCCTTTTTACGTATTAAAAAAAAAATAAAAATAAAAAAGAAATATATATGACTGAGAACTAACAATAATAATAGTCAAAAACCAATTCTAAGTTAAAAAAAAATGAAGACTGAATGAATTTAAAATTCAATAAGTTTAATGTTACAATTTAAACACAAAGCTATAAGTTTTTTAAGAATTTAATAATTTCTTATTTAAGTTTTCTAATCATGACACACAAAACATTTTTTAAATTAAAATTCCTTAGATTTATTTTTATTATCTTTTTTTGTTTACTAACATACATAGAAATTAAAAAAAAAATTAAGAATGAATAGTCAATATTTAAAATAAAATACTATTAATCTACATCTGTGGTTCGTAATATTAAACATAATTAAACTCCCATAAATAACTTATATAAGTGTCAGTTCCATATTCAAATATCTCTTTATAACTTTTAGAAAAAGAAAAACGATTCCCAACATATTAAATATAAATTTTTTAAATTTTTAGCGCATTCATTGCCCACAAACTTTTTTTAATTTCTATGATGTTAAAAATCAAGTTCATCTTAAAGGAGTTAATTTTAGAAAGAAAATTTTTTATTTTATTTCAACTCAATAAAATTAAAAGAAAAATTGCACATAATTATTGTTTTAAACCCGTCAGAAATTATATTAAAAAAAAAAAAAGAAATCATAATTTCGTGATATATTTATTGCAGATATCAATGTTTTCATACACATCACAAAATGTAATATTAATTATTCTATTTTTTAATTTTTTTCCCAATATACAATTTTTAAATGGGATTATCAATTTAGATTACAGTATGAAATTAGAATTTAAGAAAGAAAACATATAGCAATATAAAAAATCATGGATATTTCAATGAAAACATCCTGTTTTTAATTGTTCTGTTAATTGAAAATTAGTTCTTATAAATAATTATCTTGCGATATTGTTGTCTATTGTCGATAACAAAAAAAATTGGATTAAAAAACTTATTACTGCTACATATTACTGATTTTATAAAACATTTAACTCTACTTCACTTATTAAGTACAAAGAAGCGAAATGAAAATCTGCTACGAGGTTATGATTTAATATTAATTGAAGTAATCATATAAAAATCCCATTCTCCTTCCCATTCAATTCAATTCCCATCGAGTAAATCTAGAATCTATTGAATTAGACAAAAAAAGTAGTAGGACTTTCATACGATTTTTGCGAATGATCTTAATTTAAATATATTAATTAACCAGTTTTTGATAATTTATAATCTGTTAGGAATTTGAACGAGAAAACATTATATTTTTTTGTTTTATAATTCCCAATTCTGCTAAAGTTCCTAAGATAAAAATTCAATTTGTTATAAAAATGTTGAAGCAATAAATACTACAAAATTTTTTTAAAAACTAAGGTGCTTAAATACTATAACCACCATATTAACAGATATATTTTTTTAAATATTTTTGAAAAACAAATCGTTATCTACCCTTTTTTTTAAATAAGAATATTTTAAAATAAGCTACTTATATCCGACAAAAAAAATTAAATATTGAATGTCAAGAAAAATAATACACAGGAAAGCTAATTTAAACAAAAAAAAACCGTAGGGTAATATAATATTATTTCGACAAACTATTATAGATCAGTGAAGTTAACAATTTATTTCCTTCTCGCCGTTGTATTTAAATAAGCTAGTTTTTAAGCTTATAAATTATAAATTTAGATAATATATTTGAAAAACGATTAAATTTTCCGTTTTGAAAATTATAAATTGTATAATGTATTTTTTTAAATTTTTACGAAATATTTTTGATATTAATTAATAAAAAAAAAAATAGAATTTTTTATAAATATATTGAAAATGTTATACATTAAAATTTGTTTTATAATAGTTTTGAAATATGTGAGATAATTGAAAAACTGCGTCAAATTTTTTTTCTAAGATTTAACATAATAATTTTATTACAAATTTGTATTTTATAACGTAGGTACATTAAATTAAAAATATTAAAAATGATTTAATATTAAAAATAAAAAGTATTGTATATTCACTTAAATTAATTTCATATTTTTGAAAGACGGTAGGAAATTTGATTAAAAAAACATATTATAATGTATGTGTATAAAATAAGCGCACGCAATAAATAAAACTCAATAAATAAAATTTTATTTATTTTTTAATATTATATCAGAAATTGTCTCTTAACGAGTTTTCAAATATCATTATATGAGAGATCAAACTTTGCTTTGAAATAAAAAAATTAACTCAATGATAGAAAATTAAATTTTTAATTTTCTTATATTTTATTCTGTAATCAACATAACAATAAATGAACATTTTTTAAATCTCTTAATTTTGAAATAAAACTAAATTTTGAGAACGGGGAATAAAAATCAAGTAAATGAATCTAAAACGTTTGAATTTAATTCAGCTAATTGTAAAAATGAATCTTAAAAAGCTTAAAGACTGACATATCATTGATAATAAAAGATTTTTTTTCATTCTTTCATCTTTTACTACATCTTTTCCTACATTCATACATTTATATTTTTCCCAGTGGTTTTTTTTTTTTTTTTGTTGATTCATAATTTTAAAATTATAAACAAATAAAACTACAATCAAAATTGAATCAGTAAAAAAAAAACTAGAATATGAATATGTAATGTAGAGATACTAATACATTTAAAATAAAACTTTTATTTTTTCATAAGCAATCAATTTACATATAAATAACTATAATATTTTAATGTTGACTGATGGAATGAAATATATAGATCTAATTTAGGAAAGGACAATAAACTTACATTCAGCTTATTGCCAACCTATCTAACCTAAGCCATATTAAACTTTAATTTTTTATATTATTTTTTTTAATTTTAAATAATTTTAAATGAAATTGAGCCAAATTATTTCTATTCTTTTAATTTTTCTAGTTATTATACAACAAAATATAATATTGATCGATAAATAAGATAAAAATTTCGTAATATTTTTTTTTTAATGTTTTAATAATTTTATATGATTTACTTATTACTTATATTATACATTTATATATACATATACATACATCCAAAATATTATACACATATTTTTTTTTAAATATAATTGTATTTCTAAATATAAGAGAACTATATTATATCTCAATATTGAAAAAAAGAAATGTATTAAGAAAATTTGGAAAGCCAAATATTTTTTAAATAATAACCTAAATTTTTTTCCCAACAACAACACTTTAACGCACAAAAAAGCTCATCGATTTTTAGTTATAAATTTGAAAATTATTTAAAAAAATTATGTCACCTACAACTGTGAAAAACTCGATAAATTGTTTCGAGAAGCAGTAATTAATTGTAAATTTAATGTTTTTGTTTTATTTATTTATGTTTTCGAATTTCTTTAGTATTATTTTATTCCTTATTGTTTTTGCACCATAGTTCTTCCTTAAATTATTAAATACATATCTTTGTTGGTCTAAATGACTAAACTTAAGAAAGAAGTGGAAGTTAAAGCTGTCTCAGCAAACGAAATTCAAGTCTGTCTGTTTATCATATTAAAAATATTAAAATATTTTTAAATTTTTAGAAATTTTCTTGAAAATTTTTCCCAAAGCACAACACACTTGTAAGGCATTAATTATATTTAATAAAAATCCAGGTGAAGGAAGCATTTTTTTTTTAATTCTACAATGTAGTCTATGTGACAGCTATTATATTACTTTAAAAAGAAACAATTCAATATTAAAATATTTTCTCATAAACAGTATTTAAATAAATAATGCTTAGCGATTCTATAATATTTTTATATGGCAATTCAAATTTTCGAATTACATGTTTATTAATTATTATACAATTTCGGTTGAACAAAAAAAAGTGTTTTACTTTACATATAATAAAAAATTATATTTGGTATTAATTGAAACAAAAAATAAAAAGTCATTAAAATTAAAAAACAAAAATTTTTTTTTAGGTATTTAGAGAATCAAAATTAAAAATTTTATTGTCAAAATTTATACGATTTTTTACATTAAAAAAGTTGTGCACGCACATTATTAAAAAAGACAAAATTTATTTTTGTTAAAAAAAAAGAGAAGATAATTATGTACGTATTATTCGTAATTTATGATTAATTTTATTAAAAAAAAAAATCGAAAAATAAAATAATTTAATTAAAAAAAATTGGATCAAAAAATTATTTTCTTTCCAAAAATTACAAAAAAAAAAAAAAAATTATTATTAAATAATCTCATATTTTATATTTTATTCATATATATTTTTTAAAAATAAAAACATATATTCAGTTCATTTATCATTTTTATCGACTGTATGTAAGTAACAGAAAAATTATACATAACATTTATAAAAGCTTAAATTTTTTTTTTCTTTTATGCAAACAACATTTTTTAATAAGCAATAAAAATATTATTTCATTTATTTTATATAAGAAATAAAAATACAAAAACTAAATCTATTTTTATTTTTAGCTATTTCCAAAAAAAAAAAACTTTTTTTTAGGTAATTGGAAAGGTAACCGAGTAAAAAATTTCAAAACGCTATCCAAGAAATTTTGAATAAATTGTTATTAAAATTAAGTTTTTTTGATGATTATTATGATGGAATAATGAAAATATTAAATTCAGTCTACGATTCAGTTTGTTCTAACACTATAACTTGAGCATGATAAGAATACAACTTTCTCTTCGCAAATTCAATTTTATTTTGTCAATCAACTTTCTTTTATTAAATTGAGCCAGCAAACTATACAAATAAAAAAATGTTGGTTATTTAAACCTTGATCCTCTGTTCTCTATTAATTTAATAAAATACAAGCCGGTCTCACTTTCTTTATGATATTTCATAATTCATAATTTTCATATGTATTTTGTTCTTAGTATTTAAAAACATATATGTCAAAAAAGAATAAAAAATACATTTGAAAATTAAGAAATTATGAAATATCATAAAAGAAGAGAGGACAAATATTTTTAAAAATTAAAAAATAACTTTGGCGTAAAGTTTTAAAATAGTCTCATATCAACAAAACATGATATAACATAGTATTTTCTTTCTTACAAGAAATAATAGATTTATGTAAAAAAAAACTTTTTATATCAATTTAGCGTTGTTTGAAAAAAAAACCTAAATAAACTTTTTTTTTTAGTTTTAAAATGGAAAGATATTTCAATATCTTATTTAAGGTCTTCAAATAGCTGAATGGCAAAGACTTATGCCAACAAAATTATCTACAGTCAGTTAATACGTATAATCGATTACAGTAAGAAATTAAATGATAAAATTTAGAATAAAATGTACATTTATCATAATTGATAACTCAATACAAAACTGGAAGAAATAAATTGAATAAAATGCATTTATTACGTTACTAAAAAGTTGTTTTATTGTTACATTAAAAATATTTCAATTATAGTGCTATAATAAAAGTGGTACAGTTAGTTTAATTTAATAAGTAAAACCTAACGTTGAAGAGAAATCAAGAAGAAAATATAAAAAATCTTAATCCAATGGTATAGAAAACTTGACTTCGCTTCGTTGACTAACTACATAAATAAATAAATATATGATCTCTTTAAACTTTTAGAGAAGATTTCATTAGTTAAGTTAGGATTCTGTAATTGGGATTCTTAATTAAATGTTGATATTAATGTTTACAGGCCAAAAAAATATGAACATAGGTTTTTATAAAAACATATAGTCTTCACTATGTTTTCGATCAAATCCGGACAACTAGATTCAATTTTCATTAAAGACTTATTCATCTAACTTCGAAAAGAAAATAATTGACACAAATAAAAGTCTTTAATAGATCTTACTTCAACATTATTTTCGATTATTAACGTGAACTCTTAAGGTAAGCAAACTTTTTTATTAATTTTTAATTTTATTTTACTAATTTTTCTTGCGAGATAGAGTGTTTCAGTAAAATTTAAAAAATGTTACTTTTTTATAATACATAATTATTTATCATGAATAATTAACAAATTTTTAATTTTTCTACATACACTACACATTTTGATTTAATTAATCCAAACATATTAACATAAATGTAGGTACATAAAAATATACATAAATGAAATTTTTATTATATAATATATTTATCGTACATTGCATGTAATCAAATTAGGACTATAAAATTTTATATACCAAATTGATATTTGTCGATATTTTGTTTCTGATAAAAAATAGTTCGGATTTTAAGAACGTCCGAAAATCCTATTCTCATTTCCATTCAAGTTAAAATAGGACTGAATTTTGATTAAATTTTATCTTAATAGAATTTGAGAATAGGATTTTCAGACAATTTTAAAATTAGAATGAAGTACTTAACACTGAAATTGTTATACTACACAATTTTCATAATCAATTAAAATACATTTTTAAGGAATAAAATAGATTTTTTTAATTTGTATTATTGCCGTTATATGCCTTTTATAAAAGTATACTTACAGACTCGTCAGATCCAGATGATTGTATGATTTTAACTCCTGAACATGAAAATATAGAAGAAAATTTTTTAGGGTGTGATACTGAATTGGTAGCTCAAAGTTATTATGGCATTAAACTATCAGACAATGGATTTCCACAATGTCCGCATTGCAATAAAGAATTTCCTACTTTAAAACGTCTGCAAATTCATTGTTTGAGAAATTGTCGTATGATCCGAAGATTTCAATGTTTTTTTTGTGAGTATCGTTCAAAACGAAGATTTGATATTTGGCGACACATGCGTGGCCGTCATGGATATGAATTAATTTTGAAGCGAGCTAGTGGTCAATCAATGGATGTGATAAACGTTATTAATGCCAATGATATTCCTCCCATTTAGTTCATGATATTAATGAACAAGGAGAAGAAAGTACACTATAAATTTTTGCTAAAATAAAATAAAATTAATTTTTTGATTTAAGATATTTTATTTTTGAAACATTATTTTCATTTTACGCCTACGCCTAGTATTCAGATTTAAGAGAAATAATAATTCGCTTATTTATAAACGTAAACAATTTGCAACATGTACATATATTTACGCCTATTGGCGAGGAAGAAAAACATTTGTTTCATATTTAATAGACGATAACTTATATTTCATTTTTCACTTAGGTTGATCTCAAAACAAAAACTTCGAAGATTCTTCTTGCGTCCCAGTCGTCGCCTTTTGATGTGATTGCATTAACGGAAACGTGGTTAAATTCATCAATTAATGATGCTGAAATCCTATCTAAAGATTATCAAGTTTTTAGACGTGACAGATATGGAAGTCAAATGGGTGGTGCATCGCAAACTGAAATGTATAGAAGAGGGGGTGGTGTGCTATTGGCTATAAAGAGATGCTTTGATACATGCGTGGTCCCTGTTCCGTCCATAAACGGAACTGAAATTATTTGTGTTAAAGTAAAGTTGGGGTCTAGGTCTATTTATATTCTTAATTGTTATGTGTGCCCTGGTAGTGATTTTGAAACTTATTTGGATGTCACTAAATGTGTGGAGTATATTATTTCTAAGACTACTCCTGTGGATGAAGTAATGTTGATAGGAGATTTTAATTTGCCTAGATTACAATGGAGTTATTCTGAGGAGGATGATTGTTGTATATCACTTAACCCTGTCTCTCATTCAGAGACTACTCTTATAGATAGTCTGACATCTAATGGCCTTAAGCAGATTTCGCAGATCAAAAATAAAAACAATGTTCAACTTGATTTAACATTTGTTACAGATCCTACAGGTTGTGTGGTTGATCAGTGTAGTGATCCATTGTTGGATATTGATGATCATCATCCTCCCTTCCCTTGTGTGTTGTAGGTCTATCGTCTCAATAAGTTCTCCAGATTTTGAGAGATCGTTCTCACGTAACTTTCGCAAGACGAACTTAGCAATACTTAGAAATTATTTATTAGGTGTTGATTTTTTGGAATTGTTGAGAGTGGATGAAGGTGATGGTTGGAGATTTTTACTCTGTGTTGTCCAGTGCACTGGAATTAGCAGTTCCTCTGGAAATGGACAGGATAGTAGAGAATTCTCCACCGTGGTACCCATGTAGCCTGAAGTCACTCCGGAATAGAAAAAATAAGAGTTGACGTAAATATATGTTGTCCAAGACTAGTGAAGATTTATCACTCTTCTTGAATCTTCAAACCGAATTTAAAATTCTTATTGAGGACAGCTATAATGGTTATGTATCCTCGATTGTTCCCGAACTCGTTTCAAACCCGAAAAAGTTTTGGCAATTTATCAACTATAAGAAAAAAAATGATGAATATCCACCGGCCTTACAGTTTAAGAATGTTAAATCTGGTCATCCGCAGCAAATCGCTGAGATGTTTGCGGGTTTTTTTCTCTGAATGTTTTATAGACTCAAACAATGTACCAGATGAAGATTATTTTAGATATATGGATGAATTTCCCAATACTACCCTTTCATCATTCTCAATAACATCTGGAAAAGTTTTAAATAGCTTACAGCAATTGAAGCCAGATTTTTCATGTGGCCCGGATGGAATTCCACCTTTTGTTTTGGTGAATTGCTCAGATTTACTTTTATTGCCATTAACAGTTTTGTTCAATAGATCTATTGAGTTATCTAGATTTCCTAAAATGTGGAAGAGCGCTTATGTTCGTCCTATACATAAAAAGGGTAGTAAGATAGAAATTACGAATTACATACCAATAGCTAAATTGTCCACAATTCCAAAAGTTTTTGAAAAGATTGTGTTTGATAAAATTTGTTTTTCACTGCAAACTGTTTATATCAGATAAGCAACATGGATTTGTGAGTGGTAGGTCGACTGTCACCAATCTAATGGAAGTCTCATCATTTATCCTTGAGTCTATGGAAGGGGGGTGTCAGACGGACAAAGTCTATACGGATTTCTCAAAGGCTTTTGATAGGTTGTCACATAGTTTGATTCTTTTTAAGCTTGAAAGGTTGGGTTTTCCAAGCAATTTTATCGATTGGATTGAATCTTATTTGTTAGATAGAGAATATATTGTGTCATTTAGGTCCAATTATTCTAAGCCTTTTATTGCGACCTCGGGAGTTCCACAGGGGAGTCACCTTGGTCCGCTTTTATTTTTAATTAGCACAAATGATGTGATGAGTGTAGTTGTTAATTCAGAATTGAGTATCTTTTCGGATGATATGAAAATCTTCAAGAGAGTATTGACTGAACAAGATTGTTGTGCCCTCCAATGTGACTTAGAGCTGTTTACTGTTTGGTGTGAAAAGAATTTTCTATCGTTGAATGTGGACAAGTGCGAAGTAATTACCTTCTCTCGCTTGAAATGTACCACCTATTTCCGGTATAGCTTAGTTGGTGGTTCATCAGTGAAGAGAGTCTCAACGGTATGTGATCTAGGAGTGACTTTTCGAGGATGGATTTTAAGGACCATTACAACTTGATTATTAATAAGGCCTTCTCTTTGTTGGGTTTTATCAAGAGATGGTCTAAGGAGTTTGATAGTATTATTGTAACGAAGTCATTCTACTGTACTATTGTACGCCCTATACTTGAGTATTGCTCCCAAGTATGGTCGCCGTGTTTTGAAGTCTACGTAAATAGAATAGAAAGTGTGCAAAGAAATTTATTAAGATTTGTATTTAGATCATGCCATGGCGTGATCCATATATTCTTCCGTCCTATACGGATAGTATTCAATTTCTAGGCATACAATCACTAAAGGATAGACGAATTATTTGTGATGTTGTAACACTGCATCAAATTATATCCGAATTTGCTGGATAGAGTTAGATTGAGGGTACCATCGAGACCACTTAGAAATAGCCAAATGTTCTGGGTGGAAAGGCACAGTACAGTATATAGCAAAAATCGGCCAATTGAAAGAATGTTATCTGAGGCCAATAAGGTTTCAGTTATTTTTGAAATCACGGATACTAAATTGATATTAAAGTCAAAGTTGAAGAGACTAAATGGTATGATTGTCTAGAATGTGGTTTGTAGTGTCTTGAATGTGGTTTGTTGTGTCTAATCTATGTGATTTTAGTTAAGTCCTATTATTATTTATCAAACTGATTCATATTAAAATATTTGAATATATTTTTAAGATTAATGATATGTATTACAAAAAATTGTAATGAAATAAAGTCGGCTTGCATTAAGATTGTATCTAAACTCAATACAAAAATATTATTGTATACATTTTATGTAGTAAATCGTAAATTTTTGTCTGCACTTATATGTTAATATGTTGTATGTTGAAATATCTTCAATAAATATTTAAGGTACCACTATGGACCCTATTGGCCTATGTGAGGCCGGTTGGGCCGCCTCCCTAACCTAAGAATAATATGGTAAACTGAAATTAAACCCATTCTTTTATATGTGAAGGTAAATAAATATATTTGGTTTATTTTTATACATTTTATTTATAAAATTAAATTTGAATATGTGTTAAAATCAGATAATTAGATTTTATTATTTTTTTTCAACATTTTAAAAGAATAAATCAAAAATTTCTCTTCAAATAATTTTTCTATTAAAATCAAAAAAATTTAATCTGGTTATAAGAAAATTAGAAAAAATGAATTAAAATTGGAGAAAAAAAGTAGCTACCTAAATGTAAAAATATAACCAAAAAGTATCGCAATGAGTTCTTTCTTATTAAATAAGCCTTAACGCAAATCCTAGTAAAAACAATAGGAATATTGTTTACCTCTTCGTTTTAAACATTTTGTTAAATTTTCACTCAGTAAAAGACGGTGACATTGCAACTCTTTTTTGACGTCAATTTTTTTTAAAACTTCAAACTATTGGTTATTAATGTTTTACATAGTGGTCTATAAGCTATCTTTTTTTTTTAATTTCAATGCTTCATAATTTTCCTTTTATCAGTAAAAATAATATATAAATATATAAAAATTATTAAATTATTAAATCATTTGTGAGAAATCAGGCATAAAAAATATTGAAATAAAAATTGCTACTGCGGTACTACCCTGACACTATTTGGTTATAATTTTTAGACAGCTTTATTTATGCGTAAAAGTATACTAAATTTTTGTATGGAATGTGCATAATTCTGCAACTTCAATAAATATAAACTAACAACAACAACACGTAAAATATTATTAATTATTATAACTAATTAGAATTCAAGCAAGACCACTTCTTAAAAAAGGCCACAAAAACTCTACCAAATGGAACATCAAGTAATTTAGAAAAAAAAATCTAGAATGCCATCTGCCTTATTGTTTCAGCAAAGCCAATAATGCTCTCTTATAATCTCCTGAAGTTTCATTCTAAAAAATAAATAAATAAACAATCAATAACTTAAAATTTATTTACAACAATCACAGAAATATTAAATTTTAACGTACCTCCTATTTGAGTCATAAACATTAAATTTATTTCATATAGGAGGACATGAAAAGGAAAATAAATTTAATAACATGTAAAGCCGTAGTACAATTTTTCAAGAATTATAATAATTTTAGAGAGAGCTTTTTTACATAAACGTTAGGTAGGTATTCGATTTCAGAATAAATTTCAAAAATTAATGTCTTTCCAAGTAAATTTAATTAAATGAAATGATGTTAGAAGAAAAAAATACGATGTTAACCATTTCCTTTTCCAAATATTTATTAAGATGTAATTTTTCTTAAACCATCTTAAAAATTGTGTCAATTCTTTAAAAGAGTTCTATTCAATTTTGATTTGATTATCCAAGGAGCTAGCAAGCCAAATTAAAAAAAAATAAATGTTTGTTCTACCGATAAATGACAAATAATAAATAACTTATAAAAAAGAAAGTACAACTTGAAAAAATATTATGTAAAAAGTACTTACCGCTACAGCACTAGATAAAGTACGATTATAAATTCTTTCAAATTCCTCTTTTATGGTCTCCAAGTCGATTTCTGAACGACTGACTATGATTCGAATCAATTGCTCATCATCTGTACCCATTCCTTCAACTGCTTTATGCAATTGATGCGCGAAATATGCTGGAGGGGATTGAACGCATTCAACAATAGCCATCATAGCATCATGCAAAGAACCATCCATTTCATGTTTAATGGCTTGCTCAATGGTTTGCCCTGAGATTTCCTAGAACGTATAACAACACTTAAAACCAATATGTACACCATGTACCAATATAAATTTAAGTTCAATTGACTATCGGAATTTTTATTCACTTAGATACTTAAAATCTATACCTTGTATTCTTCAAACACCAATCTCAACTGTGCAAAACTAGAACGAGCGATAATACGATTGAAAGTGTCTTCGTCTGTTCCTAATTGTTCTTCTCCTGCTGCATACAAAGTTGCGGCATCTTCTTTTGCTTTTTCTGGATCAACGGCACCTATAAAACAGTATAATTTTCGAAGTAATTTATAGTCAAATTGTCAAAGATTGAAAGTACAAAACGGAAGGATTGCGATCCTTCAAGATTTGTCTATAAGAACTTGAAAACAATCTTCAAAACTTATGAAAAAAACTAGGAAAACGATTTTCTGTTTTAATTTTATTCTTAAGACTTAAAAAAACGTACCATTTTTATCACGAGCACCAGAGACAATTAAAGTTAACAGTCTACGGAAATGGCCTGAAGTTTCACCGCACAATTGCTCAGCCAATGGTCTGTTATATAATTCTTCGTAAATATCAACCAAAGCTTTAATTTCTTCATTTGACTTGGGGCATAAAATTTCCACTAAACATTCTTCATTGGTCCCCATTCCTTCCATTGCTTTATCCAACTCTCTGCTCAGATATTCATTGGATGGGGTCATCAAGGCAATTATGACATTCTCAAAATTTCCACCCAGTTCAGATTTTAGATCTTCAATAATATCTCGATCATAATCTTGATTATAAATTTCCTTTATTTTTTGTCGTTGCTCATTTGTACGATTAGTTAAAATATCAATAATAGTTTCTTCATCAGTTCCGAAGCCTTTCATAGCTCCACGTAATGTAGCAGCATCTTCGGAGGCATTAAAATTAGGATATCGCACAATGCAAGGTTTTGGCTAAAAAAGAAAGTACTTAAGTGAATTATTTTAATAGCAACAAACATTAAAGTAAAAAATTTGTGTAATTAATATTTTTACCACATAATCCATTTTTAGTTTCAAATTAATTAGACCACAAAAGAAAATTGGATAATGTTAATTGAAATGAATTTTTTTTTTTATAAAAGGCAATTTTTTTTGTGACGAATATTAAAGGAATTTCAATCAATAACGTAGTTGTTAAGAGACTGAATTATTCACATACATGTATTTAAACAACTAAAATCAAACAAACAAGAAAGCTTTACTCATTTTAACAGATAGTTATTTGGAAGATTTTTGATTTTGAGGGGATAATCTATAATTTTAACACGACTACCGTGATATAGTGTGTCTTGGGCAATAAAGCGCTGTAAAGTAGATAAAAATGATATTCATTAATACATTCAGAAAATGATGTCGTATTAAAGGATAGTGTTGAATTACTTAACTTAACATCTGTACTGTAGGTACAAACGTATATGATGACTTACTTATATTACTATTTTTTACCATAAATAAATAAAAGTTAGTGAAAACCTGCATAATTTTTTTTATACAATTCTTTTAATATAGTTAACCTTTTACAATTTCCTCAAACTTTAATCTAATATAATTAGGTATCTATTTTGCTCTCATGAAATCTTTAATGATTTTGTAAAGCTTTTAAAAATAAAATTTTTCTACTCTAACATCCGAATTGTTAATTATAAGCATCTGTCTGGTTTAAGAAAAATCATTGCCAAATTTTAAGATTATTTTTGTCGATGTTATTATACATTATTTTGCCTATTTTATCTTTGAAAATTCATAATAGTTATTTACAATGACTGTATATATAATGACTGTATTATATAATTTGTAGATGAACATAAATTATCATTTTGAAAAAAAAATTACAAGATAATTCACTCGAGATAAACGAAATAATAACCATTCTACACATACATTTGCAATTGGTTGAATTTGACCGAAAGTTAATCTTAGATTGAGATTGAACGGATGTTTTTTGCTTTTATAGGGATAATAATAACTTTAATGTATATTATTTAAATATTATTCTTTTTTGTTTTAATTTTATTATTGACAAATTAAAGTGAAAAACAAAATTAAACAATTTTTAATGAAAATTCACTAAAAAGCTAGTTGTAACAACTAAATACCGGGGACTACTTTCTTTTAAAATACTTGTGCTTTTAGTTCTTACTCTCATTTCAACATACCCACCCAACCAACAGAAGTTATTTTCTCATATTAATATGTTAACAATTCTTAGGGTTTATATCCTCTTTTGTCGTCGGCAATGATGAACCATGAAGCTATTTGATATTGTAAGAATGATAAATTACGTTACTCAAGGGCCAAGATCTACATAATTATAATTTGTCAATTAAAATGTTATCTGTTTTGTTTTATAGATTTAGAATTTTTAGCTATATTATTACATTAAGGTACATTGTACAAGTTTTACTTACAACAAGTATACTTACAAGGAGTTTATTAAAATATTATATTGAACTTAAAAATCTTAAGAAAATCCTATTCTCCTTTCATGCGAGTAAAGGACGAAATGTGTTTTAATTGAATTCCATCAAAAAACGATTTTCGTAAAATATTTACGTTCGATCTTCACCATAACTCTAACCGAAATTATTAATTAATTGAATAAAAGTTTTTTTTTTTTTTTAAATCATATGTACCTCCTTCTTACGTCCTACCTAAATGCAATCAAAATATTATTTAAAAAATTATTTAATGTGATCAAAGCTAAAAGATAGACAATGTACAACCACAACAGAACATTTTTTATGAGTGTATTATATATATAAAATGCTATGTCAAAAAAGTATTAACTTTGCAAATAGATATATTGTTTTTGTTTACTTTTACGTTGAATTATTGTTATTAATAAAATATTTTTATTTTTGGTAATTTTTTTAAAGTTATTTAAATATTTTGGTTTTTATAATGTCCCTAATTATTGAACTATTTGATAGATTTCTACAATTTATGGGAATGGAATTTTTAAATAATTTAATTGATAGAGCTAGTAATTTTATAACAAGAATGGTAAGTTCGTTAACGTATTTATTAAGAATCTTTAAAATTAAAAGTGCCAAGAATGTCGTAAAAGTACAAGGTAGGTACAATACTAGTAGGTAGAGGAGTAGAACGCAGAGTAATATGTACTACTTTAGGAGAGCGTACGTATTTTTAGACTAATTATCATTTATCACTGAAATTGCATAAAATAAAAACAAAATATTGGTAGTTATAACTATTTTTCGTTCAAAGAGTATGGTTTCCGATGATGTTGATCATGTTTTTGGGTAAAAAAAATTAAAAATGTGCCAGATTAAATTTTCATTGAATTGAAAGCAATACTAGTGTTTTGCTGAACTATTATAAAAGTAAGGGAGAGGGCTGGGTTATGGGTCGGGTTTTGTTTTTGGCCTATAATTCAGAAATTAGCTAAATAAAGTATGTAGTGTCATACATTGTTGGAAAGGTTATGTTCTTACGCAACTTTTCTCCGAAGAAAGTATTGTGATTCAAAAAACTCAAAAAATTTTATGACCATTTTTGTGACTACGTGAAAAAATTTCGAAAAAAAAAAGTGGCTGGGTTGTGGGTTACCTAGAAAAACCTTATTAAAATGGAAAAAATTGAAGTAAAACCTCGATAAATATCAAAAATATTAATTTTTATTAATTTTAGAAGCCGTCAATGGCAAAAATAATTTCAAAAAGTGACAGTTTTCAATAATCATCATCAATTGCAAAAAGTTGATTTTTTGAGGTTCAGTTTTGTCTTTTTCGGTAAAAATATGACTAACAATAAAAAAACATGCATTAAAATACTGGTCAAATCATAAAAAACACTTTATTCTGACAAAACTAACGATAATTGACACTCATATATGGTGTGTATGCCATACAGTGGAAAAAAAATGGTGACCCACAACCCAGCCAATCGCTGACCCACAACCTAACCATGACGCCATTTTTAAAGTCGAGGAAAAAAAAATTTTCCACTCGTGTATTATCTTAATGTCATACTAATTCGAAAAATATAAGATTTTAACTAAACGTTGATGCATTCAACTCACCGTTTACAATTCATTTACTCAACAAAATGGCACTTTGAAAAAATCTTAAAATCATTATCGATTTTGACACATGGTGTATGCAGCTTGTATAAGCAATACGTTCATTCACTTCAGTGTTCGCTTAAAAACTACCTTGGGTCTAAACAAAAATTTGACAGTAGTTAGATCCGCCAATTTACTTAGCATGACAGAAAAAATTAGCTGACCCACAACACAGCCCGACCCACAACCCAGACTTTGCAATCGCACAGCACATTAGTAACCTACCTAGGTACCTACCTTCTGAAAATGTAGGGCATAATTAATTACATAATGAAATAGAGGAAATCAAACATTTCATATTAAAATTCAAAATATATATTTTTTTAAATATTTAACAATGTATAACTATTTATTAAAATTTAATTATTTTTTCAGATTTATAATAAGCCGATTGCTTATGAGGAAAGAACAAAAACAAATTATAAAAAAGATATGTAATAATCAAATAATAAAACATTTTATTAAAAAGTCCCAAGTAGTTTGGTGTGTTATGGAAAATTACTCGAAATAATTGAAAAATTACCAGTCTCGAAACATCTGTTATGTACTTAGATATAAAACGATCATATAAAATACTACTATGTACATTCATTATAAATACTTGATACTACAGCTCAATAAGTGAAATATTTCAACTTAAATTTTATTTAGGTACATATAAAGTTTTACATAATATTAATATTGCCTACTTTTCTAGTAATCCAAACTCTTTTTTCCTTTCAGACTGAAGCAATATTCAAATTAAATTATGAGAAATATGCTTATGTACAAAGTTAATTATAATTTTATGTTAAATAAATGTTTTTAATTTATATTTAGAAATTTATTTTATTTATAATTTATAATATATATTTATAATTTAAAATGTTGAAACTACATAATTTTTTAGTTATTTATAAAGGTGATTATTTTTGTTCCGTATTTTAGAGGATACCGAAAGCTTAAGGTAACACAGGATGCGTAATTAATTACAAATTCAATAATTTAGTTATGTGAATTTAAATGAATAATTCAGTCAGCTCCGAATTTATTGCCAATTCTCGTATTTTTTCAAAGGCGTTAAAATTAAGACTATTTTTCAAAAAAAAATATGACCCACATTTTGTGGAAGAAAACCATTTCATTTCGTTTGTTTTATATATAGATATCATAAAACCAATAGAACGAATAAAATTTACAATTCCGGCTGACCTAGATAAAAATCCTAATCTTACAATACTTTTGGTAATAAGTTTCCGTTTCCCTTCTTAAATCCACTTAACAAACTTGGCAAAAGTTATATAGGTCAGGTGTATGATGTATCAAATCAAAACAAAAAAAACTGTTGGTAGGTATAAGAAGTAAAAAGTTTCCGTTCTTAAAAGAAAGTATTTGGAAAAATATATCCCTATGCAATTAAATTAATTGGCCTCTGGATTTCTTTTCATAAGTTACAAAACTGTTAGCTTTTAACTTAGGTACACCTAGATAAATTTTCTAAATTTCAAATTTTTACATCTAGGTCCTGTACATGTACGTAGATAATACCATTGATTAAGCATTAAGAAGAAAACAAATAATGCCAGAAAGAGAACCACGGAAAACAATGAGGTAGTTCAATTTTTTCAATTTTGTGTGTACACTGTCCAACAGTCCGTAACATTTGGTTACATAGATGTAGTTTATTTGAGCAAAAGCTAAATATCTCTCTACATTCTACATTTTTGATTTTTCTTCAAATTATCAAAATAAACCAAATAATAAAATGTATATGTACCCGTGATATGTACATATTATGTAGATATAAATTTATATGTATATCACGTAGTTAAGAAGATTTTGCATTAAAAATACCAAATATATTTTTAAAATGAAAAATCTAAAGATAATTTCTGAATTTGTTTGTGTTAAACTTTTTAAACTTTAACCTTAATACTTACTGATTTTTTCATTGTAGTTTTTGTCACAGATAATTTATATTGGTGTTACATTTTGAACTTTTTTTAGTGTACCTGTGCGGCGCAGTGAAATAAGGCCGCGGGAAATAAGGCCGCGATAGGTTTTTTGTTGCGGTCTTATTTCATTTTGAAAAATGAAATAAGGCCGCGAAAAAATCCTCGCGGTCTTATTTCATTTTGAAAAATGAAATAAGACCGCATAAAATTCCTCGCGGCCTTATTTCGTTTTGAAAAATGAAATAAGACCGCGACAAAAAAAAAAATTAATCGGAGGGCTAATTTCATTTTAAAAAATGAAATAAGGCCGCGAGGATTTTTTCGCGGCCTTATTTCATTTTGAAAAACGAAATAAGGCCGCGTAATCTTGTGAGGTGAGCACACAGGGCAGGGGGCAGCAGGGCGGCGGGCGGGCGGTTGGTCAGTGGGATTTGCGGCTAGCGCCGCAAATCCCACTGACCAACCGCCCGCCCGCCGCCCTGCTGCCCCCTGCCCTGTGTGCTCACCTCACAAGATTACGCGGCCTTATTTCGTTTATAAAAATGAAATTAGCCCTCCGAATAATTGTTTTTTTTTGTCGCGGCCTTATTTCATTTTTCAAAACGAAATAAGGCCGCGAGGAATTTTTTGCGGTCTTATTTCATTTTTCAAAATGAAATAAGACCGCGAGGATTTTTTCGCAGCCTTATTTCATTTTGAAAAACGAAATAAGGCCGCGAAAAAATCTTCGCGGCCTTATTTCATTTTTCAAAATGAAATAAGACCGCAACAAAAAAACGTCGCGGCCTTATTTCCTGCGGCCTTATTTCCATCCCCCTACCTGTGCTTACCTACCTAACGTAACCTAATCTTTTTTTTTTTCAAAGTTGAAAATGACAAAAATATTTCAAATAAATTAAGTTATTAAAAAATCAAATACCTACATACCTGTATTTTCGAAATTTTTAAGATAAATTTTTTTGTTTATGTATTTAATATTTATAGGTAGTTTACAGCTTTACAGGCTAATAAATGCACTTAAATTTAAAGGTTCTAAATTCGATTTTTCAAAATTCGTATACACTTGTATTTTTTATTCTAATTTTTATTTATTTTTTTTTGCAAACTTTCATGTCTACAAACTGTCAAACAGAACACACCACAAACCAATTAATAAGTAAACATATTCAATATTGGCGTTTGTTACAATTTTAATCTGAAGTTGTTGTACTAAAATGTGGAGAGAAATAAGCAAAAAAGAACTAAGAATATTTTGAGGAACAAAATTGATTTTCCCTGATTTTGTGAAACTCAAGGAATTGAGGGGAAATAAAAGTGTAATGTATAAAATGCAAATAAACAAATTCTATTCTAGAAAAATTCGAGAAAGAAAGTATTATATTTTATATGACATCTCAATCACCTCGCGCCAATTACTTTTAACAGGCCATTTATATTAAAAATAAATCAAAAAGAATTTGAAATTCAAATGAATGGTTCTTACGTAGGTATAAGATTTCATAAATCTTTTATATTTGCATTTTCTTTATCATTATTCATTAGGTAGGCATAATTATAATTACAAATTTAGATCTTTAAAAGTTTAGGAATTCACATTTCACTTGGTACAATAGATTACTAAGAAGTTCTATCCATTTATGAGTCGAACTTTTTTCGTTGTTTGTAATTTTGAATATAATGCATGAAAAATACCTACCCACTCCAATTTGAAGAGTTCAATAGTCACAAAATTGGATATTCGGAAATTGCTAGAACTGGGCGTCAGGCGCAGCGCTGACACTGTTTTGTCTCATCTTCAAATCTAGCTTGTAGGTACGAATTTTCTCTGGTGTAACTACAGTTTCCTTGAACCCCTCAGAATCCGCTGAAACTTGGAGGGGGGGTAGAGGCGGTGCCCGAACTCCCAAAACTGAAATCAGTTCTTGGGGCAAAGGCCCCGTTTCGGAGATAGGGCCCCCCAAAGTTTTCATACATTTTGTATGGGAAAAATTTTTTTTTGCCCGATTGGCCCTATTTTTGGGAAAAGGATAAAGGGGGTGTCCCAAAACAAGAGGGGGGGAGGGGTGGGGGGCGGCGAGCGGGCTGTCTGGTGGTTGGTCAGTGGGATTTGCGGCTGGCGCCGCAAATCCTACTGACCAACCACCAGACCGCCCGCCCGCCGCCCCCCAACCCCCCCTCTTGTTTTGGGACACCCCCTATACTATCTACAAAAAAATGGGCCAAATCGAGCAAAAAAAAAAATTTTCCCATACAAAATGTATGAAAACTTTGGGGGGCCCTATCTCCGAAACGGGGCCTTTGCCCCAAGAACTGATTTCAGTTTTGGGAGTTTGGGCACCGCCTCTACCCCCCCTCCAAGTTTCATCCAATTCTGAGGGGTTCAAGGAAACTGTAGTTTAGCCTTTTCTCTTTAATAATTTATATAAATTTATAAATTAATTTCGATAATTCGAGCATCGAAGCTCACCTCGAAATCGAATAGAATTTTTTTTTTTTAATTTCCTCACTTAATATAAATGAACATTTATCGCAAATAATTTTTTTCTTTTCACTATATTTCCATCTCTTTCTTCAATTGTTCTATCATCCCAACAAGAATATCTGAAAAGAGAATTGCCGATTTTTTTTTTTTTTTTTTAGTGAATTTCAGATGTGCAAAAGAAAACGCACGGATAAATTACCAGAATAAAAAATAATTAACAAAAAAAAAAAATATAGAAAAGAAAATAAAAAAAAAAAATATAGAAAAGAAAATAAAAAAAAAAAAGAAAAAAAATTTTGGTGGAAGCGGAAGAAAAAACAAAAAAAAACCTATTCAAAAACTCTGCTGCTTGCTAAATAATTGTGAAGAAAAATAAACAAAAATAAAGAAAAAAAAAAAGAATTAATTTTTGAAGATTGTTTATTGTTTTGATTTTTAAATAATTATAAAATAAAAATTCCTGGCCTTTCAAAATATTTATTCAAGAAAAATACGAAAAAATGCAGACTGCAATTTATTTTTTTTTCATATTACATACATTTTATTTTAAAATGAATTTTAAATAAATTTTATTGAAGAAAATATAAAAAAAAAAAAAAAAATTCCTATAAATAAATAATTGAAAATCAAAAATGAAACGCAATTCTATTTTGGAAAAAAAAAATATTTAGAATAATTGCACATCATAGGTATATAATAATATATGAATTATAAATTTTAATATTCTCTAATTTAATTATAAAAAAAAAAATTTAATAATTGTAAAAAAAAATATATATATAATAGGTATATACATTTATCTATATATAAAAATTTACAACAAAAAAAGTTCACTAAAATTTTCTTTTTGAAGAAAAATTTTAATTTTTTCTTTGAACTTTTTTTTTTTATTTATTTTTAAATGTATTGTGCAAATGAAAATCAATAAAATGAGAGAAAGTGAAATAGCAAATATAGCAAAAAGTATCAAGTAAAAAAGAGACAACATATTTTTGTGTCGGCTAAAAATTAAGAAAAAAGTAAAATAAAAATTTATTAAAAGAAAAGAAAGAATTGAAATATACTTATAGAAGAAGAAGAGAGGAGGAGAAACAGTGAATTTTATATGATTTTAAGTGTGTAGGTATTTAAAAAAAAAAAATGTTTTCTTATTTTTATTTTTAAAAATAAATAATTTTTTTTTTATTTGTGCAAAGAAAAAATAACGAAAACAAAACAAAAATAAAAAGATCTAAAAAAATTTTTTGTGAATAAAAGTTTTTTTATATTTTTAAAATTTTCAAATCGCAAGGTACACTATTTATATGTCAGAAGGTAGCAGTATACGTTGTACTGAAAACGTCATAAACATATAAAGGCTAGGTGTAGGTCAGGTAGCGGTTGGGGGCCATTGATAATAATAATATGTTCAGGTTCAGGCAGTTCTTTTGTTCCGACAGGGATAAAATTTAAAAAATTTAAGCTAAAACTAGTGTTACATAGTTATTTATATCGCGGACTGATAGACACATACACCAGACACCTAGTTTACATGATAGTCCAACCGTGGTTGAGTCGAAATCTGGTTGAAAAGAGGTCAAGTGTTTACATGATGTAGTCGAAAAGCATGAGGTTTAACTGTGGTTGAATTGAGTCTGAAAACAACAACAAAAAAGAAACAAAACAAACAGCTGTTGCTTATTTTTAACCGGGTAGAGTTAACGTAACCGAGCGAATTTCTTGGGTTGAGTCAGGTTAACACAGGTTAACTCTACCACCGTTTACATATAGTTGAACCGTAGTTGAACCTGGTTTCAACTCTCTATGTAAACTAGGTAACGGAAGTAATCAGGGGGGTCCCGAAATAATTTATACGGACATAATTTATACGAAAAAACGACATTATTCCTACCATACAAATGAATTATGTCGCTTTCAGGCACGTCATAATTTATAAATAAATAAAGTCGTTTTTTTTTCGTATAAATAATGTCGCTTTTAAAACGACATTATTTATCATATGAATAAAGTCGTTTTTTTTTCGTATAAATAATGTCGCTTCTAAACGATATTATTTCTACATGAATAAAGTCGTTTTTTGATCGTATGAATAATGTCATTTTTAAAACGACACTATTTATCGTATGTGAGTAAAAACGAATGTTGGCCGTACAAAATGTAGGTAAACTGACATAACTGCGAATATTGTGTTCTAAGCAAAAGGGGAAGGGGGGGCAGCAGGGCGGCGGGCGGGCGGTTGGTCCCGCCGCCCTGCTGCCCCCTCTTCCCGTGTGTCTACCTCACAAATATTTTATCTTTTTTACTCACATACGATAAATAGTGTCGTTTTAACAACGACATTATTCATACGATAAAAAAAACGACATTGTTCATACGATAAATAATGTCGTTTTAAAAGCGACATTATTTATACAAAAAAAACACGACATTATTTATCGTATGAATAATGTCGTTTTTTTTTTGTATAAATAATGTCGCTTTCAAACGACATTATTTATAGTATGAACAATGTCGTTTTTCTCGTATAAATTATTTCGGAGTGCCGTAATCAGGGGCTATTCCGGCAAGTATCATAGAACAAGAAACGATCGACTAGGACTAGGATAGGATAAGAAACTAATGTTGCAAAACATAACAAATTTTTCAAAACCTGTGAGCTAGCATCTTGGCACAGTGAAATTTACAAATTAAAACGTAATTTTAGGAAATTACTATATTCAGTACCTACCTGAACCTGATGTGATGATAGCTTTATATTTTATAATGTATATTTTGTTCATAAAATGAAAAAATATGTACAATTTTGTTTTCAATAATAAAGTAAGAAGAGGGGAATTTGAATAATCTGAACCTAAAGTTATCCCAGAAGAGAATTGAATAAAAAAAATATAAATAACAAGAAGCATTATATTATGTGAGTGCGACTGAAATAGCCTACTCTAGATTACTTTGTGTTATGTGTACTTTTTTTTTAATATTCACTCACTTACTCATATTCTGAAATAAATGGCAGAAAAACTATATATCTGTATATAAATATTCGTTTTGGATAATAAAGAAGAATGAAAAACAGAATTGTTTTTTTTTTTGTCAGATTTTAATGCAAGCTTGTTGCTTTTTTAAGATATAAATTATTTTTTTTGTTTTTATTGTGCGCTTCTTAGTTTTTTTTTGTTTTGATCTTTGCATATTATTTCCGGTTTTGTTTTTAAGATTCTTTTTCTTTTAGATATTATTTTGCATTTTCATTTCAACTCTAATGTTGTTTTGTTTTTTTTTTTACAATTTTTGAATTTTCATTTTAAATTACCTTAAACATAAAAGTAGTAGGTAAGCTATCTAAAAAATTAAAGGAAAAAATTTGCATTTCAATATTGAATTTTTTTTTTTTTTTTTAAGAATTCTTCAACATGTATTAATTATTTATATACATATCTACATATACACATGTGCATTATCGTATATTTTTATGTGCTAAATTATGTAGATACATAATTTATATATTTGTAACTATATTTAATTTCTAATATTTAGATAGTTATGTATCCAATTTGAATTTTAGTATTTCTGAAATTTCCGACCTCCAGAGAAAGATAAAATTGTTCTTGATCATTCGGGTTCGATGGACAAAGTAGGTATTCAAGGGACAATGTGTTGAGACATCAATTAATCAAGGAATGTAAAGTTAAATGCGTAGTCGTTTATACATTTTTGTAAAATCGTTGATAACTGCACCGATGTTTCTTTCGACTTTAATTAGATTCAGCGAATTTTAATTATATAGCTGAATAAAATTTTATTTTAAAAATTTAATCCTTAATGTCAAAAAGTTCTTCATACAATGAGTAAGTATTATTCTCTCTAAAAAAAATTATCAAAAAAGTACGAAAACTTTTGTTAAGTACCTACTGAGTACTAACTGACAATCTCAAATCAGTTTAACAATTCATGTCAAAGTCTAAAAAACTTCTAATGACAGAATAAACTTACTACTTAACACTTCCTTTATGTACCTGTCTGTAACATTTAATAAAATGTTTGATATCATCGCATTGACTTGTAGTGGAGAAGATTTTTTGCAAAATTTATTTTTATGAATAATGTTCAATAGATTTCATAAATTAAAAGTACAAATAAATTTATAAATTTTCCTAATATTATTGGCTATAACGATTTAAAAGTAAAACAACAATCACGGTACTTGCATCATGCATATTTATTTGGTACATTTCTATAAAAATGGTAGATATACTCTTACCTACCTATTATTTGAAATGAAAAAATTTACATACATATAATATATATATGTTAGATATTATGTGTACATAACATATACTTTACTTCAAAATTATTTAATACGTACTTTTACAGGTAGGAATTTATGTATAAATGTTTTTTATACATAAATGTTTAAAAGTTTAAATCTATTTGTAATATCTAATTTTTGTTTATATAAATAAGGAAATTCAGTTTAGGAGTTTAGGTGAGATCCATATTTTTTTGGATAAGTACATTTATGAAAAATCTGCTTTTTGGCCCGTTTTCGATCAAAGATAAAAAGTTTTTTTTAAAAGTTTTAATGTATTTGATGAATATTAGTGGATCGATTAGTTGAATTTAAAAAAATGGTTAATCTAAAGAATTCGGAATGATACGATGAAATTGGTGGTTGAAAGTGGATTAATAAATTTTGGTTTATGAATAAAATTGAAACGGGATCCATACTTCATATATATGAGTTACTGTTCTATAATAATTTCTCTATTAATTGTATTAAAAAGGAGACGATTAGATTATTTATCTCCAAATAAAAATTTCTGGGGGCTAATCAACCTCGTTAAAATTCTTCCAAAAAATTTCATTTAATACATACACTAAGAAATAGATAACATTTTCAAATTGTATAAACGATCATCAAGCTAAGACTCTAGTTCTAGTTAGTCAACTTAATGTAATATTTAAAATGTTCTTATGTGGTACTTGTTAAAATAAGAAAGTTATGTAATTTCTAAGATTAGAATCGGTTGTAAGTAACAGGAATTTAATTTACAATTTCGCTATACTTGTATTTCTATACCTCAGATATTGTTTGTGTTTAAATTCTTAAATAATAAAGAAAAATTTTAAATTGCTATTACTACTTTTATTTCACATTTTAGAGAATTAGTATTAAGTATTTTCCAGAAATATAAAAGTGAAAGAAAAATCATCAACATATGCCTCTGCTCTAAAGAGACAGGGGCACCAAAAACTAATACTTGCTTCTTAGTTTTTAAATCGAATTTATTAAGGAAAATTTATACCTACTACTACATTTTCTAGAAATTTGACTTCTAGAATCATTGGAATTAAATTTTAACAAATTTACAAACGTAAAATTAAAATTCTAAACAAAATGTTTTTATGTAGAATTTTCATTTCATAAAATTCTAATAAAAAAAAAATAGTTGAATGAACTTTCATTCAAAATTTTTTTTTCCTTAACTAAGTATATTTCTATTGCAAAACAAAATAAAAAAAAATTCAGTAATTTTAAATTTAAATATAAGTTTGCAATTTTATGCGCCTATTACACTTAAAAATGTTTTTCATTGATATGCAAGTAATATTTATCTGCTGTAACTTATATCGTTATAGAATTTTTTGTCCAAGCTTTTGATTTTTTCTACTATTTCGTCTTGTATATAATTTTAATTTATATTTTATATTTTTTTTAATTTGTTTTTTAAATTTATGTATTGAAATCTCTATAAAAAATTTATTGGTTTTATTATTTGAAATACAAGTATGTATTTGGTTTAATTTGTTAACTAGCTATTTAATAAGGAATTAATGCGTCTAAGTGCTTATAATGTTTTCATATTTTTAACCCAGTGATGGTTAAAAAATTGATACAACAACATTATTGTTTCTATTGGTTTTTATTTTATTTTGTTAAACGTTTGATGTGATTCGTTCAATCCTTCGTTATTTGATTAACATTAAGTGAAAAGAAAGCTTTATCTTCAACCAAGGAAATTAAAACATGCGCATTACGTAAGGCTTTGAGATGATTTTATTAAATAGATCAGTATCAATACGTATTTAATAAACATTATCTGTACAATATGAAATAAATAGTACGCCCCTTAATTGAATATGTTTAGTTTATGTATAGATAAATTATGTTATAGGTACATCTTATTCTGTCATAATTGTTAATTAGAAAAAATGAATTCATATTATTTCAGAAGCTTGAAAATATAACATATGCAATTCTAATTTTTTTACCCCACATTTAAGGTAAAACAGAAAAATGGGAGAAAATACGTCATTCGTACTTGTAATAGTAAAAAAATTAAGCTTAGATCAGAGCTTTGATTTACTGCGTTATTATCAAACTCAATTTGAAATGATATTTCCGGAAAATCTTCTCTTCTTCAATGGCGCTACAGCCCATTTCTGGCCTTGGCCTACTTACCGGAAAATCTTAGTCTTATTTCATTCGAGGGAAAATAAGAATGTCTCTGAATATCATCGAAATAGAATTTCTGCATAAGATTTTCAGAAAATTATCACTTCACAGTGAATTCGATTAAATTTTGTACACTGTGCTTCAATATTCAAAAACAAAATTTGTCGCATTATTGATGGCTAATTTAAGTTTATTTAATTCCAAGTTGTTTGATGCACGCGGAATTATCTAATTCTACTCTAAGTTTTTGAGTTATTGTAACATAATGTGTGTCGTTTACTTGAAGAAATACATTTATCTTATTTAATAAAATAAAATTGACATTAATAAAATATTTTTTTTCTTTTCCAGATTATAATTTAAAAATAATAAACAGCAAAATGTCGATTAGAAGTCATCAATATTTCAGCCTTCGATGGTAAATTTTTTTAAATATATTTTTATTGATGAAATCGTATTTTAATAATATCGTTTTTATTTTTAGGAACAACTATCAGAATACCATGACATCAGTTTTTCAACAATTAAGAGAAGATCAAACTTTTGTTGATGTTACTTTGTCGTGCGAGAATGGATCATTGAAAGCTCATAAAGTAAACAAAAATTATTTTTCATGGAATTTTGATAATTATATTTCGCTCGTTTGTAACATTTTTCAGAGGAATCTTTTTTAAAGTTAAAATTAGTTAGATAAAATTACATTATAAAACTGTTTCTTATATAAAAAATTTGGTATAAGGTACTATCAATATTATTGAGGCTAAGGAAGTTTAGAATGTTTTAGTAATGGTTCACTAATTTTTTTTTAATTCTGCACCCAGTTATCTACACAAAAAATCTCAAATGAATTGGAGCTTTTAAAATATTTGTACATTTCTGTTTCGTATATTCGAAATGTAACTTATTATATTGAGTTTAAATTTAAAAGATTTCCTAACTTTATAAACAATTGCATTTTTTAATTTAACGAAAATTTATATTTTAAAGACGCACATAAATAAGCATAAATAAAATATTATTTTCCAAAATTTTATAATCAGATTCTACACTAAAAGATGCAAACATATCTTAAAAAGTAACTTCTATCTATCATGTTGTTAGTATTTTTTTTCGCTGTTTTCGGGGACAACAGCGCCCCAGACGTTCTAAGCCTGAAATAGATCTATTTACCAATTTTAATGTGTGATTTGTTAAAACTATTTATTTTCCTAATCTTCATATAATTCAGAAGCCCATTAAATATACAAAGTAATATTTGAAAAACATAATTTATTGTGCCTATCGAATTTAATCGGTTTATACAATTTTTAAAGTGTTAAATCAAATGTATCAAGTTTAAATTAAATATTTTCTATTATTTGTAGGTTGTTCTATCTGCGTGTTCATCATATTTTCAGAAACTTTTATTAGAAAATCCCTGCAAGCATCCAACTATTGTTTTGCCAACAGAAATCATATTTAATGATCTAAAGACTATTATAGATTTTGTGTATAGAGGTGAAATTGATGTAACTGAAGCTGAATTACAGGTAAGTTTTTTGATTTTAAATTTTTATTATTAATTATATTCATAGAAAAAATATAAATTAAAAAAATAAAAAAAAAAAAAAGTGTATAAAAATTAATAATTGTAGATTGGAATATTCGAATTTTTGAATATCACGAACAAACTGTTGTCTGAAAATAATTTATAAAGATCTTACTGAAGTTGTTTGCTGAAGATGAAGACATTATGTGTTGACCTCTAATAATATGTATTTAATTTTTTATTTTTCGATCGCAAAATGTTTGCTATATATGGAATGATGTTTTTTGTTGAGAAATACTGTCGTATTTCGGAACAAAAAACATCATTCGATATATAGCAATCACTTTAAATTTGTTACGGTACTTATAATTTATGTCGCATTTATTGTCGCAACACCTATTATTTTACACAACGACATTACTTTGAAAATTATTTTAATGAAAATAATTGGACTGCTACAAGTTCAATATCAGTTTTTATAAGAAAGTTAAAAGTTTGTATTATGTATAATAAAATTTTCTACTCGCTGCTTCATTCCAGTCATTTCGGGAGTTCATTTTCTAAAAACTTTTGTCTCTTGTAGTATTTATTGTATTAGTCAGACCTGAATCAAATTATTTTCTTTTCTCTTAGTTATTATTTAAATTATTATTTTGGTTTTTTTTATAAATTATTGTAGACATTTGAATTTAATAAAGGGTTTTTCAATGAACGATTTATGAGATGGACTTAATAAAGCCTTTACAGCCAAATCCTTACTTGTCGATAAGCCAAATTGTTGTGAACGTCGAATTATTATTTTTTCTTTTCCTAACTATTGTGTTTAATGGTTATATCTTATACATAATTTAAGTGATCGATTAGATACCGTGGCTCTTTAATTTTTTACCTTAAATATCAATGTTATGTAAATGCGTTATGTTGTAGCCTTTGATGAATATTCAATTATTTGAACGCGTGCAGCATTGAATTCACGGAAGTGAATAAATTTATTGCATTGTAGTTACACTTATAGAGTACCTCTAATTGCTTTATTTTGGGCCTTTTGGAGTCTATTTATGTGTGAATAGAGTGTTATTAAAGAGTATTCTCAAAATGCGGTTTTATTATATATATTTATAAACATTTTAGTGTTTATTTTCTTTTTTTTCCATCTTTTTACAAATTTTTATAAATAAAAAGAAAAACAAAATATTATCAATATAGAAGAGTTTTAATTTTTAAACTCTTTTCTTTCTTGAGTTTAAAAATTTTCTGAAATTTTTTCAAGCTAATATTTATCGAAATACTGTTTGGTTGGGTTATCTAACTATTAAAAATAATGATAGAATACAAAAAAGTTGAATGTTTATTCAACTTGAGTTGGCCACCTCAAAATTTACTCAACTAATATTTTTTTCAACAAGAATTCAATCCTTTGTTAAAAACACCCATTTATTTGATATTTTGTTACTGCAATGGCTAGAAGTTGATATACAAGTTGAGCAGTGTGTAGTATAATGTTGAATGACGTTAAAGGGAAGTTTTGTAGTGAAGCAACACCGACATCAATTTCAAGTTCTCTAGAAAAAAAAAACAATACATTCGAAGCATCTCATAGGCATAAAAAAAACACAACCCATAAAAACAAAGTTTTTGATATAAAACCTTCATATGCGAGGCAATTGATATGAAGTTCATATAAAGGTGTGTGTGTGTGAGTGTGTGATGCCAAAGTGCATTGTCATCGACGACAAAGCGATGTGCAAAATTTCAGCTCGATTGGATACCGGGAAGTGGGTCAATTTTGACTTTCTAAGTTTGTGGAAACGGAGTGAAGTTAATATAAAGGATTTAATAATCATAAAAAATATACGAAAATATATGAAAATAGTATTAAAAAAAACATAATTTAATTATTAAATTCAATTTATTAAAATTAATGTTAATTTTTAAGAAAAAAAATCGATTGCATTGATTTTTTTTTGGGGCTTAAAAGTGCCTAGATATTTATGTCGGTCGATGATGAGGAGTGAAACTTTCCACATGTAAACTTAAGAAAATAAGAATTAAATTTTTTAAAACACAATAAAACACAAGAAGAATAATTTATACATATACATATTATAAAAAATTATCTTTAAAAAGCTAACTGAAATTAAGAATGTGCAGACGAAATTCGAAATTTTAATATTGCAGATTCTACAAAGAAAAAAAGCAAAAAAAAAAATAAAAACTGATTTAAGATACTCTGTCTGTAGATATTTTTGTATCTATCTATCCTCTTTTTTTTTTTTGTTTTTTTGTTATTATAAAATAACATAAATCTTGTTGGAATCATATGATTGTACAGCGGTTTTTATTTTGATTTTTTTTTTATCCAAAATTCGTATGTTTCCCCGCAGAAAGAGGGGGGAGGATGATGTTAATAATTTATAAAAAAAAAAAAATGTACCGGCATTTCTTATTGTTTTTGTTTACATAAGTTGCATTAAAATTTTTTTCTTCGTCCCCCTTTGGTTGGTAAAAAAAAAAAGCATGAACATATTTTTTCCCTGTATTGGTGTCTCATTTTTATTTTTTCCAACACAATTAATTTTTTTTTTGGTTTCTTTGAAGTTTTTTTTTATGTTTTTTATTTTAATGTATTGAAGAGGTTGATGCGAGTTTTTTTTTGTTATTTTTTTTTTTTTTAGATTAAAAAAGAAAAACTTTGTAATTACACTTGTGTATTGGTTCATCACCCCCTCAAGTTCATTTGCGCCCTTTTCTTATGAAGTGGCAAAGGTTCTCATTCCATTTAAATTTGTATTTTTCTTTTTTTTTTAATAATGAAACGTCTGATTTCTTGGGACACTTTGTATTGTTTTACGCTAAAGTGGTCTGAGAAATAAAAAAAAAAAAAAAAAAAAAATTGAAGGAAAAAAAAAATAAACATAAATATTTTTTCCATTATGATTGTAATTGTGATATTTTTTCATTTTAAATTGGATTTTTTCTTTTATATGGCTTCGATATTCGACTATATGTACATATACTAATTTGTATTCGAAGTGTAAACCATAATTTTTAAATTAAAAAAAAAAAAAAAAAAAGAAAGAAAGAACGTAAAGTACCTGAATTTATAGATGGCATATAAAATAGTAGAGTATCTATACTTACAAACATATGAAATATACATGTATCTGATAGTATTACATATATCAGACCAGAACATTTTTCCTTAGATATAAGTTCATAGGTAGGTAGGTTCCTATCTTTTACTTAAAAAATTAGGAAATATTTAAAATATTTTCATTTTTTTATATATAATTTTTTTTTTAGATTATTCCTGGGACAAAAATGATATAATTTAGATAAAGTTATAGGTATACCTAAGATTAATACAATATATCTACATGTATTTGGAAAACTCTTAAAACCATTAAAAATTATCCTTCTATCAGTTGAGAATGATTGATTACGAGAAGGAAGAAGTTTCGAATATAAATCATGGAAAAAGTTTAAAATTTCCTGAATTAGGAATTTTCAAATTAGCTTTTAGTTACATTTATTTCGGATGTCTGTAATTAATTTGTAATATGGAGGAAGTTATTTTCATTTCTTTTATCTTAAACTTAGACTAATTTTTTCCTCTTTTTTTTGTGTATACATAGGTACCTAACCATTATTATTGAATCAACGACAATTTATTAGTCATAAATAAAAATTTTATTTTAATAAAAACAAAGATCTTATTCAGGTTGTTGTGCGGTCTTTGATCAGTATTGAACTTAATATTTAAAAAAAAAAAAAAATACTTGCACACATATAAACTATTTTTGAATACAATCACTTGGTAAGATATGCCAATGAAAATTTTATAATAATTAATATTATAAGTTTACTTACTAAATGTTGTTTCATGTGAATTATTTGTGTTTAGGTAATAAAGTAATATCTAAAAAAAAACCAGAAAACTAGTTGAGGATATTAAATTAAGTGATTAGCTTAAATTTAAAAATGTTTGCAATTAAAACTTTCGAATAAGTTGTATGATAAACATCTGTATACAGAATGTATCATCTGCATGTACATTATGAATATTTTTGTCTGAATTTGAGTAGATACTAATCGATTTCATGAATTGTACTAAACTCATATTTATTATATCGCTCAACAAACCAATATTTATAAGTATTTAATCATTTGAAAATAAAACAAATGATATTCCTACAAAAATACATAAATATTTATTAAATCTTCATTAAAAATGAGATTCGATCAACTAGAAATATGTACATAGGTACATAGGTAAAACATAAATATAAATAATGTTCTTTATTTGGCACAAAATGATAAGAAAAAAACCCCCAAAATCTAAAATCTACTTACATTTTTCATTGAAATAATTGTGATACCTAATGATAATGATTGATTCAATATTTGTATTTTTTTGTAATTTTTGTAATTTTAAGCAAATTTACGTTTTTAGGCTCTTCTGGAGGTTCTTAAGAACATTCGTAAAATGTAATAACTAAATGTAGATATTGTATGTAGGTATAGTAAAATTTAATGTAGGTTTGTATCTAATTTTCAGGAACTTTATTTTATTACATAATATGTATTTATTTTTACTACGTCTATCATTTACGCAAATATTGGTTTTTTAAAAATAAAATAAATGATTTCCGAAATTAAAATACTTAACTATTACACTTACCTTCTATTATTATTATTAGAACAATTTTTTAAGAAAATATTTTCAGTGCACAGTTTTGCAAACATAACAATTTTATAAAAATATTATTATCCATAAAAAATTTCATGAATGAAGATGTTTTTAAAAAAAAAAAGGATAACATGAAAGTGAAGTTTTTTGTTATTTTTTAAAGTGAACTGTGCATGTAAAATTGTAAACTATAAGCACTCTGGCATAAATAAATTGTAGAAAATTGAAATTCACTTTTACTTTCGAATTTCACCACATATTTTTTTGGTTGTTTTTCTATTCAAATATTAGAAATAAATTTAGAAGGAATTTTATTAGTTTTCAGCTCTCAGTGATAATTTTAATTTGTAGGAACAATTTTTATTTATAGCTACAAGATACCAACTGAGTAAGTATATATGTTTCCAAGTAGTATAAAAATAAGTCGATTTCAATTGCTAACAAAATATTGACCTATCATAATAGTTGACAATTTATTTGAAAATAAATATACATATATCCAATTTTTTTTTTTTTTTTACATAATAACATTACTTTTTTTTTACATAATAATGACATTTTTAATAATGTATTGTACATGTATAATGTAAAAGAAATAACGGGCCAATAATAGGATCGTTTAAGCCTAGATTCTGTCAGAATCTTCATAATATTTAAATAATAAAATATAAATACGAATTGATAACAACAAAAAAGTCTCATAATAAGATTGGGCAAGAGACATTTCCTGCTAAAACCTTGTGAAAACAGCAAGATAATATGTACGTTCTCCTAGTATTCAAATTGGGGAGAAAAGTGATAGTTTTATTGATACTACTCTACTACTCTTCAGATATTAAGCAATACGAAATACGTGTTTTTTTTTTTATAACAGTGACGCAAATCGTAGATAACAACCCTTATTTTTTTGTGTATATGTAGTCTATATGCAAAATAAATATTTAATTAATAAATGAGAACAAAATTATTATTTTTTGTGCTTTAGACCTCTATAATTCAATTGCAAAATCACACAAAATGTACACTTTTTCTTAGAATTATTAGAATCAATCATGTATTGAGCTATGGCTTTACGACCCTGCCCTGAATCTAGTTATTTTTAATTTTGTGCGAACTAAAAGTAATCTTAAAGATACTGTTGTACCATATTAGTATTATATATTAAGGTGTATATATACTTCTAATAATGCACCAAATACATACTGTCAAAAACTTATTAGTTTTATAGTACCTAGAGTGTATTAGGTATTATTTTACAAATTATTATTAAATTTAATATACTTGTCATGAATAGAATTACGAAAAAACAAAAAAAAAGAAGATACTAACTTCATTGTCATTGTCTAATAATAATCTGACAATTTTTTTTTTTCCTTAAAGAGTAATAATAAGCTATATTGAGTGTTTGTCAAAAAAGAAGTGTAATAAAAGTTTATTTATTTACATTTTACATATAAAAATTATTATTATTTTTTTGTTACTTAAACCGTCCATACTACACGTCGTCGTCGTCATCGTATATTTAATGTTTTGTATGTAAGAAAAAAAATATATTTTTTTTTATACATATATATACATGTTTATATAATATATTTATTTCCTTCCAAAACAAAAGAAAAATTACTCTTCAAAAAAAAAAAAAAAAAAATAGCAGAAATGTTTATGAGAGTGAACTTTGCTTAATTCTTTTCCATACTCCTTAAAAAAAAAAAATTTGTATAATATATATCATATATATATATAAATATAATAATAACATAATAATAAAAAAAAAAGAAAAAAAAATTAAGAAAAAAAATTATAAAAACATTTTTTTTTTATTTTTTTATTCCTCCTCGTTGAAGAAACAACCACCACTTTATTGGGGTTTTTGGAGCGCAGCAGCACCCAAAAAAAAAATGTATTAAAAAAAAAAATACCATACCAGTAAAAAAAAAAAGAAAAAAATTAAACCACCACCATTTAATACCATCACATATTATTACAATTTTTTTTTTCCATTCTTTCCAGCCATCAGCAATTTATCACTTTTACAAACATCAACAAGAACTTAGAGCCAGCAGAAAAAAAAAAATTCCTTTAGTATTTTTTTTTATTTTTTTTATTATATTTCTGCTGATATATAAATTTTTTTTCTTCTTTGGAAAAAAAAAAAATGTACAAAAAAAAAAATTTATATTTTTTTTTTTCGTGCTTCTTTAGTTTTACTGTTTAGTGATTACAGTACAGTCGTGTGATTTTGTTGTGCTCCCTCCTAACAAAAAAAAAATAGTTGAAAAAAAAAACCAAACAAACAATCTTCAAGATACAAAAAATTGAAAATCATAAACTTCCACAGAATTATTATTGAAAAAAAAAAAAAACAAAACAAAAAAGCAACTAAAAACCAAAAGTTTCGTTTAATTTGTTTTTTTTTGAATTTTTTTTTAAAATTCAATAATATTTTGTTATTATTTCATAAAAATTCCATAAGTGTCAAAAACAACAAAATAAAATTAAATGAGCAATAAAAAACATTAATTTTTCTAAAATAAAATTCAAAAAAATAAACTTTAATTAAAAAAAAAAAAAAAAAAAAATTGAAATAAAACAAAAAAAGATACAAATTTATTTTACAAATCAATCAAAATTGAAGAAAAGAGTAAAAAAAAAGAAAAAAAAACAAATAATTTTTGCAAATTAAAAAATTTTTACCACAAAAAGTTCATTGTGCTTTTTTTTTTGTTTTTTTTTTTTTTTTTGTTTTTGGTATGAATGAAAAAGTTTAAATATTTCTGACGGTTATAATTTTTTTTCTGGTAATGGTTAAATTTCCGGTTCCTTTTTAGTACTTTGAAAAAAAAAAAAAAAACAAAAAAGAAAAACATCATTTCCGGTCAAAATTTATATAAAATTGAGACTTTGTACACATAATAATTTCTTTTCTTTTTTCTTTTCTTCTAATTTTGACAAAAAATGCAATAAATTTGTTTTTCTTTTTTATATGTTTTTTTGGAACATAGTTATTTTTTTTTTGAATTTTCAAGGTGAATTCAGCAGTTACATATTTTTTGTTTATAAAATAAAAAATTAGTTGGAAAAACTTTAAAAAGAAAATTTTGAGTTTTTTTTTTGATGAATGATTTTTTTTTGTAAATTGCAGAAAAATAAAAAATAGAAAAATTGACGCACGTTATTTATTATTTTTTTTGGTTTAGATTTTTTTTTTATTATTATTGCACGCAATTATTGAATTTGGATTACATATTTTATTTGGTTTCTTATGGCGAAAGTTTTGTTACGTTCAAATTAGGTTGATTGACTAGAGTGGGTTTCACAAAAATAAATTCATAAATAATTAAAATTAAAAAATATAATGTTAGAAAAATAAATATTTTGAATTTGTTTTTTAAAGCCTGCGATGAGGCCCAAAATTATCGTCAGCATTAGATACTTTTGAATAGTTTTTTTTTTTTAGTTACCTCTGGCTTCAGTAGTTTTAAATGTCAAAGAGTTTCAGGTTCGTTCTGTTAAAAAAACAATAATTGCAAGATTCATACGATAACTAAATATTTAGACGAGTGAAGATTTTAGTTATTCGCTACTGACGCACAAAAAACTAAATTGAAAAGTTTCTCTTTAATATTATATTACACACTTCTCAATTTGTAGCCATTCCCACAAAATATTAAAATTAAAGGAATGATATTTTTCAACCAGTTTAAAGGAATCGTTGAAATACACTATCAACAACACTACAGATGAATAAATTTCAAGTTGTCCAACTCAAGTGGCATTTAAACATTCAACTGTTTGTCAGTATCATGATGCTTATAAACATTACCTACCATTTAGTTTTATCATGATGCTTTTAGTGTGAACTGTGGATCTTAGTTAATATCTTTATTTTGATGATTAGCATAATAAAATCGTACACTGGAAGTTTTTGTTTTTTTTTTGCTTATGATGCCAATTTTTTGTTTTTTTCTTTTACAAGATCGTTTAGAAAAACTAAATTGAATAAAAAATTCAGTCAAAACAAAGAGAAGAGAGAATTTGTAAACTAAGCAAATTCTTGAAATTTTGAATTTAACTAAATTAAAAAAAAAAAATAGAAACAAATTTGTTGCTAAATAAATTAAAACATAGAAATAATTTGTAATAAACTTTAAAATTTAAAATAAAAATAAACATTAAAAATTATTTTTTAAATTGATTAATGAAAAAGGATATTTATTGACGAGAATAACTTGTAAAAAAAAACCTAAAAAATAAAATATAGGTACAATTGGATTATTTTTGAAATTATTACGAGGTATGTTCAAAATATTAATTACAAAATAGAAACAACATTGCATTAAGCTTATTGATCATTATTTTTTTAATTAACATTTTAAGTGTAGTATGCCAAAGATAAAGCATCGAATTTTCTTTCTTTGAAGCATTTATTTTATTTTGAATGGTATTAAGTAGTTCGTAATGGTATTAAATAGTTATTTTGACAATTTATAATTTAATAAATAAATGAGCCAGATATTTAATTGTCATTCAAAGTTATTATTTACTTTCATTGCATATTGCAACCGGGACTTCAATTATTTTTTTTTATAATAATAAGTCTCTGTTGTATGTTGTTTTGATTATGATACTGTTGTGGGGCATTTTAATTCTAAACGCAACAATAATAGTATTTATTTTTACACCTCTTTACATTTCGAACTACCCAAACTTCAATGAGCAAAAGGGAACAAAAACTAAAAATAAATTATTTAATTCATAAAAAAAAGGAAAAAAAAAAAATCAATTTGTTTTAACAATGATTATTTTCATATATTGGGTCCTGTTGGCCTCTTTTTTTTCTCAATATTTTCAACTATAATAATACGATTTCGTTTTTTTTGGAACACATAAAAAATACATAAAAATCAAAATGAAAAAAAAAAAGAAACTTAATTCATTATAATTTATTCTCGAAAAGTTTCAATTTTTTTTCGTCTTCCACAAAAATAAATTTTATTAAAAACTTTATCCTCATAATATCTTCAATAAAATAAAATTATTTATTCTTAAGATACATGTATCTTCTTTTTTCGTTTTTAGTATTCTTTTAACCGCAAAAAATTATTGAAATTAGTTTATATACGAAAAATAAAAAAAAAATTTATGTTTTTTTTTTTTTGCTGGTAAGATTTTTGATTTTTGTTTGGTTTTTGGTAATATGTATTAATCTCCCTGAAAATTTGGAAAAAAAAAATTTATAGTGTGCTTGGTTGAATTTTTTTTGGTTTTTGGAGGGAATACCATATTCTGATAATTTTATATACAAAAAAAAAAAAATAAAGCGAATTAAAGTAATTCTCAAAACATTATGTAAAAGATTTAAATTAGAAAAAGTAATGAAATTCATTTATTTTTTGTATGGAATTAAAAAATAAAAAAAAAATTCAGTGCTTTTATAAATTGGGCACGCAATTCTTCGCATACAAGCTTATTCTGAAATTACACACAGAGATGTATGTAGGTATATATATTTTTATGAGTCTGCTGGATATGTGAGATTGTTAATTTTAATTTTTATTTCTAAAAACATAAGTATACAATGTAAGTATTAAACATAGATACTGGATTGATAATGTTTAAATAAAATGTTTGTTTTAATTACTTTTTTTTTTATTTTTGGAAGTGAGAGAAAATTTTTTTTATTAATTTCACCCTCACAACAATGCGTTCGTTATTCTATTAACATCTTTTAAGATTGGGTTAATCCTTTTGATATATTTATTTTGTATTATTTTGAAAGCTGTATATAATATATAAATATCCTAATCTCATATAAATTATGGTTTTTAAAGGAGTTGTCTAGCAAAAGCTTGATCCTAATGGTATTATGTGTATTTTATAATGAAAAATCTTTCAGTATTTTAATTTTTTCACTTCATGAATCATATTATCTGAAATATGTACAAGATTTTAATTAAGAGCATTTGTGCCAAAATAACCTCAAATTCACTAAAAGGGAATCAATTATATATCGTGTAAAAGAGAAAATTAAAGTTTGAAACTTTCGGATTGTCCTCAGAAAAAATCGATTTTAATATTTTTTATCACATTTATAATTGAAAACTATCTTTTTTGCAACCAAAATTCAAAATAGAATTCATTTTTCTGAATTAGTATAAAAGCTAGAGATCTGAGGATTATTTAAAATTAAACGTTGAAATATAACCTGTGGCTTGTGAGAGTTTGTTTTTTTAATTAATTCAAGTTTTTCCTTAAAATTGTATTATTTTTATCTCGATACGATTTTTTTTATTGTTGCTACAGCTGCCGTAAGTTTATTGAAACAAACATATTTTGTATGTGTCATCATACACTTTGAGTGCTGCCATGCCATCTGTTATGATGAAAATTGTTATTTTTCTGTAGTCTGTAACTCTTGAGTAAATTCTAAATAAATCTTCGCTTTCTGACTAATATAAGATAAATTGAGATAAATATGATTAGTCAAAACAATCTTAAAATTTTCATATTCGTTTCACGACATACAATAATATTTTTTTACTTTTAAATGATAAGTATGATTATTTTTAAATTTTCGTAAGCAGTGATATTTTATAATTGGAAGTCGAAAACATTAAAACTAAATATTCCAATACGAATATTTTGAGTAAAAAACATTAGAAATTAAACATTATGTATTTAAGTATGTATATGTAAATACTGTTTTTTTTTTTAATGTATTACAAAAATATAAATATACACAATATAAATATGATCACATAATGTGCTAGAAATAAATAGTCTTATGCCTTACTATTTTGCCATATAATGTCAAATATTAAACTGAGTAAAGCTATAATTTATTCACGCATAACTCTCAAAAAAGACGACAGTATTCTTATCTTAAAGGACATTTATCTTTTCTCAATACCAAAAAATATAGTCATTTGTAAATATTTAGATATAAGTTACACTGATATTTATGTAGAAATTTATGTTTGATATTATTTATGTGTAGCTAAATATCAAAACATGTCGTTGATTTTTAATATTTCTTTGGGAAAAAAAAGTTTGGGTATAGTTTATTTAGCATCGACGACGGTAATGTTTAAAAATATTTTTTTCAATTAATGATTTTTAAGCAGGTACTTTTGTATTAAAAAAATAATTTAAGCTTTCTTGAAGCTTCTACGCAAAAAACCACATAATGTCTACGAACGTTATGTAAATTTTAATATTACATATCGTCTAACAAAAATAAGACATAATGTCTAAGAATTTGTTACTCTCAAACGACATAACATCTATCAAAATAAAACGTCAGAAAGTGTACAGACCTTAAGTAGGAAGCGAAAAAATATATTTGTATGGTAGACATTATATCGTTTATTGGTAGATATTATTGTTGGTTCCCTATATTTTAACATAAATCCTCAGTTCTCTCATAATTCATATTTGTTTCATAACATGACATTATCTACAATATAAATTAAAAATAATGTGCTTGTTTTTCACATAAGCAAGACATTTTATTTGTGTGGCTCTAATGTTTATCATTGGAACTTTTAATGTGATATTATGAAAAAAAAAATACTAAAATCAAATCAATGATATTATTTTTTTTTTCTTTCACAGTAACAAAATTTATTAATATATGATATCCTTTGAACGAAAAATATAATAATTTTTTTATTTTTTTCTCATTGAGACCGACCCCTCAAAAATATTTTTGCCGGAAAATTAAGTAATATAATAGGTTTTATAGAATTCATGAATCGGTGAATAGTTGTCGTTAAATTTTGAAACAATAATTGGACTGATTTATAATAATATTTATCGCGAAGTAAAATGTTATCGAATCTACTTTCAGTTTAATTTCTCATATTTGCCTCAAGTTTTTGAGTTAGTTTTTGGAAAACAGTAGAATTTTTCAGGCAAGGTTATTATTTTATTGGTTGAAATTTAAAATTTCGAAAAAAAAAGCTTGAAAAAAGAATTTATGTGGTTCCCAATTAAGAAATTTTTTACCCAACTCTCTCCATTAAAACTTCATGATTTTTCACGAAATATTTTTTTAAATTTAAATTTTGTTTATGTATCGTTTCTTATTTTCCTATTTTAAAAGACATGATCTAGATTTTAGATTATTATTTTGATTTGTATATTTCTTTCCCATTCAGCTTTTCTTAATTTTTTCATTTACTAAGTATTTGAAAAATCAGTTGGTACAAGAAAATTTATCACAGTTTTGTATTTTATTATCACTGTTTTTGTTTTAAATACTGATTTACGCACTATGTATTTTAGCAATGATGATGGCCAATTGTTTCTTTATACCATAATAATCAACAAAAAACTTCAAGGTAAAAGAAAAAAATTTTAAATTTAAACTAATCGAAAAATCTATTTAGATCTTCAAAACCCAATCGAATATTACATATTTCGACGTCAACTTTCACAACGTATTTTGATTTCATAATATGCACAATTAACAACTCTATATTAGCAAATATTTGAAATGGATTCTCGTTGGAACTTTATGTCATTTATTTGAACCAATATTTGAGAAAAAATTTATTTTCCATCGTCGTACCAGTAATGTCATTTGAAAAGCAGTTGTAGATGATTTGAAGATTTTGAAATTTTTCGATGTAATGATGGAATTTTTTTTTATACATGTTATTATTATTTCGCACTAAGTGTATAAATGCGATCGCATCTTCAATTGTTCATTGTGTTTTTTCAACATACTAAAGTATTGAATATACAAACTGAAAACAATGACTGTTGTTTGTTTAACATGTTAACGACAATAATAATAATAATAAGAATAATAATAATCAGCCGTCTTTGTCATAATAAATATTATGCGGTCCTTATGACTGAAAACAAAAAACAGAAATTTGTTTAATTTAAAAATTATGATACAGGATTGACACACTATTATATTTCTGGATTCATTCATTTTTCTTTAATGTTAAAACAAAAAAAAAAAGAAAATTTCAAGGAAATCCTGAAACTCTATTGCTTTACATTCTTTGAAATTATATATTTTTTGGCTTACTAATTTAATGAAAATTATTTCGTTTTTTTTTTTTTTTTTTTGTATTTTAGATGTAGTACAAAAATTCTGTTTTCCTTTACATGAAGATGAAAAATAATGAAATGCCAAGATTTATCTTTAAAGGAAAATCAAATATAAAAATATATTTTTCCTAAGTTTTTTTTTCTTCTAAAAATAAAAAAAAAAAAAAAACCGAAAAACGCAAAATTTATCCTTATACTTTTTGATATTACGAAAATATGTATGTGTAATATAGAAGAAAATCTTAAAGATTTCAGGGATGATTGTGGATTTTTGTTTGTTTCTTTTTTTTTTTCTTAAAGTAATAAAATAAGGATTTTTTCTTTCTATAAAAAAAAAAAAAAAAAAAAAATTAGTAATCAGGTGTTGGGGTAAAAAGAGATATAAATGAGGATTAAATATTACTTCTATTTGTTGTATATCTTAATCATATATTGTATTAGAAAGATAATGAGTTCATTAGAGCCTTAAGCATTTTGAATCCTTGATGTCCTTTCAAAATATATAACTACTACTTATACTGGTATAAGTATATATATTTTATACAACTTTTTGCCATTTAAATGTAAATTAAATAATAAAAAGAGAATAATACACATTTTCATCATTGATTGAAAATCCTATAAAGCCTTACCCGATAATTAGAATTTTTTTTAGAAAAAATGATTATTTAAGTTGGGCATGGTTTTTTTAGGTGAAGTTTTAAGACAGTCCTTTTAGATGTTCAATCTAATTCAATATTCGTTTTTTTCTTTCTCTGCAGAAATATTTTGCTTCATATCAGATTTATCTTTTCATGCGATTCATTTACTTTTAAATGCAAGCATTAAATTTTCAATATATCTCTTACCCAAATGGTATATTATGTCCGTTTATTTACGTTCTCATTTCTTTTTTTTTTTTTCCAACAATTCATCAAAATTTTTTTTAATTAAATTTCCTTATCAAAAAGTTCTTATTTTGAAGTTGTGAAATTTTTTCTTGAAAAAAATTTATTACTTTTCTCTTGAAATTTTAGTAAATCTCATCCTTTTTATTTTAAAAAATTCAATCACGGGGTGAAATAATCCTTAAAAATTATCGTATTTTTTTTTAGCGTTACAGCTTAAAAAAAAAAAAAATTGCCGGGTGTGGTCCTGTAAAACGGTATGCAAAAAAAAAAAATTATAAATTATTTACGACAAGTTGAATAAAAAAAAGTATTATTTCGCCAGTTTACATAGAAGGAATGTAAGTTGTGTTAACTTTTAGAATTTTGCTAAAATTTTTCCAAATCCATTTTCCTTCCTAATACTATATAAATAACAAAATATTTTTCTGTTCGTTTTATAGCGACGGGCAATCGTACAAAATTTATATGATCATTTAAGAATCATTCACTATTTTGAATGAAAATTTGTGTTTTGAGATTGAAAACAAATAGTTTAATTTTTGATTTTTAAAAGTAGGTTTGTTGTAATGGTTTTTAACTTTAGTATGTGAAGGAACTAAGAAAAACTATTTTTAAGAATTCATCCCACTTTTTCTAAATTTTTTTTTTCCAAATTGTACCCAAAATTTATATAAATTGTGGAATGCAAATATTTAAGAAAAATTTAATGAAAACAATACTTACACTGGTTGTACGTATTTTAGAAACTTTTTTTTAAAAAAATCTTCATGAAAAAATTAATAATGGAGTGGGTAGATTTATGGAAATTTCAGTATGAGTTAAAAAATTCATTAAAAGAGGGATTGTATTATATAAACTGAACTGTTCTCCTTACACTATGAGAGTGGATTACGTAATTTATAATTTAGAATTTTTTTTCACCATCATAATTTTCCTTGATAACTTTCTTTTTTTTTTTTTCTAATAATGTACAATAAATTTTTGTGGACATAAAGAAAAACTTTCATTTTTGGATTTGATTTAAGGTTTTAATTTTTTTTTTTTTTTTTAAACAAATTAGAATAAACTTGGTTTCGAAGAAATCTACGTTCTGAGGTCATTGGTACGTCTCAAAATTGTGTCCAAATACAATATACTTGGTAGGAAATAAATTTCATAAAAGCTGGTGACTAACAGATAACATCGACTATGCAGTGACATAAATTTTTAAAACATTTTAAGTTTTTTTTATTGTCACACTGTAATTATTCTTATATATCAAAGTAAGCACCTGTATTATTTTTAATTAAACAGCTAATTTGGTTTTATACTTAATAGATTTATTTCATAATTTACAAATAAGGTAAATATTATGTCAGTTTTATTGTTAGTGGCTTTTTCTGTACTTGAAATTTTGTCAAATTTTAATGTTTTCCCAAAATACCACTTTTGAGAAAAACTATTTTGAATTTCCCGTAATTTCAGTTTTTTTTTTTGTATTTTGCTATATCCTGTCGAAAGTAAATTTATTACAGAAAAAAAAAAAAAATGAAAACGTATTTATGAAAATTCATTTGGAAAGTGTGTATTTGTCATGTCCAATAAGCATAATTTATTAATAAAAAAAAAAAATATTACCTATGTTTGTAACTTTTCAGTTTAATTCTATGGTGTTAGGCCGGAAAATGTAATTTTATATGTATACAAATTTTCTAAATACAAATCTTAATTAGATTAGGAAAATATAATTGTTTCTCCTTAGTCCAACACAAAAATTTTCTTACTAAAATTTTGTAATTAGCATTATGGCTAATTTCCAATAATTTTTAAATGCAGAACTACGAAATTTTTTACAATAGTGATAATCTGAATTTTAATTACCTAGGAATTAGTGTAAATAAAGTTAATGATGATTCACAAGATGTAAGAAGACGTAAAGAAATAAATTCGATTATGAATTTTGGGAAATAATTAGATGAAGACTAGCTAGTAAGAACCAAAAATGCCTTTATAAAAAACGATATGGCTTGGTCATGTCCACAATCAAAATCAAGGAATATTTCCAAAAGATTATTGAACGACAAATCAGAAAGTAAAAGAAGTTAAGGCAGGTCAAGGAATCGGTGGTTAAATGGATTAGGAAAAATTAGTCAAACAAATCGGTATCAAATTGGAAGATAAAAGCCGTGAATAGTAAAGAAAGGAGGCTAGCACTAAATCAGATTCAATTTGGAGCAGGGTTGATTATATTAAATCAAAATTAAATTGTTCTCTTCAAATTTTCTCTTATTTTTAAAAACCGTGTATCCAGAGTACTTATCTAATCAATAGTCGTCCTAAGAAAATTAAACAGAAATCTATATATTAACTTTATGCAATAACTTATAACGAATTTTTTTTTTTTTTTTTATTAATTTTTATTTTTATTACGAATTCAATATTTTTTACAATTTAGTAGAAATAAAATTAAAAGAAAAAAAAAAAACTAACAAAATATCTTATATATAAAAACTAAATGGCTACATTTGTGCGCTCTTAGTTTGTTTAAATAATTTGAATATATACTAATTTTATTATAATCTTATTTATCATTTTTTTAACATAATTATGAATTAATTTTTGGAAAAACATTTTTTAAAACAAAAAACCAAAATTAGCGATTTTATTTTTTTGTGTAAAATAAAACTTATTCCTAATTGCTTAACCTATCCTTAACCTAATAAACTATAACTTATCTAGTTCGAAATAAACTGTGACTCAACTCGTTCTTGGTTCATAGAATACTTATAACGAATTGATCACCTGGTATTTGTTTTAAATTATAAATAATTAACAATAATTAGGTAGCTTTTAAACTCAAGTTTCAGCTTTAATTACAAGAAAAAATATTTGCTTTTAAAACCAAAAACATAATAATGATGTATAGTTTTGGGTAAAAAAGGTTTCAGTTTCTTCCTTTCACTAAAAAAAAAGTAATTAGTCAAACATTTTCGATTATAAAAACAAAAATATTATTATTAAATATTTTTCATACAAAAATACAAAAAATTGCTTATTAAAGTTCTAAAATATTGAAAAATTTTATTTCAATTTTTTTTTTTTAATTATTTTGATTAGCATTGTTTGATTATTATGATTACCCATATTTTATTATTTTTGCGGACTTTAATAAGGGTTTGGCTTAAATAGTCAATTTTTCATATTTTTTTTTCATGAAAATAAAAAACAATTTTTTTTTATTCTGAATAATGATTTTGGGTGTGCTCTCTACCTAATTTCTTACTTTATAAATTAATAAATTTGATTATTTATAAGTTGATTTAGAATAAAATACAAAATTTATAAAATGTTTTTTTTTTTTTTTTTGTTCAATATTATTTATTATTATTATTTTTTTTTTTGTATTTATAAAATATTCTTTTAAGGATAGTGAAATATAAATATAAAAATTTATTTCTTATCAATATTGGCTAATCAATTTTTTTTTTTTATGTATCTGATTTTCACAATGGAAGAAAAAAAAAAGAAATTTAATTATGTAGTATGCTAATATTATATATATATAGAAAAAAAATATTAAGCTTTCTCGAAAAGAAAATAATCAAAATTTAGCCAAATGGATCTTTCGTAGAGTATACCTCTTTGAATTTAGAACTAATACTCGTAGTAATGAAATGATCATCGTTAGATAACCAGGATAGATTTATTGACAAGACAATATTTATCTAAAATTAGTAAAAATATTATAATTATGTGTATATTAAAATAAAATAATTGGAAATAGTAACCAGAATAGGATCAGAGTTAATAAAGATGAAAACATTATTGATAATTATTGGTGTTTGATTTGGTTTCACTTGTTTAATAGCCAGGCAAATGTGTATTCACTTACAAGTTACAACTTACAAAATATCAAAATCAACAATATAATAGTTGCAAATGTTTCGAATTGCGCCTTTTTTATATGCAAATTTTTTCTCTCATTATGCCAACCACATATTAAAATTCCGAAAATATAAAAACTATAATATAACAAAATAGTTTTCAGTTAAATAATGACCATTTTGTTAATGCACGCACTTTAATTATTTTAATAGAATTCTTTTGATAGAATTGATTGGAAAAGAAAAAAAGCGATCGATGATAGATCTCTTTTCTATATTTATACATATATATGTTTTTATTTTTTTTTTTTAAGAATTTAGGGCACGATAAGAGAATTTTAATTTTTTTTTATAATCAAAGATTTATTTTTTTAAAATTATACTGCGTGCAAAAGTTCAATCAATTTTTATTTATTGTTTTTTCAGCGAAAAAAATAAAAAAAAAAAAAATTATAATACTTTATATAAAATGCTTGGAACATATTAATTATATTTTTAAAGGACAAGCCAAGCGCAATAATTTAGCCAAACCCAAAAAAAAAAATAAATAAATTAATTTAAATATTTTTCAATATGAATTTAATGTAAGATTTTAAGGACAATGTTTTGGGAAAATATATATTAATATTTTTGCTAGTTAGCGAATCATCCTTTTAGCATATAAAAAGAATAAATTTTTTGACGAATTAGGTTTCTCAAAAACTCTCAATAAAACGACGAACCTTCTAAAATTTAATAACATGTACTATATAAAATGAGGATATATAAGGCCGAAGGGAGACACACTTACCCGTGTATACCAAACTTGTCGCGTTTTTTATTTGAGATTAAAAAAAAATCGTTTTAATTTCATAATTAGATTAGACTCGGTAATCAGGTTATGACTTAAACAAATCCCTATTATTTTTCAAAATACCTATATAAATTTTGATAGTGTGCGCTTAAGTAAGATTTATTTTTTGTTAGCTCTTTACTTACATTTTTGCAATTTTTTTTGTAGGTATTTTTTTTTTTTTTTTTGTTAAACAAATCATTAAAAAAAAATTTTAAGCATGTTGCATTTTAATTCATTCCAAAAAGGATAATTTCTGGTACAAATAACTCGTTTGTCTGGTTTTAACTAAGTATGGAAAAAAATGAGAGATGATATTTGTGTTTTAACAAATTTTTATTTTTATTTTTTTTTCAATTTATATTATTCAGATGTAAAGTTCTTTTTACCTAAATATAATATCTTATGTATATACATATTATATATAAATAAATTTTTATTTTGTTGAAATATGTATATAATTTGCCTTGGTCACCTGAATTCTTGATAATGTACCTAGACAATCCCTTTTTTTTTTTTTTTTAATTTTCAAAGAACAGGTTTTCTTATATTATGTACATTGTATTTTAAACAAAACATTAATAACACATATTTATTTTCTACATCCGAAAGGTAAAATACAGTGTAAAGCTTATTATTTAAAGAACAATTTCAAAATATCGAATAATTGTCTTTCTTAAATGTTGATAAAGCCATTTTCCGAATAGTGAATTATAGTTATTCCAAATATCTTCTGTTTTGAATTGAAGTAGAAGTGATAAGAGCACATTTATTCGAATAAGTAAAAAAACGACTTCGGGAATAGAGTTATAACAATAATTTCTTAGGCAACAAAAGAATAAATATGATTTTAAAAACAACCGCACATTCTTTTTTAAGCTCATAATTTGCTTGATCGCACTGAACACAACATATAAAGTTTTATACTGCGTTATTGGGGTACAGGAATTAAGATTTTTTTCTTTCAACATAAAAAAAGAAATCTTTAATGTACGTGTTTCCTTATTGCTTAACTTTAAAATTTGTGTGAATTAAAAAAAAAAAAAAAAAATGAATAAAATTTTAATTTTTTTTTTTTTTAAGATTGTACAATGGAAGGCAGATTAAAGCCTTTTTTTTCTGTTTGGTATAGCAGACTTTTACACATATTACGAAACATTTTCAAGGTTAAAAAAGTTAATAAAAAAGAATTATATACCTAACCATATTAATTCTTAAATGAGAAAAATGTGAATATTTTCTTGTTTTTATTAAAACATGTTCAGATTTATAAATTAGAATTAATATAAAGTTTAGGTACTTTGCTTTAAATTGGATTTTTTTTTTGTTTAATATATACTATTCTAATTTCTTAATTTCAAATAAAATAAAACTTTTATATATTAATATTAATATTTATGATATTTTTTATGTAATAAAAATTAAATTAAATTTAGATTTTTCTAGGCAATTTAAAATGAAGTGAGACCTAAAAACTGTATACATAAAAGAGTTGAGAGTTCATAAGATAAGAGATAATTTATTATTATTTCAATATTTATTGATTATGTTTGATGTAATAATATCAATCATGCAGCTAATAAAATTATTTAAAAATATAAGTACAAATATTTAAAAAAAAAGTATTAAAAAAAACTAAAATTCAACTTTATTCAGATCCTGTTTGATATATTATATTATACTCTAGTTAGAGATTCTGATAAGTTTATTACTACTTTCTGTCTTTCTTGTACAAAATTCTTAGAAATTTTTTAATTTTTGCGACTTTATTGAATTTTTTTTTGTATACTTAATGAAGTTTAAGTTTAATTTGCTACTGTTTTTCGTTGAATTATTGTGTAATACTGTAAGAAATACTGGAGCAGAAATTGGTGGTTATCGTTACACTAAACGTTCACCGATCATATTTTAGTATTACATTAAAAGAAGAATTAAACAAACCTCCAAAAATGATATAAATTATAAAATAAAAAATTTTATGAATTTAAATTGTCATCAATATTCGTGGAATAGTCCAATATTGGAATCAAATGAACAACTGTTTTACACAAATTCCAGCCGAGGCGGGAATCGAACCTAGGGACGAATAAGTCGTAGAATATTGAGAATATCACTCACTACACTATGACCGATGAGGACTATTATACTTTATTAATTTAAAGAGCCTAACTTGAATTTTGGTATAGTCAATGATTTTGGCTTGATTAAACAATGATATGTTGTTTTAATTTTTATGTTAATCAATTAATTTTTAATTTTAGTCAATCATTATTTTTCACAAGTTTCATGTGGATTGATTAGATTTTACTGTAGTTATAAAGACTTATTTCGCATTTGTTATTAAACTAAAAACTACAAAAAGGACATATTTCTAATTATATAATCAAAAGTTAGAATAATTTTTCCATGATAGAATTTTTTAATTTTTTTTTTTACATTTTCCTATCGACAAAAGAAAGAAAAACTCACAAAATATTTAATTAAAATGATTTTACATGCAATGTCTGATTTTTTTTTTTTTGTTCAAAAATACTCTTGTACATTAATAAAGTACAAGTATTTTATGTAAAAAGAATATAATATATGTATAATATAGAAATTTTAAACTAAAGTCGAAAAAAAAAAATAAAATAACATAAAGCTTAAAAGAAAAAAGAATTTTCATTATTATTATTGATTTTTCTTTCTTTTTATTTTGTGAAATAATTCTTTTAAAAAAGCAAAAAAAAAAAAAAAAAATTCAAATTGTAATTGTGCAATTTGTTGTTATATTTTCCTTTTTATTTTTTTCTTGCTTAAAAAATTTTCTTATTTATTTTTCATTTCCAATTTAAATGAGTGAGAGAGAAAAAATTGAGAAAAAAAAAGAAATGTTTTCCTTTGTAAACATATAGTGCAAATGAAGTAAATATTTTTCAAATCGACTGCGTCAAATTAGGATTGCTTTCTTCATACAAATAATATTTTTTTTGTAAAGACAAATTTATTGAGCTTTGTAACGAATAAAAAAATAATCATTATATCACGATTTATTCTTATTATATAGCATACTTGGCCAAACTGCGGCTCTCGTTTTTCTTCACTGCGGCTCTAGCCACGTTCGAAATTAAAACATCCTCTTTGAAAGAATGCAGCGTGTAAATTGATTTCGATACTTGGTACAACATACTGCTGTGAATCTTTGTATTCAACAATGAAATTTATTAAATCGAAGCACCGTTCCCAGCTAACAAATAAACATTTAACTGAGCTTATTCGTACGGCACTAATAAGTTATGAGCCAGATTTTCAACGATTCGCGGCCAAGATACAAACACATAAAACAACAGCATCTACTAGTAAAGAATGAAAATTTTCTATAAGTATTTTTAATGTATATAAATGTATTTTTTTAAATAAATTATGAATGAAAATAAAGATAAATGAAAATGACAGTTTACATATTTAAAACAATTTCTAATAGCGGCTCTCGACAATTAATTCTGATTTTTATAATTTCGGCTCCTGTCCGGATAAAGTCTGGCCACCCCTGTTATATAGCAATATTCCTGGGTAAGATGCCAAAAACATTATGTAAACAGAAGAACTTACACTATAATATAGGAAAAACGAAGGGCATTTTCGAATTAAAAAAAAAATATTTTGGTCATAAACTAGCTTCTCGGTTTAAAATCAAGAAGAAAGTTCAAGCTACTTCAGATCTTCAGAGATTCAGTAGTATCAGATTTTACTGTATACACTACACAGCTACATCGAAAATTTAATAGCTGATTTGAAATTATTTTTTTTTCTCAATATAACATTAAATTAAATAAAACTATGGAAAAGAAAAGCTCTCGTATTTCAATATTATTGTACATTTTTTTTATCAGGAATTTTTTTTTAAAAATCCTTAATTTTTTTTTTTTTTTTTGGTGGAATAGAGGGTGAGTGATAAGCAAAAATAAAAGAATTGGAATTTTTTTCTTCTTTTTAATAATATTCATTTTGATTTTAACACATACAATAACAACAACAACAGAAAAAAAATTGGTATATATGTATATATTTTATATACATATATATAATACATACTATCTATATATTTATATTCACAAATTCGTTTTTTTTTTTTTTTGAATCGAAGAAATTGAAGGGTTTCGTCTGACAGTAGCAATTAATATATTATTTTTAGATATTTTTAAAAAAAAATTTTTTCTAATGGAAATGCATATAATATTTGAACTTTGTAGAAACTATATAATTGAATAAGTATTTGGTGTATTTGGTGTAATGTTTTATGTTTGATTAAGCAATTGTTGTTTGTGAAACAATTAAATAAAAATTTTAGGCACACTGAAGCCCGATTAGTAGATTATGATTATTTTTCCCAAGTAACATGTGGATAGATTAGATATTAACTATATAGTTATAAGTTAATTTCCTAGCAATTTCTTTACACGAAAAGAAAATTGCCTTTATAACGACAACTAGTAAAATTTGAACGGAAATGGAAATTCTTAATATATTAAGAATGAACTAGCAATTGCTAACACGAAAAGAAAATTGCCTTTATAACGGTAACTAGTAAAATTTGAACGGAATTGGAAATTCTTATTATATTAAGAATGTACTAGCAAAAGAAAATTGCCTTTATAACGGTAACTAGTAAAATTTAACCGAAATGCAAATTCTTATGTTGTTTTGTATATGTACATGTAGTTCCAAAAAAGACAAATTAGTTTATTGAGCACAACATTTTGTATGTTTCCGTTTTTGTTCACCTGTCCTGTCTGTAAGTGACTTATATTTGTAATATTGATTGAATATTACAAATATTCTCTGTCTTATTCTTATGTCTCTTTATTTGATTAATTTTATATTCCGAGATATATCATATTTTTTAAAATAAACAGATTTTTGTACGTTCGAATAGTAAATTCATGTACATACTTATAATTAGAGTAACGATTTTTTCCGCCTAAACATAAGTTTTCAATGACGGTTACATATATCAGGAATATGCCCAAAATAATTATTTTACTTTTCGTTTAAAAAAAACAATGTTGATGTCCTATTAAATTTTAAAGAAAGAAAAAGTGCAGCCATTAGAAGTTTTTTTCTTAAATATAATTTTTTTTTTATTCAACAAAATATATTTATGTGATATATAAATATTTAAATTGAAGGAAAATTATCCCGCAGGTTCTTTTTTTTTTTCCTGGGAAAAAATGTATTTAACACTAATACATTCCAGTATACGAACCGGAGTTTTTTCACTCTTCAATTCTCCCAATTTGGAATAAATTAATCTTGGTTGGTCGATGGTATATTCTTTTTTTTTTCTATATAATTTTTAAATTTAAATTTATATGAACAAATATTTTTATCTTGTCTTTTTTTTAATGAAGAAAAAAAAATTCATTTGTATATAATTTTAAGAATAAAAAAAAAATTCTAACCGCTTTGTATAATTCGTGTAGGATCTTAATAACTCAGATCCTTTTTTTTTGGTGAAATGTAAACAGGTCGTACATGGAGGAAAATAGAAGAACATAAAAACCTCTCAATATCGGAAATAAATAAAAATATTAAAGAATATTGAATTTTCCTTAATACATAAATGTAAAATATTGACTTTGACATCATTCAGGAATAAAGAGTTTCTATTTTCTAACAAAACTGTAATATACGATTTTCGGAAAAATATCACTACAGAGCTCGATAATAGGCGGGTTCAGTTTAAAAAAAAAAATAGAACTGTTCTTCTTTCCTTGGTGGTGATAAAATTAATTTTAAATTTGAAATCATCATTACCAACAGTTTCAATCTCTTTGATCAGGAGCGCTTTAATACACCCTTTTTGTATATATATATATGGAAATACATTTTTATTTTATATTTCTCAAATTAAAGGTGCGAGAATGGAAATTAAAGGAAATTATTTCAAACAAGGTATAGAATTTCTTAATGGGGAGTTGATTGAAGTTTTTCGAATTCATTCTTCATCTAAATTTTTTTTCTTCTTAAAAAATTATTGTTGGATAGAGAATTTTTTTTTCACATATCATTGGAAAAAAACAAATGAAAGAAAAACCAATTTTTTTTTTTATCTAAGTCATTTAAATATTGAATACACGTACTTTGTGAAAATTTTGAAGAATTTTCATATTTAGCCTGCAGCTTGAAAAGTATTTTAAGTATTATATTCAGAAATTTTTTGTATAAATATCAAAATATTAAGAAAAATACATAAAAATTAAACAAAATATTAAATAAAAAATATTAAATAAAATGATAATAATTTTGTTTCGAACCAAAAGATATTTTATCTAAATAAAAATGAAAATTCAATATTCTGCGTTTGATTTTTTTTTTAATCCAAAATTATCAATCTGGTTTATATCGAAATTATGTTTTTTTTGGTATCGTAGTTCTTAATTTAAAATAAAAAAAAAATTATTATAAAGATAAAACAGAAATAAAATGTTCTTGTTCATGTTCTAAGTTAAGAGCAAAATCATAAGGGAACGAATTAAATGGAAATTTAGACTAATTATTAAATTTACGAACAGAAAAGTAAACTTTATATTTGTTATTAAAGAAAAAAAAAAATTAATTACCTAATTATATATATTTTAAAAAATAAAATTTAGTTTATTTGTCACATTTGGAAATTTTTTAATTCTATGCAAATTTTACATAATCTTACCATCTGTGAATTAACACTTTTTAACATCGATTAAGCTTCCCTACATCTTTCGAAATATTTATGGTTATTATTACATTAGTAATTTATTCGGAAATATATCTACATTTGAAAATCCTTATTTACAGCAGTTTTCTACACTTAATTAGGTGATAAAACTAGAAAAATTTAATCATTATTTATTTATTCAATTATTCAGTTAGCTTAATTCCTCAATGAAGTTCAATAAAATACAAAAATATGATATATATATTAATTTATTAGATTCATTTATCATTTCGGAGATGGTTGCTTTTCTACCATAACCATATAATTTGAAAATATTCATCAATTTATCGTTGTTTTCTCACTAAGTTATTGACATTAGGCACTATCTAAGTTTGGCTGTCAACATTTCATTTAATGAATTGAAAGTTATAAAGTTAAAAATGTTAGACTGGACTTTGATTATATGGCATTCATTCTTCCTGCAGCTGCGTTTCTTGACATTGTTATAGTAAACAATTTGTTAAAACAAAAAAACAAAAAAATTTTCACATATTGAAACACATTTAATTAAATTTCTGACAAACTTTATACATACTATATAAATAGAAAAATCAAAAAAAGAAATAATTTTTAATTTCTTTTCTGAAAGAATAATGCGGAATTTTAGGAATTTACGTCCATTTTTTTTTTCGTATCTTAATTATTATTTTTTTTCTTCCTTAATTTATTATTTTTTTTTTTTTAATTCGAAAAATTAATTTTTTTTTTCTATTTATTCAAAATGAAAACTTTTGTTTTTTTTTTTTTGTCTTTTCCATATAGTTTTTCGCTCCAAACAATTCATTTCACGCTTTTAATTTCTTTTTTCTTTTTGTTGTAATTTTTTTTTTATTCCTACTTTTCTGTTTTTTTTTTTTTTTGTTCTTTTTCATTTACTCCGTACAGATTATTTTATCTTTTTTTCACTTCCTTAATTCAAAAAAAAAAAAAAAGTAAGAAAAAAATATAAAAGAAAAAAAAAACTTTTTCACACCATGTACCAATTTTTTTTTAGGATTTCGAAAAATAAAATAATAAAAAAAAAAATTCTATGAGTTACTACTTAAGTTAAAAATTTGATGTAAGCGCCATTAAAAATGTTTTAGGAAAAGTGAATTAGGTAAAAAAAAAAAAAAAGAGAAAAGGATTATTTGTGTCTCATCATAAATTCTGGGGTGAACAAAAACTTATTATTAACTACCTAATAAATTTCAATTCTTTAAATACCAAAATATGTTCAATCTCGTTCACTTTCAATTCGACTAAAGGATGAGATTCTACGAATTAAGATTTGAGAATTAAAGGCTCACAATCAGCCAAGGATCTGAATAAGTTTCATATAAAATTAATATATACATGTATAGGTATTTAATGAAAATAATTGGTTGAAGAAACTTAAAAAATATCTTTATGGTTAACCCTTGGTTGTGACCAAGTATCTTAAAAGTTTCTTGAATTGAAATTCATTCAAAAAATAATTTAAAAATGCACGGACTGATTTTGATTTTTGTATGGATAAATTAATTAATTAATATTTAAAAGAATATCATTTAAAAATATGAAATAAAAAATTTTATTTATATCGTATTGCACTAGCAATCACAAAGACCATTTTTCATTTTCTTATTTCGACTTTTATCAATTTAACAAAAAAAAATGGAGCATGGAGCACATGATTAGGTTGTTTGTTATCTAAAAGTTGGAAAAAAAAATAACAATTTTCAACGACTCTCAGTTAAATGAGAGTATTAAATAAACTTACTTATGAACTGAATGATAGTCAATTCATAGTGATGATTCCTAGATACAATATCATTTGGCCACTGTCCATTTATGACGTTTATTTATAAAATTTAAAATTTTTAATTGATTTCTACTTATTCAAAACCACAAACACTCAATAGATAAATTTATTATGTTATACTTTATGTATGCATAGGAACATAATGTGAATGTTTTTTTTCGTAAATATTATTTATTATATATGTATAAATAAAAATTGAGCGATGTGTGCTAAAACTTAAATATATGTTAATATAAAGATGCAAATATCTATTTAGGAATCTCTTATTGGAATATAAAAAAAAAAATAATTATCTTGAACATTAAACGTATGCATATCAGTCAATTTTCATTCGTTCCAACTTTTTCTTTGTCAAGTTTGATGTTGACATTTTTTTTTTTTAAATGTTTTCGTCTGACTAACGTGTAAGTGCTTTATGCACGTACAAAAAAAAAAATCGAAGGACCACATAAGTGTTTTTTTTTTTTTGTATAACTCAAAACATAATTAAGGTAAAAGAGAATTTTCAATTTTCATCATGAATTTTTTCCAAAAAATATACAAGTTATAACGTTATAATTTAAATATATGTATATTAAGTGTAAGTAATATGAAATTGCTGCAAATACGTTTCAATTAATTTTTAACTAAAATAATATGTACTTAGTGGATAACTTGTGTATACTATTTATGAAATTTATAAGAAATTTAAAATTTTATTTATTCATTTATTAGTATATGTAAATAAAAGAACAATTATTTATAATCAGGCAATAAAAGAGACAGCTGTTTTTTTGTTTGTTTTAGCATAACTATATCTTTATTATTAAATTGAGTACCTTCAACTTATAATTTATAATAGTGTGATGATCCTTTTTCTGTTAAATGTATTTAAAAAAATATAGAAAAGTACCTCATAAATAAAGTTTGGGGGACCTTTTTCAACATTTCGTTTTTTCTTTACTTTTAGGACACCTTGATTGCAATCGAGGATTAAACATATTTTTAAAGTTCCAACTCTAGTCCAAATCCTTGTAAACAATCGAGTAAAACACTAATTTCGATTGGAATTTATTTTTAAAATTAAAACATATAAATTTCGTATGGAAACTTGGATGGTTGAGATTCACGAAGTCCCAATTCCAAAATCCTAGAATCTCATCTTTTAGTCAACGTGAAACATATTGTTTATTTTTTGATGATAACAAAACTAGATTCAAAAGTAATAATATCCTCTTTACTTTGAATAATATATTTCAAAATTAATTTTAAAATAAAATATCCTTAAATTGTCAAAAGTTGTTGTTTGCCACAGGAGAATAACAAAGTTTTTATACTGTGTGTAAACTAGATTTTAAAATAAAAATATTCATCTGACCTCTCTCCTTTGCCCTTATGATTTTTTTTATTCTGCAAAATCACCTCTCTACAACACAATTTTTTTTTTTAACAGTTGGGACATAGAGGCTTTAAAAAAAAAATGCTAAATATTTTTTTTTTTTTTTTGTTCCTTAAAAATCGTGGTAAGCTGAAAATTCACGATATTTTTTTTTCTCATTATTTTTTTCAAACAAGAAAAAAAAAATGAAATTAAATTCTTTTGTATTTGTAGAAAAGTTTTTCAGTTTTTTTTTTAAGAAAATAAAAAATGCTGTATGTCGTTTTCCATGAGCAAAAAAAGGAATAGGGACGAAAACTTTTGGTATAAAAATGTCTCTCTGTACATTGTTCTTAACCTCAAAACAGCCGAAGTGGCTGAAAAAAAAAATTATTATTTATTTATTTTTTTATTTTTTGCATAATGTTACGGAATATATAGCTATCTATATATATATGCAAAACATAAAAGAAAATATATATATAAATATTTTTCCTTTTACATTATTTTCACTACTAGGAGAAACTGAATTTTTATATATATAGGAAGAAAAAAAACGAATAATGAACATTTATTAATCTGGTTTTAATTACCAAAAAAGTTAGTCTTTAATTTTTTTTTTTTTCAACTTGTCTTATTTTCGGATATTTGATTCGGGATTTGAAAAGTGGGCTGTTTCTTTAAAGTGCACTTATATTCGAAACGTCGTAGTGTACTATACACCTAATTCTGTTTTTACGCGAACTTTTTTTACGCGAATTTGATTTAACGCGATTAAAAAAAAAAAAAAACTAAATTTTTTGGGGATTTCCCTAATTTTATTTCACATTAATGTTTTTTTACGCGATTTTTTTATGCGAGTTTTCTGGGAACGTATCTATCGCGTAAAAACAGAATTATGTGTATTAATAAATTTTAGGACAGAAAGCAAAAGTTAGATTATTTTTTCCTTTTTTTTAACTAAGATCCAAGTCTATATAACGAAGTTTATGAATGAAAGTTTTCACTTAACGTTATTAACTATTTTTTTTTTTGTATCAAAATTAATAAATTTTTTTATTTTTTTTTCAGGTAATAAAATATAAATAATCATTTGCTTATTGGGTATGTTTAATATTAATTTTTGTAAATAATAAATACTTAAGAAAAAAATAAAATTTGTATCGTATGAAAAATGTATGTTTAAAAACACATAGAACCTAAAGCCAGAGCATTTAAAATTGTATACATATTGATGTTTATATAGATTTCGAATTTTGATTCCAAGAAATCTAGTCAAATATAATAATGAAGATATTTTCTTTGATGAAGTTATTTCTGATGAAAATGGCATTAAAATCTCGAGAGATGATAAAATTTTAAATGTAAACAAACTCATTACGGATATTTCACCACATTATATGTATTCTCAACTTGAGCTTAATTCAGAAGCTTAAATTGCTGAAAATAAATATTTATTTCCATAGTTAGCCATTTTGTGTTTTTTCACATCTTATTTATTTAAATGTAAAATTGAACTTTAATGCTTTCCATTACACATATATAATATTATATATAGATAGATATGTTGGTACCTACATTTTTATTTTTTCCTAGAAATACAATTAAATATTTTTCAAAATATCGACAGAATAAACAACAACAATTTCCATGTACTGTTTTGCATTTCATTTATTTTTTTTAATTGGAGAATAAAAAAAACAGAATTTTTTTTTTGCCTTCGTTAGATTTTTTTTTTGTAGACTCCACATCAACCCCTTGTAGTTTTTATATATTATTATATATATTTTTTTCAAATAGGAATTTATTGGAAAATTTTAAAAGATATTATGTATATAAGAAAGAAAATGAAGAGTTTTCAGTTTTTCACTTTTTTTTTTTTTTTTTTGTATGAATAATTTATTTAGTGGTAATTTTTTTTTTTTTTTAACTAGCCCCAACATTATCTATATATTATAAGAATGAAAGAAATAGAAAATATTCAGAATTTTCCTATTTACGCGAAAAAAAAAGAAGCTTAAACAGAAATTTATTAAGGATTTTATAGAATTTTTTTTCTTATATACATATATATATATATATTTTTTTTTTCAAATATTAATTTATTTGCTGACTATGGTAAAGTGAGATTAAAAATAAGTTTTCAAATTGAAGAAAACTCTTGATTTTAAATGGTTATTATTTGATGCTTCAGGTATATTAATCAATTCACCAAACTATTAAGTTTATTTCAATGTTGCACTTCCAGTAACGTCAGTGCACCTTTGCTAAAAGGAAAATATTAAAAAAAATAGTTGTTTTTATAAAAACATAAATTGTAAATAAACTTCAGAGTTTTTAAATTGGACATTAAAAGTTATCAATGCAGTTTCAGTTGGCACACAAGCTTGAAAAGATGATAATTAAATTTTGCTTACATCAATGATTATACAGAAATAATTGATTTGGATACCTATGTCCTATTAACAATTTATTGAACAATTTATCGTGATATTCGCGACAACTTACGAAAGTACTATGAAGATAAAATAAGGATCAGATTGATGTTGCAAAAAAAATGAAATTTCTATTTATTTGGATTTAATTTTTTATTTCAACAACCAATAATTATCCTATGGAATAATATTAGCCGACAACATATTATAATATTTTTAAAAAGTATTTTTTAATATTTTAAGTTGAAAAGTAAATTTTATTCATACACAGTTACATATACCACATAGTTTATCAATTTCTATATTATTTCTAAACTTTTGAGAATTTTTTTTTTGAAATTATTGATAGACTTTCAAACTCATAATTGCCAAAGTATATATTTAAATATTTAAATTTAAAATAATAAATTTAGTTATGTTTAGTTTATCATCTTTAAATTTATGCACCTATTTTGATTATGATTATAAATCCTTCTATATGAAATAAATTACTATGTATTTAATATAAAACTGCTCGTCGTTATGTAAATCCTTTTTAAATGTAAAGCATATAAATTAGCTTAAGGAAATAAAAAATAGTAATAATAAATAAAAAATTGTAAAATAAAAAAAAATTTTCGTATACGGTAACACTTCTTACTTTTTTTATTTTTTTTTTATTATATTTGCCACCATCAACCTTGATAGGGATTTATGTGTAGAAAAAAAAAATTGCATTAACGATTAACTTAATTAAAATTAAAAGAAAAAAAAAATGGGTTTTTAAAAGAAAAAAAAAATTGTAAAATAAACTTATAGGTTTTGATTGAGCAAGCGCAAAAAAAAATCTTATTTCCCATTTTTATATTGAAGAACTTCGTACATAAATATGTACATATGTATATTTAAGTTTTTTTTTAAGTAAATCTTCGAAAATACGATAAAAAAAAGTCCTGATTTTGTCTTTTTTTTTTTTATGCATAATTAGAGATTTTTTTTTTTCTTAGAAAACTTTTTTAACTTATAAATTATAATGCTGTGAGTAAAATATAATATACTTATAATATTGTTCATTTTTATGGCAATAAAAAAAATATTTAGGATAGTAGTGAAATGATGATGAGAAAAAAATTATTTTTTTTTTTTAATTAATCTTGGTAAAAAATTTAATAGCCAATAAATTGACTACTAACGAAAATTGCAATTTAGCAAAAAAAATTCTTATCTTTCTCTTTGCCGTATCTAAAAAAAGAAACTTGTTATTGTAATAACTGACCAAATCCTGTCGAGGTTGTTATAGAAAGAGCCATGAAGTCATTCAAAAATCAGAAATTATTTTCTTTTACTGATGGTTAATGATTTCCAAATGCGCTGAATATATAGTAGAGTGAAACTGACATTAGCGACGTTAAAGACTTAGGTACAATAGGTAGTGACTAGGAATAAATTGACCATCGACTAGTAAAGTTATATTAACAAAAAAGCGATAGTACAATTTGGTGAGATTTCTGATTTTGGCATTGAAGGTTTATAATATTTATAATTTTTATGTACATGCTTCTTAATTTCTTTTTACTCTTCTAATTATAAACTTTTATAAATTTAATTTAAATGAAATTAAATTATTTGTCGCAGTTATCATTTATCGTTATTTTAAGATCTTATGATTCTTGAAAATCTATTTTAGACAGCATAATAATTAAATGAGCTAGCTAGTTAGAAAGTATTCTGAACCTAAACTTAAAGTTTAAGTACCTTGTCTTATTTTTGATTGAAGTTTTCTTTTTTTTTAAGGAAGCTTTTAATATCTATTTTCTTTATATTCATATTTATTCATATTTACAAAATAAACAAATAATCACATATAAAATATTGAATGTTGTTAACTTTTTCGGTTTATTTTTTTTTCTTAAATTTTGTTGCATTTTGAAGACGAAGGTTATTTTTATGTTATTATTTGTATGCCATTGAAACATGGTACTACAGAATATATTTTTTATTAAAAGACCTTGAACCTCATCATAAATGATTTTAGTAGGCAATGTGACTACATGTACGAGTTTTTTTTTTATTTATTTTCTTAATAAAAACAAATTCACTATCTTGCTGCAGTTGCAGACAACTTTTTTTTTTAGTATCATTTAGTATCAAAGGTTTTTTGAAGATAACAATATTAGCGTAGTTAATTGAAAAGTGCTTCATATTATGTATAAAAAGTACTTTACCTTTATTTTCTGTGCTCATGTATAAATTTGTAAGTACTTTTATTTATATGGATTATTTTTTCAAAGGAAAATAATTTTTAATTTCAAAAATTTCTGCCATTAACCCTAGACTATATGAATTTTAGAAATTATTATGTTCAATTAATTTTTTTTTTATGTCTTTTTACTGAAATATATAGTTTGATTAGTTTGACTGTTAAATTAAAATTTGGTAGAAGCGATTTCTCCTTGATCAGGTGTTTATTAAGCAACCTATTCTTTTTATCAAATAAATGAAAAAACCAAATTTTTTCTAACAATTACAACGTAACCAGTACAGAACAGAATATCTAATATCATCATAAACTTGATAAGTTTCTAATAAACAAATATCTGGAAGTGCAAAAAAAAAAATCCTTTACGAATTAGAATTACAGAAGATGTAACAAATTCCTGAATTCAATTTTCTTTGACTTTTAATTTTCTTCCTCTTATCAAAAAAAAAAAAAAACGCAATAACTTTCAAATCGGGAAAAATGTAATTTAAGATATATCTTTTTTGTGTCAACGCATTACTTTGTTATTTTCCTTTTTCATAAATTGTTATTTTTTTACGTTTTTTTTTCATGCTTCCTTTATATGCTTTTTAATGTTGCATAAGCTTTGCTACATAAGTTTTTATGTCTTTATATAAAATTGTTCAAAGTTTTATTTTCACATTGAACAAATTTTTTGGTAATTTCCAGACATGTTTACTATACACTATGACATTAAAAAACATATGGAAGTAGATATAAGAATTATTATATACATATATGTATTATTTTGTAAAAGTATATTATGAATGCATAATTGTTGAAAAAATAAAAAAACAAACATAAATTTATGGTAAAATACTACCTTAAGGATAAAATTTTTATTTTTTTTTGTAATTTTCTTATATAAAAATAAATTGTCTCAAGTGGTATTTCCATGATGTTTTACATTGTTGTATACCAGATTGATTTTATTCAAAAATACGCAAAGAATATAATAATTGATAACAATAATTTATTATGACATAAAATATTGTTTTTTTTTTTGCTAAAATTATTGATTTTTTTTTTCAAAAATATATTTGGTCAGTTGTGTTTGGATTTGGTATAAAAGCTTTCAATATAGAAATTCTTTCCAATCCTTTTTTTATTTGACAAAAAAACTAAACATAAACCGATAGCGCTGACCACACTTTTTTAGGATTTTATTTTGGGGACAATTTTAGATTAATTGCAGGTAAATATAGTTCGAAAAATCTGGATTTAAATTAAAATCGAATAAAAGTCACTCCCCAAGGAACTATCTATTTATAAGTTCATCATTTTCGCCCATAATTTTTTACAATCTAACTAGCCACATTAAATACTTTGAAATTAATACGAACGGAAATAATAATATTTTCGTATGAAAAAAAAAAAAAAAATTTCAAACTCTTCTATGATAATTTTTTCCCTTTTTACATTTTAAACTGACATTTCTGTAACAAAATTTTGTTAGGTACTTATATTCAAATAAATTAAATATATATAAAATCTGAAATAACTTAATAACGCATTTCTAAGATATAAAAAATACGGATACTTAAAAACCGTTTTCAAATTAACTACTTTTCTTATTCATAATTTTTTTTTTGTTTTTTGAATTGTACATTACGTAGGTACATACATATAATAATAAGAATTCAAGAAATGAATACACAAACAAAATAAAAAGTTTGCATTAAAGTATTTTAATACCGTTGTTTATCCATTCAAAAAAAAAAAGAAGCATATAATATGTTATATTGGTAAAACATAAGTGCATTGACGTTTCATGGGCAGCCAAGGGGAGCTCATACAAGTGCATTTTATATTCATATACAGTACACACTATGTCTTTAGTTAACTTATTACGCTAATAAAACCTTATAAGTCTAATATGGAATTTTTTTTTTTTTTTTAAATGGAAGTACCACATATATTTTTTTGCAATAAAAATAATTTTGGTAGAGTAATATATTGCAAGTTTTCTATGACTAATTGCTATAATTTTTACTTCACCTTTCTTTTTGGGTTATATTATAGTTCGACAAAAAAGTATTGAATTCATATAACAAAGATTTAGTATTTGCGAACTTGTATGATTTATGTATTTTCGAACTTGTATTTTATCCCGAATTTTTACTTCCTTTTTTCGTCGCCATATTATATAAAATACTTTCCTGTATTTTGAAAATGAATCTGTTATGGAAATTTTTGAGTTCTTGTCAATATTGCCAAGATTCATGTCAAAATATTTATACCTGCTGAGACATTAACTAGGGTTCTTCTAACGCCCTTCATTTTTGCAAGTTGAACTCTTTAATAATCTACTGACCCAATCTTACTTACATATTTTTTTTAATTATAAAAAAGCTTAACTTACAGAGCAGACCGTTAAAAATTATATATGTATTATTTATGTGTATATTAGATTGTGTTTCTAAAAATTGCGTTAATTATTACACGCAAGTCGTAATTTGTTTTCCAATTTTTTATTTTTTATTTTTTCTAGCATATAAATCTAGATATATAAATATATGTAGTTAAGGTATTTTTATAACTTGTTATTGTAATGCTTCACATATTATGTTTTCGATACATAATATGTCTACGTTTTATAAGTATCTTTTCAATGCATATTTTCATCAAAAAGAAAACAAAAAAAAAAAAAAGATAACTTTTAGTACCATATTTTTTTTTTTGTGGAAAAGGGATGTATAATATTTATTTTTTTCCGCATCAAAGCGAAAATTGCAATCAAGAGTCACGCTTCAGTTAAATTACAGAAAAAAAAAATAAGCTATAAAGTACCTTTGAATGTAACTTTCATTGTCTTGTGGGTTACCTTAAAAAATTTCCTCTTTTGCATTTTAGTTAAAAAAAAAAAAATTATGATGAACCACAAGCTGACTGATTACTTAAAGATTTATTCTTCTTTATATATTGTCGTCATCACAGTTTCAATAGGATCTCGACATTATTATAAATATATTTTTTCTCTACTGTATCATTATAAGAAGAAAGTTCAGTCGAAAGTCTAGAAAAAAGATGTCTATTGTGAGAAAAATATGCTTTCGTACAAATATAATTTTTTTATTGATGCGCTCAAAATAACTATTTCTGATATTTCCGAATAAATAAAAATCGATTTTTAATTATCTCAAATTTAATTCAAAATTTTTTCATAACATTTTTATGTTGTTTTATTTTGCATAAAATCATCGTTTTATAGTTGATATTCTTCGAACATATTTTTTATGCATAAAATAAAGAAAAAAATTTAATTCATATCATATTATCTAATTTTTAGTCAACGTAAGCTTCTACGAACATATTTTTTACACAGCGTAAGCTTTCTTTTCCCTATAAATTTTTTTTTTTCTGAAATCATTAATATCGCACTATCATTTGATCTCGGAAAAACTGTAATCATCTCATAAAACTTAGCTGACAACAGTAAAATTAAATTCCGAAAAATATAAAAACTAGAAGTAAGTAATTAAAAATAACATTATACAATGAAATAAACGAAGTAAAACGTATTTATTTATGTTTTACATAATAAACTTAAAATAATTTTAAAATATGACTTTTTCATTTGAGAAATTTTTTCTCCATTTTATTTATAACTATATTCAGTTTATTCATTACGATTCGAATTTTCTTTCCGACCCATTTTATATAAATCCTTCCTTAAATTTATATTACAGTCAATTATAGTAAGTTTTTTTTTTTTGTTAACTTTTAAAATTGATTATTATTTTTTACTTTTCCTTATAAGTAATTCAAAAATATGCCTAATTAAAAATAAATGCCTAAAGCTAGAAAAAAAATAATATATGTTATGGCAAAAAAAAAAAATGAATATGAATTTTTATCATTTCTTTAAAGCTCAAAATTATTTTATTTACTTAAAAACGTTGAAAACGAGAAATAATGTGAAAATTAAATTGTTTACGTACAGATTCAAGATACGATTATAATAAGACGAACTAACTTTCATAATGTTTTTTTTTTTAAATATTTTATGCCAATTTTTTTACTTCGAAATAATTTTAATCGAAAAGAACTGAAACATCAAACCATATTTCGTTCCTGTATTGCAAACATTATGATAAACTGATTGTTATTCCCATAATAAGAAAATAATAGTACAGCTATGCGAACTTCATTCATTTTGATTAGTTAGAGAATTTATTAATTGAGGATAAAACGTAAAAATGTATGAAAAACTTTCTTGAATTTGTTCTAAAAAAAAAATAATAATAATTTTGAGGTTTCTGTGGATTCAAAAATTGATACGGACTAACATAAAGAACTCTTTTATATAAATACATTTGAAAAATTCAATTGGAATAATAATGACTAGACACTCCTAAAAATAAAATTAAAAAAAAATAATAATGTGAACTAATTCTTAAATTCACTTTACGTTTATACGGTATTTACATACAAAAAAAATTTTTCTTCAATATTTTATTAAAATATTTTTTTTAGTTATTCCTATCGGTATTGGAAAAAATAATTATTATTTTATTGATATCAATAATAAATTGACCTTGATTAATTTCAAAGAACTCTTTTTTTTTTTTTTTTATTATTTATTATTTCTTCATTAAAAATATACTCAAATTCACTTCTATCCTTTGATATGAAAAAATATATACACGATTCAGTTCACTATAGTTATATGTAATGTATTTATTTTATTATTATATTAATAAATCTGCACAAAAGTTTGTAATCAATCGATTTTTCTTGCACTCAATAATCAAAAAAAAGTATATATTTATATATTTATTTAAAAACACACGCATATAATGTACGTAGATGTGAACGTATACGTAAATATGTATTCTAAAATTTTGATATTATGTGCAAAAATGTGCTTGTGCAAATAAAACCCTTCAAGTGCAACGAATTCTTCATGTTATTATTATTATTATGAGTTTAAAAAAAAAAAAAAAAAAAATTAGTATTAACTTTTTTTTGGTTTCTTGAATTGTGTGTTGCGTTTCATTGTCGCCCATATATACTTTTATATATAGTTTTTTTTTATAAAGTCAACTTAATCAATAAAATGAGTTTTGAAATAATGTATTATACTTATGTTATTATTATAAATAAGTCTTATGTTATGCACTATATTAGTTTCATTTTAAATAGCATACCTCTATAATTTCAAAGAAACATTATTTATATGACTTAACTATATGAGCATAAATTTAACTATAATTTTGATAAGAAAAAAACACGCATTATGTATAAAAGGTATACTTGTATTTAGAAAACGATTTTAGTAAAAATATTCAAATAGTGCAGTTGTATATTTGATGAGTTTATTTCAATTTTACTTATAAAATGAATCAGAAACATATAATAAAGTATGAACATACATATAAAACAGTAACACTGAAATTTCTTTTATATAGGATATTGAAAAAAACATAAAATTAAAGTTGATTTGATCCATTTTGTTGTTTACATTCCATGGAAAAAGATTTTTGGCAAAATTGAACAGGATCAATGTATAATTAAAGTATAAGAATACGTTTTCGATATTGAAACTTTTGATATCTTCAATCGCTGGTGGAGTACAATTGTTTTTGTTTTGGCATATATACCAAATGGAAAATTCAATCTATTTGAAATTCTTATTCTACTACGACGTATTCTTTAATTCTTGAAATGATTTGATTAAGTGTTAATAAAAATGAGAAAATTTTATTTATAAAATCAATCAATTTTATATTGTATAATTTTATGTATAAACGTATAAGTGAAAATTTTGAGATTGAGATGAAAAATGCAAGTACACTTAACAACTTAACAATTTAAAATGTTAAATTTATAAATTTTTAATGGAATATAGAAAATGAAATAAAATTTAGAAGTTTACTAGAAAATCATCATTTTTTTTTCTATCATTTTGCAAATTATTCAAGGGAAGATATCAATTTCTTAAATATAAGGGGTTCGTGAATTGCAGTTTTTCCACATCTTAAAAATCTAATCTAATTAAATGAATTCAACGTAAAATTTTGTTATATAGTTAGTTTTTGATCAGAAATTGGTGAAAATTATCTCACTTTTGAAAATTTAAGCAAGAGTTAATCTCCGTTTTCAATTATCCTTAAACTGATTTTTTTTTTATTTTTCATCTGAATTTAATTACATTCAAAAAAATGAATTGGCTATTTATGAATATATATTTTTTTCATGTCCTTTATGGGTTTTTAATTAAAATCTGATAATATTTATAATTAAAATACTCTTAACAAAACATAAACTTTGTTCACGTAAAATGTCATGTACTCATGTCATACAATCCTATATATATATATATATATATATATGCAATAATATAGAGAAACCAAATTGAAAATGGAATTCGTTGAGAAAATCCAAAATTGAGTATTATTTTAAATTAAATATTCCATTTAGCTTCTTTTCTTGTTTTTGTTTTTATTTAATTTTTAAATTATATAAAAATAAAAGTTTTTTTTTTCGCATATAGATACTACATACACATAAATATATGAATATACTCCCCATATAATATAATATGTATATATTTTTTTTTAATTTCCCCATTTGCAAAAAATTAAAAAAAAAAAAAAAAAAGGTCAATGTAACTTTTATAAGCAAAGATTTTAAATTATTTATTGGCGGATATTTTTATAAAATGAAAAAGCAGCAATAATATTTAAAAAATCATTATCTTTTTTTTTCCATATGCATAAATATAATTTAATTTTTTTTTTTTTTGTTTTACTGAATTATTGTTTCAATCCATTGATTATGAATGGATCAAATTTTATGTTTTTTTCTTCTTAAAACAAAAATTTTTTTTTTTGATACTTGGGTGCAGTACTTGAAATGAAAAAAGGAACTGATTTCAACATAAGATTATTGATTATTTTTTTTCGGAAATATAAAATGAAATAATTTTTATTTGTGCAAAGGCCTTTGTGGCTTAACCTAATACCGCACCATAATAATTCAAAAATTTTCTTTTTACCATTTTGAAAAAAAAAAAACCATTATTCAATAATTAAAATATAAAATATATACAATTCGTGAATAACTTACTAAACATTAACTTTATGCGTCTGTTAATATCCTGAAATATATTTAAAAATTTTTAATTAAATATCGAGATTCTTAATTATAACTTTTTCATAGTATACGTATAAATATTAATTATCTGTTTAAGATATTTATATCTTTATCTCTTGTACTATTTTATGAATTGTTAAGAATTATATGAATGATGAAATAAAGAATAATAAAGAAAATATCAAGATTTAAATGCGTTTTCAAATTATTGTTAATAAAATTTTCAGATTAGATAAATATAAATTTTGAATGCTGATAACTCCTCAATTATGTTATATTATAGAATGGTTTTTATTTAAATTTATTTTCATTTTTGACCAAATAGGATATCTGTTTCGTAAGGATTAATTATTATTCTTTTACAATTTTGCTATATATAAAATAAAACCAGCTTTTGAATGTAGGAATACATAATAGAGTCCCTCAAAGTTAAAAAACTATAAACAGAGCTAAACTATGTGAAGTTATAGTTAAATAGATATTTCCATTAGCATAAAGCGATAAAAATATAAATACTCTTAATTCGTTTCATCATAATATATGGGAATTAATAAGATTTTATCGGATAGTGATTAAACATAATTTCATGTTAAAATATATAATGTAGCTAGCTACTTTTTAAATATATACATTGTAATATAATTTTGATTAAAAAAAAATCTTTGCATAAAAAATAAGAAATTTTCAACATCTGCTCTTAATGGATTTTTTTTAATTCGTTTTTATTTTTTATTTTTTTTTTTAAGTTAATCAAAGAGTTATAATGTTGTACCATTTTAACCAATAAGCTCAATGACGTGATCTCTATAATACAATCTATTTTTTTTATTAATATGTACATACACCACCTGTAGAATGTAAACAATATAAATCGGCTTAAAAATGCATGGATTTTCTTTTAATATCGCTCGGTTTGATCAGAAATTTGATTCGTCAAGTAAAAAATCAATTTTAGGAGGATTATTCAGACAAATAACATAATTTGACTTCTCTAATAAACCAAATAACTCTTCTCTTCTTTCTTTAAAAAATACTAAAATTAGGCTGAAAATATTTGATTCATGCGCGCAACAAATTTAACTGAAGAGTTTCCCAAAATAATTTTCATTAGAAAAAAAATTCTGTTTCCGTCAAGATTATAAAATTATTTCAAAAATTTCGTGTAATGATAAAAAATTTATGTAAATTGTGCGGCTGGATATAAATCTAAAAAGCCATAACATATAAAATCTGCTCTTGAAAATAAAAATTACGTTTATTCGAAGTCATTTGTAAGAAATTAAATTGAGTTGAAAAAAAAAACAAAAAAAAAAATATATATAAATCGATCGCAAGTTGAATGATCATTTAAGTTCAATTATAAAGAAAAAAAAAATTATAATAAAGGCAATAATACATATTTATAAACCGTGATTTGTTTCTTGATGATCAATGATCCTCGTAATAATATTTACTGATAAAAAAAAAAACAAGTTATAACATTATTATCTGTATATAGATTGGGAATCAAACTTTAATCTTTCGAGTCAATGATTTTACCAAAGAAATTTTTTTTTTTTCATTACTTAAATCCATTGAATTGACAGTTTAAGAAAGAATTCAAGAGCGCAAAAAACAAAAGATAGCTAGAGTTTCAAATAATGTTTATTTTCTTCGGTTTTTTTTTGTTAAAATTTCACGAAATGAGCTTAAGACATTACTGACCGAAACATAATAATAAGGAATATAAGAATTTTCAAGCTATTTACTTGTATTTATCGAATGAAAAATTTTAATAATATTCACCATCAATATTCATAGTGAAAACAGAAATATTGCTGGAAACTTTGAACAAATATTTAAATTAATCAAAACCCAAGCCACATCATTGATTTTTGTTATTTATAAACAGTTTTATCTCAAAATAAATAGCTCGAAGATAAATTTTTTTTTTTTCGTATTATATATAATATAGTATCTAAGTATTTTTCTCAGTTTATTTTTAATTTATGATTAAAAGTTGAGAAAAAAATTTTTTTTTTAAATTATTAAATTATAAATGTTTTTGTGAAATTGATTTTTAAGAAGAATATTATTGCAAGATCATGAACCCAAAAACGGAAAACATGAATATTCGTTATTGTTTAATTGTATACTTTGTATTCGAATGTTGCAAATTCATGTTCTGTTACATATAAAGTACAAAACATACTATATGCTTTACATGCGATACAAATTAATAATTATTAAAAAATTTTTTACAAGAGTTGATTGTTTATGAATTTCGTAAAATTATTTTTATAACACGGAGAATATTCAGCCTAAGTAATGTATATATATATATTTATTTACATTGTATATGTATATATAAGAATCTTAATATTAATTTAATTAATTTTAATCTCATTAATTAATAAATTAGAAAATATTCTGATAAGCAAAATATATAAAAAACAGAAAAGTTAGGGTTAAAACTAAGATGTACGCATTTTTCGACTGTCTATTATTATGAAACTAATTTATTGAATCAATATTTGAGAATAACAGTTGAGACAAAGATCAGAAATTTTCTCTTGAGATAGATATCTATCTATACATATACTATTGATATTGAGCTAATGGTACTGGTGTATAGTGCTGACGCGTGATAACTGCTTAAAAACAGTGATCTATAGATATTACATACGGTATGAACATCGTTAATATATGTAACGATATTTAATGCTTAAATCAAAAAAAAAAAAAAACTTAAAATAAATAACTATAAAAAATTGGATATTTAGTATGAAGTCGGAAAACTTCGAATACTTAAAAACAAAAAAAAAAAATTAAATTGCCCAAAAGCGTAGATTGAAAAAAAATTAATTTATTTTAATTGAATCCACAAAGTGTATATATAAGTAAATTTTTTAAATGTTTAGTGTAGCACCATTAAGTTCTTTATTTAATCACGCTAAATTAACTTTTTTTTTTGTCTGCTTACAGGTAAGACGAAAGAAATATCGATTAATGATCATATAAAGTAAGTTAAAATATTAAAAAAAAAAAAAAATTGATCAATTTGAAAATTAAAAAAGTTGATTATTTTTTGTTCAAAAATTAATTTTATGAGACAATAATTTACTTAATGACTCAAAAAAATTCACATAAAACTAAATGGGTTGATTTTTTTTTTTTTTCAAAAATTATTTTGCTACATGAAAAGAATTTTAAATACTATCACCAATATGTATATATTTATATAAATATTTATTTTTATTTAATTTGCGCCAACTTTTTTATTTAAGTATGTTGTGGACTTCATACACAAGAAGAATTAATTCAGTTTTGCTGCTGAATATTGATTGTATATTTTTGAAATACCAATGCGTACCATTTCAGTAGAAAAATATAACCAATATCTAAATATATAGAAATTAGAAGAAGTAAAATATTTTGATAAAACGAAATTAATTTTCTATGTTACAAGAAGTTAAAAAAAAAGCATTTTCTAAGACTATATTTAATTTCAAAAATCTTTTAATTGATTATTCGAATTTAAAAAGTTTATTTGTAATTAATGAAAAGTCTTAAATATTTAAATTATACGATTGCACATTTAGTTTTTAGTTGTTATTTGCTTGCTGCAGATTTTGCGAGCAAAGTTTCCAGACAGCGTCTCTAATTGTCAGTTTACAATCTAAAATTTAGTACATGTATAGTTAAAATTCACAAATAATTTTAAAATATTCTACCAATAATTTTTTTTTTATGAGAGAATGATCAATCAGGGGAAATGGTTTTTTTTTTAACCATCGATTAAATTTTTTGGTTGAATAAAATTACATTTAAAGGTAGTGCTTTTTTTTTTCTGTTAAAAATATTTAATTATTATGCTTGAATGGTCATGGACCTCATAATAATATTTAAGTGAATAAGTTTAGCATTAAAATTTTGTAAATTGTAATGACTAAATGATAATCTGGAAAATTAAAGTTAATTTTTTTTTATGTACATTTCTTTTTCAATTTATTACGTTGTATAATGATTTTTGTATTTTTTTTGAATAATGTTTTTTTTTGAATAAGTAACCAAAAAACATTTGCATTAACGAACAAATTCCGGCTTTCATTTCATAAACGTTATATTTGATTTGACAGAATTATTGAAATACTATATTATACTCCAAGTCTTAATTTTGTTGAAATTATTTTTTGTTCTTTAAAATTTTAATCAAATAATTCTAATAACTACTTGTTACTACAACCTTATAATGAATTTGAAAGAACACTGCTTTCAAAGAATATAATTCTGAACTTGAATGACTTTTTGGGGCAATTATAGTCACTGTTTTTTTTTTTTTTTCACAAAGTTTAATTTCAACTGAAAGCATTATAATTATTAACTTTCATGAACTTTTAACATGTTTTTTTTTTTGTTAATGTATTTTGTCATTTTAATTAAATAAAAACTCTTAAAAAACCAGAAGTTAATTATTAAAAATAATTAAATTAATTACCACCAAAAAAAAATCTTTTTTTTTTTTGTAATCAAATTTAGAAGGAAATATACTTATAATTGTTACATAACGTGAGAATCTTATTTTTATGAATTCTACTAATTTTTTTTTTTTTTGCTAAAAACATCAAATTCCAACTATATGTGTATGGATAAGTTAATGTTTCTTAATATAGAAGTAGTTACATAAATTATATATATATAAATAAGGTTTTTAACATTTTGGGTATAATAATAATAACCTGAGTTTGTTGTTATACACAGATTTACTGAACCATGTCACCCGTAATTCAAATAATAAAAATTTTGTATTGTATATTCATTATAATAACTTTATATATATGTAGAAATTAAAAAAAATAAATAAATAAAATACAAGTATTTCAATTAAGAATTTCATCAAATTAAAACAACCATAGCAAAATGTTAATATTTCCGTAAGCATATACATTTATGTATATGAATTCTGTGTAATTAAACTTACAAAATGAGGGCTATTATAGGCTTTTTAATTTTTATATTCATCTAATTACAATATAAAGCGAAGATTGAAAATTTTATTACTACATTCATACACTAGTAGTAATTTGTTTCTGACATATGTCGCATAGTTTGTACCAAGGATTCAAAATTAAAGAAATTGTGATTTAACTTTTTATTTTCTTTTTATAAAATGTTGAAAATATAAAAACTATATATAAAATTTCAAGCTTATTGAAAATTTTTAGAATATATTATAGCGAAAATAGCTATTACACTCTTACTGTGCATCATTAATATTGATTCACTCAACAAGAATAATACAAAAAAAAAAAAAAAAATTATGATAAAATGTTGAAAAGTTAAATATTGATATTATTAACTGATATATTTTTTATGCAACAAGTGTGTTTCCATGAATTTTTTACTCACTGTTTTTTTCTTTTTTATCTTTGTCAAAAAAAAAAAAATAATTCTCTCTGGTGTACAAAATTTATTACACACATTATGTGGATATATAAAATTATACAAAAAAAAAAAAAACTATATGTACTGAATTGTGTACAAAAAAAAAACTTCATTGAAGTCAGTGTACTTAAAATAATTTTTTTTTTTTGCTTTTTACACTAATTCTTTTGAAGTTTATTTTTTTTTTTTTTGCAAAAATAATTTAAAGAGGCACTTGTCAACAACACTATTACAGTTATTACTTCACCTTTTTTTTTTTTACCAAAGCTTAAAAAAGAACAACTCTTAACAATTTCTTTTTTGGTGGTACAAGAAAAACGTACTTTAATTTCAAAAGAAATTCCGTAGAAAGAAAATATAAAGAATTCATTCAAAAAAAAAAAATAAATAAAGAAAAAAGAAAAGAAAAATTACTATATATATATATACTATACATAAGTGGGAAAATTGCAAGAATTTTGAATGAAAATTATATTGTACACACATATAAATAAATATGAATAAAAATTCTTTTATTTATTTTCTTGTTCATAAAATATTTCTTAATTTCTTATTGAAAAACGTATATATATATATACCAAGAGCTTTAGAAGATTTATGGAACACTATAGACAAGAACGTATAGCCTCATCATCAGTGAAAAAAACTAAAGCTCAATAAACAAAAAATAACATCAACCCAAACTTAAAGTGAAACAATTTTACACCAATTTCAGCTGGAAAATAATAACAATACCAATATACGAGTTTATTTTCTCTTTAGATTTTTGATGAATAACTCAGTTCTCAGTTTATCATTTAATGATGTGGTAAAGGGTTCAATTCCTATTTGATGCTTATTTCTCTCGTTTTGGTTGAATTTTAGTATCTACTTGGAGTCGTGCAAGTATACATATGTCAATTAATTGAATATTAAGTAAATTAATCTAATTTCATTCAGAAATTTAAATATTAAACTAAAATTTTTGAACTTCATTGAAATAAAGAATAAAATTGTTTGTGGAAATAAAAAAAAAAATTATATTCATAAAAAATTTCAATTAATCATTCTTCCAAAAGCCAAAGCATATATTTAACGAAGAAAAAAAAAAAATTTAATGATTAATTCAATTAATATCCAATTGAATAATAAAAAATTGTTTTTTTCTTTTAAACGTATTGGTCTCAAATTTACATATAGGTATTAATTTTTTTTTTATTTTATTCCATTTCATAACACACATTTAAATCATATAAAATTATTTATTATTAATCCGTGTAGGATTTCTCATCAATATTCTTTTATTATATGTATTGTATATATATTATGTATACAGCAAAGAATATTTAATTTCCAAGAAGTGCCTTAAAAGGCAATTTTTATATATACTTACAAAAGCAAACATAAAGATACCATACAATTACAAATCAAATACCCGCATAAAATTTTTTAAGTCCGTTTTAATTCTAAAAAAATCTTTATAAAAAAAAAAGAGTACATACTTTATAAGATACAAGATAGAACGGAATTAATTTTTTTTCTTTCTATTTTTATAACATTATCGATTTTATAGATTCAATATATTCAAAATTAAGCAGGATATAATGAGCGCGCAGACGTATATAATTTATTGTAATTTCATAAGCTTGCCGTTTGACGTATTCAGATAAAATCCCCTGACTACTCCAGATACGATTTAAGTTAACTTTAAGCATATACATACATTTTTTGTTTTAAATAATTTTCATCACAAAAACACATTATTTTGTTCTCTGATCGTATGTATATACTTCGAAATTTTTGATGGTTTATTAACTGACTTTAATTAAAATAAAAAAAAAAAACAGGTTTGACTATAACAACTAATTTTATATACCAAAGGATTGAAAAACTGAATTGTAAAAATTTCGTTGATCAAACAAAAGCAAAAGCAAAAAAAAAAAAAGTATTCACTTATACAATTTTAATTCATTTACCTGTCCATTAAGATTTTATTTCTAAATTGGACAACGTTTAAAATATGCAGGTTAGGATTCCTAAATTCACACAAACACTACATTAAACCATTCCCAATAAATTTTGCGTGTTTGTATTTTTAAGCCGAGGTTTTTTTTTTTTTTTTTTCAAAATATCCACATAATACTTGTTTTTTCTGCTCATCCATCCAAACAATACATATATTCTTTGCTATATTTAGAACATATTTTTTTTTTACCTGGTTTTATAACAGTTCATCGTCTAGATAGATATAGTTGATAAAATGCTTTAATTTTACATAAAATATAATATATTGATAGGAGCTATAAAAATATATTTTTTTAAATATTTATTAACAATATCTATATGATATTATAATTTGATTGTACCTTTTAAAAACTAATAAAAAAAAAACAATGAATGTATAAAAGTTTTTTTTATGAATGTTTATCGTTAAAGTAAAATTCATATTGTGTTCTGTGTGTATATCTAAATCAGTAATATTCACAGTAGTAGATATCTAAATTTCAAATTGCAAATATCATATAATATAAACAGATCTAGTGATGATACTTTACCTGCAACATTTTTATAATTTTTGCAATGTTTAAGAAGTTCAAATGCAACAAAATATTTATGAAAAAATTTCAAAATTAAAGTTTTTACCATGTGAATTTTTATTATAATTTATTTTTAGATTTTTTTTTAAATGAAAAGTATTAGTACAGAACGTATTATAATTTGGTACTATTTATTAATAAAATTATTTTTTTTAATAATTAGAAATAATGAAAGCTAATTAAAATTTTATTTATTAATTTGTCTACTATAAAGTTTTTTATTCGACTATAAATTGTTTATTTATTTTATTTTATCAATTTATATTTTAGGGAAAAAATAATAGAACTGAAAAACACTTCATTATTGCATTATTGATTTGACCCCTAATTGATTACAAATGTCGCGCTCTATAGTATCAAATATATTTCCTTGATTTATATTGGTTTAAAAATTAAATCTATTAATATAATCTACATCCTCGCTAAATCAGAATATTATTTTAATAGTTTAAATTTAAATTGTAAAATTAATTTAAATCTTAACTGGCAAATTCATTTTTTACAAAAGATACATGTATCTAAAATTTGACAAATATAAAATAAATTCCTATAATTCTCACTGAAGTCTGATGATTGATTGAATCGCTGAAATAATAAAAAAAAAATCTCTTAACATATTCACAAAATCACTTGTCGAAATTGTATCTACAATGAAAGCAAAACCAAGACATCTAGCTATTTCTGCACTCATCATTTTGAAACCTATTAAAAATTCTCAATACACTTTTTCAACTTATTAATTTATGATTGTATTTTATAAAAACCAAAGTGAAAAAAAAAAAATCTTTCTTTTTTTTTTTTTTTTTTTTTGTATTCCCTGTTCTGTTTCTTGTATTTTCGAAAGCATAATAATTTTTTTTTTTTAGTTTATTTTCAAACTTGCGTTCGGTTTGGTTCAATTTTATTAGTTGTTTTTTTTTTTTTTCGTTGTTTCTTCATTTTATTTTTACAAAGAAATACATAAATAACTACATAATAATATATTTGTATCTAAAATTTATAAAAAACATTTTTTTTTTTTTTATTCGAAAATTTTTGTGATTTTCATTTTGAAAGAATTTCCTTAACACTTTCTTTGGTTTTTAACAGAGAATTTTTATTACTATTATAATATATAAATAAAAAAGTGCATCTAGTAATAAAATTTTTGTTTTTTTTTTATTTTATTTTTTTTTAGTGTTTTTTGCCTTTTCTGTGTTTTTCCTGTTTTTTTTTGTGAACCAAAATAAAAAAAAAAAATAAAAAGTTATCTTCTTTTCTGTTTTTATCATAAAATTCGTTTTAGAAAATATTATTTACAAAAAAAAAAAAAATAAAATAAAATAAAAATATAATAAAAAAGTTTTAACAAAAAAAAAAAAAAAAAGCAAATCTGTCTGACATTGAAAATTTTCTTTTTATTTTTCTCAATAATAAAAAAAAAAAAAAAATAAATAAATAAAAGATATAAGTTTTGTTTACACCGTCGTCATTGTCGTCATCGTCGTGAAATTTTTATTTTTTATTTCCCCAACTCCCCCCCTAAAGGACGTCTTCTAAATAGAACTATCAGTTTTAGACGAACCAAATTCACATAAATAAAGGTAATTTTATTTAATTTTTTTTTTTTAATTGAAATAATAATTTTTATTTATGGAAAATTTTTATCATCAATAAAAAAGAAAACTAAAAAAAATATAATAATAAGTTTTAGTTCGAAGTATAAATTATTTGATATGCCAATCCGTGGGATGCAAACATCTCTGCCACAACGACTTTACGAGATTTATTTTTAGATTCAATGAGTGGAAAATTATATTAATTATTTCTACTAAATTTGAGATAAATTCAATGCAATCAAATTGAGAAAAAAAAAGGAATAGTTTTCTAAGAAGGATCTTAAAATTTTCCTAGAAATATACGTATTTAATTTTATGTATGCGAGTAGAGTAAGTATATATGAATATTATGTATGCCTAGATTCAAATCAATTATTGCTAATTTATATTTATGCATTTATATATTACTAACAAACACTTTGCGAATATTAAGAAATATTAACACTTTGGATGCTGATTTGAAAAAAAAAAGAAAAGAATTTTAAATATGAAAAATTTAAATTAAAATATAATATACAAAACTAAACATTACAATATGAGCAAACTGTTTAAGTTAGTTATAAACATTTGATTTCAAGACGAACTTCATTTTTAAGATATTTATTATCGGAATCTGATAGTAGAACCTTCTAGGAAATACATTACATCAGAAAGTTGTATTTTACATGCGATAAAGAAAATTTCCAAAAAGTGATGGTATTTAACATTTCAATAAAAATACTAATCAAATTCTGTACAATTTTTTTTTTTAAATAATATAGAATTTAATCTGACTTTAAAAGAATATAAAAGTATGTATATTTCTTTTTTGTTTTATTTTACATCAATTTATTTACAAGAGTTGGTATTTATTTGCATTTGTATCTTTTGACAAATGCAATATTATGTTACTATGAATATTGAAACCATGCAATATAAGAAATTGTAGGTAGTCCTTATAGTGTTTCAGGTATTAATTTTTTTTTTTCAGTTTTCGGAGGCCTGAACTGCTTTTAATATCACCTTGTGTTTTGTAAGCATTGTAGGTACAAATTTTGTATGAAAAATTATGAGTCAACAAGAAAAATTGCAGAATAATTGTATTTTACGTGCAACCAACATTTTTTCAAGAACCATAGTTATACAATAAGTGATTTTCAAAGTCCTATTTATTATACATAGTTCTTATGCTTGTGTGATATTGTGATAATGGAAATTACATTTATTTTATTTTTTTTTTGTAAATTTGATTTTCTAAATTGTTTCGTATTTAGAAAAAAAAAAAATTTTTTTTTTCTTTAAATTCAATAAAATGACCAGAAATTTATAATTTTCTTTTTATTCTATTTTTATACCACATCCTAAATTTTTATTTTATATTCTTCTCGGTTTCATTTTATTTTACTATTTTTATTGAAAATATAATAATAAAAAAAAAAATCATCGTTATAGTAAAAAAAATAAAATAAAAATAGTAATAAAAAAAAATACAAAAAAATATACTGTTTATAATATATAAAGCAAGGAAACAAGGAATATAAAAATAAATAAATAAAGAAAAAAAAAAAAAAATAGAATTTTTATCTGGAGCACTTTCACTTGCACTTAATGTTTATTATTATTATTATTTTTTCATCATCATCTTCATCTTTTTCTTCTTTGAATAAGAAAAAAAAAAGTAGGTACCTACGAAAAAAAAAAAGAAAATATATATATTCTGTAAACAAAGAATAAGGATTTCAAAGTCAAAATCTTGACAACAAAGAAAAACATTTTCACAAGAAATTATATTATCAAAAAAAAAAAAAGGATTATTAAGTGTTATCAACATAAAGAAAAAAAAAAAGAAAAACATTAAAAAAAGGTATTATTATTTTTCTTCTTTTAATTTTATCTTTTTCATTATTATTTCCTAGATTTCTTTATTTTTTTTTTTTACTATTAAATTTCTAAAAAGGAAGTTATTAAAAAAAAATCTAGGTAACAATTATTAGATTTTTTTTTTTTTATGATTTTCTTAAATATAATCAAAATATTTTTATGAATAAATAGTTGACTTTATTTTTTTTTTTTACTCATCAATGATATTATAGTTAGTAAAAGCCAAACAAATTGAATTATATTGATAGTTATCTTTTTTCATTACCCAAAGACTCGACTCGAAAAGTATTTAAATTTGGAAAACTCCAGGGGTGGAATCATATAACAATTGTCACCGGTCGACAATCGACAATTGTCACAAAATTTTACAATTTTCGACTTTTTGCTTTATGTAATTTTAAAAGGTGGAAAATTCATTTCTCATAATTTTATTGAGAAATTAACCAAAAAAAATTTAAATATTTGTCGACCTCGTTCATAAAAGCGACCATGTCGATTTCTTTGCTTCACGTAAAAAGATCGCGAATTTTAGTTTAATCGTTTTAAAAAAAAAAAAAATGTAGAGAATTTGGCTAAAGTGCAGATGGGTGTTGAGCTTCGATTTCGCTGAAACTTGGTGGGGAGGTAGAGGCGGTAACCAAACCCCCAAGTCCAAGAGGATTTTTTCAGGAAACCCTCCGTTCCGGAGATATGGCCCCCAAAGTTTTCATACACACCAAATAAGATTGTTCCGAAAAAAATTGTTTGGATTTGATTGACATTCGGGGCACCTCCTCTACCCCCTCTCCAAAAATAGGGCAAATAGGAGCAAAAAAAATTTCCTGTATAAGAAACATATGAAAAATTTGGTGGGTCATATTTCCGAAACGGGGGCTTTCGTGAAAAAATCCTGTTGGATTTCGAGGTTTAGTCATCGCATCTACCTCCTCCCCAAATTTCAGCTAAATCGACGTTCATTTACTATAGAAACGACCAAAAAATAGCTGTCGTTTTATTTTGATACTTTCAAGATATTTATTGAGTTTTACTACCTTTTTATTTCAAAATGACGATGATGATTAGATACGTGAAGCATAATTTTCATTGTCCATAGAAATTGATCGTGTTTGAAATTGTCGATTGTCACAAAGACCACAAAGTTACATAATTCTTCCACCCCAGTTTATTCTACATATTTTCGATATTTCGAAAATTTTCACAGAAAGCTGACGATATTATTTTATTATTACTAGTAATATACCCTTTGATAACACTCTCTAAAATATAAGAAAAATTTTCCAAAATAAAAACTAAATTATAAAAAATAAATTTCTCATTTTTATTCAATGTTAAATATTCGCAATATTGGACAAAATTTAGAAAATAAATATTTTGAAGCTTATTTTAGGAATTTAAATGTGGACTTTCATGTACTAAGTTGCCGCAATAGAAAATATTTAGAAAAATAATTAAATACAAAGAAAATCCCAAAAAAATAAATAAAATTTATATTATGGCCTTATAAAACGTCATCGGTGTGCTAATTAGTTAATCACCACCGTATATATCTGTATGCATCTATCTATCTTTGAATATTTCTTTTATTCACACTATATACAATACTAATTACTTCGTTAATTAAATTTATTATTAATATAAAAATTTGATATTAATATAAAACAATGAAAACTTCAAAATTATTAACATTAGTAATCAATTGGTGTGGAACCGTTACGGATTCTTTATTTTCCGGTTCGATATGGTTTGATTTTTCTTGTAGATAGATATGTTTTTAATTTTTAAAAAATTTTATTAGTTTTGAAAACTAAAAAAAAAAAAATTAAAAATAAATTGGTATATGAAATAATGGACTCGAAAAAATTCGTCAACACCAAAGATTTTGAAGACTTTAATATTATAAATTGTTTTCGTTTTATCGTCGGGAATCAATAAGATCTTAAATTAAATAAATTTGATTTTCAAGAATTTAAAGGTTTTTTTTGCTTAATTATTAATATTTTAGTAGAGTTCAATTCTATACAGTTCGTTTCTAATTTAATTTAACAATGCGGCTTAATAGTTAAAAAAAAAGTTTCCAGCGCAGAAAATTTTTTCAAGATTCGATGTAAAATCATCGGATTCAGATATAAACTATAATAGAATTAACAACTGGGTTAAGACTAAAATTTTTAATATAATAAAACTTACACTATAATCTAATAAGTTTCAGTATACAAAAGCTGAGAGCCTTTAAGTTGTTACTTCAACACTATTCTTTGTTCAATATCTTATAACATTTCGTTTCAGTTCAATCCCATTTCTTTATATATCACTTCTCGGTTCTCATTTATGCAATTTTATTCGTTAAAAAAAAAAAAAATTATTACCCAGTTAATAGTTTTGTTTCAAGGGAAAATATATTTTTATTCGTTGTTTTAAGTGATTTTAATTTTATTACTTTAATTCAAGAATATTTTAATAAAATAATATATAATGAAAAAACTTAAATTCAATTATTTTTGGATATAATTAATATATAATAGTTATTTTATTTTTTTATTTTGGTTTTCCTAGTTTTTATGTCCTAATAATAATAGTGTATCTTGAACTTGTATGTAATTTTATTGAAAAATAAAAATAAAAACAATTCGATGATGACCTACTTTCTTGATGGGCTCATCTCATGATATCACAGCACATCGCACATTATCAAACTAACTATAGCATACATTATTGAAATTTGTAAATATCAACATTAGAGATCAAAATTATCTATAAAAGTTATTTGTAACATTTTCCAATTTATTTTATATGAATTTAAGACTATGATCCAAATTCGATATATTTAAAAAGGTGTTCGTAAATAACTTCTTTTTTTTTAATTCTTTTATGTACATTTTATGTATATTTTACGTGACTCTATATTTATAATTTTATAAATTTTTCATACAAACATAAATTTTATTTAAATTTTAGTTTTACAACGAAACTCCATCATCAATTTCATCCATCGATTCTTAAAAAAAAAAAAAACTAATTATATACCATCGCGGCGCGACAACAACAACAATCGCCGACCGGCGTTGCCGCATTTTTTTTTCCTTCTCATTTTTATATTTATTTTCAATTATTATGTCTGCGCAGCTAAAAATTAACCATGAACTTTAAACAAATACAAATGAATGATAAAAAAAAAAATATAACAAAAACATAAGAAATTTTATTTTATATAAGTTCAATAAATTTTTTATTCTGAAGTTTTGTGGTGGTAATTGGTAATTAGTGTAACACGAATTATTTTCTTACATTTTTTTTTCTTTTTGGTTTTCAATAAAATTGTTATACACAATAATAATACATTAAGATAGTAGTAATATACATAAAAACGAGAAAAAAAAAACACTTTATATTTATTTCTATGTAAAATAGAATTTATATATAGGTAGATAAATCCTTTTAAATTAATTTTAATGATTGCTTAAAATTATATGGTGTATAAAAGTTTTTTTTTCCCCCTAATTGATATAAGATATAATAAATTAATAACAACAGAATTTGTTTATATAATTGGAAAAACTTAACATGTTACAAGATCATTAAGAAAAATTCTCAAAGACCATAGTTTTGTATAATATTTAAAAATATATTTATGTTAAAATTGAAGGATAAGGTTTTAAGTAATTTAGAGTCGCGCGCAGCTGTGTTAAGTTCATTTATATATTCTCGTTGAAATTATATTAACTGAAAGAAAAATATTAAACCCATTCAATCCATAAAAGTAGTTATTCATACCTAAATACCTAAATAAAGTACATACGTATATACTTAAATATACTTAAAAATGCTTTCAATTTAAAAAAAATTCAATTTCATATAAATTCAATTTCATATAAATTCAATTTCATATAAAAATAATCAAAAAAAAAAAAAACGAGTTAATAGAATTTCGAGTTATAACCTAGTTCGAATAATATTTAAATATTCAATATTCTATATATAAAATATAATGTATACATAATAAATTTAATATAATTTTTTATTCCGGAACTACCAATTTGTTTCTTCCACTTCTCAAATGCGAAAAGTACTTTTAGAAGTGCGAATTCTCACAATTTTTTAATGATGAGCAATGTGTAATAGACATATGTAACGAAAAAAGACTTATCACACTATTATTATAGTGTTTTAGAGTTTAAACTATTTATAGGAAACTTTTAATTTTTATCTTACCTAACAAATCCCAGATTTTATAATTGAAGAAAATTTATTAAATTTCTGCGATTAATGAAGAGTTATGAAGATGCCGTATTTGAAAAGAACCATTGAAGCGCTTATAAGAAGTTATATTTTATATGTATAGAATATTATGCCAAGTTTTTATTCCATACATCTGTTTTTATTATATATAATTTTAATTTTTTTTTTCATTATGTTCCATTCAAATATTTCATTATGTAAAAAATTTATGAGTAAAATTTTCCACAGTACATCTACAAATTTATTCATAATAATTTTAAAACAAAAATAAAATGAACTTAAATCTTTTTTTCAACTAAATTTCCTTAAAAATCTAAATTAATTAACCATATTAATGAGTTAAATTAAGTATTAAATCAAGATAAAATCATAGACTTTGAATATATTATTGTTCGTTAATATAAATTCCGGTTAATAATTGGCATTTTATCATTAAATTTTATTACAAATCAAAATCTATTAACAACAAACATTTATGATAGAAAACTTTTTTTTGTTTTTTTTTTAATTTTAATATATAAATTATAGTTCTGTATGAAATTACAAACCATCTATGCTATTTAAAACCGCAATTCGAATATATATACAAAACAATCAAGAAAAAGAAAAAGAAAAACTTTGCAGACTTTGTATAAAATAAAAAAAAAATTTTATATGAAATTTTTACATAAAATCTGTGGTAGTCTACAACTATAAGTCAGTCTCATAAAATGTAAATAGAGAAAAAAAAATAATTTTTTATAAATATTAATTTAGTACCAATATAACGTCAAAGCCTTTTATTACGATTTATTTTAAAGAATAATAATAAAAAAAAAAAAAATTTATGTTGTGATAGATCACTGACCTTTTATTGGGATGAAAACTATTTATATTATGATGTGTAGGTATATAGAGAGTTATGTCATTATTATATGATTTTTTAAGACGATTTGTTCATTTAATATACCTAACTCTATACAATTATTTTATAACTTTTAAAGTTTTAACACATAATTAGGGTAAAATATCAATTTCCTTCCGGCAAGATATATTTTGTTTTCTTTTGTAATATTTTATTGTTTATTTTACGAAATGACATTTAATTTTGGTAGGGCTATGTACATAAAAGTTGTTTTCTTTTTCGACCTATACATTTTTAGTGAAATGATAAAAAAAAAAAACAAAAAGGAAAATGTCTAGTCAAAGTAGAATGTACATATTTATGTTTGTATAATAGTACAATATATTTTTTACCTGGGGAAAATTAAGGAAACCGTACAGTGGTTGCTAGTCAGGTTTATTAAAAAAAAAAAATTATTAAAACTAGAACTTTACTAATTTATCATTTACAAAACTAATTAAAAATAAATGTTTTTTTTTTATTTTTTTATTCTTATGGAAAAAAACTAAGTTTTTCCATCAAATTCCATAGCTTAAGTATTAATGGAATTTGTAATATTATTTAACTCATAATAAAAAAGTTGTTTTCATGTAACTAAATCACTATATACAGTCATGATTGTTGGTATTTGCGGTGGCCATCACCATGACTCTTTGAGGTCAACAAACAGCTGGGAAATATAATGCTGCGAAAAAATTTTTTTTTTTTTAATAAAAGTTTTCATTATACACGATTTTATTTTATATTCTCATGATTTGTTTTTTTTTTCTCTATATACATTTTGATTTCAATTCTGACTAAATGTATGAAAAATCATTATTATATATATACATATACGAAATTCAATTCTAGAAATTCAATAAAATTTCATTTGAAATTTGTTTCAAGCACCGTATATAAAACTTTTCAATTTACAGATTAATTTCCAGATCATGGAATATAGTTAAAATAAAAATGTAAAAAAACACTAAACCTAAACAAATCCTTACTTATAATATAGTAAAGATATATTTTGATTACAAACATTTTGTTTGAACCTAATTTGATAGTCGTGGTGACTTAATTAGAATTGTGAAAATTTCGAGATTCTTTATTAAAAAACGTAAAACTTTGGTATGGGAATATTAAAAAAATTCTAAGGTGCTTGAATTAACTGAAAAAATTTTTTTTTGAATTTAACCAAATTGTCAATATATGAAAATCAAAAATTTGGGTCCCTTTTCTTCATTTGATGTATATACTTAGTACTTATAAACATAATAGTTTTAGTATATTAATATAAATATTTTAGTATATTAATATAAATATTTTATTAGATTGATAGATCAATACAATACTACAAAAAATGTGTATTTCTTTATTTTCATAATATAGTTAAACATAGAAGTTTAAATTAAGTTTTTAAATTGGTTTTAATACTGTAGTTAGTATTTTTTTTTTTTTTTTTGAAATATGGGAAATGAAGGGAAATTGAAGGGAAAATTAGAAATTTCTCATGCACGACATTTTCTTGAGCATAAAAAAGATATATATATACGTATATAGTTTGGTTTCTTCATTTGATAATATACCTATTAATATTTAATGGAAATTCACCAAAAAGAAATGAAATCTAGACTTTTGAACTGTTTTTGTCTTTGATGTTTCATCATCAAAAAAAATGAAGAAGGATGAGCTTATTTAAAAAAAAAATAATATTATGCAAACATCATCACAATCATTTATTAAAAATTTATTTTTAATAATTTTTTATATTAATTAACATTATACATTATACAATTTTTGTTATTTTGTCTGGATGTCGAGTGTACTTTGAAAGCATCTGTCAGAATGAATAATTTCTTTTTTGCAAAATGCAACATAAATCAATATATTGTACAATTGAAATTTAAACAATATTAATTAGCACATAACATATTTTTTTTTCTTTTACAATATTATAGGAAAAATTGCTAATTTTGAATAAAATACGTTAAAGAAGCAAAAAAAAATAAAAAATTTTGGATTACAGAGTCATTGTTAGAATTTCTTGACTTCTTATTTCTAATTTAGGGATATTGATGGAAGTTCCTTTATTGCCCAATTATTTGAAAATCATTGAATATTAATTTAAATTTGAATAACAATTTAAATAAAAACTGAAGTCCTCAATATTCTTGAACCTATAAAGCATTTTTTTTTTTTTTTGCAAATAAAAGAGTCTATATGAAAAGATAATTTTTGTACGAAATAAAAAATCACAATTTGTTTAGACTTGGAAAAAAAAAATAATAATATTTTCTTTGAATCCAAAATAGCATAAAAATGATCACACAATGTATGATTATTTATAATGATATACCAAGGAAAATAAAATTAAGAACTAAAAACCTAGTGGTTTTAAATCATTTTTTATACAGTGTGATCGAAAGTTGTGAGAATTTTTTTTTTTTTATTATTTACAATCTTTTTTTTTTTTTTTGAAATTCGTGAACCAGAATAATTGCTTATAGATTATGAACAAACCATAAAATTTCTGTAGAGAAAAAAAAAAGAGGTAGTGCGATTTAAAAATCAAATCAATTCTAATTAATAGTCAGTCTAAGAAATATAGATATATACTTGAGCGTAATTTTATGACTTAATTTTTTTGTTTTTATTATTTATTTGTATATTTACGAAAAACTTTAATAAATACGAGATAAGTGTTAACATTGTTCAGAAATCAGAGTAATTTCATCTGTACTCATAAAAAACAATTAGTTTACCAAAGATTTACTTTTTGAATTTTTTTAAATAAATTTAAAAGAACGCTGCAAAAAGGAATAAAATTATCTGCAAAAAAAAAAAGTCGAAAAAAAAAGCAAAAAATAATTGCAATTTTCTTGATTTTTCCTATTGAAATTTCCAGTAATAATTTAGAAAAAATTTTGTAGATTTGTAATCATACAACTTTTTATTAAATATTGTAGTATTAAATTTAAACCACTCTAAAATTATGCTATATTATAAGTATAATATGAACATACATATGTAAGATGTAATTGGACACCAAATTCTTACAAACATACATATATTTTTGTATGTTAGTTCCTTTCCTTCTTATAACTGAAAAATAATAATTTCTTCAAGAAACTACAGAAAATTAATGAGGCTTTTTTTTCTTTTTAAATCCAAATAATTAATCGCTTTAAGTAAAATTTGTACCTATTTTATATTTGTCTTTTTTTATTGTTTTTAAAAAAGCAAATATTATTCAATAATTCATTTTATAAAGCTAACGTATAAACACGGCGGTTCATTTTTACTCTGAAAATAACTAAACCTTAATGTTAAGGAAATCGGAATCTGGTATTTTACCAACAAAGTTTAACATTCGTAAAAACCAACTCCCAAATCAAACAAACTTATTTTTTAATATTAATTGAAAAATAGATCAAGCTACGTCGACGCAGCAACACAGGGAAAATAGTGAATTAAAAGAGTGGCACTTAAATAAGTTCCACATAATTGATGAAGATTGACATTCAGATCTTTCGATGCTTTTAAATATAAAATAAAATGAGCAGTGTTGATTTAAAAATGGATTCAAGAATGCATTTATAATTGTTATCATGAAGTTACACAATTTACTAAAATAACATTTATACAATTCTGAATTAAAAAAAAAAATACCAAGTTTTAAAGTAATTTTCTTATTGAAAACAATTAAATTTTCTCATGCCACATGATAACCCTGAAAAAAGTAAACGAAACTCTTTTGAAACCCTTAACTTAATTCCAACAATGAGAATAAAAAATTTCTTGTTTATTTCTCTAGCGGTAAGTACAGTGTACATTCTTTGTAAATAAATATTATATGAAACTTGTACAACAATGATTAATTAAACATTTTTAGCATAAATCCTCGAATTGTTGAATTTTATAACTTTATATATTATATCACTGAGTGAAAATGTAATCATAATAAAGCATAAGAAAACTATTAAATTTTATGTTGTAAATTTTATGATATTTTTCGTACGTCGTAAATATTGAATCCTTTGAAGATTGTTTTTCTGTTCATAAATTATAAAAAATTTCCTGTTTTCTTTAAATTTTGGTTCTTTAAACTCCTAATACCCGGAAAGTTCAATGTTTGGTAATTAAAAAAAAATAAAAATTTTTAATTTTAATATTCCATTCATACTAATTATTTATTATCTATTTATTCTTCAAATAATCAAGACGTCTGAAAATTATTTTATATTGCGCTTAATCAAGTTGAGTAATTCCAGTCAGCAAATTTTTAAATTAATTGTCATAATTTGATTTGTATTTAAATGTGCTATAAAATGTGATAACAATTCAAAAACATTGTACTTTGTCATCCTCTTCACAGGGTATTATTCCAATTCCAAAGTCTTCATTATTTATTTATTTTTATTTTTTTAAGTTTTCCTATTAAGAATTCTTTAAAGCTATTGTAGCGGCATCTGTATATTTTGCATTTTAAGTCCAAAAATAACTTAAATTCTTATTACGCTATAATATTGAATATTTTCCTGGTTTACATTTTTTATTACAGTTTTTATGTTATTTACTGTAAATTGGAAGAAAAACATATTACAATCATAACACTCGAAGTAAGAACTTATATGTTATTTTATTAATCAATGTTTCAATGTTATTTTCGAAATAACTTTTGAGAACAGTTGGTATCAGAATTCATATAATCTAAATGATTAATTGTCAAATATAAATTTTTTTTTTTTTTCAAATCAGTCTTATCCATTTACTCAAAAAAAGTATGCTTTTTCAGCTCTATCAAATCTGCAGAGTTGCGAGTAGTGTTGTTAATTCAAAACTTTAATATAGTTAAAAAAAATGTTGAGCAGACTTTTAATGCTTTTATTTTTCAATAATCTTAGACATTTATCAAATTTTTTACTGGTATTTTACTAAATGAAGATTGCTATATATGATAATAAGAAGATACTAATTTTTTCCATCTCACTCAATTTATCGCTCTATTTTATTAGGTTGTTCAAATAAAGCAGTTAAAACAAGTGTTAATAAAAAAAAAAAGAAGAAAATGAAATTTTTTTTTTCTTGGGAAAACGAATCAAATTATTATCATGTTAGAAATGAAAACTGTTAAATGTTTGATTAAACGCATTAAAAATACATAAAAATATGAAATTGGCTACAAATTGAAATAATTACACTTATAAGATATTATAACAATATTTTTCAGTTATATTTTAATTTTTAGCTTAATATTTCCCTGATGGGGCCGTAATTTTTAATTCAAATCAAATTATGCAAAATTTATAAAAAAAATTTATAATTAAATTATTTGCATTATGTATATTTTTCATTATTGTATATATACTGTATATGTAAACATGAAAAAAATGAGTTTTGTTGCTTACGGATATTTTTTGGAATAGATTCCATAATAAAATATTTTTTTTTTGTTTTTAGTTTTATTTTAAATTCAATTTTAGGGCAAATGGGTGATGTTTAAGATAGAAATTTCCAACGAAGGAGGAGTCTATTCTGAACAACTATTATTATAAGATTAAGACTCATATAAAATTCCTTCGGCATCTAAAATGAGGCTTGAGAAAAACAAATAATTTATTTTAATAGCATTCTGAAGAATATTCATTATATCAACTTTTTTAATTTAATGTATTAAAGAGTCATATCATATTCTTCAACAATCAACATAAAAATATTAGTAAAAAAATATGATTTATTATCTGTATAGTAAGCTTGGTATCTAAAAAAAAAATCTCCTAATATTTATCAACTGTTAAACAGAAGATATTTACAAAAAATATTTAGTATCATTCCAAGATAAATATACATAATATATTCAATAATGTTTTGGCTTAACCCCACAATAAATAAATAACTGCTGAGATGAGAAATAGCTAATTTTTTTTCAACTCCTTCACTTATATAAAAATGATCATATGATATACAAAACATTATCTTTCGTGAATGAAAATGAAATTGAATATCTTAAAAAATGAAAGAAACTGGAAAATAAATGAATATATATATAAATTGTTTAAATAAAATTATTTCATTTTTTTATTTTTATATTGGAATATTTTAAGTATATCCACATAAAAATATATTTTCACATACTTACCATATAACATATATTTTAAATTATATAATAATATTATATAATAAAAAAAAATTCTTTTTCATTCAAGAGATTCCTAAATACTTTAAAAACGCAAAAAAAAAAAATAAATAAATAAAACATTCATAGAAAAAAAGGACTTGCGAAAATAATATTATAGAAGAAAAAAAAATATAGATACGCAAAAAAGGTATAAGTATATATAGTAAATGTTATTAAGGAAATTCCAATTTCTACTTTAAACACATAACAAATGACGTTTTGATTTTTTTTTAAGTAAAATAGACCTAGAGAAAAATCTTTATTGGCTGACTGATTGACTGAACAACACAACGCGAAACTATTCAAATTACAAATAGAATTTTAGTACATAGGGAAAAACACAAAAATTTATTGTTCATACAGTAATTGGATATTATTATTCAGATATAATATTTGTTCATAGCGTTCCTTTTTTTTATATGAGAGTCCTTTCATTTTTACAATTAAAATTATTAAATTTTGGTATTTAATCTACGTTTGAAGACGCATACGGTAGCGCAGGCTTTATTTAATATAGAAAAAAACAAATGAATTTTATGAATATTATATATAATAATATTACCAAAGGAAGAGTCATCATAACTAAGAAAATAATTTGAAATCTCTGTCTCTCTGTTTCATTTATGTGGTTGAATGGAAAACTTAGAAAACCGAACAATATAATATAAACCAGCATCAAAATTTGTTAATTTTAGAGGGAACATTTTCAATTTTATTATTTCGAAATTAAATTAAGAAGTTACAACAAAATTGTACAAAAATCTAAACATATAAAAAAATTCATGAAATATATTATATTTATAACTATATATTTTTTCATAACATTAAAATCGCTCTTTGTGATATTTCTTTAACAACTATTTTAGAAAAAAAAAAAAAAAGAATGATATCTAAATACGAAAATTGAAATCGAAAAAAAAAAAATTCATATATTCCTTTTTATAAATAAAAGTTCAATAAAATATATATATATGCATATAATATAAAGTGGAATTCCTTAGAGGACTAAACTTTTTATTGAAAACTTTATTCGAGAATATCTTTTATGTGTGTGAAACAATTTCTTCATAAATTTTCAATAATATTAATAAACATGTAATTTATTCATTTTGTTTTTATTTTTTAATAAAATTTCTGCCGGGTTATATTTCCCAAGAGATGTTCCAAACTACAAAAAAAAATTTGTCTTTGAAAAAATAATTTTATTTTGTTAATATCGAAAAATAATCTAGTTTTATGTCGTAATCATTAAAGTTAGCTGCTATCATCGGTTGTTACATATAGAGTCATTTATATATATAGCTTTGTTGTTGAAATCTAAAATGTTTACATTTCAAATGTTAAATTGTGAAAAGGTTGCACATATTTTTTTTTGCTGAAAAATTTCCTTTAACCTACTCATATTCAGTGCTTGAAAGGATTTCGAGAACTTATATTTTATAAAATTCAATATTTGACAGAAATTTGTGTATTCATCTCAATATTTAGAGTAAATAATAACAATGACTGTGTTAATATGATTTCTTTTAATGATTTTCTTGCCTCAAATTTATATTAAAAAATTCTTCGCTAAATTTTTTGAATAAAAATTAAATAATAAAATAAACTTGACTTTGAATCCTTTTCTGTTACGTTTTGTTTTGTTTTTTTGTTTACATAATAAAATAAAATAGTATTGCCTCATATATGTATTTTAGTTCAAAAAAATTTTATTTTCACTTTCCGAAGGAAATATTCTTCTTAACGAAAACAAAAAAAGAACCACAAGAAAATATTTACCAAAAAAAAAAAAAAAAAGTTTTTATTCAATTTTCTTCTACATATATGTTGTGTTCTATAGTATATGTAGGTGAAACGATATTGTGTGATAAAAAAGGAAAATTCAACAAGTTGTATGAGTTTTTTTGCTATTTTTACACACAAAAAAAAATTTACACAAAAAATAATGTTTATTTTTATTTTTTTTATTTTGTTATTGCTTTCAATTTTGCTCTTTTGTGGTGTTTTCTGTTTTTGTGTGGATATTTTTTACTGCCGATTTTAATTTTTAAACCAAATTTTTTTCTACCTCGAAATGAAGGAAATATAACATATTAATTTAATAATATTAAAATTCCGGTTGTTTCCTTATTTAAATAAATTTAGACAGTAGTATGAGTATGGAGTCATTAATATTTATGATATAATAGAAATGAGAATTTGAGTTAACGTTATAAACTGTTTGTACACACTATCTATATTGATGAAGACTTTTCATTGCCTCACTTGAACTATTTTATTATGAAATTTTAGGTTAAAGGAACTACTACTAATTTAATTAGTAATTGCTTTATATAATAAAAGAGAATAAAATGACGTAAATGTATTAAGACTTACATTATTCTATTTAATATAATTTAATAATGAAAGTCTAAGATATAAATTTCAGCATGTGAAATTTTTCAGTGTAAAAAGTCACAATTTTTTGTTTTTCGCAAATATCACGGAAATAAGACGTTTTTAAGTATTTTTGAGGCGGCCTGATCTTAAGGTTTAATTGGGTATTAGACAATTAATTGTCCAAGAACTTGAAAATCTGTCAAAGTCTAGCTGATTTATTAAATTTTTGAGTCCATAATAAAAGGAAAATTACATGGACTTGTTCAATATACAATAAATATATTTGAAATTGTGAGCAAAAAATTTTACCAACTTAGTTTTGTATATTTAAAAAATGAATTTTGATTAAAATTTTGATACAGTTAATATCTAGTTATATTTATACAAAGTCACATAGATATTAAACTGTCTCAAAATTTAAATTTTTCATTGGAAAAGAATGAAGTTTGCTTCAGCATCTTAACTAGAGCTTTTATCTTTCCACGCGAGTTTTTCTTCTCATCTTTTTTACGATCTTTTATATATTTTTTTTTTATTATTTTATTTCTTTTTTCTTACTTTTTTTTTTTTTTTTTTGTTAGTTTAATGTTTGATATGTGTCTTGTTGTTTTTTCATGTTTTTCCTACTTTTCTTTCTTTGCTCTATTTTTAAACCGAAAAAAAAAACAAAAAAAAAAAAAAAATTCAAAATATACAACACTTTATTGAAGGTCGTTTCATATATGAGGTCGGGGAATCCCTGCGCGCGATAAAAAAAAAGAAATATAGAATTTTTTTTCTCTTTTTTTATGACGGCAGAAAAATATGTGTGGAAATAAGAACATAAAATAATAATAATAAAATAAAATTTATATAGTGTTTTTTTTTTTACATTTTTTTTTTGTTATTTTCCTTTTTTTTTTTTTTTCTAGAAAAGATGGATTTTCTTTTTATAGGCTTTCCTTTTTTTTTTTTGGCTCTTTTTTTATTTTTTGTTATATTTTTAGTTGATGAATTTTATTTTTAGATGATTGATAAAATAATAAAAAAAAAAGAAAAGGAATTACATAATAAAAAGGAAAAAAAGAGAAATTGTTTATAATACTTTTGTGTTTTTAGGAATTTTTCCTATATATTTTATATTGCCGGTAAATTATTTTTCATTTTGTTTATACATACATATATAAATATTAAGTTAACGAGTTAAATATTTAAAAGGAAAAACACACAAATTTATTGTTCATAAAGTAATTGGATATCATTATTTAGATAGTAAAAGTTAAATTTAAAAGTTTATATATTACGTCGTAGAGAGAATTAAAATAAATTTGTATCTTAGTAGAATTAATATTTTTGTTTGGTTATTTAAACATCGTTAGGTATAAAACGGATTTGTAAGTTTATAAAATTAATATTCTAAAATGTGATATTTAACTATAATTTCATATTTATAAGAAATAATTAACTACAATACAGAAATACACATAATTTTGATAAATTATTATGTCATATCAATTGCCTCTTTTCTTCTAAGATATTATATACATAATATATCTGATATTACGAACAAATCATGTATATATAAATAATGGATTACCTCGAAGAATAAAAAATATTAAAAATTTAGCAAATTTTGACAAAATAGAAACATTTTACTCAAGCGAAGAAATTTTATAGAAATTGATCTCAGAATCACATACTATATGAAAAAAAAAGATAAAAACGATTATCATAATTGTTGTAAACTCTTAAATTTTAAAATCATATTAAAAAGTTTTGATTGATTTGTCAAATATGTTTATACAAATACCTCTATATGCCTAAGTATTTGATACCGACATACATAATTATATGAATGCGCATATATTCCATGTATGTACAACATAAAAATTACTTTCATATGCATACACACGTAGATGTGTATAAAGTATATTATAAATGGATCTAAAACTATAAATATATACTACTTCATAATATTAAATTCAAAACACACCTAAGTAAATAAAATTTATTAGCAAAGCTTTCTTTCAATATTTTGTTCTTAATTTATTCAAACACGAGTTAGGGTTCATTAAACTAAAATAAATTATTTGCGCAAATAATATTTAAGTAAAAGAAATGTTGATTGATTTTTAATAAGCTTATATTATGTACGCTAATTCATATTAGATACATATTGATTAAAAAAAAAATTAATTTCAAATTTCAAGAAAGTAGGTATTTAGTGAAATCGAAAATCAAACGAAAATTATCACAAAATTGAAAAAAAAAAATAAAAAATCTACAGACCTTTAAGTGATGCTGCTGTTGAAGTTGAAGGAAAATCCTGATCAAAATTTCATATTTCAAACTAGAATTATATTTCTATATTCTTAAAATGTTTTTAAAAATCAAACCAAAAACTACTTACAGTAAATTCGAAGAAAGTTTCAAAAAAATGATTTCCAAAATTGGATTAGAATCTTGAATCTTTTAAGGGAATTTACTCGCATTTTTTACTTTTATGTATATTCTGCCTATGACTTAGTATAGGCACTATGACTTAGTTATTTCTTTTAAATAACAAGAACGTCGTGAGTAAATCATTACTTCAACTGAAATATTTCTACAATTAAAATAAGTAATAATAATTGTTTCTCAATTTTCGGCTTTATAGCTTTGATCAATGTAAGAAAAGTAGATAATAAATATATATTCTAATTGTGTAATATGTAACATATAATAATTAAATCAACTATCTTAACAGAAAGAAATAATTTCGAATGGAAAAAACTCTCTTTTCGTACACCTAACAAACGATTGGTTTTTATTATGCTTAAATCCAAGATACATGTAAATCTTTTTTTTATACACTCTATTTTTTGTTAAATAAAAGTTTAATTGTAATAAAGGAAGTCAATTTACTTGTACTTATTACAATATTTTTGTGTTATTTATTTTTCTTTTTTTAAAACCTTTTCATTTTTTTAACCAAAAAAAAAAGAAAGAAAAAACCTACGTGAATGAATACATACAATATTACATTCATTTTATATACCTACATAAGAGTTTGAATTCAAGCAGTTCTTTTGAAAATAAAGCACGTAAGTATCATATATTTACATTGATTTTTGCGATACACAGAAAAAAAAAAATTGGGAGACGATTTAGCTCCGATTTTCAGATGCAAAAATATCGTTTTCAAATTAATACGTTTTTCAGTAATTTTGAATGTAATAATATTATTAAAACTGACTACATACGATTTAAGTATTTTCGTATTGAATACGGTAAGTAGTACTATATATTCTACACAGACTATTGTACTTGTATAGGTATACTTATTATACATTATACAATAAATATGTTGTTATTCTATGATGGTGGTGTTAATCACGAAAAAAATAATTTGATTCTCGTAAGCGTTTTAGTTTTATTATCAGACCTCTAGATTGAAACCTTATTCTATTTTTTTTTAATAAATTTAAAATACTTATGTGTAGCATAAAAAAATATATAAAGCATTCGTCAACATCTTAGATAAATGTTTAACATTTTGGTAGACTTTCATATAAAATCAATAAAACAATGTATGTTGTATCTAATGCGACATCTCATAATTTAATATCTCTGATGTAATTTAACTTAGAAAAAGAGGCTTCCGTTCGTTTCATACCTAAGTAAACATTTATTTTAATTATAGTTGGCAGTTATATTTAATCACATAACTACTTAAAAAACGACGCAATACAAACCACATTTTTTGTTTTAATTTCAATCTGTGCAAAATTCTTATTATTCAGCAATCAACTAACAATTTATGATTTTCTTCACGTAGTTTTGTTGCAGTGTTAAAATGTATCTATTTACAGAATAAAAAATTCCAATGAACAAAACATTTTTTTTTTTATTCAAGAATGATTCGTAATAGCAAACAAATGAAGTTCATTAACCGAAATTAAATAAAAAAAAATATATATAAAAATTATAATAATAATGTTTCTTTTATTTATATTTTTTTTGGTCAATATAAATTTTTTTTTTTTTTTTCATATAAAGAAGAAATAATATTTAAATTTATATTCAAAATAGTATTAGTGCTATTTTTAGTTAGCAAAAAATAAAAAAAAATTATATCTTTTTTTCACAATTTATTCCATTTTTCCGCTACTTAATAGTAGCATAAAAAAAAAATTTACATTTAAAAGATATTTTAATGTAAATAATTACAACTGTTAAGATTACTAATTAGTCATATTTATAATATGCCAAATGTAAAAATTGCATTCGTATTTCTTTAAATTTTATTTAATACAATTTGTGCATTCCTTAGTGCCAAAACGGCAGCTCATTATAAGCCAAGCTTGGCTTTTTTACAATCAGATTGAACTTTTTTTTTTAAAACGATAGTGATAGTAATTAAACCTAAAAGTAATTATTAAGATAGTTCAATTGTTTCGTTAGAATAAAATTAACTTCATAATTATATGATTGACAATGTTCTTTTAAATTGAAAGCACTACACATTTTTTTATATTTTATATTAAAATTCGAAAAATTTCATGTTGTCATTGATTCTAGTCTTAGAAGTTAAGTTTTTGTTTTGAACAGACAGAGTTTAACTTTAAGAGCTATCTTCAAACGAAAATTATTATGATTAAATTTTCAATTAAATAAATTTTTTTTTTTTTATTTTCAGGTAAACATCTTGTCAAAATATCATAATTCTGCAGATAAATTGAAATTGAAGGTTTGAATTAAATTAAATTGCGGTAAAACTTGTTTTGTGATATTTTTTTTTAACATTGTACCCTTTACGGTTACAGTCCTAATCTCTACGCTATATAAATTTAGGAAAATTTTGTACAAAATATTTAATAACAATAATAAAAAAATATAAAAAGAAAATAAATTTTTTTTTGGTAAATTGTGGGACTTTAGTTAGGTAATATAAAGGATTAAATTTGGATGAAAAGCATTAAAAACTAAAGTCTGTCTTAAATTATTTCAGATAACTCTGTTTTTTTACCTTTCACCCTTTCTGCTGCTTTTAAAAAATTCTCTACTAATTTTTTGTAGAATTTCAAGAATTAGTCATTCAGTGAAAAGGCCACGGATCGCATTTATTATATATATATATATGTAATATTACACTGATTAACTTAAACATATTAAAGGCTTGCTATATTTTAAAAAAGAATTTGTAGTATTAATCTTTTGGTCGTATTAATTTTTAGAACTTCCTTTTGCAAAACGAAAATATTGAATTCATGGAACAAAAATGTATGCATAAGTGTCAAGGCTATTGTAATTGTCAACGCCTCTAAATTTTCAAATAATTTATATAAAATTTATTCAAATATTTCTGATAAATCATAAAAATTAAAGAGTTGTATTTTCTTTTATTGGCACAAAAATTAATTCTTCATGAAAACTTGCAGAATATACGGACAGAGTGATTTAAGTTGTTATGAAAAAATGTCAGAAATAAAATTAATTCATGATATAAATTAATAAAAATAATTTATAATATTAAAAAAAATATATTTATTTTTAGACTTAAATTTATTTATACATTTTTTAATTTCATTGGTGCCAAAACGTCGTTAAAAGGCTTCCACAAACAAATACATTAAAAAATTATAATTTCACAAACATAAATTTTATATTTATCATATACATATACTATATACTACATATTATATATGTAAGCTCAGTGAACCAATCCTATCCTAAGATTTTTATTTCAATGAAAAAAATAATAATAATAATAATAAATAGTAATATAGATCTACATATAACAACTCTTTGCCTCTAAAATATCCCTTCAAAATATGTACAAAACAAACATATGTACTGTACATAAATACATTATATACATATAGTTTTTACAGAAAAAAAAAGAAGAAATTAAAGAAAAACGAAAAGTTTTTGCAAAAAAAAAAAAAAAACAAGAATTATGTACAAAACATAGCTAAAAAGAAAAAAAACCGAACGACATAAAATCAATAATTACCACACAACTAATTCATTCTCATCCAACTTCTAACCACATCTTTTTTATATTCTCTTTGTTAATCACCCTCGATAACTCACTTAGCAAAAAGAAAAATTAAAAAAATCTAACACCCCCCCCCCCCCCCAGAAAATAAGCTTCCAGCGTTAGTGAATTGGTTATGAGACTCATCTTAAAAGTACATATATTTTTTTTTTTATTACCTCACAATTCAAACGGAGAAGTATTAATTTTTCTAATTTTCAATTCCATTGATTTGACTTAAAATTAGTACTTTATTAAAAAAAAATAAATTGTTTCAATTAACATTTTTCTCAAAAACATCAGGATAAAAAATTATTTTAAATTGTTCTTTTAAAAACTGGGGCCTAAAAAAATACTTATTGATAAAATATAAGGATTATTGATCTGAATTTTTAATTTATTTTCCTTGACATTTACTTAACTTTTCGTTCATTAAAGCGTATCTTTTTCTATACTTTAACACCTTGCTGCGCTGACCCAGAATTTTGTACATTTGCTATATAGGTATACATATATGAAATTTGTTAGAACCAATAATTATTTTTTCACATTAATATTATATATTTTACATTACATTTTTATGTACAATAAGAACTATAATTTAACTTTCTTTTTTTTTATTTGTCAAAAAAAAAAAATTTATTTGACGTTTAAGTTTTAATCCAAATCAGGGAACATAAATTATTTATTGACAGTTTGGAATATTTTTTTAAAAAATCTGCATTAATTAATTTTTTTTTTTTGTTACAAAACTTGAGTGACAATCCGTCGGTTACATTATTTTCGTTAGCTTTCATAATTAAGTTCAAACTTAAAGCTTGAATGAAAAGTTCCATATGATGATGGCTAGCAACAAACTTTAATATTTTACTACTCAACAAATATTAATTACTTTAATAATTTTTCTTAATTTTAGATTATTTGGAAGCAAAACATGGAAAAATCTCTTCTATAGAAGGGAATCCTAAACATTTATTTAAATAATATTTTTGATAAATCTTAAAATACATAATTTTATTAAATTACCATAATAAATTTCGATTTAACAACAACCCTAACAATATATATATTTTGGATGAAAACCAAAAATTATTAAAAAGAAGTTTATATTGAAGTATTGAATCGACGCAAATTCTATACAATAAAATTTAATATTTAAAAAAAAAAAAAAACTACTTGCTCAATTTGAAAATACTTTTAATAGATTTCAGTTGATGCCCCTTTTTTTCTTAAAATAATGTGTCTGAGTATTAAGTTATAAATGAAGTATTTTCATTTATCTGGAAAAAAAAATTATGCATATGACCCTACAAAGCTATTATCATTTGGAAGCTCAAAAGGTGAAGAGATGGGAGAACAATAAGCTAAATTGTGTAGCAAAAAAAAAAAAAAATTATTCGTCTTTTTAGTTCTTAGTATTCACCCTTATGTATTTATTTTTTTCTCTTCTGAAATAAATATTCACCCACTTATCAGTGAAAACAATCTGTACAAAAGTTTGCTAGTTATTTCCACCACCATAACTTATACCAAACTTCCGTTAGAAAAAAAGAAATTTTGTTTTTTTTAAGCTTTTTTAATTTTCTTTTAATGAAAATTTGTTACATGTACCATTTAACTCTACTATTCACAGGAATGTGATTTATTTACAAACTTTTTGTCATTTGTTTTTAAAATATTGTAAAAGAAGAAATCTGGCGTTTATAATAGCCAAATAATGACATCTAGAAGTATGTACATATGTAAAAAAAAATAATTTTTTTTCTGAAAAAGATTAACCCACAATATATAATTAGAAAGTTGAAAAAAAAAGCCACCCTAAACTAACTCTCCTTTAAAAAAAAAAAAAAGAAAAATTAATTTTTTTTATTTTATTTTTTTCATTAAATTACAAAAAGAAATGGCGAAAAAAAATTTCACAAAATTTATAGATATAAAATTTTTTTTTACAGCGGCTTTCAATATTTTAAAATAACATTTGCGAGAGTAGAATATCAAAGATCAAAGAGTGGTACTTGTACCTACATGCAGTGCTGAGCTGTGGAATTATTATCAGAGGGGCTCGCATTCAAGATTTCATAGATTTAAAAAAAATATATTATTTTTTTTTACCTGCATTTTATGTTTTGAATAGTTTAGTATATATACATATATGTATAAAATATTAAAATATTACATTAAAATTTATAAAATATTACATATATATTTTAATTACTCATTGAACAATAAATTCCAAATGGGGTTCTCGTCACTATTTAACTCTTTCCCATTTCTTTGAGCTGCAGTTGCAGGTCGGTGAGACTTTAAAAATGATTTAACATAATTCTCAGGCTTCCAATTCTTAAATGATGGACCATTTAAATTTATTGTCATAAAATCGGCTAAATGTTCAATAGAAAGACAGTTTCTTTTACTGTAATTATGTTGTTCATAAGACTGAAAGCACGCTCTGCTTCAGCAGAACTTACCGCTACTGTTTCCAAAATGATTTTGGCTTTTTTAATTGAGTCGGGCACTTTTGCAACTGATTCATGCACGTTTGCTAATACATTATCTACGAAATCGCGAAAATCGTTTATATTAACTTTATATTTTAAAATATTCTCTAAAATGTTAATTCTTTTTGCGCCATCAGACCAAGGAGAAAGTTTATTTTCAATTTGCCACGTTTCTGGATAAAGAACTCCAAAAATATCCATTATTTTTATTTCACCCTCTATTTTTATATGATTTGAGTCAACAAGCCTTTTTTTCAATAAAACTTTACTATTTTTTTATTGTATCAAGTAATGTACTAATATTTTAAATCGATATTTTCTCGCAAATTTTTTTTAAATTTATCAGGGGGCTCTTGCGAGCCCGTGCGAGCCCCCTTCAGCTCAGCACTGCCTACATGTCCTACATATATGCAGCATTGATATGTCAAATTTTCCTGCACACATTGTATAAAATTTAACATAATTAATTATCTATTATGGCTTCAAACTCTTTTCGGCTTATTTGCTTACTTGAAGTATAAACTTTTTTTTGTTACCTAAATTTAGAGGAAAGAAACATCTCTGTTGCGACAAATACATATAATAATGTAGAATTTAGTACCAAAAGAGCTAATTTTTTAAATACTGTACTGAAAACAGCTCGCAATTCTTTATAATTAGATTTTAATAAATATTGTTCCAAAAACTACAACTTTAAAGCTATACAAATTTCATCATATAAACATTATGAGAGAAAAATAAAATTTTAATCAACACTCTGTATAACTGCTAATGTTATATAGGGAGTGTTAGTGACGTAGTGAAAAGAATTTGGTGTCTCAACTATATACATATAGTACACAGAAAAGCTCCTAAAACAAAAAAAAAAATGAAGAAGAAAAAATGAAATATTTATTGATTTGTTTCTCATTCGAATGAAAAAATTTATTTATTTTTTTTCATTCTTATAATTTATTCGCAAATCAACCCCCTTTGGTCCTATTTCAAATATCCTTTTCTGTTAATGTGTTTGAAGATTTTTCTCTTATTATTATTTCTCTGGTGGAGTAAGCCGAAACATGAAGGAATAAGTGTCAGAATTCATTTAGTTCGATTTGTTTTTTTTTTTAATTATTTTCTTCTTTTTTTTTTTTAGAAATAATATTAGAAAAAAAATTAAAAGCAAAACAATTATTCTTAGGACATTCGTAGGATTTTACTTAGGATTTCAATTATATATGTATCGATAATGAAAATGAACATAATTATGTGTTTTCGTTTGAATTTCTCAGGTTCATTTTTATCAAGAAGTTGCTACTATAAGAGTTAAGAAAATGTTTCCCATTTACATTCTAGTTGTATCTGTCATTATCGAATGTACGTATAAACACAATAAACTACTCAATATTTTTTTTACATAAGTATATTGCATTAGTTCGATATAGATAAGCAATGAAAAATTAAAACGACGACTACTAGAGAAATGCATTATGTAAGATTTATTTATACGCGAGAACAGTGTAACACAATTACTTTTCCAATTCGTCAAACTATATAAAATATTAATTGCTGAAATATTATAGGGCATATAATATACAACAGCTCTACATTCACTAACAAATAATACAGAATAACTATTCAGGTTCATGATTAAAGATAATAATATGAAAGAAATGCCTTTATGTTTTTTTTTGCAATTGCAAAGAATTTTCATACTTTTTTTTTTTTAATTTTGAAATACCACCAGACAGTGTATTTTTTGTTTTGATGAGCACTTTTTTTTGTACGATTTTTTTTTCATTAATATTAATATATATATATATTTAAAAAAGAGAATGAGACAAAAAATGAATAATTTTAATGCAATTTTTGTATTTTTTATCTCTTTCAAAATAATAATATTTAAATTGAAATAAAAAAAAAAGAATCTTGGAAGAAAAAACTTTAGTCCTTTGAAAAAAAAAGGAAGTGCTATTTTTTAATAGCTATTTGTAGTCCTTTTTTTAACAACCTTTTTTTTTTTTTTCTCATAACACAGCTTAGCATAAAATGTATTGTACATGTGTAATACATTTTATATGTATCTAGTATAATTGTGCACTACATAGAATAGCAATATATAAATATAAATATAATGTACATATTTTTTAAAATAACGAAAGAGACATAATAATAATTAAATATTCTTTTTATTTTGATTGTATAGAATTTATGTATTTCCAAGTCCAAAAATCCAAAAAATTATGGTACGGTTGAACCGTACCATATTGAGATTTAGTATTAAGTAAGGCAATCCTTTTAAAATCTAAGAGCTTACAAAAGTTAGAATTGTTTTAAATACAGGAAAGCATTAGAAATGGATTACTCTACCCTTTGATCTGAATTTTTTATAGAAAAATTTTGTTTTCAATTATTAAGTGAAACCTTTTTCGTGTTGGCACAATATTAATGTTTTTGTTGTAATTTATTTAAAAGTGTCCTTATACTATACTGTTTTTATTTTATTACTCAAGACTTCAGTAAGTTTTCTTAAACATTTATTTTTTGGTTTAAAGTATACAGCGGACAATTACAAATGTTATGAATTGGTTATGTCAACATAAAATTAAAAAAAAAAAAAATAGAATAAATAAAAATAATTTTTTATTTAAAATTTAGCAAAAACGGAGTAAATAAATCACTAGAAAAAATATGAAACAAAATGGTTTAAATTAGATGTTTTTCATATAATTCACCATTTGCTTATTTTTTTCTATCTAATCAAATTTATTGATTATTTTATTAGTAGTTATTCAATTATTTTAGCTGGCTGTGAATTTTAAAATCTTTTAAAGTCATAACATAAAAAGTAAAATAAAATATATTAAATATGTACATATAATGTACATGTACCCTGCTTACATTATTTACATATGTAAGTATCATTTTTTTATTGATTTAGTTCTGTCAGGCATAATTTTTGATCAATTAACTTATAAAAAGTTATATTATCTTATAAAGCGGTTTGTTTAATTATAATATGTAATGTATGTATGTAGGCTTATAAAAGTAATTGATTACTTAATGACAGTGAAATGAAGCAATTTGACTGGGCTTATTTTTTTCCTTCCCAAAATTTGTTAGAAAATTAACTGGTTAGGCAGGATAATATATTTTTTATTTATTTTATTAAGCATATTTTGATTTCGTCTTTAAAATTATTTTTTTAAAGGTAGTAAAAATCATAAAAGTTTTTGGTTTTATTTATTGGTTTCAGACTCTTCAATAATGTACATAGTTTTATAATAAGTTTTTTTTGCTAATAACTTTATAATCAAACTATTTCCCAAAGTTTCTTATAATTTTACCAATGGATTGGGTACACAATGTCAAGGGTTCCATACTTAATGAAATTTTTTATCTTTATTGTTATTTTAAATAGACTATTAGAGCAAACGAATTGAAAATCGAGTGAATTTTTTTTTATAAAGTCAGGTTCTATATAAATATCTCGATTAGGACGAAAATTTATTAATGAATATTATGGAAAGAAAATTTTATTTAAAATACAGTTGATACTATACTAATATAGACTTAACAATTCAGTACTATGTAAGTCAACCAACCCCATGGGTTCATTCTTTTATATAAATTACTTAAATATATATACATATATTTTTTTTATTTTTCGTTTCAATTATCCTTTAAGGATCTATACTTGAATAAAATATATAAAAAAAAAAAAATACAAAATTACATGAGAATTCGCGAATATTTTATTTTCTTATTTTTAGAATATAATTTTTGTACATTTCGCGAACTCATCCATGATTTCCCTTTTTTTTCATACGATATTAATTTTTTTTTTTTTTTTTCCATCCAAAATAAAAATTTTATTATTTGCAATAATATTACGCACATATATCCTTTTATTTTCGCACATAAATATAAATCGTTCTCTTAGGCATTCTTATGTTTTGAAAAAAAAAAAAAAAAGAAAAAAGAGAAAGCTCGCTGAAAAAATGTATAAGGAGGTTAGTTTATATTTTATTTAAATGAATTTTCATTTTTTTTTTTTTTCCTGGCAAAGAAAATATTTAGGGAGCAATATTTATTTATAAGTTACAAAGAGATGTACAAGTAAAAAAATTTCTTTTTTTCGCAGTTTTTTTTTTTTTTTTTTTTTGAGATCCTTAAACACGATTTTCTTTATTATGATCCTTTTGACTTTTAAATGTGTTTAGGAAGAAAGCCAGTTTTATTTTTTTTTTTTTCAATTTTATGTAATATTTTTCTTCGAAAGATTGCATAATTTATTATTATCGCAATTAAAATTTCATGTTTTCGTTTTTTTAAACATTACGTTACGTTGTTAAAGCACAATCATGTTCAACATACGTAGGTAATTTTTTATTCTAACGAGAAGTTAAAATAGGATTGATCTGACGACGTCTGTCATGAAAGGGTGGATTTTATACAATTTTAAAGAAACAAAATATAAAATTAAGTAGATATCATTAGAAAATATCTAGATTCAAACTTTTCGAGGGATATTATTTTAAATTAAAGCTAGAAAATATTTAGGTTCTTCCTATCTTCATATATTTTGTTCCAAATTTTTAGTTTTCTCAAATTTTAGAAGGGCTGAGTGAAAAAAATTATTTTTGGATGGTACATTGCAGAAATTTACCAGTATTACTATTTGAAATGAACTGAAATATATATAAATTTGATCATTTGGTTTCTATGTCGCTAATATGATGCGAAAAACAACTCAAAACCTTGCTGTTCGCAAAACGACTGTACATTTGTATGCATGTGACGACATTGAATAAGTGTTTATTATTATCTTATTTATAAGCAGATGATGGTACAAAAACAACCGCAAGACGGTTTTGGTTATTTCGTTAAATTGTCAGATACTTTATTCTGTGCAGCTGCAGATACTTTCTCACGATTTCTTCTAATTATACTATACATAGGAAGTATGTACTCCTTCTCCAACAAGCTAAATAGAAAAACTTGAAATTTTATCACGAAATATGGCAATCATTATTGTTATATGAATCCTACAAGAATTTTAAGTGCTAGCACAATACAATTTATTTTTAGCACTCTTAAAGACCATATACGTAGTTTACCTTTAGTCCCCTACCCTTAAACTTCTCGCACAATTTTTTTTTTTTATCATTTATTATTTTGTAATTTGGTTATTTTTTTTTTTTTTACTTTATGTTATACATAAGTAGAGTACGATTCAAATCACTTGACCAATCCGTTATGCAAAGCTTTCCCTTTCCATTACAAAATTCCATACAAAATTGCATGAGCTTTTTTTCTTAAATAATTTCCCCTAAATTTTGTATGGAATTTTGTAATGGAAAGGGAAAGCTTTGCATAACGGATTGGTCAAGTGATTTGAATCGTACTCTATATACATATATAATCATCATTAACATAAAAAAAAACCCTCTAGCACGCATTCAGGCTTTCTTTCTATAAAATTGAAAAAAAAAAAAAAAAAGACACCAATTTTAATTTTCATTCAAATGATGAGAACAGCCTAAATATTACTTTCGCTTTTTTTTTTTTTTTCTTCTTGAAAATCATATTCATTTCCATTCCATTTCATATGAATAATAAAAATTTGAAAAAATAAAATCCAGAAAAAAAAAAACAAAATGTTTTTATTTCTTTAAACAGTTTGTAATAAAAGAAAATTACTTTAAATTGAAAAATAAGGAAAAAAAAAAGAAAAAACTTTGGAGAAAAACATTTTTTTTTTTTTTTGTAATGTATGAGAGGAAAAAAAAAATTATTTTTTTTTATTACAATAAAACATAAAAAAAAAAAAAAAATGAAAAGTTAAGAAATTTAAAGGTTTTAGGCAATTTGATAAATATATTTAATCCTTGGAAAAAAAAAAAAAGAAGAAAAATAATTTTTCTTTTTTCGAAAATAAACGATTTTTCATTTCATAATCCATGTATTCTTCTTTTTTTTTTTTTAGCTTTTGTGGAAAATTAACTTGTAATAAATTTTTATTCGGTTTTATTAGAAAAAGCTTCTTATTTTCAGTGAATTATCCTTATTTCACATTCATTTTATTTATACGCAAATATTTAATTACGAAATAACATAATGTTGTTTAATTTTTTAAAACCCATATTAAAGATGAGGTCTCAATATAAATACATTTTGTATGCTATGAAATGTCAAATTTTCATTGTGTAGATAGATATGTAGATTTTTTTCATATGTAGATAGATATGGATTATTTTGACATTTTAGTTTCAAACAATTAACCAAATTTTTTAAATAAATGATAGCTTACATATAATTTTTATTCATTCTTAACTTATATTACTCTAATAATATGGCTTAAAGCATTCGATATTGAAATATATAATTCATTAATCAAGAGTCAAATTTTTAGTTTAAAGTAAAAGGTGTAAACGCTTAAATGAATATTAAAAAATATGGGTTAATTTTAATTTTCCGTATAATTTGCTGTTATTGAAAAGATAATAAAATTTATTTTTATTTGCATTAATTAAATTATTAGCTGAATGTAAGCATAAGGATATTGAAATTCATATAAAAAAATACAAAAAGATTAAAGATACTATCTTAATTAATAACTTTTATTAATGTCAGCGTTATATAATTATTTTTACAGTGGAATTTCGCATAACGCCCTTTCCAAATCAAAAATAGAACTGAGATTGTACCGGAGATAAATTAAAGTCGTAAAAAAGTTAAAATATGCGAAATTGTATGGAAGGAGCGTATTCGTTGGAAATCATTACATCTCTGTTATTCTTTGGTATCATCTGGTACTAAGAAAAAAAAATTAATTTGATTTGAAACTGAATTATTTGTACACTACTCTGGAAAAATTTAAGCTCAAAACAACGAACTTAATTTTAATGCAAAAAATTTCGCGCCTAAATAATGAACTTTATTTTCAATCATATATATATAGGTATTGAATGATTTGAAAAAATTATCACAAAATATAATTTAGTTCAGTTTTCTTTTCTTTTCATTTTTTTTTTATTTGGCATAATTAAAAGAAGAAAAAATTAAATTGCTATTCAATTTAATACAAAAAAATAAAAAATAACGAAAAAAGGGAACAACTCTTCGTTTTCACATTTTTTTTTTTCAATTTGAAGGGACGACAAAAAAAAAATAACTAAATCCGTTAAATTCCAGAATAAATTCAAAGGAGAAAGCAGGAATATAATTTATTTTTTCTTCTGGTTTTTTATTTTTATTATTTTTTTTAAAATGCTTTTCAATTTTCATTTTAATTTAACTGAAAAAAAAAAAAAATGAAAAAAAAAGTTTAAGAGAAGAAAAAAAAAAAATTATAAGCTTAAAGAAAAAAGTTTTTTTTTTTTTTAATACTAAATTATAATAAAAAAAATCTATAAATTTTCATTAAAAATAAAAAAAAAAAAACTTTTATCTTTTTTTTTTTTTTTCTTACATAATAATATTATTTCTTTTTTTTTCTTCTTTTTTTTTTTAAATATGATGTCCTCAAGGGATTCGCTAATTTTATTCTTTTCACAGATATTATTATGTATTTATTCTTCTTATTATAAATAGAGAAAGTTTTGAAAAAAAAAAAAAAAAAAAAAAAATTTACGCGCCGTGATAAAAATTTTTTATTTCTAAAGCTCGCTTAAAAAAAAAGAAAGCTTGTGTGCCTCACTGTGACAATTAATTTATTTGTTCTAATGAATTCCTAAAAAAAAAAATTATACATTTTTTAGAAATATTTGAAATTTTCCAAAATTAGAAATATTTAGGGCTTTAAAAATATTAAAAGTTCTGAAAAAAAAACACACAGCGCCATCCGTAATAAAAATATTGTATTTCCAAAGCTTATGTGAGTTAAATAGATAATAGATAAAAAAAAAAAGAAAATAAATAATAGACAAAAAAAAAGCTACGCGAGCCGCGCCGCCGTGATAGCAATTTCATTTTGAAGCTCGCGAATAAAAAAGATTTTTGTGTTTTATTATTTATTTTTAAAGAATTTCTTAAATAATTAATGAAAATTATCTAAAATTCGCAATAAAAATATTTCTTATTTTAAGTTATTTATATTTTTTTTACTTTATAATTTGACTATTAGATACTTATGTCAATTATTAACTTGCAGTTGGATCTGTGAAAATATCTTCTTGATTTCTTTTTTCAGTACTTTCCATCCATCCTTCAATTAAATCCTTCTTTTCTTGTAGTACTTTTTGAAGTAAGAAGAGAACACTGTATTTTACATCTTGAATAATAATCATTATTTAGATCCCTTTTGAAGGATTTCCATTTAATTTGAAAACTCGAAAACTGAACAAATAGAAATTCTTTCCATTTCCATTAATGCAATTATATTTAATACATTTTTTTTTTTATCTCTATGTTAAAATATATATATATATATATAAGTATATGTAGGTATATATATATTTTGTATCTTATTACAATGAAATGAGTTTTCATATTAAAACAAAGAAATATTCTTAATCATTTCCCGCTTTATTTATTTTTTTTTTTTTGTAATTTTTTATGCAATCCATATTAAATTGAGGTTCACACCGGGAGCAATAAAATAGAACAATATTTATTAAATAAAAAAATTTCAGTAGGTAGTTAATTAATTTGTAGTTTTTAAATAATTGTAAATAGCTTAAGAATTTTAATTTCAGCTATTTTAGTTATATATAAATAACAATGATGTCAGAAATGAATAAAACGTTTTTACTTGATTTTCATTGAGATGTTTTTTGTTGTTTTCGTTTTTGTCGTGCATTTGCAGAATGATATATGTTACATTTTTGCAATTTTTCACAAATCACAAGAAATATATTGTACCTCTAAATAAAGAATATTGAATTAGACCCATTTTTTTTACCAAAAAGATAAACATTTTCAATATAGATTTATTTAAAAAAAAATGTGGATTTGGAGCAGCAATCTTGGTTGTTAATATCGACAGATTCAATGTTATATTACTAAATTATAATATACATAATACATATACAAAATTTCAAGTTTTTAAAAAAGAATGCAATATAAATAATCTATCTTTTAACTATTATGATTGTGAAGGATAAAATTTACAATATTTTTTTAATAATTTTCTATTTAGAAAAGAAAATAGATTATCCCAAGTATAAATGGGACCAATTCATGTCATTTGATATCATATAAAAATAAAAAATAATAGTCATTAAATATCCATCATTATGGAGTTTGAGGATCGCCAAAAAGAACTTGACCAAAGATTTCTAAGCCTATCTGTTCAAAGATCCGAAACATAATATGGCGTGAAATTTATTGAGGTTCTTCTTTTTTAAGTAATTTGCAAATAAATAAATTTTGTAAACATTATTGTGAAGAAAATTCAAATTTTATTTTCTGACTCATTTGGAAAATTTATTCTTATTAAAATGTTGTGTACCTCATTTTTTTTGTTTATAATTTTTATTTTGTTGCGTAATAATAGTAACTAATGCGTGAATTTATTTTTTCTTTTTAACTTGTTTGTTTTTTTTTTTTTTTTCAACTTTTATGGTTTTTCTTCACTGGTTTCTTTTTTTTTTTTTCTAAATAATGTTTTATATTTGAAAAATATATACCTACACCTTCACGAAGAAATTTTGTCCTTTTAGAAGAAGAAGATCTCGAGAAAAAGATAAATTTTTCTACTACATTCAATTTTTTTTTTTTTTTATGTTATCATTTTAAATTAAATGTTGGAATTTTTCTGAAGGAATTTTCAAGCAGTTAATTTTTTTTTTTTCCAACGTAATGGGAGTCCAAACCATAATATTTATTTTGATGAAAAGAAAAAGTTTCGTAAGGGGTCAAGAAATGTTTTTTCTTTTTTTTAATGTTGTAAAATTGAAAAAAAATATAAAAAAAAAATGTTATGGGTTTGTTGCAATGTTTATCGATGCATTTTTTTTTTGTGAATTTGCATAATTTTCTTAATTGAAAAAAAACGAAGGTTCTAGTGCCCAACCCATGTAGGGTTTGAATTTAAAGGAAATGGTTAATTTTCATTTTGAATTCAAAACTTTAGTTATTCAAAAATAGCACAAAGATTATTGTATTCTGAGAATTTTATCATATTGAAGAATTATGTTCAAATGCTGTGAATTGCAAGTTCAACAAAGATCCAGTGAAGGACGAGCAAAAAATTCAGTAGATTATTAGAGTACATTATTATTTTTGTTAAAACTTTTATTTGGATGTGCCCTCAGAGTATTTGTATATAGCAGGGGTGCTCAAAGGTTTATGTATGGGGAGCCATGTTCGAAAATCGTAAAATACTGTAGAGCCGCAAAATTATCAATGCTAACTTAAATTTAATTTTTATTATCAAAATTAATTAATAACTAAATTTATTAAATAAAAAAAAACTTCAATATAACATTTAATACATTTAGAAATTACTTGAATGTGCAAGAAAATCTGAAAAATCATATTAAAATTCTATAATAAAATACCAAATTTCAGTTACAAAAAAATGTCATGAGCCGCAGTTTGAGCTTGTCTGGTATATAGTAAGATTACTATTAATCTTTCGGTATTGAAAAATACAGATAAAGATTTTAGCCCGGATTTAAAAATTGATGTCTGATTACTGAATTTAAAATAGTCTTTTTATTTAAAATAAATTATCAAATTTATTTTTGATAGCTTCAATAATTATAAAATATTGTACATAGTATGTATATTAAAAACAAGACATTAAGCAAACCCAATGTTTTTTTTAAACTTAAAAAAAAAAACAAAAAAAAATCTGAAGGATATTTTTTCACGGAAAATTAAATCTTTTTTTTTTTTTGTGTCACAACTTAAATTAGAAAAAAAAAAATAATAATAAAAAAATTAAAGTTGATAAGAAAAATGTTATAAAAAAATTAGAGTTTAGTAAAAAGAGGGTAAATTGCGCGCACACAAGTTTAGTCACAAAAATGACAAGGAAATATATTTTATTTTATTTTTTTAACATTTATATTATTCGTGTCTTGTGTGTTTTTTTTTTCGAAATTTTTGTAGTATCTTGATGAGAATAAGAAAATGTGGGGCTAATATATAACACCGTCATGAGTATAAACTTTTTTTTTTGGTATGGAAAGGGTATAGCAGAGAGTAGTGAAAATGTTTTTTTTTTTATTCCAAAATAATGAAAAAAAATTGAAAAAAAGATTTTTCATTATCTTTTTTTTTTTCTTAACTTTTTTTTTTTTTCTTCATTTTTACAAACAAATACCGAAGGGCATTTTAAAATAATTTTTTTTTTTCTTTTAAACTTTTTTTTTTTTTACTGAAAACTTGTCCTTAAAAAAAAAAAAACACAATCACAATCTTAGTCGTTTCCATTAAAAAGTCCTTTTTTTTTCCCTAATTTTTTTTTTTATACGTTCGTTAACAAAAAAAAAAAAATAAATTAATTTTAGCTGAAGTTTTTTTTTTTTTTTTCAATTTTTTTTTTTAGTAAGAAAAATAGTTGAAGAAGTAATTACAACTTTGTAATTATAATATAAGGTATTTTCATTTTACTTATTTAAAAAAAATAATAATAATAATAATAATTTAAAAAATGAAATATCCTATGAACTTATCCACTGGGATCTTATGCTGCTGGACATTGATGTTTTATAATAAATCAAATTCAATGAAAGATTATTATATGGAAAATAAATCTAAAATCGCTTTCGCGGCAAATTCTCGCAATAGAGTTTTTTAAAAATTTATTTTCACTTTATATTTTTGCTATCTTTTTTGTACAGTACACCTTAGTAAAATATACATGTTAAAACTTTGACAATTTGAAATTAGAATAAAATCGAAGACGATAACCTCTGCATACAACATTGAAAGGTAACTTAGTTCGAGTATTCGATTATATTGCACTTGTGATAAGAGCTGCGGTCGGTGAAAGAAGTAATAAAAACTTTAAATATAGCTCCTTGTTTCTCTGTTATGTTGTATAAATATTCATTTTTAATAAATTCAAAAAATTAAAATTTAATAAAATTAAATAATTTTCAAACGATATTGTAGAGCAGAGATTCCCAACCTGGGGTCCATGGACCACGGGTACGTTAACCAATTCTGAGAGGTACGTGGAACTGTTCGTATTGAAAAAAATATATGTATATCCTTTTTACGGCTTACACATAATTTCAAAATCTAATTTTCTTTCCAAAATTTTGTGAATTGTGTATAATTGTGTATATTTTAAATAAGTATATTAAAACTCATAACGAAATCTTCAAAAAAAATGTTGATGGTATCATTCCTCCAACTTTTAATGTCGATAATTGGATTAGAAACGCCTTCACAATTTCATTAGACAAGATTGTTGACACTGATAATGATAACGCAAAAGATGAACCCATTGACTTGAGAAATAACATGAAAATTCGCAGTGATTTTGAAACAATGATGCTGGATCAATTTTGGTGCTAACAAAGCGAGGCGTGTCTAATCACAACGTGCATTAAAATTTTTTATTCCGTTTGTTATAACCTGAATTCACTCTTTTTTAGGGGTACGTAAAGATTCAAATCATTATCAAGGGGTACAAATATTTCAAAAGGTTGGGAACCATTGTTGTAGAGCAAAGAAAATGAACCTAGTTTTTATCGTACAGTTCTTATCGATGGTTCACCATTGCACTTCCAACATAATTATATCTTTATTTAAAAATGATAAATTATGATGAAAAAGAGATTTCACTAAGTATTTTCTTATTCACTTTAATCGAAATAATTCAGTTTAAAAATTTTGTTATACCGTATTAGAATTCTGGATATTATAAAATTATAATAGTTTTTAAATATTTTTATATGTTATAATTACTTCAAATATGGAGATCAATTTATTTGCTTGCTCTCTGAAGTTTTTTTTATAGTGTTAAATTTGCACCTTCGATAGAAGAAGTCTACATTTTCAGCTTTTTATTTTTGAGTCGTTTTAAAAAAGGAATGTCGATTATTTTTGAGAACTTAGAATTGTTTAGTTGCAATGCGAATCGTAGATAAATAATATTCATTGAGAATGCAAAAATTTTGAATCTCCATTTATTCTTAATCGAACAATTAAAATTAAGTTTAAAGTGTGTAAAATTTTATGAAATTACGAACAAGAATATATTTTTTGTATCTTTCTTTTTACAGGGATTATTACGAACAGCTGAACAATTAAAAATTAAGGGATTATGTGATACAGCTGAAACAACAGATGAAATTTTAGCTACTGCAGATGCAACAATAACTGTATCTCCGGATTCTCTTATTTCAACACAACAAATAATTACAAATCAATTAACTAATCAAATATCAAATCAATTGTCGAATCAACAAATCAACAATACTATAATTTCAACGTGCGGGACAACAAATACAACAACTTCAACAACTACACCTCATCAAAGAAAATCTCGCGTTAGAAAACGATCAAAATCACCAGCTCCAGATAATTCACAACAACAACAACAATCCATTGCGGCTGCTTTAGTTGCAGCTTCCAGTCACTCATTTACAACAGCAAATAGTGATTCAATAGTGAACATAAATCCAGCTACAGGTGCTATAACATCTGTTTCGAATGGTGCTAATATTATTGCAGTAAGTTCTCAGGCAACCGGTTCTACTGAAACGAATACCGTTACAGTTGCACATGGTTCTGGAAATATTCAATCACAACAACAAACTAAGCATTTAATAGTTGTCAGTGATTCCTCGTCATCATCACATCAAGGCAATATTGTTGGACACAAACCAGCGAAATTAGCAAAAACTGAATCACAAACACAGAATGGAAATACAACTGTTAGTCAATCAGGGCCAACAGCAATTGTAACACAAATTGTAGTAGCACGTGAACGCAGTGCAACAGCGGTTGCAAGTAATCAAACAACTGAAAATAAAGAAGGAAAAATGGCTCTAGGAATGGGAATGGTAAGAATAGTTTTAAATTAAGAAAATATTATAGCAAATAATAATTTACTAAATTTTAGAATGGTGGACTATTAGGAATGCCAATGGGGTATTTAGACTTTGCACCTGAACCACCGGCACCGTCAGCAACACCTGTCACCGAACACGTGGACATAAATTGTACTAATGACACAAGAGATATATCAAGTAAAGTTACATTTAATAATATATTACATTTTACGCACAATTAATATTCTTGAAAAATATTGTGCAAACAAATTGCCAAAATTTTCGTCTTAAATTGGTTTTATTTTTAAATTCTAAACACATTTCGTTCTGAAATAACTTGACTTTGTCTTTGTTTCGAACTTTATTTTATATTTGTGTTAAATTTTACATTGAATATGAAAAACACTTTTATAATATCAACAGTCAGAAAATGAACCTATCTTTAAGTAAGAAAAATAATCAAAAATCGTCCAAGTTGGTTTAATTCAATACCACATTATCTGAGCACAATTGGCTTAGTTCACAGTTTCGTTATGAATAATTTAAAGAATTGAAAACTAATAAAAAAACAGACTTTTCATTTTTCTATTAAAAGCAACGAAAATTTGGCAAGATAAAATTTATTTTTTTGAGTTATTGATTTGGTGAAACATAATAGTTTGTGATCATCGAATTTTTTCTATAATTTATTTATTTATTTTTTTCAAATTCAGAATATAAAATAAAAGTTTACATTTAGTTCGAAAAATATTTTTGATGCAAAAAAAATTATTTTCATTTCTAAATAGAAAATATTTTATTCCAAGTTTTTTTATTAATATTGACGAATGAAAACTATGTTTGGCATGTGTGTTAGTATACAAAGTTTGTAGTTATTTCTAGTTTTAATTTTAATCATTGAGGAAAGTTAACAATTCAATGTTCTGCGATTAAAACGAAATTGGATAAAAATTAAATAAAATCATTGCTCAATCTGTAGCTGACAGGGAATAATTTTTTGAACCTATAGTTTTATTGTATAAAAAAAGGTTTAAATTTCGTATAGGACGAAATAAGTGAAATTTAAGGTAAAAATTATAAAAAATACGTTTTTAGAATAGCTTCGTATTAAAAATTCGAATGACGGGCAAAATGACCTGAGTTTGTGCGAAGCTCTAATAAATATTTCCTTTTTTTTCGTTTTTTCAAAGGTTATACATACATTTATAATTAAAAAAAAAACAGCTTGTATTCTTATAAGAACTATCATATTTTGAAGGAATTTTAAAAATATAGATTAATACGTATTTCAATTAATTTTTTTAAGTTATTTAATTCAATTAATTTGGTAATAACATTCAAACATCAAACATTTCATTGTTCAGAAACTTTTTTTCATTTGATTTGATTCACGTTTACATCGAATATGTTCTTCGCATTAGCAAAGATTCATAAGATGGTAATCAATGCCATACACTATATTTACTTTGGTTTAATTGAAATACCTACCTGCTTTTACAAATTCAACAAAATACTAAAATGAATGAATTATTTATTTTGAAATCTAAAAAAATTTCAGAAAGATCAGAATTTTATCTTACATGTGATAAATTAATTTTGACATGATGTCTAAAAAAAAATTTGATTAATCAAGCTTATAAATTTGCAGACCCAGTACCAACAAACGGAGGTGAAGTTCGAATTAAATTTGAAACTCTTCGTTCTTTAGATCCCTCCGAAACTCTTGATATAGACAATCATTTAGCCCAACAAATACATATACAACGTATAGATCAAACACCTATACAACATCAAATTCATCATGCGCAACAACATCAGCACCAACATCAACACCAACAACACCACCAACAACAACAACAACAACATCAACAGCAACACCAACAATCTCAAAACAATTCTTCGAGTTCTTCTGTTGATACAACAAATTTAATTCAAAATATAAAAAGTGAGTACCTGACGAAGGTTTTTAACTTAGCAATACAACAATATATTCCAGGATCCTATTTCTACTTTTTTATAAAAAAAAATATATAAATTATAAGTAGATTTCATTGAAGAGTGGTCAATTGTATTTTCAAATTTTTTTTAAAAATATATATAAGATTTTTAAGCTTGAATAAATCTACCATGTAAACTTTTTTTTTCTTTACTCTCTTAAAAGGAAACAATTGGTTATATTTTTTGTTATCATTTAACTTCATATTTTTTTGGTGTAAAAAAGTATTTAAAAAGTATATTGTATAAATAATAAAATTTCTTTTTAGTTGAGGCATCATGTCATTCTAGTGACATTCAGCAACATCAAATTTCTCAAAATCATCCCCACCAAATACAACAACAGCAAGGACAATCAAATCAACATCAAATCATAACAAATGCTACGGTTATGGAAATAGACCCAGAAAATATTAAACATGAGCCTGGAATGATAATAACACCAGAAATAGTTACAATGATGACAACTGGACACATGGGTAAGAGGTTTGATCGAAGAGAATCAGTTTAATTGGAAAGTTTGTTCTAAATAAATTGTTTACTACACTTTGAATAAAGAAAAAAAAAATTAAATCTATTTTGTTTTTAAAATTGTTTTGCATAGTCATATATTAAAATATTACTTAAGAACGTACTTTTCTATAAACTTCGAAATAGAGACATATATTATATGTCCCAAAATGAAATTTTATTTATTAAAATATTTTTAGACATATATAATTCGGATACCAGTGAGGATTCCCTGATGATAGCCAATGGATCTCCCAATGACAACCAGCAGCAACACTTGAGCCAGGAGCCACATTATACGAATTTGGATTCACAGCACGATAATAGTAAGTTAAATGGACCGAAAACTTGGACACAAGATGATATGAATTCAGCTTTAGATGCACTGAAGAATCACAATATGAGCTTGACGAAGGCATCAGTCCAATATGGGATACCATCAACAACTCTGTGGCAACGGGCACATCGCATGGGCATTGAAACACCGAAAAAAGAGGGTTCCACAAAATCTTGGAATGAAGACGCTCTTAACAATGCTCTTGAAGCTTTACGAACTGGTCAAATATCAGCGAATAAAGCTTCAAAAGCATACGGTATACCATCATCAACGCTTTACAAGATAGCAAGACGTGAAGGAATTCGACTAGCAGCACCATTCAACGCAGCTCCTACAACGTGGACACCGGAAGATCTAGAAAGAGCATTAGAAGCGATTCGTGCAGGACATACGTCTGTTCAAAAAGCTAGTATGGAATTTGGTATACCCACAGGTAAATTTGAATTTTATAAAAGAAAAGGTCAAAAGGCCTAGATAAAAAAAAAATGTAAATTCATTTTTTAAATAATGAAATAAGTTAAGTTATTATCTACTCGCATTTTAATCAATTGCAAGTTTTTCTTTTTTTTTAATTTTTTTTAGCAACATTATCTTACTGATTCTAAATACATGTACTTTCTGCAATTTCAATAATTTTCCGATTGTTTTGCAAAATCAGCACTTCTAAAGTCTTAAATTCATCCAATAATAAGTAATAATAAAATAACATGCATAAATGTTATGTATTGTAGAAATTAAGATTAATTCTAAAACTGTTTTTCCACATTTTTCATAATTTTTTTTTACACCAAAAAATATAATTTTGAAGATTATTGACAACTGAAGTAATTCCGAAATCAGTTACATATCTTTTTAATAACAATTTTTAATTAGTTGCAAAAAGGAAAACTTGTAATTCATATCTTTATATAAAAAAATATTTTTAAAATTTTTGACTACAAAAAAATAGGAACACTTTATGGTCGTTGTAAAAGAGAAGGTATAGAGTTATCACGATCAAATCCAACTCCATGGTCAGAAGATGCCATGAATGAAGCATTAGTAGCCGTTAGGTGAGTTGGTAAAGAATTGCTTCCAAAATAAAACTAAATATTAGGCTATTTCTTGCAAAATCATAGGGGTATAATTTTGCACTAAAGAAATATCCTTTAAAATTATTATTTTTATTAATTTCATTTTTAGTTCATTTAAATAAATAATTACTAATTTTGATTCAACAATCAAAAACTCTTCCAAAACAATATCAATTTTTTTCTTTGAAACATATATAGAGTTGGTCATATGTCTATAAATCAGGCGGCTATTCACTATAATTTACCATATAGTTCACTATACGGCCGTTTTAAACGGGCCAAATATGATCCGAATGCGGCTACAACTAGTAACACTAGTGGTAATACTAGCGGAAGCATTGAAATAATTGAACATAGTCCAGAGAATTCGGTAAGCAATTCTATTTATACAAAAGAAAAAAGTTTTCTTTCAGAACGGAAAATCATCATTAAAAAAATAAAATTTGTATATTCTTGATTTCTTGAATATTGTATAAGTTAACGTGTTGTAAGATAAATTAACCAATAATGCTTTAAAACGGAAATATTGATATACATATTATTTATATAATGTTGATAAGTATCCAGTATTCTTTCTAATTTGTTATTATTTCTTATTTTAGTTGCAACAATTTAAATATAGCCCGGGTCCTTCGACACCAATACCACAACAACATCATCAACAATCAACCCCACAGCATCATATTCAAATTCAACACCAACCAATACATCATCAAGATATTGTAACATCAACAAACCAAATAATAATACATCAATCACCTCAATCACAGCCGGGGCAACAACAGCAACAAATTCAACAAATTTATCATCCACATAGTACACCAGAAAGAAGTTGAAACATAAAGAAAATCAAAATAGAAGTATCTAATGATAAATGAGTTAATCTATATTAAAAAAAAAAATTTAATTTTTAACAACAAAAAAATTAGTTGGCACATAATTATTATGTGAACATCACCGAAAGTAAATATGTAATGTAATTCAAATTGTCTTAACTGATTTGCAAATGTATGAACTATAAAATATAAATAATTAATATGTACTTTTGAGATAAAATGTTTAGAATTGGTGTTTTTGTTTCCTGGTTTAAATTACAAACATTAAATTTATGAGGTTATTTTTTAGACAATATAATCATTTGTTTTTCCGGAAAATAAATTCCCTGTTTAGAATTACGCAATAAAATATTTTAAATTAAAGCGTAACATTATAGAAATACATATTAACGAATATCAAAATTTTTATGATTCAGGAATTAAATAAAAAAAAATTATTTATTAAAAATGAATTGCAATCAAAATTATAATTAGTCATATTTTGAAAAAAAAAAAAAAAAAAACTTCGTCCAGAATACGTCCAAACATTTAATTTTTGAAATGACAAATATGTTATTTACAATCAATAATTACATTTTTCCAAACTAATTTTTTTATTTATAATTGTTAAAATAGCATTTTATCTCGAAAAAAAATTTAGGTAATATAAATATGCTAAATTGTACATTGTACATTAAGTTTTTTTTACGAACCTATTGTAAATAATGTCACTTTCAAACAGTTAATACAAGCGATCCTGAAATTGATTATATGTACACAGATCATTATGCTTTAAATGTATTTTTTTTGCTCAAGATATTTAAAACACATTCGAATACCATTGAAATTTAAGTGGAGGTTATAGAGTTTTAAGGATTGAATAAGAGTTTATATTAATGAAAAAATAATAAACTATAAACTTAGATATAAATTCTTCTAAAATTTTTCATCAAATTAATAAAATAGTTTCCTACAAAATAATGAACTGTTAAATCATAAAAAAAAATTTCTTCAAGAGTTTTAAAACAAATAGTTCGAAGTTGTTGGAATATCGGTTAAATCACATTCTTATTAAAAGACAATTAAAAATTTCAAAATTATTTAAGGCGTTTCATTTTTATTCAGTAATGTAAAATCTCAAAAATTTTGGTCGACGTTTTATAATTTGAACTCCAAATATAAGACTTTTACATACTTTTGTAAAAACTTTTATTTGAAAACATTATCAATCAAATTGTGTTCATCAGTTCTTTCCAAATACTTATTTTATTATACATATATTATCTTTTATCTCGTATTTCATATAATATTCTTTGGATAATTTCTTTACTATTTAACAAATTCTTTTCTTAAAAGCAGCTACACAAAAAAAAATTACTTAGTCAGCTATTATAACCTTTATTTATTAATGTTTTCAATGGTAAATCTTGACTAAACCAAAACAGAATTAAATGATTAAATTGTAAATATTAATAGAAAAATTATTTAAAATTGTAACAGTAAGAATAGTTGCATTACTTATGTGACCTTTCAAAATATTTGAAACTGTTAAATTTTTCAAGAGACCTTCCAATTTAACTTTTAAATTGATGATTACATTTTCGAGAAATATAGATTTTTATTTAAATCAGTTTTTCTAATGTTTGATTAAATTTTATTTAAAAAAAATTTAAGTTTTTCAACATATAATGGTTATAATTTTTCTAACGACCATATCTTTTTGTAGCCATAAATGAAATTTTATTATATGTTTAATTTCAAAGTGAGTGATAGGACTAAATGAATCTAAACAGCCAGGCTCTCCCGCTTCATCAGTTGGAATATTAGATGTCGCTGCAACAGAATTGCGCCTTGGTATGGAAACTCTGAATCTATAATCGTAGTTTTTCCAATCGATTCTAAATATTCATAAATTCGTGCTGATATATCAATACATAGTGATGCGGATAAGTAGGATAATTCCAGATGTCATCATTCTTATAAGTAACATCAGCTTCTGATTTAAATCTTTCCACTGAAATTAAACTTTGTTCTATATCACGCACGCGCTTATCTAGGCGTTTATTACTTTTGGTATCTTGCTATTTTTGACTTTTGAATTAGAAATCTCTCTATCTGCAACTGCTCGACTCCAACATGGTTCCAAATTTCCATGGATTTTATTTTGGTTATAGTCGTGCATTATCTGAGCGTCTCTAATAGGCTTTCCACACTTCGGTTTTAAATAAGGTTTTGCAAATGTTTATAAATAGTTGTTGAGTTAAAGGAGGTTTATCATACAAAAAATTTAGTTGTTTTAAAGTTGAGTTAAATGTGAGTTAAATCAGGTTCATCTGATAAATTAAATGAATATGTCCTGATATGTTATGATTACGGCAAAAAATTATCGGTTTGGTACGTTTGAATAATTAAAAAAATAAAAAACAAAATGGCTAAAAAAAACTTAAAAATAAAATATTTTTTTTTTTTGTAATTTTTATTTTTCGAATTTTAATTTTAAATTAATTAATTCACTTATAAGGCTGTCACACTTCGGCTTTTTAATGGCTTTTTGAAAAACCTATCATCGTTGTGGCTATTTCGTGGCTTTTTCCATGCAAAAAAAAAAGAAAAAAAGCTAGTGGCTTTTCAAAAAGCCACTAGAAAATCAGGGATCAAATAACAAATGAGCTCAGTGAGAAAAAAATAAACTAATAATTGCTACTTTCAGGAAGTTGGCGGCAATTTTTTGTCAAAAAACGAATAAAAAAACAAAAAAAATTCCCGAAAAAAAAGGAAAAAGATATGACAAAAAGAGAATAAAAAAGAAAAAAACCCAAAAAGTGCAAGTGTGAACGCATTTAAAAAAGCCGTCATGAGTAGTGGCTTTATAGTTGTAGGTAGTGTGACTCGCTTATTATAGAATATTTTTATATAATTTTTTAATTATTTTTGATTAAATTTTATTCACTAATTTTTATTTAGAAAATTAACAAAAAAAATAAATAAATAAAAAAAACAACAAAATTAACCCGGGTTAAAAAAAATCATAATAACCTGATTTAATTCATGAATAAAATTCTTAGTTGGAAAGCCTATAAACCGTTGACGCTGCTCATTGGGCTTAGTATTAGGATTAGGCATCAGTCTTTATTTCTATAGTGACTTAACACATAACTAACTTTGAAATATTTTATAATATATAGAATATATAATGTATATAAATACATACAAATAATATAAATAAAAAAATTAGAATTAAAATTAGAATCTTCCATCGGATTATATAGTGAGCAAAACATTGTTTTTTTATAATTTAAAAAATATTTGTTGTAGAATTGTAATAATTCAAAAATTTAAATAAAAAAATTTTAATAGTTTATACTTTATAGGTAATGTAGTCTATATTTTTTAGAAAAATAAAAACAATTATTATAAATGAAATTTAATGTTTATACAACAGTCCATCTAAGCATTTTTTATGCTATTTTAAGAAAGGCAAATTTTCCTTTATAAAAGACTGAAATTGCATAAACACAATAATAAACAATCAAATATAGAAAATCAATATTTATGTAGAAAAATCAAAAATATTGTTCTTTAAATTTATTTTTGTGTGTGAGAATCGCCTTCACTGTAAAATAAAATGCTTGTAGTCAAATTTTAATAGTTGACCTTCGATCATGAACATAAAAAAAATAATTTATTGATTTTGAGATTGAAATTTCCGTCTCACGATATAATTGAAATAGAAATTAATTTTTTTTACTTCAATTTACTTCAAAAAGCACCAATAATTTAATTTAAAATATAAAAAAAAATAATTAAATTATTTTTCTTTATAATTAAAATAATTAACTTCAGTTAATTAATAATCAATAAAACTTTAAATTTCTGCAACTGTTTTTAGACTCAAGCATCCTTTTATTAATTTCAAAATCCATAATGTAGCTAATAATCTTTAATTTAAAATCATTTTTTTAACAAATTAAATTTCATTTTATTTCCATTTAGAAATAAAAATAATAAATCAAAAAATAAATAAGATCCTTTTTCGTTAAGTTCAAAAATTACGATCTAAAAAAATTCCCAAATCACAATCTGTTTATGTACATACCCGAGAGACAAATGTGCGGTGCGGGTTGGCCACCCGTCGTCACAAGCGTTTCCTTTTCTTCCCTTCTACTATTTCGGACAGGTGCATAACCACTTTTCGATATATTTATAAAATAGTTTTATAACATTTTTGTTTTTTCTTTCTAATTCTTTGCCAAAACATTCAGAAATTGGTAGGTGATGTTCAGCTGGAATATAATAACCTTTAAGTTTTTTGAAAAAATACGATCCGATTATGAAATAATATTATAACAACAAAGTTACTTACTGATTAAGTCGAATCCAGTAATGAAAACTCTATTATATTAAAAATTAAATGTATTAGAGTAGGTTAGATTCAAATATGTACATTTTACACACTGACGGTACTAAAAAAAAAACTTCCGAAAGTGATTAAAGCATTCTAAAAGATAAAACAAAGGAGTGCTTTTTTCTTGTTTATTTGGCCAGTTAATATTGTTAATTAGTTGACTCCATATTTTAGTTATGTTTTTTATTTGTTTTTGTAAAAAAAAAAAAAAAAAATTAACCCAACGATATAAATTATATATATATTCATGGTTTTCGAAACCGATTTCATTCAATTAGTTGCATTAGTGTTAATATGTTATTGTCATTAATATATTTTATTGCTTTAGTACATTCACTTATCCATATTTTTAATTTTATAATAAGTAAATAGTCAAGTGCTTCATATTCATTAGCTCTCTGATTATTTATTTGAATAATTTGATCTTATTAGCATAGCATAAAAATTGAAATTTAGGACTTTAATTTAGCGTTATATGAGATGAATAAAGTAGGAAAAATTTTTTATATCAAATTTTTGTTGCTTAAAGCGAAAATTATATAAAAAAAATTATATAAAGAACTAAATTATAGGTTTTTTAAAAATATTTAAAAAAAAGAACTGTTTATTAATATGTAGTAGATTTTATTTTATTATATTTTTCGTTTTATAAATTTTCTTAATTTTATTATAAAACATCAATATTCTTTCACATTTTATTTTCTAATTTTTAAGTTTCATTGTTATCGTCTCAAAATAAAAAATCGATTTCAAAAATACATAACAAAAATATATGAAAAAATAAATAAAAACCTAGGATTAAATATTAAAAAAAAAAAAAAACATTATTGTACTATCAGCAGAAAAAATTGATTAAAAATATAAATAAATAATATTATACATATTATAAAAAAAAACTATATAAATTTAATATTATATATAAAATATATTTTACGTATGTTTAACGTAAAAACAAATAAAGAAATTAATGCAAAATTAAGTGTTTTTATTTAAAAAAAAATTACGGAGACCTTTTTGCCATTTGATTAATAATAATAAAAAATTAATTATCTATTTCTTATATATAGTATAAACATATATTCAGTTTAATTTAATTCTATAATATTATGAGTAATGACTTAGGGTTATTCGAAATTATTTATTATCAATATATAAAAATGAAAATTCTCTGTTTCTGTTTCTCTGTCCTCAATCACGCCTAAACCGCTGGACCGATTCGGCTGAAATTTTGAACTTAAGTATCATTGGGGCCCGAGATGGTTATAGGGTACTAGAAATTTTGTTTCGAGGCTTCCGCGGGGGGGGGGGGCTTCCTTAGAAGCCGATTTTACAATTTAGGTATATTCCGATAAAATGTTGTAGCGTTGGACCAAGCCTATTTAAAAAACTGGATGTTGAAAGGCCCCAAACCGTTGTCCCAGGGCTCAATTGGGTGACTATACAACAAATTTCATAATTTTTAAATTTTTAAAATAAGGAGCCTAGAGACCCGAGATGCTTATAGGGTACTAGAAATTTTGATCCGAAGCAAATTTTCTGGATAAAAATGTTTTCATATTAATATAAGTTCGGTACTACCGAGCGAAGCCGGGTATTTGGATTAGTTAAAAATAAATATAAAAATAATTAAAAATACCTTTTATACCCATACAACTTTTGTGTATGTAAAAAAAAAAAATTTAAGTTAAATTGGCCGTCGTCATGTTTGTTCATTATTGTACCCAAAAATTTATCAGCCATCATTATGAGTGGATGGAATGATCATAAAAATGCTACGAAAATATTATCTTCCTTTTCACCGAATGACAGTATGGAAAATTCATTGAATTTCATTAAAATAAAATTCTAGATCAGGATTTTTGTAAATTTTAATTTATCGAACATAATTCATTACAATGATTACAATATTCCAGTAATGTGTTTTTTTTACTATCTTGATGATGATAATAGCCGAATGTCCATATAATAGTGAATTTTTATTTTATTTACTCTGACAATTTACTATCTTTCCTACTGGTACTGGCAGGATTAGACTGTATAAAAACAAAATGTTTGTTACTAGGTATATATTACATCACTGACTTCTCTATATAAAAGACGAAACATCAAATTTGTGTATGTATTTAGGTCGAATAAGCTTTTCATACAAAAGTCAAATTTTTGTATAAAAAATTTATTTTTATTTTTAAAAATCTTTTTTTTTTATACGAAAAACAAGGACTATCAATTTGACATGTAAGTATAAATTATTATTAATATTTTTAGAATTTTTCCATAAAAAAAAATTGCCAAAAATATTACGGAATATGCGAATAATTCGTAATATTTTTGGCAATACAAAAGTAGAGTGTTTAAAAACCATTTGATAAGGGGGGTTCACATTTTGTTTTTTTCACTGACGGCAAAAAAAAAAAGTGCAGTCAAAAAAAAAAAAAGATAGAATGGAAAAAAAATGAAGAATAGATTCATTCTGACTCAGAACAGTACAAACAAAACTCTGTTGAAATTTGCGCATGGTCAATAATAAGTCTTTCTAAATGAAAATATATGAATTCTTCACATTTACGCTTAACATTATTTTTATTGTTTTAGCTATTTTCCTATTTTTAATATATTTATGACATTTATTGAAATTATAGGGTATAACTATAAGCATTGATTAAGAATACATAGATTCTTAGCTTCATACAACATTTTTTCAGCCTTTTTTGGTATTTTTATGTGAAGGTGTTAGTAAAACTAAATAAAATTCTTTTCATATATTGATAATTAGAGTACGATTCAAATCACTTGACCAATCCGTTATGCAAAGCTTTCCCTTTCCATTACAAAATTCCATACAAAATTTAGGGGAAATTATTTAAGAAAAAAGCTCATGCAACTTTTGTATGGAATTTTGTAATGGAAAGGGAAAGCTTTGCATAACGGATTGGTCAAGTGATTTGAATCGTACTCTATCACGTATTTTATTTTGTTTTACTAACACATTCACATAAAAATACCAAAAATAATGTCGTATGAAGCTAAGAAATACATATATTCTTAATCAATGCTATAAGTTAAGTTAGTAATAATTCTGATTAATTTTGTGAATTTGAATAAATATTTTAATTTCATTGTTTATATATTGTTTTATTCATAATTGCTCATTTTGAATGCTTTTAGTTTTTTTTATTATTATTTTTGAAACTTAGGTCTGTCGAAATTTCACTATCGAGATAACAAAGCCGCCAATCTGCCACTGATGCTTTAAGTTTAATTAGTTAACCTTCTTACTTTTATTGTAAATGATTGATAGGTATTTCCGTTTTTAAAAATATTTAAATGTTTCATATTATAAAATTTCTAAGTTAAATTTTTTTTTAAATGTAATAAGTTTTTTTCCTACAGTGTACATTTATTTTGGTCGAACCATTTGACAGAAGAAAATTTATATGTGTAGTCTTTATATAAGAAGTCAGTGGTTTATGATATTTAAAAGACATCATCAAGAATATAGTTGATTTCTTACAAAACACAAATTAAAAAAAAATATACAGATGTACTGACAATGTAGCTTACTGCCCAATGTAATCCCTGTGTACTTGAAACTATTATTTTATTTAAATTCTCATTTACACAAATAATTGGAATTTCGTAGTAGCATGGTTTTATTCTTTATTACTAATCTTCTAAAATTTGATAGAAAGTGTCTTCTATTATCTGATATAAATTGGTATTGTTGAAAACGTTTAATCGATTGAACATTCATATTACAAAAATTCATTACAAAAATGCCATCTTCGTTTCAAGCATTCAATTAATTTAATATTTGAATATGCTTTTTTACTAAAGTGAATACGTAAATCTATGTCAGCAGCACTCAAATATGATGAAAACTTTTATTACAAATTACATAATTTACAAATTACATAGTTTTAAATTTTGCTTTGCCAACAAAAATTAGACGGAAGAAAAATCTCGTTTTGGATGAAGATTATAAAATCAATATAAGAATATTTATAATTTTATATGTACATGTATTTATTCATTTTAAACTAAACTAGTTTTTTAGCTTTCGTAGTAAATTTAATCATGTATTTTTTCCACCTCACGTTCTATTCTTGCAAATAAATTTTATCATGTTAATGACTGATGAATGTCTAAAAATTTACAACGAAATATTTTTTTTTTAGAAGATCGTATATTTACTATTATTGTAATTACAAAATAAAATTAAAATGTTGAATAGGAATAAATTTTACTTCAAAATACATATATACAACAGTAAATCAATTAAAATATAACTAAGCTTATCAATGTCTCTATATCACCTAGACCAGAAATATTTTTTTTTTATGAAGCTTAACATAATTAAATTTTTGTTAAAACTATGAAAAACTGCAGAAATAAAAATTCAAAATTAAAAAATTATTGTCTTTTTAGTTTTATGAATGCCTTAAAAATAAATACGCAATGATAGAATTTTTCAAACTACTAATAGAATAATAATTACTATTTAGCAGATGCGAAAATTTTTTGTGAACGCCCACCAACTTGTTAAACATGTAAACCTACTTTATAAAAAATGAAAATACCAGTACGTACGTCCTACGTCTATTTTTTAAATTACGTCTTAATATGAATGGAATTCTCGTTGATTGTCTATTTTTAAGTAAATATTTCCCTAAAAATACTCCTAACAAATAGATCTTTGGAAGACACAAAAATTCCATATGAATTATATAAAAATAAGATGCAAGCTTTCCAATTTTTTGTATTTTCCCGTGTGGGAATATATACATTTTAAATATACAGTAATCTTAAATATCAAAAAGTGTTTTCAAATCTTCAATGGACAATTTACTGCCTGATTTATCACTATTTCCAGTTAGAACATTATTTGCAAGTTCAAGTTTACGATCTTGTAATTGTTTAATACGCTCTTCAATTGTATCCTTGCAAATAAATTTATATATATGAACATCTTTATTTTGTCCCACACGATATATACGATCTTGGGCTTGAGATTCCAACTGTGGATTCCAATGCAAATCGATAAGAAATAAGTGATTTGCTCCAATTAAATTTAATCCCACACCGCCTGCAGTTAGAGATAGTAGCATGACTTGCGTAGGAGAAGAGGCGTCGTTAAATTTGTTAACGATATCATTACGATTTTTGACGGGTACAGAACCATTTAATGCACAACATTTTATTCTTTTTTCAAAAAGATGGGTTTGTATGATGTTTAAAATTCCCGTCCATTGAGAAATTATAATAGCTTTATCTGCAGTTCCTAGAACTTTTTCTTCCAAAATTCCGAAAATTTTTTTCATTTTTGAACTAGGTCGATCAAAGCTAAAAATTGGATTTGATTTTTTTAATATGTTGGATGAAGCTTTCGCCAAAATTTCTTCGTTTGAATTATTTAAACTTGTTTCACCACTTGTTTCACCATTTTCATTAATTTGTAGGTTTTCCAGTTGCTGAAGTAAGTCAATATTTGATTGAGAGTTATTAGCATCACAATCTGATTGGTTAAGATTTTCATCGTCATGTAACATCTGGAAAAAATGATTATTAATAATTGAATATAATTATATTAAAGATTTTTTTCCATGTATCTAAGACTAAAAAAAACCAGTCCAGATATGTCTTACAACTTTTATTACCTAATAAATTTTCTTCTCAAAGTAATAATCATGTTACAAATATGATAGATATTAGAATTATGCCAGTCAAAATTAAAAAAAATTTTTTTTTAGTAATTTCTGAATTTATAGTAAGGTAAAACAATAACAATGTGTGATATTTAAATTAGTATCTAAGGTTTATTAGCCTGGCACAAAATTTTTTTTAAATATTTACCGCATCAATTAATCCTGGATGACAACAAATTTGACGAAGTCGTAATAATAAAACTAAAATTTGATGAGCTTTAACATCTTGTCCCCCGTACATTCTAGTAAATTTATGATGGATTTTAGAAAAAGTACTTTTTGGATCATTTGTATTAGTTGAATAAAAATTTTCGGCATTACGTTCGGACCGCTGATGCAGGAACTGTTCAAATAAAGTTCTTGAAAAAACCATAACTTTTTGATAAACATTCATTTCGTCCTTTCCCAAAATAACTTCAAAAATTGTGAGATCCTTTTGTGGTAGGGACAATAGAGAACCATTCTCTTGTAATTGCACTTTAGTTCTTCGGAGCATTAACGATTTCATTATGGTATTTAATCTTTGTTGACCGCCTGCACTCTTATTATCAATCCATTTTTTCCAATGTGAAAGATCATCAAATGGAGAACATTTTAAAAATCTTAAAAGTGCATACAAATCCATCTCTTTATTTTGGATTGGTGTACCCGTAAGGGCCCAACGATATTTTCCTTTTAATGCACATACTGCCAGAGATGACAAAGATTTAGTATTACGCACTACATGTGCTTCATCCAATACTATACGATTCCATTTTATTCGAAATAGCGTCGATTCAGCTTTATGTTCCCTAGCTACAATATTGTATGTAGTAATAACTATATCATTTTTAGCTAAATATCGTGGCTTTGTATCTCGATTAGATCCATGATGTACATATGCTGTCAATAAATTACGCTTTAATCTATTATTTATTTCACTTTCCCATTGTCTGATTAAACTTGCAGGACAAACTACTAAAGTACCACCATCTTTGTCTAGAAGAGATGAAAATATTGATCAGTTTTTCAATTAAAAACTTTATTCATTGATTTGACAAACAATTTCAATTATTGCAGATAAATAAGAGTAAAACAAAAATTATAATAAGTTATCTGATTAGAACGCTTTTTAGCAGTTCAATGTACATTTTATACGACTTCTAAATTACCAATTACTTTAATATAATATTTAAAAAAAAAAAAAATGTTTCCACTTACAATCTTTTTGTCCTTTTACCGACCAACCATTAGATGGGATATGATCACTATTGTCTGATTCTTCAGAATGTGAATTATTATCTTCTTCCTCAGTTTTTGATTTGAGAATATGAGATATTATTGTGAGCGTTTTCCCCAACCCCATGTCGTCTGCTAATATTCCACCTCTGGGTTTTTGTGATTCTCTCCATTTCATCCAGGACAAAGCATGCTTTTGATGATTCATTAAATTGATTTTCAAACCTGGTGGATCATCGGCAAGAACACTGTCGTTAGGACAAGTTTCTAGAGATCCATGAATATCCTGCAATTACAACAGTATGTATAACTTCAAAATTTCATTCATCGTTTGTTAGAAAAAAAAAACTAAAATTTTCAAATGATAAAATTGACCTACTAAAATAATATATTATATATTATCATGAAATATTAAATAAATCGTCAATTAGAAAAAGACAAACAAATTTCAAGTTTTACGAAAATTGTTTCATTTATAATATATTTGGATTAAAAGTTCTACTTAATTCATGACGAAATTAATTACTTTTTGTTTCAAGTAACCAACAAGTTTTTTCAAAACAAGTAATAAAATATTTTTAGGTGTTTATTTAAAAATAAATGAAATGATGATTTAATTTTGAATTATTTTTGGTCATGTTCAAACTTACCTTTAATCTTTCCATTGTCATAGCTTTCGAAGCAATAAAATTTGTCATACCAATTTTTCCAGTATATTTTGGTTTTACGGCATTCATTAAAGTATTTAAATCCTCCCAAGTGGTTCCATCACTTGTAAGATTCTCTTTACCTTTATCTTTAAATTCATTTTCATCGACAACAAGATTAGCTACGACAGATGCTTGTTTCTTAATTTGTACTTTTAAATCATCAATACGTCCCAAAATTTTTTTTCCACCATCTGGTAGATTAGTACTTTTTAAAATATTTTGACATGTGCTAAGATCATTTTTCATCTCTTCTAGTTTTCGTAATTCCTTATGAAAATACTCTTTTGAAACCATTTTCGGAGTAGGAAAGGAAAACGGTTTTTCCGTAGTTCTTGAAGTAAATGCAGTCTTAATTGTAGGTTCAATTGAATTAAGAGGCCTGTTATCAATGATCTCAATAATGAGTGGCTTTACTTCAGAATCAGAATCACTGCTGATTTCGATCGTTATATTTTTATTTTCAGGTACCAATTTAATTGAATTTTCTTCAAAATTGTGTAATGTCGATGAAAATTTGCTTGATACTGAGTTATTAAAATCATTACTTAAACGACCCTTATCTTGAGTTTTTATTAAATCTGTTTTCAAGTTTTCATTTGTAATAGAGGTTTCCATAAGTGGATTATCATTTGGAATCATTTTTGGTGAATCTGCAGAACTTTCTAAGGGAGAAGTTGATTGTTGTAAGTATCTCTTTGATTCAACACTGTTAACAAACTTTGGCGTTGAAAAATGTGAATGACGTTTTGATTGAAACTCAATTCTCGGGCTTGCAAATTGATTATTATCTAAAAAATTTAACAAATATTAATTCATTTCTTATATGTACCTAATGTAGTTGTTTTTTAATCGTTGAAGATTACAATAAAACGACATCATCAAGGATTGTTCAAATCCTTAGTCAATAAGTTTTTACTGATTATAAATCAATGAAATTTTGTTGTTAAAAACCAATTTTAAATAATTTCTTGGACAAAAAGAAAGTGCTGATTATGAAAGGAAAATCTACTAAACGCTAAGCGCGATTAGACATGGAAATATAAAAATCGTCAAAACTAATTTTTATTGAATCTAAAATATAATTTTTAACCTTTCTCCTTCAAGCTGCGGTCCAAAGATCTATATTTTCGTTTAATTTGTGATTCATCATTTTCAATATTGGTTGCCGATATTTCATCAATATCAGAGTCTTTGCTTTTAGAATTTATAAGAGATTTCTTTTTTATTGAAGCTTTTAAATTATCAACAGATTTTTGATCATCACCATCATCATCATCATCATCACTAGTTCCATCGTCATCATCGGTTGTAATTGTTCCATCATCTGAATTTGATTTCTTTGCTTCATCAATATTAAAGTCTTTGCTTTTAGAATTTATAAGAGTTTTCTTTTTTATTGAAGCTTTTAAATTATCAACCGATTTTTGATCATCACCATCATCATCACCATCACTAGTTTCATCGTCATCATCGGTTGTAATTCTTCCATCATCTGAATTTGATTTCTTTGCTTCATTATCAGAATATTGAATATCCGACTCACTTTCAGCCGATGAATTTGATTTATATATACCCATAATACTACGCCGTGTCACAGGTGACATTACAAATTCTCTTTCAAATCTTTGTTCTTCCTCTTCCTCTTCAGAATCAGATTCAATGACTTTAATTTTATTACGTTTTTTTTTTAATTTTAATAATTGACCATCACTATCACTGTCATCACTCCCTTCAATCACAAGAGAATTGTTACATGAGTCTTTAGTAACTGAAACTAAAAATAAATAATTTAAAAAAAAAAAAAAATTAAATTGCCATTTCGAATAGTTAGGTAATAAATAGAATACAAACTATCATAATTAACTTAACCATTAATATGTAGTATACCTATCAGAAGTGTGATTCAAGACAACTATATTTGAATTCGAAACTATTAAGTGCAATGGCTGATTAACTTTCTATACATTCTTACGTTTAAATGAACTTAACTCCATAACTGTGTGTCATGGTGAGCAAATCAAGGAAATAATGTTAATAGGAAAACCACATCTCATACCGTTTCATCCCTTACCTGTTCATTGAACATCTTTATCTATTTATTTACCTTTACCCATTCGTTGAATTTATAAAAATAGAAATTGAGAATGAGGTAGGTGGTATGTGGCCACTGTTTCTTAAAATAGGTAGATAGGTATTTGAAAGGTGAAGATCACCTTTCAAATAGGGTAAAGGCAGGTATTCTCAGCCACTTTAACTTTGCCCATGAGTATTAGGAAAAGTATACATCTCCGCCAAAAAACCAAAATTGAATTTAAAAGAGTGTTTATTCCTCTACTCATATGCAAAAAATAAAATAATTCGGAATTAAAATAATTGATTAAAAAGTATTAATTTAAAACAAGTCTGTCAATGCGATCAGTTCGGTACAAAAAATTAGAATTTTATGAAAAAAAGTGTTCAGACAAACGAGCCTAAAAATCAAAATTTTTGTAAAAAATGAAAATTATAGTGGTTTAAATTATTAAAGGAGATAATTATTTGCATAAATCAAAAAAAATGGGTAACTTTTTTTTTTATTTTACTCAAAATTTTCACATGGTCGAGATTACATTCCAATTTTTTGGGTAAATTTAATTGTCAGCCACCCCGGCTGAGAATAGAATACGATGCAAAATTTTATTTAAAAACAAAAACAACTAAATTTGACTGTTTTTACATTTAGGAACCTATAAAACAGCTTAAAAATCGTTTATAATGAGCTGGACCAATTATCAGCCGGGGTACAAAAGTTTTTTTTTCCTTGTGGCCGACAATAATATCTTCATACTATCTTTGAATTCTATTCTCGGCCACTTAATGAAATTCTAAAATTTTGCTTTCAGCGAAGAAATTTGGGCTCAAAATATAAAAAAACGACGATACTGCAGATGACGGGAACCACTCAGAATCGACTGAAACTTGGAGGGGGGTAGAGGCGGTCCCAAACCCCCAAAACCGAAAACAGTTCTTGGGGAAAAGGCCCCGTTTCTGATATGTCCCCCGGGTTGGGGATTTAAACTCCGGAAGCTAAACCCCGAGTACAAAAGCTCGAAAACAAAATCAAGGGAAGTAAAATCCCAGAAGCCAAAATCTTGGAAAATAAAATCCCGAAAACCAAAATGCCGGAGGGACAAATTCCCGGAAAACAGAATTACGCAGGAACAAAATCCCCGAAATTTTAATTTGAAAAAAATCATTAACTAGGAACATACATTTCTTGAAATCAAATATCGTCTTCCATCACGTACCCCTGCGGGGTTTCAGGGATTAAAACCTCCTTTTTTGCAGCCTAACCCATGGCTACGCGAGCCAAACTCATTTCGTGTGTCCCTGCGGGCCTTCAGGGATTAAAACCTCCCTTTTCATTTATTTTAGGTTCCCAGATTAAGTCTTCGGGATTTCGTCTTTCCGGAATTCTACCTTCTGGGATTTCAGCATCCGGGATTGTGATTTCCGGGATATCTTCCGGGATTGTGATTTCCGGGATTTTGGGAAACGGGTAAAAAAAATTCAGGGATTTCTTACATCCGGGATTTTAGACTCCATGCATTTATCTCCCAAAGTGCTCAAAATATTTTAAAAATTAAAAAGTTCTAACAAATAAAAATAATTTACAAATTGTAAGTAGAGTTTAGGTATTTTTATTGTAATTTTTGCATAAAATGCATGAAAATTATTTTGTCTTGATTTTTTTAAGTTTTCTAATCTAGCTTTTAGGAACTTATAGTTCCTAATTAAATAAAATTCAACGTAATTATTACTTAAAACCGACTTTTATTGCTTAATCCTCTTTAAAACGAGGGTGGCTGAGAATAGAATCCAAAATCCACGAATCCACGAATTTTTTCTAAAAAAATAAATTAAATAAACCAATTCCGGATTTATGTAGAAAAATGTCTGAGAAATCCAAAAAACATAACCTGGTATAGCTAAATGCTAATATTTTATACTTTTTGTTCGTTCAAAGTGAAAAATTGAGTAAGGTGGCTGAGTATTGGGTACTTTACCCTACCTATCTACCTATTTTAAGAAACAGTGGCAGAATGTTATTTTGATGGTAATCGATTACCTACCTGCCTACCACCTACTGTCTAAGAAGACAATGAACATTTACAAATAGGTAGGTGGCAATCCTATTAAAGGAATTTTTAAAACAACATAAATAATTTCGATGATCTTGCTTTGCTAGTGTCTTTCAACAGTGCTGCAGCAGACAGAAGTCTTGAGGAATAGTATGAACACGGAAAATAAGCTAAAAATTAATTGAAATTACCATTTGTAGACGATAAAACAATTTCATCATTACTTTCATCAGCAGAATGACTTTCATCACTAGTACTTTCCTCCACAAAACTTGATTTCGAATCTTCATCATCTGTTTCATTTTCGTCGTCGTATAATGAATTTTTAGTTTGATCATCTCGATAACTAACAAATGAGTCTTCCATAATTTAAAGTTTTTTTTTTAAAATTAATTAAGGCTTTTATTTTTTAAATTAATTAAGGCTTTTATTTTTTAATTAATTAAGGCTGCTAGATGCTAGAATGGAGGTTGAATTCGAATGAAAATATTTTTGCTTAAATAAAAAATGTTGTTTTTTTTTATTTGAAAAGAAAAAGCGGTTCACAAACAATCAAAAATTATTTAATTAAACAGTCAAGTCAATAATTCAAAAGTCACTCTCATTTTTCTTTTTTAAAGCTACTAGGGTTGTTTTGTTTTTTGAATTTTGGAATATTTTTCAATGCGTCGCGCCACATATTCGTTGCGCTGTAATTTAATGCCTATTTACACCGGTAATCTTCGCAAATTAAAAAGAACAGATTTAGACGCATTGAGCAAATACAATTATGTATACCCTTTCTGCACTGGCAATATGAAGACGTCTTAAAGCAGTCTTGTGAAAAAGTTGTACACACTGCCAAAGGGATCTCTTTCTACTCACTTTTGACAAAAAATTTTCATTGTTTATGAATTTAATGTTCTGTTTTTTATTATTTTTTTGACAGAAATAAGTGTAACCACCATGAAATAATTAATTTAAGGCAGAAAAACAACAAAAAATAGCACCCTAAAAACTGCAAATCGACAAAGTATGTACTTTGATGAGTTTTTCTTTCGGCTCTTGCGATTTTTTTTGTATATGGCAAAAGACGAAAGAGAACTGAAAGAAAGACGTCTTTCACAAGAGCCGATATTTAGACTGCCAGTGTCGAAACGCTATTAAAAAAAACAGAGAGTCAGACAATTTTCATATGAAAGTCTCATATATGTCTGATAGAGAAAATAGATAGTATGCTTGCATCGCAGCATTGTAGCAGCTGGAAATTTTTTTTACAATATTCAGCAAATTTCGTTTGCTCGATATATGTAAATAAGGCTTCAAAAAATTAATATTATAACTTCGCTACACTTCAGGTTACAAACACAGAATTCCATGTTTTGCAGAAAAAAATGGGTTCGTTCTGTGTTTGGTTCTGTGTTTGCCATATAAAATTTTTTTTTTTTTTTTTCATGGTTTGAAAGTAGGTTCGACACAAACCTAGAAATTTTACTACATAGTTTTATTGCATTTAAAAAAAAAAAGGTATAACCTGTCAATTTGCAGAAAATTTACAGAAAAAATCATACTTTAAAATGCTTCGATATAAAAAAAATAATAATAAATTGTAGGTTGTCAAAAAAGAAAATAAATTAAAATATTTTTAAAAAAAATTTAATATTATTTTTATTTTCCATTTTTTCTTTAAATTAAAAAAAATATTTTTTTTTTTTTAAATTACGAAAAATTAAAATTTTATTTTACATAGAATTTTTTTTTAATTTCAAACCAAACCATCTTTTATAAGTGTGTCACCCCATTCCTATTTTCAAACCAAGACATTCATGGTTGCTAACGTGCGGGTTGGGGGTTGGACATTTGTCCGCGGGACATTTGTCCGCGATTTGTTTTTGTATCGCGGACATAAAAATGACATTTGTCCGCGATTCAAAATGTCTTTTGTCCGCGATAAAAATTAATCGCGGACAAATGACATTTTGCAAAATGACATTTGTCCGCTAAAAATTAAAAATTTCAATCGCGGACAAATGACATTTTGCAAAATGACATTTGTCCGCTAAAAATTCGAAAAATCAATCGCGGACAAATGACATTTGTCCGCTAAAGTTAGAAAATTCAATCGCGGACAAATGTCATTTTGCAAAATGTCATTTGTCCGCTAATTTTGGGACATCCCGTAATAACAAACCGCTTTTATTATTGTATTTTGCGCTTTCAAGAGTTTACTTTTTTCTTTGGCAGCCAAAAATTTTTCTTTTGACAGAAAAAATTCAACCCTCTGATTTTTTTTTAAGCATGATTTTTATCATGATTATTTCTTGATTTTTTTTTTTTACACAAAATTTCACACATGCATTCAAAAAAAATCATTATTATGATTTTTTATTCAGCAAGTGTAACCCGCAAGTTACCTGTAGTGTAGCGAAGTTATTAAAGAGGTAAGAGAATCAGATGCATTGCCGTAGTGTAAATATGACCAATGACCATCAATCAATATGTGGTCATGCTAATCATTCGTTAAGTCGCAAAGAATAATTAAAACGGCTAAGTCATTAAAAACTTGTTTGGAAACACTGCAATTTTTGGCGTTTTGTTTACGAAAATTGTTTATTTATTGCTTGCTGCTTGTTCTGTAAGTTAACTTCTGTTGCTAGAAAAGTAGATGTGTGTGTTTGTGTATCATCATATAAAAGGAAAATATTAAAAAAAAATTATGAGAATTAATGAAAATATTAAAATTGTTGGAAAAAAAGTTGTTTTAATTCCGTACGAAGTTAAACATGTTGAAAAGTAAGATATACCTATCTACTAGATAATTTTTTTGACATCCAAGATTTTGAACTTGTATAAAAAAAACCTAAATTTGCCTGGAGCTGGAAGTAGATATTTCTATTTGAAAAGAATTTAATAATAATGTTCTTGAATTAAAACCCCCGAAAATGTAATGCAACCTAAACAATGACATTATTTCAAGAGGCTTGATGTGTGCTTAATGATATGAGTAGTGACAGCCTGACAGGTAAACTACATCTTTAAATTCTCCTACATATAAGGTAGGTAGGTATACTACAGTATACCTAGTATACCTACCTAGAATAATTGTGTATTATTTTCTCATAGTTACTTACCTACCTCCAGTTTCCTCACCTAGTTACGTAAATTTTTGATTGTAATTTGCACCTCCTTATAATTATTTCTTCTTTAATAATTTGAATAAGTTTCCTTTTAGGTATCATAATTGGATGCAAGATGTGGAATTGCAAGAACTGACCGCTTCGGAACCATTAAACCTTCAAGAAGAATATGAAATGCAAAAATCATGGAGAAACGATGAAGATAGTGAGATTACTAATATTCTGAAAATTTATTTTAAACGATTATGTCTTTACTAGTTAGTGACGTTAAAAGACTACATCCTAGGTTAGTTCCGTAATTTAAGGACCCAAAATTTTTTCAAAATAATTCACCATTGAATTTGAGTATTTGCAAAATTTGAAACAGTGAATTTTTCCCTTTACATGATTTTAAAAGAATGTGAACGCTTTAATTAGTAAAATAAAATTTCAAAATATCTAGTCCCATAAGTTTCAAAAGTACTTTGCTGTGGTACGGTACTACATATATAAATTTATTTTTTTCTCAATGCAATTCCTAAAATACCTTACATTAATTTAAATTTTTTTTAATTTTTAGAATGTACATTTTTGATAATGTCAAAAAAAATTTATGAGCAAACTGAAGATGAAATTTTGTCATTAATAGGTGATACAAATTTATTCCTTCAAATAGATAATGAAGGTATTAAGATAGGGGAAGCTGAAATTATGGTTGCAGAAAAGTTGTCCCGAGGTCAAGGTTTTGGTTGGGAAAGTATGCTACTAATGTTGAAATACGGACAACAATATTTAAATATAAAAAAGTTTATTGTAAAAATTAATGAAATAAATACTAAAAGTATTAACATGTTCAAAAAAATGAAATTTATAGAAACTTCAAAATCGAATATTTTCAAAGAAATCACATTAGAAAGAACAGTTGAAGAAAATTGGATTAAATGGCTGGATATTAATATTGAACTAAATATTGAAAAGTATAGATAATGAATGTTTTCAAATAAATCACATTAAAAAGAACAGTTGGCAAAAATTGGCTGAATATTAATATTGAACACTACTGTATTGAAAAGTATAGATAACTGATAACACAAACTGATTGAATCAAAAGTTTAACGTTATTAAATTAATCCAGATATATTTTGAAATATGTAATAATTCAATTCTTTTAAAGTTATAAATATATGTATTTGATATCAATTTCAGATATATTTTTTATTTTATATTTATAGTTGCATTTATAGTTGCATTGTATTATCAGTTGAAATTTAGGATTTTATTGCTTAAGAGTTTTTATTGTCTTCATTAAATACATACATTTTTTATTTTTTGAAGTTGAGGAAATAAAAATGCATTCAATGTATATCATTGTATATATTTATTTACGCTAATTCTTTTTAAATAAATTTACTTATACGTACATTATATGCATATTATATTATTTTAATATATATGTATGTTGTATATATTTAAAATATAATTAAATGTATTTGTATATAATATATACAAATATTATACTATTACATTTTTCTATAATTCACTGAACACATTATTTATATTCACAACATTTAAAATACATTGCAAGCAAAAAAATTTCAAAAAAAAAGGTATTTTTTCGAGCACTTTTGTGGGCAAGAGCATCTCAATTATTGCGATCTAATTAGATAAAATTCTTATATACAATTCATGTAAGTTTTTGTTTACACTTTAAAATAACATAACAAAATCAAATAAATTTTATTTGAAATGAGTATTTAAATTTATTTTATTGAAAAACAACCAATTGGTGTTATAAACCATAAACAAATTAAAAATATCCGATTGATTGTTATTTTTTTATTAAATTAGTTTAATGTTTGTATTTCTCTTTTTTATTTACTAAGATGGAGATTTTAATTAATTTTTAGATAATAAAACTGATTTATTAAATGTTTATCATTGAAATGAAAAATTTTTCAGAAATTAAACAAGTTCATATTTATAATTTCGTTAATATTTTCAGTTTTTGAACTTTAAAATTTTGGAACAGAGAATTTTTTCCTTTGGTATTTAAAGTAAATGGCTTAACATAATAAGTTACACATTATTGTTATAGTATTTTGTACAAGCATTTTGTTTTTTAAGTTTTTATTATTGAAATCATTTTTATTGTTAAAGTCGTGTAAAAATAGTTGTTCGCAATTTTTAATATGCTCGTTAACAAATATAATGTATTAAAAAATTTTAAAGTGCAGCCTTAATGTGTAACTTTAACAAAATTTAAATTTATATTGGGCCTTTCAATGATAATAATGTTAAATTAAATAAACGGAAAGAATTTAGATAATATATTTTAAACTAAAAGTTGAATATTTCTTGAATAAGAATTGAATTTATTTTAAATCTATGTGTAAAAAAGTCGATACATTTTTTGGACATTTAATTTAAAGTTTAAAACTTCAATTATTCCTTCACCAGAAAAGCAATTTTTTACACACATAGCTTTAATTACTTTAACAAAAATCTAATAATAAATAAAAGCGCAATTATATTGCAAATATTTTCTATATTAATTATTTTTAATCCTTAAGTTAAATTATTGCACTCCTACATTGTCCTACATTATCTCCCAGTAAAAATGCTTACAGTATTAGATGATCGTTTCCTGATTAACTTTGCAGACACTGAAAGTTTATGTAAAAAAAATATTGGAACAAAGCAATAATCTAAAAAGCCCAGTATAGTAAAATAAAAATAAATTTACTAACTTGAGCTATCTTGTGGTGTTAGTGGCTTCTCTAATACTTTTTGTATAACTGTCATCCAATCGTCACGTTCTAATTCAGTAGATGCCGATAAATTGAATATTCTTTCAGGTGTGAATAAAGTAAAACTATAACCTTCATCTTTTTGACCAAGTGCTGCACCAATTCGTACACTGTAACCATCTAAATTATAACCTAAAAATATTTCACCTTTGGGATAAGGATCTAACTGTGTATCGTGATACATTAATTTTCGATTATCTAATGTAAACCATCTACGTTTATAACCATCTGATTGTCTTGGGCCAGTTTTTAAAAGCCAGCCTTCTTTGGTATAATCATGGCATAATAATCGGATTAATTCAGATTCACTTGCACTAGGAAATGCCACCTGTTTTTGAAAAAATAAAAATAAATAAATAAAATAAAATTGTACATATGCGTGATTTTAATTAAAATTTTTTAATGGTATTTTAAGTTGTAGGCATTACATAATTTTAAGCTTAAGCAAATCTAATATTTTCAATGTTTTATATCGAAATATTATTTCAGGTAGAACTGAAGGTTAATAAGCTATTATTTGAAACAAACTTTATAACAAAAAGCAACAGAACAGGAAAAAATACTTCATAGGGACAATCATTGCAAATATGTATGTGTGCAATGCAAATGTATAATAAGAAAAAAAAATGTTAAATAATGTATTTTTGAAATGCAAATTTCAATCAAAATTCTTTAAAATATATATTAAATTTATCATTTTAAATCGAGCTTATTAATGTTTGAATATTTTGTATGACAAAAATAAAAAATACTCAAAATGATATAAAAATATAAAAATTAAATTCAATAAAAAAGTCAAATGATCGAATAAATGTTATAATACTTGTAATCTGTGCAGCTTGGCACATCTTATTGCCATATACCAATTAACAATAATTTCAGGATCATTATGAAAAATATAAATGTGTCTTGTAGAACCATCCTTCATATATGATATTTCAAAAGAATTTGGGTGACCAATTTTTTCTGGAGAAAATGCAACATTTAATTCACCTATTCTTAGTATTGCCTTAGGATCTTTGCTTTCTTTAACATAATATTTTAATGTATCATCAGCTTCATTTAAAATAAATTTCCTGGGTTGATAGCGAGGATCTTCTTTACCGCGTTTCATGAGAAAACCTTCCATATGTCCTGAAATATAAGACGGTCTGCCTGTTAGAGTGAATTCTAGTCTTTCATATTTTGCTCGAATCCATTGTTCAAGTAAAATTCTAAAATAAAATTGAAGCAAAAGGAATTAATTTCTTATTTAGTATTTAAAAGATAGAATTTTTTTTTTAACATACTGTGGATCATTTTCACATGGTCTTCGATAGCAAGGTGGCACTCTGTATTCAAACTTTTGTGTTGATCTCTGATTTCCAACTTCTCTTATTCTTTCTATCTGTGAATCTTCCCATTTATCTAATTTTAAATGTTTTACTTTAGATATATGTGTTCCCATCGCACGATGAACAAAAGCACATTTCGGACATAAAAATATCCCTATGTTATAGGACGCCCATTCTACGTCTAAAAAAAAAAAAACATTTGTTATCAATAGACAATCCAAAATCCATAAAAAAATAATAATCTGAGTAAACAGAGCTCGCAAAAAGGCAAACAATTAACTGGTTAAATAGAATACGACACTCTAGACCTAGGTACTCGTACTACATACAATTTTATAATGCCAGACAATTCGGTATGCGATACTACTATTTCTAGCTATAAAATTAAACAGTTATAAAACATAACATCCCAAATTATTTTTATGTATTTTATTGAACCTTAAATTGCTCCCGAAAAGATTTCCAAATTGGATTCAGCTTCAAAAAATTTTAAGAAAAAAAAAAAAAATTTATTAAAAGTTGAAGAATATAAAAATTAGAACCTTTTCTAAAACAGGGTTTCTACTTTTTTGTTTGTGAATATATTTACATTCATATTTGCTTCTTTTTTTTGAAACATAATTAAATTTTTTATGACAAAAAAAAAACAATTGACTTGTTATCATTCATAAACATCCGGTAAATTATTATTATTTATATTTTAAAGTTGAATGTAAATGATTGTTTAATAAACAAAATAATATATATTCATTCCTACTTATATGTAAATATTTTTTTTATTTTTTTTTTGCTAATTCATTTATATTCACAACAAAATTGTTTATGTTAATGAAAAAATTATTAATCAATGAATTTAACAGGTTTTAAAAATCTGAAACGTACGCGTCAAATGTTTCATTATTATTTTCTCCAATATTAATAAAATTATTTTATATGTAATTAAGATTTCAATTTTACAGAAATAATAATAACAATAATATGTATATGAATAACAATAAGAAACTTACAGAATTAATTTCAGCAACAGTGAGCAAAAAAAGTTTCGAATACCTGTGTACAAATGTACATATTTGTTTTTCTGAATAAGAATAATAATATAGGTAATTAAGTTTTTTTATATTGTATTATATTTATGAAACTTGACTCTTTAACCCACAATGCCTGTATGAATATAATAATTACATAAATAAATTAATTGATGAATTAAATTTAAAACAAATTTGATAAAAAAAAAAAACTAGATAATAGTGGGTGTAAAAAAAACAACATTTATTTTAATAGATCAATAATAAAATTAGAAATTAAAAAAGAAAATAAAAATATTTTTGTATTTTCAAAACATAAGATCATTTATTCAAAAAACAAAAAAAACTCAAATGAAAGAAAAAATTTCCATATTAGATACATATGACTACATAATATAAGATACATAGTTGATTACATAATAAAACATATAAAATCTAAAAATCGATCATTGACCTCTTTATTTACAAAAAAATTTGTTTATTATTTTTTTTTTTTTTTTTGATAAATTCTTAATATCTTAACATTTTAATAATACCTAAATGAATAATATTATATTCTAATTTAAAAATTATTTTTATATTAAGGTTTTACATAATAAATAATTATATATTTTTATATTTAAAATAAAATTAAATAAAAAAAAAACATTTTTTATTTAAGTGTCCTTCACATGAAAAACATAAAATTGAAAATATAAACAAAAACAACACGTAAAACATTTTTATTAGGTTTATTTTTTCTATTTCTCATTTACGTTGTGTGTCTTTTTAGTTTTTTTGAGTAAAACGTTTATTATTATTTTTTATATTTTTTCATGAAACGATAGAGACGAAAAAGGGGGCTGTCTTGTGTATCTATTTCAGATAATTTATTATTTTTACTACTTTTTTTTTTTTAGTGTATCCACTTTATATTTAGTATTATTGAATTTCGGCAACAAAATATTTTTGGATTTTTGTAATTTATATAAGTTTTTTCCTTAACATTTGTTTCTATGAAAAACTATTTTCAAATTAAATAGATATTATTATACAAATAAAAGTACTGACCTCGGAAGAATAAGCTATAAGGAAATGGGACATTTGTATTGAAAAACAAAAAAACTATGCGTTCACTGTAATCTGTCAAACTAATTTTCGGCAAAAAAATGGAAAATGTTATGTCTGATAGGTATAATATTGGTTGAAAAAAAAAACACTTCCAATAGGTACTCTAGCAGAGCGCGAAGTCGATGACTTTTACCGACCACTCACTGTTAAAAGAAAATTACCAACGACCGCGACTGGCGTGCTCTGCTCTAGGCCCATAGGCCGAGACAAAAATTAAATACCAATCATCTACCTAGTTTACATGGAGAGTTGAAACCGGGTTCAACTACGGTTCAACTACATGTAAGCGGTGGTAGAGTTAACCTGGGTTAACCTGACTCAACCCAAGAAATTCGCTCGGTTAAGTTAACTCTATCCATGTAAACGGTTAACCCGGTTAAAAAATAAGCAACTGCTGTTTGTTTTGTTTCTTTTTTGTTATTGTTTTCAAACTCAATTCAACCACAGTTCAACCACATGCTTTTCGACTACATCATGTAAACACTTAACCTCTTTTCAACCACATTTCGACTCAACCACGGTTGGACTATCATGTAAACTAGGTAATCGTCATCTTTGGCCTAGATTCTAGAATATGTAGTCTAGTTAGGTATAGGTACCTATATAAAACCGTTTTACATTATGCGTATATAATAATCTAAGTGCTAACTCTGATTGTGCACCTACATTGCGATTTAGTAAATAAAAAACATATCCGACAAAAAAATGCAAAAAAAAATCAATGAATGAAAATTAGTAGTAAAATTTGTAAAAAAAAATTGTAACGAAAATAAATTAGGCGCCTAGGTGTAAAATAGTAAAAAAAAATGAATTAAATATTTTATCCTCTGACCGAATGATTAAATTTTCTTTCGCAATGTTTTTCTTATATTTTTTGATCATTAAAAATTCTTATCAAATCATTAATTTTTTTTTTCTTTTTCTGTTAAAAAAAAGTATATTTTTATTTTTTTTTAAATATACGCATTAAATTTTTTTTTAATTTTTTCGTTCTCGCTCGAGAATAAAATGTTCCAAATCCAAAGAAAAAAATTTTATTTACAAATTTATTTATTTTTCCTTACTTTTTGAATTACAATCGGCGCAAAAATTATTTTTATCTCTTAATAATTTCATTAAATGCTTTTCGTTATCATTATCAGCCATATTTTTTAGTTTAATTTAAAACATTTAATAAAAATTTTATTTATTTTATTTTTTTTATTTATTTATATTTTCATTCGACTTCGACTATGATAATTTCCATTCAAGTTGTCAAACTTTTCGGATTCCGAGATTTCGGATTTAAATTTTTTTCTATTCTAGTACCACAAAGAATGGTCAACGTTACAAAGCTGTCATTACCAATAAAATGTAAATTTTTTTTTGAATAATAATGGTGGCTTTACATGCTCGTTCTTGTGTTCGTTGTACCTTGTTCGTTGTACGTATAACAACGAACAAAGAAAAAATATTTACACCATTCCTTCTTTTAAATTTAGTTCGTTGTAACCAAGTACACCGAAATTTCAAAAAGTTTTGAAATTTTCCTAAGAATGTACGTTGTTCAGTTTTGCCATTCACACCTTCGTTGAACAGTGTAGGTTCAACATGGTACAACGTACACTGGGTAAAACAACGAGCGTGTAGAGCCACCATAAAGCGATAACATTAAAATTTATTTTAAAAGTCTTATGCCTGAAATAAGCTTAAAAAGATTGACGACTTTGTGATCTGTACTTTGAATTTTTGAATTCTTTCGAGAATTCTTTTCTTTGAGGGTTATTTGTCTTAATAAGTTTTTAATTTAAACAAACATTTCATCTGATTAAAATAATCTTTATACCAGATTTCGATTACAGAAAAGAACGTTATAAGTTCTAGATTAAATTTGAACTCGAATTCTCTTCCACTGAACTTGGTCTTAATACAGTTCACACAATCCATATTATAATCTCATGTGTCAGTTACTTTGAGTTTATCTGTGGCATAAGACGAATTTAAAATAATTGAAATCATGTAATCTGTAATTCATCTGTAAACTGACCTTTAAATATTGGTATTCGAATATTAATGTCAATATTTAGCCGAATATCAAAATATATATATTTCCAAGATTTTGTGTTGTTGTTTCGCCACGTAAAAATTAATAAAAATCAAATTAGAAAAAAAAGAAATATAAATAAAATAATTTATTAAATTAATAAAAATGGGTGCTGGACCAAGTGTTGAAATACCAGGAGGTGGAACTGAAGGATATCATGTTCTAAGAGTAATCACTTTTTTTTTTTAATTTTTTTCTTTTTTAGAACAAAATTTAGGTAAAAATCATACGTACCTCTTACACCACCCCTTCTATGTCTGATGAATATTTTAATTTTTATCGTCATCGTCTTTCTGTAATTTTGTTAGATTTTTTTTTTGTTTGATGCCTGTTATAATATTTTTCAATTATTGGTATGAAATTTAGATTTTTTATTTATTTTAGAGAAACTATTACCGGCCGGGCTCAATTGATTTCTCTAAGCAAGAATTTTCAAAATTATGAATTTTTTTTTGTTCATGTCAAAATAGTACTAAACTGACACAAGGCAACAGATTGTTTCATGTTTCTTGCATCTAGGTCTGCCCATTTTTTTGTCTTTAAAAAATGTTCCTTTACCTACTTAACAATAGTTTAGTTGTAAAATTTAAAACTAAATTTTATTCTAGGAATGATAGGTAGGTAGGTAGATATTATAAACTTTCCTTTTTATTCCTTTTTTTTAAATTTTGTTTTAAATGTCCTCAAATTGTCGATAGGTATTTTTAAAATAGTGACCTTTGTACCTACCCACATATACGAGATAAAATTGTGTGTAGCTAAATTCACATATGTATGAGAGAAGTTTCTCATTCTTTTGTTCTTTGTTGACATATAAAATTTTAAACTTTAAAAGTGTTGCCTTTAACTAAACTAAATTTTTCCCCATCACTGCTGATCATGTTATCCTGCCCCAATCTTAATATCAATCTCCAACCTCTATTTTGCAATATGTACTTGAATTTTATCCACAGTTTTGTTCGTAAACATTGTCACAATAATCAAATTTTGCCACATTGTCACAATAATCAAAATTTTTTGTGAACAATATATTTATTTAAATTATTCTTAAAAGTGTCACGAAAACGCACTAGGAAAAAAAGTGATCATGGCTTTGAAAATAAATTTCACCAACATTATTTTTATTAACTTCTAAGTATTATTTTTGTGTTGCAATACCAAAAGATTAGAAACAAGATTAGTTAAAAAAATAAAAGTAGAAGGTACATTATTATAATTAATTTTTACTTAATTTCAAATTCCTAATGTATTTTGTTAGTATGAATCCATTATTCTAATTGGAAATCACAATAACAAAAAAATTACATTAACAAAAAGAATTTACACTAACAAAATACATTAAGAATTTGAAATTCTGAATTTTAATTTTTTTCTCGGGTGATGGCCTAAAGTAAAGAAAAATCTATTATTAATTTCTTTTTTTTATTCAAGGTACAAGAAAATTCACCTGGCTCCACAGCAGGACTAGAAGCGTTTTTTGACTTTATTGTAGCAATTGGAAACACACGATTAGACCAAGATAATGACACATTGAAAGAATTATTGAAAGGCAATATTGATAAAGCTATTAAAATGACTGTTTATTCGTCAAAAACTCAATCGATTCGTGAAGTGGTGACGACACCATCGACTGTTTGGGGTGGACAGGGTCTGCTGGGCGTTAGCATTCGATTTTGTAGTTTTGAAGGAGCAAATGAAAATGTTTGGCATATATTGGAAGTTCATCCATCGTCTCCAGCTGAAGCAGCGGGTTTAAGAGCATTTTCGGATTACATAATTGGTGCTGATGCCATCAGGCATGAAAGTGATGATTTATTTACTTTAATAGAGCAACATGATGGTCAATCATTAAAAATGTATGTTTACAATATTGATGATGACGCGTGTCGTGAAGTTACTCTAAAACCAAATTCTAAATGGGGTGGAGAAGGTAGTTTGGGCTGTGGAATTGGTTATGGTTATCTACACAGAATTCCTGTACATCCAATTCCGATAGAAGCTAAATCGTTACTAAAATCTCCAAGCTCACAACCACAACAACCGAAATTATCAGAAACGATAACTAATGTCACAACTGGTGTAAATCCGGCTTATCCCTATGTACCACCTTTATCGAATACTTTTACTGTTCCACCATTAGCAACACCTTTGTTGACTCCATCAACATTAGAACCTGAACAGAATACAATTCCTACTCTAGCTGATAAAACGAATCTGGTAGAAAACTCAAAATTGAATCAACTCAATCAAATAAATGATCAATCAATCCAGCAAGATCAACAATTAATTGGAACGAGCCAACTTTTTAACAACCCAAATATTCAACCGCAAACATTTTTCAACCCCCAGCAATCATTCATTGGGAATCAGCAGCAATCGTTCTCACCAACCGATTCTCAACAAATGCCTGTTGGATTTCCACCATCAACACTAGCGCAAGGTAATTTATTTTAAAATTTTTATTCGAAATAATTTTAGTTGTTTTGTTGATGTTAGTAGTAAAATTGTTTTCATTATTAAGTAATAAATTCTAAAGAACACTGTTTTCTATATGGAAGAAAAATAAAGCATTTTTCATGATTATAAATAATTGGTATAAATTTTCGATATTTTTTTCTTCTTAAATTACACCTCAACATTCTTATAAAATTTATTTTGTTTACTTAATGTTTAAATGAAAAAAACATAATTTAATGAATTGATTGAAATTTTAAATTTTATTATTTCAGGGATTTCTCAAATAGCTCCACCAACACAAATCCCGATGTATTCACCAACTCAAGCTTTTACTAATTTACCGCCTCCATCATCAATTCCTACACAATTATATGAAAAACCAGCAGAATTTAATCAGGTAATAATTTTTGTAATTTATAAACTTATTTAACCAAGTTGTATTTTTAAGGTTCTACCGAATTATCCCAATTCCAATATCGGTTTAAGTTACCCTACTTCAACACAATTATCACAACATGATGCGCCAGTAATGCAACCAGCTCAATATAGTTATCCTCCTAATCCTCCATATATGCAAACTTATTCTTCTTATCCACAAGTGCAACCACAATCAAATATCACACTGCCAGGGCAGCAGCAACAAATGCCGCCTTTGACAGTACAATCTTCAACATTGTCAGATAGCTTGCATTCGGCAACAATTTCAAGTCAAAATTAATTAAATTAAAAAAAAATCCTGCCTTTGTATTTGTGCGTTATTTTTTTATTTTGTACTAACGAAAACAAGTAGGATTTTTATATTAAGAGTAAAAAACAAAAAAATTGTGGTTTTAAATATATAAATTCATATAATGATTTTTTTTTGTTGGCATTGAAGAAAGCTGTAGCAAATGCAATTTATATAATTTATAAAAAAAGGATAATATTTTAAAATAAAATTGTAATTAATAGTTTTTATCATAAAAATATATATTCTTAATGTCTTGAAGAAAGCATTAATTAGATAATACTAAAAAATAAAAGGATGCAATAAAATTGTATAATAAATTCAAAATAAGAAATCATGTATTTGTGATTGAGAGTTAATTTATTTCCGGAAACGGGTAAATTTGTCAAATTCAACAAACCTACTATTACATTTTCACCTCAATCAACAATGGAAATAAATTGCATGGTAAAACCACAAATAATTATGCCGCTTAAAAATATTGAAGATCCCAAATTTTAAATTTTATTATTTGAAAAATCACACCAACATTATATCGTTTGTTTGACAAAATTATTATTAATAAATTCATTCTGTTTTATTATTCAAAGTTCTAGATATGTTTAAAAAAATTTATAGTAGAAATTCTCATCTACGGAAATTTTTAAATACACCGACTTCTTCAACGACTACAAACTCTGTTAATATTGTTGATATTTTTTTTTAAGAAAATAGTAAAATTAGTTAACCAAGTAATTTTTGTACACATTTTAATAAAAATATAGCGTTATGAACTATTATAATAAATTATTGATTACAGTTTGAATTGATAAAACGTATTAATTATTTCTTTTTAATTGTTACATGCAATAATTTGAAGATTATGCGACCATTACGTAAGATAAAAGTATCATAATGTTTTTCAATTAATTTTGAAAGTTTTTGTATTTTGCTAAGCAAAATAAATTATAATTACTGATAAAAATTTAATAAAACGAAATAGGAGGAAAAAAAATATTTTTTGTAAGATACTGTAATAATTGTTTTTAATAATTTTTTTTAAGTGGATAATAAAGCTTAAAATACTAACTTATTTTAGGGTTATTTTTTTTAACTTATGAGTACTTCGAATTTTTGTTCTAATTAGAATTTATTAGCGAATATTGTCGTTTATTAAATAATTTAAATCTGTTTAACTGCTTTCAATACTTATACTAGATACCTACATTTAATTTTTTTAAATTCTATTAAAGATGAAGTGATAAATAACTACATTGCATTTAAAATAATATCAGAATATTAATTTCTTATCTGGTACATTGAATGTGAATTATGAACAAATCATTTTAGAAATACGAATTATGTATGACCTACACAACCGAAAGCAAAAAAATTCTCTAGTTTTTTCAAATATTTACCATAATGAGATTCCAAACCTGTAGTTATATTATATAAAATCCTTGCAGTTTACATTTAAAAACTACTTTATTCGGGATGAAATCATTATTTTGACAGATCCTATATACTAACTTATTTGAGGCAATAAATTTATTTATGCAAATCGTAATTAAGAAACAGTGGCTTTGAAAATCCAAAGAAAAAAAAATATTCTAGCAATACATTTTTCTCGTAAGTTATTTTTTTTTATTTCGAAAATTTATTAGTTTTGATTTTTCTATTCACAAATAAAAAAAAAAAAGGAAAATTTAAATTAAAACTTAATTCTTTTAAAATAATTATTATTATTTTAATTTACAAATTACATAACCATTTTATTTTTTAACTAAAGAAAGATAAAATTTAAATTAAATTATGATTTCAGTGTCACCCAAAGAACTATCAGACGGTAATTTAATACAATCTGGATGAACATAATTTGGGCACACTAAATCTATGCCAGCCTTTTCACGACGTCTCAATTCTAAGAAACCTTCACGTTGAGCCCAATCACGCATTTGTGTGTCTGGTAAATAGCTCCAAACAAATGTACCCCAAACTATACAAAGTGTTACCGAGAAAAAGAATGAAGCTTTCATAGCATTACGATCGGCAGCTTTATCTTTATGATCAAATCCATAGCTCATCCATGGTTTTTTAGTGGTGCTTGCTGTTTCACATGTAGTAGTTGCATGTTGATTTATTGTATCAGCAATTGTTGCAGTTGTTGAACGATTTTTTTGTGAATTTGTTATAGAACGCAATTGATTGCGACCATTAGAAATTATTTTTTGACAAACACTTGAATTATTTAATCGGAATAAATAAGACATTTTTTATCAGATATTATTATTTTTTTTTTTAAATTTCTTTTTTAGTTTTTCAGAAGTCACAATAAAAAAAGTTCAGTCAGCCAGGAAAAAAAATTGTAAAAGTCGATTTTTTCACAGGCAACACACATACTTTTTTTGACATTTCGATTTGTTTATATTTATTAATTTTTTTTTGTCAGTAAAAAATTTAGGATACATTCAATTAATCTAATTAAGAATTTAATGCAAAATACGAGAATAGCGACTTTAAGTATTAAAGAGAATACCTACACAATTGACAATACATCAAGAGTCTTCGGTTAGAATTGGTATCGAATCTCAAAGTTTACAAATTTCAATAAAACAAAATAAAATATCTGTTATATTCGCCACGTGAAATTAACGGCGCCGTGACATATGTCCGCGATGAAATTTGTATGGAAAACTTCGTGGACAAATGTCATTTTGCAAAATGTCATTTGTCCGTGATTGTAACAAAGAAATTATAAATCAAGAATGGCCTTTGAATTTTTTGTCCCTTTCCTTTTTTCATATATATTTATTTAAAGAAAGAGAAAAAGCTAGGGGGTCAAGTTTTTGTTTGCAATGATGTTCCCAAATAAAAATAAACATCAAATTTTCGAGTAAAAATGAATACAATAGTTTAACATTTGTGAAAATAATAATTTTTTTCCTGAAGTGAATAATAAATATTCATAATTGCAATTTCAATTAATCAGGAGAGTATGTTTTTACTTAATTTATTAATGAAAATAAACTATATAAACAAAAATAAAGAAAAAATAACATTATAAAATATATAAAATCTATATATGTTCTTGAAAAATAATTTTTATGTTTTTTGGAGGATATTTTTTATAAAGTAAAAAAACCGTCCTTTTTTTAATTCATGCCAGCTTACCAAATACAAATATTTCTTTTCTTTATTATAGCTATCAAATCACTAGGGGGGATAACTTTTGAACTTAAATAAAACGAAAATTTTGATTAAAGTTTTTTTTTTAAATAGAAGTATTGAATTTAATAGTAAGAAGTTCTATGTAAGATCTTAATTTTGAGAATCATATTACCGACGAGAAATGAGGAAACAAAGAAAATATATTGTAAGCAATTTATTTGTGAAAATGGAAGAAATTGTTTTAATCAAATATGCAAAAAAATTTATAAAAATTAAACTTACCTAAAACTTTACTTTTTAATACTTAATTGTTTTACTTTTGTACTTATTGTGCATTATCTTAATTTTTTGAATGTTTAGCTTTTTCGAGAATTATTTTAAATTAATTCATTAAAAGATTCCTACCAAGCTTTATAGAATTATTAATTCATTTCAAAATATTCTTTTGATAAGTTTAAATATATTGAATTAAAAAAAAATATATATATTTTTTTTTCTTTATTGTTTTTTATTACGGTATACCTAATCTAAAAGTAATAATAACATTCCTTTTTTATTTGGTTCACATTTTCTTTAGTTGGTTTACATTTTTTATGCCATCGGAGATTAAACTGGGAACATCATTGCAAACAAAAACTGGGGTCATTTTTTTTTTTTTCATAAGGCCATTCTTGACTTATAATTTCTTTGGATTGTAAAATGATATTTGTCCGCCGCGGACAAATGTCATTTTGCAAAATGTCATTTGTCGGCGATTGATTTTTCAGATTTTTAGCGGACAAATGTCATTTTGCAAGATGTCATTTGTCCGCGATTAATTTTTATCGCGGACAAATGACATTTTGGAAAATGTCATTTGTCCGCGGCGGACAAAAGACATTTTGGAAAATGTCATTTGTCCGCGGCGGACAAAAGACATTTTGGAAAATGTCATTTGTCCGCGGCGGACAAAAGACATTTTGGAAAATGTCATTTGTCCGCGGCGGACAAAAGACATTTCGAATCGCGGACAAATGTCATTTTTATGTCCGCGGACAAATGTCCAACCCCCGAAATTAACACCTCAAGAATGCTTATACTCAAAATGACTTAACAATCCCGTGTAATTCCCAAGTTATATTCTATTTCACTACGGAAATAAAAAACAAACAGTAAGCTGGCCTTATAAAAAAATTGTTTTCAATTAAAACGTCATCGCATTATTTTTATAAAGCTGTCAAAAAAAAAGAAAAAAAGGAAGAAATCAAATTTAAGAAAAGTGCTGGAAAAAAAAGTAATTAAAAACGAAGAAAAAAAAACAAAATATAAAAATGTAAATAATTTTAAGTATAATATAATAAAAAATTTGTTTCCAATAATTTAATAAAAAGTTTTGTATAAATAATTTGAGTTATTTTCTTAATTTAAGACTCCTTTGACCACTCTTCTACTTGTGCAGTTTGCACCTAGGTTTAAAAAAAAATACCTCTATAGTGGTTGGTTGGTGAAGTGTAAATTCTAAAAAATAAAAAAATCAATTTTCATTCATGCAAAAGAAAAATAGAAAAAAAAAATTGGCAGATAAAACGAAAACAATAAGAAACTTTTATTATTTTTTTTTTTAAACCAACAAAGTAGAAACTCAATATTAATTAATTTATTTTTTTTTAATTTTTTAATTAAATTAAGTCGGTGTATTAAAAAAAAAGTTCAATTCCCTCCTCATCGCATATCATATTATTAATCATCACAACACCATCATCAATATTATTATTATTATTATTATTATTATTACTTGACTTGACACATTTCTATTATAATTATTTCTTAATTAAAAAATACAAAGGTTGAAATAAAAATAAATAGAACAAAAAATCAAAGACACGACACTCACAGTTTTCTAAAATAAATAAAAAAAAAAACCACCCACTTTTAATGATGATCTCAGCCTGTATGTGGTTTAAAAAATCGGTGGTGATGACGGTGAATCAAAAAATCGTATTTTTTTGAAATATCTAATTGGAAAGAAAATAAATAACCTGTTGTTGAAACCAGTAATATTTACTAGGTGCATACCTAGGTCCCTATCTTACCTGGTAACGTAAAAAAATATTTTATGATTTTGTATTATTAATTCATTCTTTCATAATACCATTGATTAAGAATACAATGTATTCTTAATCAATAATAATACCTGCATAAGTAATACATTTTATAATACATATCCGCCTTGCTTCCTTACTTATAAAATACTTATAATTCTACTATCAGTTAAAGTATCAACAATTTAATTTTCTGGAGCTTAAGAGAAATTGTTTAAATCTGGACGTAGCGGCTACATATTTGTACCCACCTAGGTATAAGCAAGAAAGTCTCCAGTTCAATAATATAAAATTATTTTATTTTAATTTTTATTGAATGAAACATAAGACCTGCAGTAACACAAAGAAAAAAAAAATCGACCAATCTAGGACAAAAGTTTGGATATTCATATTCAAATAATTTGATTAAACAATTTGAAGTTTTAAATTTTTTTTTTAATTTAATACTTATAGACCAAGAATATTCCTATATTCGTTCACGTTAAAACACGACTATCATTCTTAATAGATTAATTTCAATTTTAAAATTGATTTATGAATAATAATAATAATTTTTTTTTTATATTAATTTTTAGTATGCTTAAATTATGGCAGAATCAATAGTACAAGATTGGTTAGCAGAATATGAAGCGATTGAAGATTCGGCCGAAATGACAACATTTTCTAATATACATGAGCATAATCAAGAAATTGCTCAATCACTGTATACAATATTCAATGAGCGCTTAAAATATCCTGAGGTAAATCTGGATTTTTTTTTTCTTATTGGCATAATGTATGTAGGATACATAACGTTGTTTAAACGAAAAACATTAAATATTATTTATGATGTGTTCTGATTGCTGAAATCCATTGAGTTGGGCGAATTTAAAAACAATAAGTTCTTCGAATGTGATATACCTACTTAAATTGGATAAAAATTATCTCATTCATTCTATGAGATTAACCAACGATAGAATGAAATATAAAGACTTAATTTTTCGAAATTTGATAAGAACACCTGTTATAGAAGATATAAAAACAAACCTCGGAGAAGATTTTAAACTTTTTTTTATCTAGTAATTTGAAATATGAAATCGTGTTTATTAGATTTGCAATTATTTTTAACTCTGAACCTAACGTCATTAAATAACTTACAACAAAAAAATCATGCTAAAAATTTTAATAAATAAAAAACGAAAATATTACAAAATAAAATAATGTTGATTAATAGATGTAATAAATTTAATGTAATCCAAGCTTTCGTCGACTCTTAATATTTTTGTTATTTTTTCATCGAAAAGGAGATACTGTCACTGTGCTAATATACAAAAATTTTGGAATCCAAAAATGAGATGATTGGTAAAGCCTGCAAAATAATTTTTTTAATGCTACTTTTCATTTTTTTTTTACATTTAAATTATTTTTTTAAATTAATTTTTCAGATGATTCATGCTATTTGTAATCAATTTCACAGTTTTTATCGTTCTGAAGAAGAACAGCTAAAACGATTCACATTGCAATTTATTCCTGTGCTAATTTACATTTATTTAAATTCTGTTGCTGTGGGTGATAAAAAAAATTGTCGAAGCGTTGAAACATTGTTAATAACAATTTATAATGTTGAAGTTAGTACTGATGATTGTAATCCAAAAATTGTATCATTTCGAATGCCTGTTTTAGCCCAAGCTTCAGTTTATCACGAGGTGATTTTTTTAATTTAAAAACTATATTTTATATATATAACACCATTGTATTTTATTATATTTGCGTTTGATTTATCGTTAGAGAATGTTTAAAAAAATTTTAGATATAGGGATTTAAAATGTTTCACATTTAATTGGTTGATATCATTGATATTCTAAATAAAATTATGGTAGTGGTTCAAATAAAATAGCATATTTTGTTACTTGTAATATGCAAATTCTTTCCAATATAAGTTTGCACTGTTTTTTTATTAATTAAAACAAAATATTTTTCTTTACGATATTTAAGGATTTTTTATTGATTAAAACAAAAAATATTTCTTTACGATATTTAAGGAAAAAAGCTTACATCCAACTGATTTACGAAGATGGGAGGAAAATAGTAATCGAGACGTGAAATGGGGTCCTTTATCACAAGTAGAAGCTATAAATGCCCAAAATCGAATGAAAATAATGACTGCACTTTTATTCTCATACAATCAACAATTAAGTATAATACAAAAATCAGCCCTGTATCATTTGTGCCGTGTAGCAGGGCAAACTGTTAATCAAGGATTTTCAAAATTAGGCCACGTACAACGTTCATCTTACGGTCAGGATCCGAATTTGACAATAGCTCCGAAACCATTACCAAGAATTCCATTATCATCACAGTTTTTAGTTGAATTAGTTCATTCAATATACTTTGCAATGTTTAATGGTTTTGGAACAATAGCAATTCAAACAATGGACGATATTCATCATAGAGCATGTTTTGAAATGTATCCTGATTTACTTTTAGTCACAAATTCTGTACGGAATTCCTTAAATGCAAATCCTTCAGGTATAATAATTGATAAGTGATTGATTAGGATACACTGTATTGTAGTACTTGATATTATAATATTTATAATTTTATTTTACATTATTTCTAAAAATAACATCAGTTGTAAAATTTCCATTTGTGAGCAAAAACAATCAAAATACTTTGTAATACATTTCTACAATCCAAACCTTGATCAAGAATATAACGCAACAACATGATAACATCATTACACATTTTTTCGTACACTTTGAAATAAAGAAATGGATAATAAAATATGAATTAAAAAAAATTTTAGGTCAACCAAGTGACGGTCCAATGGGTCTCAGTGTTGCTTTAACACCTGCCACTAATACAGTTGTTGTTTCTAAATCAATGATAACAAATGCATCATTTCGAACGAAAAAACTACCAGGTACGTTTTTAATTTCTTATGTAAATAAAATTTTCTGACTTTTTAGCATAACACATTAAATATACTTCACTTTTTAACTTTCTCACGATTGTCAAATATCAAACGCACAACATTTTGTCATTAAAATAAAAATAAAAATTCATTAATTTTTTTTTTAAATAGTTCGTTAATTGCAGCTGAAGAAATATGTTATTCAGATTTTGTCACAAAATTATTGTATTCAAAGCATCAGAAATTTTTTATCCTATTCCAATATAATTTGTTTTCAAAAATTTAAAGTAGAACTTAAAAGTAGATGCAAATAAATTTCGTAATTAATGTTTGAGTTTAATTCTATGCACTTTAAATATCATTTTTTAGTGAAGTTTAAGTATAGGGTTTATAAAAACTGCTTTCGACTTATATTTTTTTTTTCAAAAATATATGTATATCACATACGAATCTATCATTTAACCCACTACTTTACTCTCAGAAAAAATATTTTCCAATATAATTTGTTTTCAAAAATTTAAAGTACGACTTAAAAGTAGATGCAAATAAATTTCGTAATTAATGTTTGAGTTTAATTCTATGCACCTTAAATATCATGTTTTAGTGAAGTTTAAGTGAAGTTTCTTTTCAAAAATATATATCACATACGATTCTATCATTTAACCCACTACTTTACTCTCAGAAAAAATATTAAACGAACCTTTTGTGATGTTGAAATAAATTTCCTTATTCACAATATGTTGCAGTTTTATTCAAATATTTGCAGTGTCGTGCTTCCTTAAAAATTCTGTCAGAAAGAATCAAATTTTTTTGGGAAATTTGAGTAAAAGTCTTAAGAGATTAATTTCAAGCAGAGTTATTGTTATATTATTTAGGATCTAATAATGACAAAAAAAAATATTTCGTTAAAAATTCTGATGTTTTGCTGATCTTTCTTATATGCACAAAATCATAAAAATTATTTAATAAATTGAAAAAATATAACGTTGAACTTTTTTGCATGTTCCAAATTTTACTGACGAAAAAGTTTTCATTTATGTGCGTCTTTACGCTTCTTCTTGCCGTAAAATAATTTTTAGCACAATTATTTTTGCTTTTTGATAGAATCACGATTCAAAATAAAATATTTTGAGATAAAATTGACACTGGGAAATTTTGAATTAAGAAAATAATATAAAAAAATGTGTTGTTTAAATTTTGGTCAATTAAGTAATATTTTAGGATAAATTCGAATTAACAAAGAAATATCTACTAATAAAAATTTCTTTATGTTGCTTGATTTAGTATTTTATTTATTGAGTGAGTAAGCTCTAGAGCTTTATAGAAAATAAATAAAATTATAAAATCAATTCTAATGAAAATTTAGAAATATTTTCGATATTTGGACATGAAAAAATATGTTAAATTTGACTGATTATTATATTGAAAGATGTTTGCATTTGCATATGCTGAATTGATGTTGTACTAGTACTTAAAAAATAAATTCACTTGAAAAATGTTAATGTTTAATTTAAATTAGTTAGGGTTATTGAAAATTTTATTGTTTTTAAATTGATATATTATTATGGGTCGACATGTCTAGGGGCTAAGAGGATATCTAGTCACAAAAAACCTAACCTACTATAACAAGGGGCACTGAATTATGACCGCATGAATTATGACCGCGGAAAAAGTTTGTATGGGCGGGCAAAATTCATTTTTAAAATGAATTTTGTCCGCGCAACAAAATGTCTTTTGACCGCGCGGTCAAAATTCATTTTATTTATAAATTGAGTCGCGGTCAAAATTCATTTTGAAAATGAATTTTGTCCGCACATTTTGCCGCGGTCAAAATTCATTTTTTTTAAATTGAGTTGTTGCCGGGAACGCGAGTATTATGCACAAAAGTTATGGAGAAGATACAATTCATTTTAAATGACTTATTTTAAAAAATGAAATCAACCCTCCGATAAAATATTGTGTTCTAAGCAAAAGGGCAAGGGCGCTAGCCGCAAATCCCACTGACCAACCGCTCGCCCGCAGCCCTGTTGCCCCGTTCCCCTTTTGCTTAGAACACAATATTTTATCGGGATATATATTGTGAGGTACACAAGGGGAAGGGGGGCAGCAGGGCCGCCCTGCTGCCCCCCCTTTCCCTTGTGTCTACCCCACAAATATTTTATCTTTTTTACTCACATACGATAAATAGTGTCGTTTTAAAAATGATTTTAGGCCTTTTCCAAAAGGATGCCGTACAAAATGTATGAAAAAGCTGTTTTTATTTTCAATATTTGTTAAGTAATATTTTTTATGAAACTATTTCTGCATAATACAGCCGCAAATTTTGTCGCGGTCAAAATTCATTTTTTTTTCTAAATAGAGTCGCGGCCAAAATTCATTTTGAAAATGAATTTTGTCCGCACATTTTGCCGCGGTCAAAATTCATTTTTTTACTAAATTGAGTTGCGGCCAAAATTCATTTTAAAAATGAATTTTGTCCGCACATTTTGTAGCGGTCAAAATTCATTTGTTTTCTAAATTGAGGCGCGGTCAAAATTCATTTTGAAAATGAATTTTGACCGCCAGTCGCGGTCATAATTCATGCGGTCAAAATTCATGGAGCCCTATAACAACAGTAAGTTGTTATCGTAATGTAGACATTTCCTAAATTTTAGGTAACTATTTTACATATAAAGAGTTTACAAATCCCTTTTTTGTGGAGAAGAAATCAATTAAAATTAATTTAATAATTATTATTTTAATCTATTATAAAAATTAATTATCTTTGAAATTAAAATTAAAAAAATTGTGTAAACTTTGCGGAGTCAAAAACGCTTTTTCAATCGTGGATACGAATCCTTGAATTAAGATAAAAATTTAATTTCTACTGATGGATTCGAATCAAGTCTTTTCTTAGCTAATCGAATTAGTTGCAATATGTTGTACTTGTTTTGTAGACATGTGCACTTAAAGATTCCATTCTCTTTTTGAGTAGGTTTTTATGTTTGAATTGTTTTATGTCATGTTTACCATACTTCAATGTTTTTATAGTTTTATGCCAAAAATGTTAACATATAAATATTGGAGACTCTTTTTGTTCTAATATATAATAAATTGTTATCCAATTTCAATCCAATTCCAATTGAAATAAAAATGGCAAAATATAACAAAATTATGATAATTTCCAACAATTGAATAGAAATGACCTACAAATATTTACTTTTTTTATTCTACTATTATTTTACTGCAGATTAGGTTTTAGTCTTGAAAGTTGAAGTATGTGTCAAATTTTTGTTAGGAGTTTTTATTAATGTAAAAATTTGATTGTGAAAAAATTATAAAAATTAAATTACTGTGTGTATAAATGTTTTTTTTGTAATTAAATATATAAAAATTATAATTATAAAATAATTTGATAAACGATAGATAGCCTTATTAATTATCGATTATTTCCAAATTTTCATTTCAAGAAACAAGAAACTTGAAAATATGAAATTACGTAGTCGTACATAATTTTTTCGTGTTTTTCATTTTTTTATAATAATAATATGAATTATAAGTTATGGAAATAACAAATTACTAAATTATATTTGATCTTTTTTTCATCGACAATCTATTGTAAACACCTGTACATATTTTTTTGAAATGGAAATTTATGTTGATTCAAATACGGTATTGGGATTATATTGGCATGTTAACAAATGTTCATAATGTTTCCTTAATCTGTCTTAATTTGGCGGATGTGCTAATGTTTTATAATCTCTAAGAATTGTATACATACATAAATACAGTGTACATAGTTTATATATCTTTATCTATTTAAAATATATTAATTAATTACACAATATATTTTAATTGTACATACATTATGTTTAAGAAAAAAATATTAAAGTTAATTGTAATTCTCAGTGTAAAATTGTTTTTAATTTGCCAATGCAAAATACATTTTTAGCTAATTTTTTTTTTGTGTTTTTTTTTTAAACAAACTATATTTTTATTTTAAGCTGAAGCGAAATTTTTATGCAAAATTTTAAATGTTGCTGTTTTCTGAAGGAATAGCTCCAATCTAAACTAGATTACTAATCTTTCCTTTGTTAACCAAAAAAAAAATGTAAAAGAACTTCTAATATTTATTTTCTCTGTTCTACTTCTTATCTTTGCTTAATTTTTAGTTCTTTAGTTTTACAATTAAGAAAATTAATTCTGAGAAATCTGTGTAGATAATTTTATTTGAAAAACATTCAAAACACAAATTCACTAGTTCCGATCAAATTAACAATAATATAAAGTCAAGAAGTCTGCGTTCATAAGAATATAATTCTTAAGAAAATCAGAAATACATTATAAATATGCATTCATAATAAATTTTTTTAAATGTTTTGAATTGTTTTCCTCTTTTATTTTCCAATATATTGGAATTTTCAAATATTATCTTAATAAAAACTATCATCAAAAATGATTTAGTTATATTTTTTATTTTTTTTGTACTAAAAAGCTTAATTCTTTTTCTAATTCTTTCAAAGTACTAAGCTGCCTTTAAGATCACCAATTTACTAACAAGCTTTACTAACAAAGTAAAAAATTTAAACTAAAATTTTCTAGTTTATTTTCGGAGCTTTTACTTCATTTTTTCATATAATAAAAATTTTTTCTTCTCACCGTGTATAATTTCTCTTTTTGTGGAGATTTCCAATAAAGTTTTAAAACCTTATCAAATATTATAATTTAGACGATTTGGATATGGAATTCCTGGCTAGTTTACCGCATCAGATCATTTCGGAACGTTTCAATGAATCAGCTGAATTTATATTAGAAGAACAAGCAGCAGCATCAAATGCGGGTGGGGCACAACAATCAAAATCAATAAAAAATCCAAAACGTTGGAAAAACTGGGGATGGAAGCACAGTCCGGGCAGTAAAACTTCAAGTATTGAAGAAGAACCGCCAGATTCACCAAAAAAATCTTCATTGTCGTCATCGAAGAATTCAAGTCCGAATGCGTCACCCAAAATTCGGGCTAAAAATGTTGTGCAACAAAAAACTGATAATGATAGTACAAATTCCGCGTTGATGTTATTACCAGCTGTGATAAGAAGGAAAAAATCACCGTCTCCGTCGAAAAAATCAGAAATTCGTTTAAGCGCAGATGCACGTCTTTATACGACTTTAAATGATGGAATCAATGAAACTAATATAACTGATTCTCTTGATGATTCATGTGATGAATATGACTCTTTACTAGGAAATGCACGTCCTGCAAGTATTCATGTCATACAAACATCAAATGGTTATACAATTTTAAATAAATAGGATTTTATTTAAGGGCGACGCAATCTTAAAAAACGCATTCAATATTTCAGACAATTATTAAATGAAATTAATTTTTTTATAAAATCATTTATTAAAAAAATTTTCTTTTTAATTTCTTAAAAATGAAAAAAGATACACTTAAAGGTGATGCAAATAACGATTCCGTGGTGAAAGTTAGTTGCATGATTAAAAATAAATATGTAAAAACATTTTTAATGCATGCTTTAGGAAAACAGTGTATTTAATGACGATTTGACAGATTTAATTACATCTTGTAATGATTAATGTAGATAGAATAATATAAAACCTAATATAGTTCCATAAAATTTAGATTGGAATAAATGTTAAAAAACATCGTTTCCTTATAAACAGAATTAAAGCTAGTCTATAAAGCCATGTTCAAATGATTGATTATTATATTATTCAGGAGCATTTTGAAATTTTCATCATAATTACCAAACATTTCTTAAAATATAATATTTTTAAAAATTAATTCTGTTAAATAGTAAAACGTTTTCGCAAGAAAAACTGTGTATCAATTAGAACTAAGAACCAGGATCAGTTTAGTTAGAATATTTCAAGCTTAATGCTTAATAGTTTTTTTTTATGTTTTTATTATTTGATTATTGTCAATTTGGATTATTTGATTATAGGATTTTAAAAGTTCAAAACGGAGCTTATTTTCAAGCATGCAATGTTTTAATTTTTTCACTTTAAATTTCATTACAAAAAATTACTCAAAAGAAAGATAATTTCCAAACAAATAGATCTTTATCACATATTCGGATTTATTAACATTTTTGTTCCTTTATTATTTAATATAGAAAAGATAAAATGATTGTTATTCGTTAGAGAGATCTAACTTTAGATTTAAAATTTTTGAGATTTTTTTTGATTTTGAAATAAAACAAATCATGAAATTCAAAAATGTATTTATTTATATACACAAAACTTTTTATACATATCTTATTTCTAAATTTTTTTAGTATCTATGAGTAAGTTATCAATATATAAACAAATTCAATGCTTTAAAAAAAAAAATTGAAGAACTTAGTTCATCAGAAATTCATTTTTGACCATAATTAAAATTTGTGATCATGAGTAGACAAAAATTGTATTTCCAGTATTGAAGAGGATTTAAAGATATGTCTGAAATAACATGAAAGTTTGTTTTCACGAGGTTTTATCCAATTTTTATTGGAAAATTAAAAGATGTGAAATGTATAATATGTTAAAAAATATTCGATATTCGAATCTGAGGGACAATTACAGTATTAATTATTTCTAAAATTAAATTAAGTTTTGTTAATGTTTATAATTTTCTATGTTTTTTTCTTTTGGAAAATTGCACTACAGATTTGAATTTATTAAATCCAAACTTTTTTCGACGGTAAAACAATCGTTTTTATTCCAATCCTCAGAGTTTGATAAATTTTATTAAGCAAATTTAATTGTAATAGTTAATGCAAAAAATTAACTTATGTAATAATTATTTAGAAGAAAATGGAATTGTGTTCAAATCATTAAATATTAAATTAATTATTATTATATCGATAAAAACAAATAAAAAAATATATCAGAAGTCTTATGAGTTTAAATTATTAACACATAATATAGTTTTAAGTTTTAAGCAATAATCGTATAACTAATTTTTCTCTTCAGAAAGTTTTTTGTGAGTTGATTTTTTGTTGGTGTTGAAAATGAAAATATTTGTAATTTGAATGGCTTAAATTAGCTATCTTATTGAAATTGGTGTAATCTGTTTGTCATAAGTAAATATAAATAGTTTTTGCTTTTTAGCGTGACATATTTTACATATCTAACATTTATATTAATTGATGATATATTCCGGAATTGTCAAAATTTTCAAAAAATCTGTTCCTCTTGAAAAGTTATTTCTATTAAAATAAATATTAAGAAGATTCTCTGTTATTTCTATAATATCTGAGTCTTTAAATTCAAGTATTCGAGGAGTATAAATTCATGAAAAACTTGAAATAAACGAAAGGGGCGTAAAATTTGCTGCATTAATTAGAAGGACTGAGAAAGCAGTTTTTCCTTAAAGTTTTTTTTTTGGAATAATATTTGGTTATATATATTGGATTAAAATATAGCCGTCAAAGATCGGTCAGATGTTATTATGATTAATTGGGTACTTTAAATATACGTACGTATATTCAATATTTTGAATTAAATGAACTTACTGCTAGGCAAACAGCCTTACTTCAAACAGCCTAATATCTCACAAATCGCAAAAATAAATTACTTGTATATGAATTCAGAGTAAAGCTTGACTGTAATTAGAAATTAAATCTTCTAAAAACCAAAATATCTTTAAATTTAGATTTATCCTTTCTTCGTACAAGAATCGGTTAATTTCGAGATTCAATAAGAGTTCTGTTGGAATATTTTATTTTTATTCAAGATTAATATCGAATAGCTCTTAGATATAATGCTTACGGATATTTTGTGTTATTGGTATTTGTAAGTGAGTTAGTCTTCTTATACTGACCTAGCAAACATTTAATATAACTAGTTTTTACAAACAATTGTATGTAATAATATTTATTTCAGATGATATTCCCATACAAGAAGATCAACATAACAGTAGTGCTGCTCCATTGATGAGTATTTCAGAAGAATCAAATGAAAAAGATCAATCGTCACAAATTGGTACTAGAAATTCATCAGCTCGTTCTAGTAAAGAAGGTGGTATTAAAGCTCAAGCCCATAAAGCTTTAATTGCAGGCTTTAAAAAAGCTCGTGACAAAGATAAAGAGAAAGAATCCAAAAGTGTGACTAACAAAAATGGTGAAATATTTATGAATGAAATTAAAGCAACCCCCAAAGAGCCTCCAATACCACCAGTGAGAAGAATGCTTAATCGCGCACTTAATTCGAGTTCTGGGAGTGGTGAAACAGTTATAAGCAATCATCCTCCTATGCTAAAAAATAAACATGTAGAGAGCAGTATTGAAACCATGGTTCAAATGCAAAATTTGACGAATGGAGGTAACAGCGGCTACAGTGAGGGTGAGATTACATCAGACTCTCTTGATAATAGTTTCTTTGATGCATCTGAATCAATTGATTCAAATTATGATGGACAAACAAATCGTTCTTCAGTTGTGTTAAATGAATCACATAAATTGGAAATGAGTCAAATTTAAAAAAAAAATTTCTGATAATTGTTTTTTTTTTTACAGAGGTGGCATAATAATTTTTCAATTTCTAAATGATTTTTTATTCATTGACAATAATTGGCAATATGTTTGTTATAAAAATGGTATTACTTTCTGACTAAAAAATGTATATAAATAGAATGAAATGTGGTTTTATATAAATAATAAATTTCGGTTACATTACATTTTTTCCATTTCATCAGATTTTGTCCTTATACAAAAAAAAAATTCAATAATACTTATTTTTAATTATAATCAGCAGAAATTTCATAATTATTGTTCCTTTTTGTATAATTGTTAAATTTAAATTGTTTATTATTCGTAGTTTTGTGTTAAAAAATTAATATAAATAATTAGAAAAATCAATTTTTTTATAACGTAATTTACATGAAAAATGTAAAGTGTAACATTATTTGGAGATATTATTATGTTCTGGCGGTTGTGGGTTCAGTTCTCACCTCGGGACTGATTATGGGAATTGTCCATTGTTTTTTGTTTGAATTAAGTGTGTTTTTATATATAATAAGTTGAATACTGAATTTGAATTTCGTGTTTTTTCTCTAAAGTAAGAGAATAAAAGATAAAATTGTTATTTCTTCACTAACCATTATACATCATTAATTTATGTTTACATTTAAGTTAATATTATTCAATATATTTAATGTTTAATATTGTGTCCAGTATTGAAATAAGCTTTGGTCTATTTTATTATTACTTTTTATTCTTAAACTTCATTGCCACAGAAATAGAAGCAGTATTTCGTTTTACAATTTTTTTTTTCGGCAAATTTAATATCCAAATTATAATTCTTGTTATGTCTAAGCGTTTAAAAAAAATTAACTCCACAAAAGAATTCATTGAGTTCAATCCTAATCCTGCGTGTTTCAACACTTTTTTAAAGAATTTTGGCATTGTTGGCTCACTTCATAATGTACCTAAATTAAAGAGAGTTTAATTTCGTCTTAATTTCTAGTATTTCTACACAATAACCTACACAATATTAGATATAAGGTAACACAGGTAAATAAAATATTTATTTTAAATGGTACTTTTTTAAGATGAAAAACTAAACCAGGTTCTATATTGTTTTAGCTCTATGTTGTGATAGTGTCATATTATTTTCCCTCCTAATAGTAAAATATAAGTAGGTATGAATTATCAAATATGAATAAAAAAATTTGTAAATTAAAAAACCAAAATGTAATACGGTTTATCTATTTTAAGGAGTTATTGTATTTAAAATATATGTATTTATTTTAAAAATGTAATATAAAAGAAAATGTAATCAGAATAAATTCTAAAAATAAATTGAAAAACATGTATTTTGTTCATTATAAAAAAATTAAAATTACTAATTTTTTTTTTTAACAAAAATATCAATGATGAATTCTCGAAATTTAAAACTAAAATGTATCTTGTCAATGTCTATTTAGTACAATTTGATTAATTTTTAAGCCGGATGTTCTATCTATATAAAATAAATTAAATGCTGTCGTAAGCGCATGAGTTGTCGGCTGGCTAATTTTTTTTTTGGTTTTTAGGGAAAGAAAAATTGGAAAAAAATTTAAAGTTTTTTTTCTATGGAATTTTTGTACGAATTCAAGACTATAATTTTTATTATTAATACAGGGAAATAACTTTCGCGCCAGGATCGACTGGTGTACTATAACTATTTAATTAATAAAGTTTTTTCAATAAAATAATAAATATAAAATGCATATTCAAAATTTACAACATTTGCGTATACGCAAAAAAATGCATTTTCATATAATCTGATGTCTAATTATTATGCATCACATTTTCGAAGATCTAAAAAATCCCAATATTTTAAATATTTAAATTTTATTGTTTTCTTAAAAGTTTTACATATTTTTATAATTAGTTACAATTAAAATTTTATTCTAAAAGTAGTTTGTACAAAAGTAAAGTGAAAACAAAAATCTTAGAGAAATGAAACATAATTTATTATTTTATTTTTTTACTTAAAAGTTTAATGCATTTTTACAATAATTCGTCCTTAGAACATTTTTTTTGATCTTGGATAAATAGAAAAAGTAAAAGCATATTAAAACTTAAGACTTAAAATATATATTTTTTTTTTTGTTGAAAAATAAATTTAGAAATTAAATATTTTATTTGAGAAGTTTTTTGACATTTAACTTTACGCGAAATGGCAAATCTATTTACCACCTACTTTCAATTCTACTTTGCAAAAGAATTAAAATATATTTTTATTCATTGTTGAAATTATATTAAGTACGTATAAAGGTACAAATTTTTTTTAAACAAGAACTAATTGTTCTAGTTTTATATTAAGAAAACAATAAGGAAACTTATAATTTTTAAAAATTAAGACGTTTACAAGAACACAGAATGATCATTAAATGATTGTGAATATCATATAAATCTTAAAAGGAATCTGCTGGAGTCAATAATGGTTGCTGAATAAAAATAGTTTTTTTTCATTTATTTTTAAGAAATTTTTTAATATGCTTTTAAATCGTATTGAAAAAATTAAATTCTTAACTTATATGCTTTTCATTTTTTAAGCTGAATAAATTTTATCAAATGACTGATCTTTAAATCAATTGAAAAAAATAGAACATATACAATTTTTCTTTCTAAATATTGGCTGATTACAAAAAATATGTTTTACTTTCAAAAAAAAATTAGAGCCTCGTTTTTCAATATTTTTCTCCACAATAAACCAAAAGTTATGATTTTGGAAAAATTTTTGTTTCATAACAGAGTGTTTTCTATTGATCAGAAAAAGGAATCACCATTTTAAGAAACTTAAAAAAATTGGAAACATTTTTTTATTTTAGGCCGTTCAAAATATTTATTTGTTCTCCAAAAAAAAAAAAAAAAATCAATTTAAAAAAAGAATACCTGCGTCCAATTTTCAGTTTAATTGAAAAATATTAAAAAATTTATGAATTAAATAAACTTATTATCATAATACATCATCGAATATATCCGATTTGAAAGTATTATTTTTTTTCCATGGGTAATAGAAGAACAAATCAAGCAAAAAGAATTTAAAACGAAGTTAAAAGTCGTTAAACGGCTATTTTATTGACGAGAAATTGGATTGGTTTTTGTATATTTTTGTATTTTTCAAATGTTCTCACTAAATTTGGTTTTTGAAGTACCTAAATCAATGACCGTTTTTATATTAAAGCGATTTCGCTGGAAATTTAAAATTAACTTAATACTAAAGCAATATAAAATAACATAATGATGAAACTACAAACTTATTTATTTAAATTTTCAATACACAAATTTTATTGTGTTGATATATTTCACAGATTTGTTTATTCGCCAAATTAAACTAAAATAAAAAAATAATTGAAATTAAGCAAGTTTTTAAATATCTCGGAAAGATATGTATATTTGGAATTTATTTTTGACTATTTGTGTTAAGAATAAAATTCTATGTAAAAACATTAATTTCAGCGTACACTTAACACTTATTTGTGTTAATAATAAAATTCTACGAAAAAACCTAAATTTCAACATACACTTAACACTTTAAATTATCAAGAATAAAAAAAACTTATAAGCGCTTACATACCATCATTATCATCATTGCTCCCAGCAGAAAACTGATTATTTCCGTTAAGTTCAGAGAAAAAAAATGTTTGCCCATTGCTGGATAGTTGTCCTCTAAGTGGTCTTATTGTAGTTCCATGCAATTGTTGTGCGGGAGCAGAAATTGCATTAGAAGATAAATATGCATTATGTTGAGATTGTGGCATTTGAAGCAATTTCATTTGACCATCAAATAATATGTCCGCTATTAATTTTTGCGCAATTATTGATTGTTCTGTTTCCATCGTTCTTAACTTGCTTGTAACCATTTTACCAAATACTCCATAATCGTCTTCGTTTTCTTCAAATTGTGTTAATCGATTACAAGCTAAAGTTAGTAATTTCTCAAAATTCGATGAATCACAATCGATTTTAATTTTTTTTGTAGCTGGCTCAATTGTTGCGATTGAGGCAGGCATTTTTGGAATTTGAGTTGCAATTGGAGTTTGTGTTAAAGCTAATGTCGTTGTTGTAGGACGCTGATTCATATTTTGGACTGGTATTGATGTAGGAGATTTCTGAGAAAACTGATTGGCGGGTTGTTGCTGTTGTGAATTCACGGGAACTTTTGCAGGAAATATAATTTTCGTAGCTTGAGTATTATTTTTTGTCAGTGGTGGCGATTGAACAGTAATTGTCGCGGCGACTGTTGTACTAGGAGAAGCAGCTATTAAAGTTCTTTTTCTCGGAGATGTGTTAATTATTTGAGAAGTCACCGGTGGACGCACAGATAAGGTTGTAGGTTTAACAGTTCTCATTTGCACTACTCGTGTTGGCGGAGTTGATGTTATTTGCTGAGAAGAAATCGACGTCGACGTTTTTGCTGACACAGAAGTTTTTGTTATGGTAACCGATGGTTTAATCAAATCTTCTTTATACTTAGGAGGAGAAAGTGTTGCTGTTGTCGAAATTGTACCTGTAACGGATTTTTGCTTCAATAGCAACAAATTAATATCATCATCAGATTCATTTTGTTGTTCTTTTGATTCCATTTGATTTGAGATTGTTATTAAACTTTTGAAATCATCGTCTTCTTCTTGATCTTCGATACTTAATCGCTGATTTTGAACTTTTGTAGATTCTATTTCTAATTTTGATTCTATTTGCTCTGTTTCTTCATTATCTGACTCCAACATTGGTGTAATGGCATCTAGTTCTTTTTTCTTCTGGGCTTTTTGCTACAAAAAAAAATTAAAAAAAATTTGATATTTTTCAAGTTGCTAGTATTGTTAAATTCTTCAGAAAAATATCAATTTATATTTAGCTCACCTGTTTCTCTGTTAATTTTTCGGGTGTTTTTTTACTAATTGAATATTCTGTCGCAACACCATCATTTTCTGCATTTATCTCTTTTGAATTCGCTTGTTTTCGAATTACTTGTTTCTCTTCATTCAATAAAAACATCAGCGATTGAAAATATTTCCTTTTCGGACAATATCCGTCTTCTTTTCCACCTTTGGGATTATTTTTCATTTCTGTATATTTTTTTAATTGATGTCTAAATGCACATCGTAAATTATTAATTTTTTGTTTCGTTCTCTCAATATTATATATCTAGGAAAATTCAAAATTAAATAAATAAATCATTATTAAAAGTTGAAATATTTTTTTTCATTTTATTCTTTAATTAATGAAGCTTTGAATTATTATATCATAAGGCTATTATTTTACCTCATTATATTTGCCTGCACATACAATTAGTTTTTGATATGCTTCTTGACGTTTTTTCCGATTTTTGAAATCTGGATGAGTGGTTTGCCACCTAAAAATAGAAATTAATATTACTTATATCATTAATAAAAAATAAATTTTATTTTTTTATTCACGTGAGTAAGTTATACCTTTGAAATATACTACAAAAAAAAATAAAAATAAAAAACCTGAGCTAATAAATAAAATGTGACAAAAGATGAATTATTTTGAATTGATCGACAAAATACTAAATTTTGTATTATACAAAACTCCTTCAATTAAATAGTTGTGGTTCTTCAGATTTTACATTTATCAACATTTTGTTTTCTAAAAGAAACTAAGATCTACAACAACTTAAAAAAATTACGGAAATTATATTTAATATTATTTTATTTAAAAAAATCGAGAAAATTTCTTAATAGTGTTAATTTTTGACCTAGAAGGACCTAGAACTTTAAAATAAAAATACTTTGCTTTCCAGCCTTAATTATATTAAAAAATGTTTTAATAAAAATAAGTATATATTTACAATGATGGTAATTTTTCATATTCGGCAATAAAAGCATCAATAAAATCATTGTTCATTTTGATTATTATTATTATTTTCCTTCCTGTTTTATGACTTGGAAATTTATAATTATGCCATAAATTATTAAATAATTGTGTTGTTATTTCATTAAATTTGCAAACTCTTTTTTTTACGTTCACAGAACTTTAATTCTTCCTTCCAATATTTTAGAAAGGATTTGTTTTTTTTTTTGTAACTTTAAACTTATTTCTTTAAAAAATCACATGATAAAACTTAGTTAAAAAATCCAATTACATCGTTTTCCATTTCAATTAAATAAAATAAGATTAAAATATTTTGGTATTTTCACTTTAATATCTAATATATAGGTATCTAAAATAAAGAAAAAAGAAAGAATTTAATAAAATTTGTACAGTCATTTTGAGAGCCTTTGGCGATTATCTTGGAAATAAATTATCAAACTGAAGTCAGAATTTTATGTGCTTGAAAGAATAGGAATATCTAAAATAAGTTAAGGTATACCTTATTGAGCAATATAAGTAGGTGTTTAGATAGGTAAAACCAATTATAGAATAGATAAGTAAAACCAAAGAGATTGTATATAATAGAGGCTTCAGTCCCTTACAAAAAATACAAATTAATGAAATGAAATAAAAAATCTTAAATAACAACACCACGAGCTTATATTTATATCTTTTGAGAAATTCGCTCAACTGTTGTTATTTTTAAAGTTTTTAAAGACTTTGTTAGAGCGAAATTCTCAAAAGTTATAAATATAAGCTCGTGGGGTTCCTCCTATCTAGTGATTTAAAATTTTTTGTTTTGACTTTTTTAATTTGTATGTTTTGTACGGAACTGAAACCTCTATGATATACATTCTCTTTGGTAAAACCGACATTGAGTAGGTATATCAACAAGCATCGGTTGGTATCATCACTATAAAATTTTTGTATGAAGATCTACCTACATCAAAGAAATTTATTCCGTAGCTGAACTCCCTAAAATTGTTTCAGTAGAGATTTCACTGTTTCAATGTTACATTTTTAACATTTTTATTAAAATGTTGGTAAGTTAAGGAGAAAATATATTCAAATTTGAAATTAAGGGGTGATTGTTATTTTAATTGTGACCTCCAACCCAAAGGTAGGTAGCTATTCTTAAGTAAACCTTAAGAGCACCTTCCATTCAAGTAAATTTTGAATTCCGTCATAGGACACAGGACTCTAAAATCTATTTGCTTAATTTCCTAAAATCTAAAATGAAAACAAAAATAAAATTTTTAATCTATAATCTTGTTAATTTTTGTGAGAAAAAAGTAAAAAACAAATAATGACAAAACCATTTGTTATTGTTTTTCTATTTTTCGATTTTTTTTTTTTAAGGAAATCCAAAAATTGACTGACTCTTCTTCTCGTTCTCACTTAGAATGAAAATACACTATCAAATTAAATTAAAATATTAATTTGTTAAAAACACTTTTCTTTTTATGATTATTTTCTGTTATAAAGTTTCTAATTAAATTATTGGATTTTGAATTAAAATTTATATTTTTAAAAAAATAAAAATACTAAAAATTTTGCTTAAAAAATTTGATTTGTTGAAGAAGATTTGAAGTGAAGTTGTGAAGTTGAAAAATGAAATGCTTCAAAACAGAAAAATTATAAATAAAAATTTTAGACGCGCTGAGGGTTGCCACACAATAATAAAATTTCGTAAGCACAGAGACGAAAGAGAGCAAGAATTGAGAAAAGAATTATCAAGACTGAATAAGAAAAATAAACTTATGAACTTAATTTGAAATTAGAAGAAAAACATAATAAAAAAATAATAAAGAAAATAAAGCAAATTAATAACTTTTTAATTTCCTTTCTTATTATCCTGTGTACACATTGTTGTTCTTTTTGAACATTAAGTGTAATATCATTAATTAAGCTCATATGGATGTTTCATGCCATACAAAAAAAAAGTATAAAGAAATGTTCAAATATGTCTAAAAAAAGGTAAATTTCATATTTTATCAGAAATCACAGTTTCGAAAAATATCAAACTAGGTATCATAATCATAAGTCAGAAATATGTAGCTAATCAGTTTATGATGTTTTTTGTGGGATCCGGACAATTCACCGAAAACAATTCACCGAATAGCAATTCACCGAATAGCAATTCACCGAATAGCAATTCACCGAATAGCAATTCACCGAATAGCAATTCACCGTATGAGCAATTCACCGTATGAGCAATTCACCGTATGAGCAATTCACCGAATAGCAATTCACCGAAAAACGAGAGGGGGTGGGGGCCGACAGGCGGGCGGACTGGTGGTTGGTCAGTGGAATTTGCTCACTCTCTCTCTCATTCATTATATATAAACCTAGTATTAAGTTTAAGTAAGTAGAGTATGATATGATCATTCAACTGTGAAACAACATAATATTAAAACAGAATAAATTAAATAAAATAAAAGTGTATGTGTGTTTTTTCTTTCACATGCCTGACTTGGCATGACTTGGCTGGCGCCGCAAATCCCACTGACCAACCACCAGTCCGCCCGCCCGCCGGGCCCCACCCCCTCTCGTTTTTCGGTGAATTGCTATTCGGTGAATTGCTATTCGGTGAATTGCTCATACGGTGAATTGCTCATACGGTGAATTGCGCATACGGTAAATTGCTCATACGGTGAATTGCTATTCGGTGAATTGCTATTCGGTGAATTGCTATTCGGTGAATTGCTATTCGGTGAATTGCTATTCGGTGAATTGCTATTCGGTGAATTGCTATTCGGTGAATTGCTATTCGGTGAATTGCTATTCGGTGAATTGATTTTCGGTGAACTGTCCGCAAATCGTTTTTTGTATATCGACAGTTACATACATACATATACATACATTCTCGTTTGTACATTTTGGTATATTATGAACTTATTCCGGCATCCCCTAAAGCTGTCACATTGCTTGTTGCCAACGTTCTTGAAATTAAAAACTGCAGAATCAGGAAAATTAAATAAATTCTTAATGTTAAAACATGTTAAACGACATATAGTCGCCCTTTGCACTTAATTTATAATTTATCATAATTCATAATTTTCCCCATGTATTTTGTTTTTTTGAAATTTGTATATTAATACTAAATATTTTAAACTTTATAATTTAAGAACACAAAATATGGTACTTTTCCGTTAGCCGGGCGCAAATGTACGGCGCAAAAAATTGTGAATCAAGTCGCAAAGCGAAGCAGAAATGTTATCGAAAACTTATGGTCATTTAAAATGAATAGTTTTTTTTCGTGTATCGGGGGACGGTTGCCGCCTACCCCAAACCCCCTAGGGCACTTTTTTTTTTCTTAATAAGTTTTCGGTAACATTTCTGCCGCCGTACATTTGCGCCGAAAATTTTTTGCGCCGTCCATTTGCGCCCGGCTAACGGAAAAGTACCCAAAATACTAAAGCATACAAGTTGAGTAGTGGTGTATAGTAAGTTGACAGACTTTTGGAAGTTTGAAGACATGTTGAATAAACATTTAACCCGTGTAAAATCACCTTAAATATGCGAGAAAATTAAAAAAAAGTTTATTAAGGTTGATTTACACAATGGCTAAAAATGGCAAAAAAAAAGATCCCAAAACAAAACAGGACAGAAGATACAAAAGCTAATGTGTTAGAGCAGTACGAACAGCGTAATCTTTTTTTTTTTTTGTGTCTTTTTTTGTAATCTTTTTTTACAGCAAATAGTTTACGTCTTTTTTTTACTAGGCGCGTAAAAAAAATGTATGTTATAATTTGAATTTTATAGTTTCTAAAAAATTATTATTGTATTTCTAACCTGGGGGTTACACTTGCTGAAAAAAAATCATGATTTTTTTTGAATGTATGTGCGAAATTTTGTGTGAAAAAAAATCAAGAAATAATCATGATGAAAAACATGCTTAAAAAAAATCAGTGTTGATTTTTTTCTTTCAAAAGGAAAATTTTTGGCTGCCAAAGAAAAAAGTAAACTCTTGAAAGCGCAAACAACAATAATAAAAGCGGTTTGTTATTACGAGATTTGAATTTGAAAGTTGAAATTTAAAAAAATCTATATGAATTATTTATTAAATAAATAAAACAACTTACTTTAAAAAACAAGATATTTTTTTGAAAAAGGTGAAGTTTATAAAAACTAAGAACTTAGTAAAAAGAGAGAAAATAGAAAAAACATGTCGAAAAAATTTTATAAGGAAGAAATATTAAAATTTATAAATTTATACAGGGAGCACGAATGCCTCTGGAACATGAAGTCCAAGTCAGTATGATTTTTCACTCATAAAAATTTCACACTACATTAAAAAAAATCGTAATCATGATTTTTTTTCAACAACTGTAACGTAAATTTGCTATAAAATTTGTTTATGTTTTGTGCTATAAAAGGAAAAAAAAATTATTAAATTTCTGTCTACTTCTTTCACATGTTTGTTGTTGTTGTTTATTTATCGCTTTCTCGTTCTAGTTTGACTAGAAAAAATTAAAAGATTACAAATTTAGCCATTGTGTAAATCACGCATTATGAATTATGTATATGAATAATTTTCAAATTTTTCTGGCAATGAAATGTTAGCTATACTTTGTGTCCGTTGAAGAATTTTATGTTGCAGCAACAGAAATAGCAGCAGCAACATGACGTTTTGTGATTTTTAATTTTTGTTTCGTTTGAATTTGATTACGATTTGCACTTAATTTACGTTTTCATTCAACAGAAAAATAATAAAACTGCATGCAGCAGATACAAAGGAACGAAGAAAACGAAAAATTTAAATTTAAACAGGATTCGCGGAAAAATTTTCTTTCCGCTGTTTTTTTTTCATTAAGATTTTTGAAATAAAATAAAAAAATAAATAATTCTTAAATTAATTAATATAATTCACAAATTAATGTAAAAGTTATTAAGAAGTTAATAAGAAGAAATAAAATTTAAAAAAATAATAAGGAATTAAAATTAAAACTTTTTTTTTGATTGAGAAACTGAAAATATTGGTCAGCAATTTTGATTTAATTGGAGATTGGAGGCTACTCCACTATTGGAAAAAAAAGGTAGGCGTAGAGCGTAGAGGAAACTTATATTTTAACGTTAATATGTTTTTTTTTCCTTTGATTTTATACATTACAATTTTTTATTTTTTTTTTCATGGGAAAAATTTGAAATCCGTTAATATAGGAATTTTTTTCCCACGCATTCTGGTTTCAAATTCTTTTAAGTACTTTTTAATTGTTTTCTAGTAAGTTGTGTGAACGAAGAGAGAATAAAAAAAAAAAAGAAAAAAAACATTGAAAATTGTGTGGTAAGGTCCTCGTTTCAAAAGAAAAGAAAATTGGGTATTTAATACTTGTATCAATTTTGTAAGAATAAGTTTGCTGGACCGTTAACATGTCGAGACTTCTATCTCGAAATTTCTGAACACACAGTCTGTAGATAAGAAGAGAACCCTATTTGGATGCGTACCTACCACATAGGAATCACTGATTCTGTGGATTAGATCATTAACATTTTTGGACCCTTAAGGTAGAAATAAATGCAGCATCGATTTTCGCCTTTTAGTTGGAATTACAGTTTTGTTAATGTAAAAAACGGCAATTCCAACTAAAAAAAAGACTAAGGCTGAAACCGTAATCTGTATCTAGACACTTACTTTCATAGTTTTGTTCTAAGCATTTTATTTGCGCAAATCATACAGAGTTCGTTTTTAAATTTTGATAAAAATTTGGAAAGTCAAGATTTCATCGTAGGTATTATTGTATAGTTAGATATAGTTATAATGCAACCAAGGGCCCGGGATATATATTCTTCCTAATGAGAATTGTTGATAAACTTGGTTCCCCAATAGTAGAGGTAACGAAACTTACTATACCTACATATCTTCTCATGTTCCCGCTTTAAAAAGTACTAGCGTTGAAGTCGCGGCTAAGCTACAGTTTCCTTGAACCACTCAGAATCCCACTGACCAACTACCATCAGAATCAAGGCTATCTAGTAAAAATTCATATAAAACGCAATTTCCAAGAAAATAGCTAAATATTCCTAGAAAAAATTACCCTAAAATTATGCACGTAAAAACTTAAGATTCCAAATTCGATTCGAACATGAAGTCTATTATGAATGAAATTATGTATGAATTTTATGTAGGTAGCTACCACAAATAAAAACTATGTTAATTAATTTTCGTCGAAGTTAATTTTTATGTGACCATAGTTCAATTTCCAGCGATTCGAACCCAAGATTCGGGATTCACTGATTTGAACTTGAACTGAAAATTGGTTTCCATGAGAGAGAATTTGTAAGCATTTGTTAGCTCAAGAATAGAATTTCACGAAAATTAAAAACATGCTTTGTTCAATCATTGAGAGTTATATTCACTATTAGTAAGCTCAGAGATTTCTTTTTTTTAATTTTTATTCTTCAAAAGTTACTTATCGATTAGGGGGTACAGGTATCTTTTATGATTTTCACAAGCATTAAAATTTTCACATACTTCCTTACTTAGTTAATTAATTAATTCTTTTTGTTGTATCCAGCATGATGTCAACAGAAAATTGTTATGAACCGACAGTAGATTTTGATTTAAAATATTTAATTAGATGTGAATTTGACGAATTAAAGAAGAATTCTGATAAATGTTGTTTTAAATTTCCAATATTTTATGCTGAAAAATATCAAAGTTATATTCAAGAATTGGCATTACAATATAATTTAAAATTTCAAATAAAGTATACAAATGGTGGTCACAAATGTGTTCAAATTTTTAAGGAAAATTGTCCAACATATTGCACAGAGGAGGCAACATTTCAACTAACAAATCTTTCACAAAAAGAAATTTTCAAATATTTATATGAAAATCCAGTTGATATAAAAGAACGTTTGGAATTGCATCCAGCATTTTCGAAAAAAACACAATTACCTAAGCCACGGGTACAAATTTATCGTTTTTCAATGAATCAATTTAAAATTAATCTTCCATTAATACCACCAGCATCATCACAAGCAGTGGTTAATCGTTATGAAAGCCGTCGTTGCTCGTTACCAATTTATTATTATCGTAATATGTTATTGCAAACCATTGAAAAAAATCAAATAACTTTGGTATGCGGTGATGCTGCAATTGGAAAATCAACACAATTGCCACAATATATTTTAGAAAATGCCACAGAAAAAATGCAGCATTGTCGTATTATATTTGCCCACATTGAGCCATTGGCAGCCGTGAATAGCAGCAGAATCGTTTCAGATGAACGTGGTGATACATTGGGCTTTCAGATTGGTTACCAAATTCGTTTGCGTAGCGCATCAAGTTGTACTACAACTAATTTACTGTACACAACAACAGATTTCTTTTTGCGATGCTTAATGGGTGTAAATACAAAAGATGTATTTACAGATATTACTCATATAATTTTAGGAGATATGCAGGAACGTGAATTTAATACGGATTTATTGTTATTTGAAATAAAAGAAATTTTAACATTTTATCCATCATTAAAAATAATTTTATTAACAAATTCACGAAATTATGAAAATTTTCAACAATATTTTAAAAATATTTCAATTTTTCATATGGCCAGATCTTATTCCAATGTTCAAATTAAAACTTTACCTAAAATTTTAGAAATGTTGAATTACAAAGAGAAAATACAAATCGATAGCCATGGTGGAAATAAAGCTTCAAATAGTGCTGCACTGAAACATAATAGATCAAATAGACAATATTTTTTGGATGGAATAATTCAAGTTTATTTTGAAACTGGTAGTGATAAAATTTTTAATGAATTATTATATTTAATAGATGTAGAAGAGGTTTCAATCAATGTTAGAAATTCAAAAAATAAAATGACTATATTAATGGCTGCGGCAAAAAATAATAATATTGAACATTTGAAAATACTTTTGTCGAAAAATGCTGATTTATTCGCAATGGATGTGAATAATCGAACAGCTTTGGATTGGTCGAAATTTTATCAAAGGTAAACAAACGAACCATTATATTTTGTTATTTATTTTTAGTTTTAGAAACGCTAATTTTTTACTTAAATAATATTAGTTAAATAATTAATTCTAATAATATTCAAGTTCAAAAATAGTTCCAAATCAGACTTTCTTTAAATAATTAAAAGAAAAAAAATCTCTTATTTTCATTTTAGCTTTCAAATATAATTTTTCTTTTAGTTCAACCGGTTGTAGTCATTTGAGTAAATTTTTGAGCCAAATTCAACAACAACATATCGATAAGAACAAGGAAATTTTAGAAACCTATAAAAATTCTAGAAAATTACACATAGAAATTGATTTTGTTTTAATAACAGAATTAGTACAATATATTCATGAGAATTTACCATCAGGCACTATTTTAATATTTTTATCAAATTATGAGGATTTAGCAAGAATGGAATATCATTTAAAGAATAAGTTTAATGGTAATTCAACTAGCAATAAAAATTATCAATTGAAAATATTTAAATTTCATAATAATGTTCAACATCATGATTTAAATGAAATTATTCAAACAGAATCAACAAATATTTTAAGAAAATGTGTTTTATCAACAAAATTATCTGAATCTTGTATTAATTTAAATGATGTTGTTTATGTAATTGATTCGGGTCGCCATCGAAATAGTGCAACTCAACATGATATGAATTATTGTGAAGCAAAACAATTGCAATGGATAACTCAAGAACAAAGTGAATTTAGGAAATTAATAGCTGGACGTTATAAACCCGGACACTGTTTCCGTTTGTATACAGATTCTGAATATGAAAATTTTAAATGTAATATTCGTCCACAACTGCAAGAATTATCTTTAGAGAAAATATGTTTATACGTAAAATTATTGTCTCCATATACAACGGTTGCAGATCATTTTAATCGTTTAATTTGTGGTCCAATTATGAAAACAAAAATAGAACAAAGTGTTTTATTATTGAAAAAAATTGGTGCATTTGACGACCAAGAAAGTATAACAATTTTAGGTAAGTAATAATGTTTTTGCCAGGTATTTAATTCTTAATACGTTATGTATTTAATTCGAATGAACTCTGTTATTAGTTAAGTTCATGGTTTGGAATTTTTTCATGTAAAAATATGTAGATTTGCTTAATATATTAAAAAGTTATGTAATTACATACTATTTAGTCCGTAATGAGGAATATTCTAGGCCTGGATTTAATGTTTTTTAACAATGACTAAATAAATAAATTAATAAATAAAAAATTGGTTATTTTTATCGATTAAGACTTTTAATTTAGTAGGTAATTAATTAAAATTATTATTTATTAATTAGTATTAGACGGTATATGTATTAATTAAAATCAAATTTTCATTTTTATATAATTTTAGGAATCAGATTAGTTGACATCCCATTAGACGTTCAGTTGGGTAAAACGTTAATTTATTCAATCATGTTTCAATGTTTGGATCCAGTTTTAACAATTGTCAGTATTTTATCTTATAAAGATCCGTTACTTTTTTCTAAGTATGCAACAGATGAAGAACGTGATAGAAATTATGTGCGTCGTAGAAATTTAATAACACAAGATTCTCCAAGTGATTTATTAGTGTTGCTACGGCTATTTCAGTTATGGCAAGATGAACGCGGTAAAATGAAATCAGATGAATTGACATTAGATCAATATGCACTGGATGAAAATTTACAACAAGTTTGTCAATTAAGAGTTCAAATTGTTGGAACTGTTCGAGCTGCTCAGTTGATACATTCACAAGGTATTCTAGGCATGCATTATATTAATTTAAAAGCAAATAATTGGGCTTTAGTGAAAGCATGTTTCGTGGCTGGAATGTATCCCCAAATTTGTCGTATTGAAAAGGATAAAATAAAATCAAGTGATAATACAATTAGGGAAATACGTTTAGATCCGAATTCAATATTAAGTAAACCTCTACCCGAATCTCATGCTAATTACGAAAATTTGGAATCAAAATGGTTAATTCATCAAGGATATTTGAAATATTCAGATTTTAAAATTATATCACATTGTACTCCGATTCATCCAGTAACTTTATGTTTATTGGCTGGGAATTTGAAACGTGGGGAAGAAGATTTGAAACCACTTTTACCAATTGTTACAAAAAAGCAAGAAGCTGAAGATTTTAATGTACAAATTATTAGTCAGGAAAAAAATGACAATGTTGTTATGGATTGCTATTTAATAGACGATTGGATTACATTTTCTTTAAGTCCCAATGATTCTAAATTGTTATTTAATTTACGATTAAAATTTTCACATTTTTTTTTGGACATTCTAGAAAACTGTGACAATGAAGAGCGAATGCGTAAATTTCGGTTTCAATATTCACAAAGATTATGTATACTCGAAACCATTTCTCGTATTTTAACCTACGAAGATAGATCCTGGAATTTTACAAAGCCAGAACGCGTTGGTGACAGACCAAAAGCTTTGCCATTCTCTTTAATTTCTGAAATTAGTTCCAGGATTCCTGATGTTGAGTTTTATTCACCGCCTGAGGAAGAATATGTTGCAGAAATTTTGTCTAATTTTCCGGACCAAATACATGTTAGTAATAATAATTCGGTACATATGACGCCAGATTCGAATGTTTTAACGTCTTCTGTTCACAATTTTACTAACTACAATAGTTGGGGTACAAATAATTGGAGATCAAGCAATTTTGACGGGAATACCCATCAATTATTGCCTGCCATTAAAAATAATGTTTTTAATACTATAGCAAAAGAGGCACAAAAAAATCCTTATATTAATCATGTAAATGACGCCATTCGAGTTAATCAGTACCAGCAGAATATTGTATCACGTAATTGGAGAAATAACGAAAAAGTATCTTTAATGAATACAAACGGGATCGAAAACGTTTCTAATCTTAATGTAGCATCTTGTTCGTCTCTTCAAAGTACAAATGCACCATGGAATTTTCAAAAATATTATCACCAAAGTCCACAGTATCAAAATTGTCAACAACATCAGCAGGAACAAAAACAATTAAAATTAAACCAAAAGCGACAACAGCAGCAATTACAGAATATTGAAGAAATTCAAAAAAATTTTCATCTAATAAAATCAAGCAAATTTTTCATTTTACCATGCCCGAATAAAACTCATGCTTACAAATTTTCCACAGAAAATTTTTGGAATGATGGTACTACATTATGGGATGCAATATGTATTCAATATGTCAAAGACAATGATCCATTCTTTATAATATTTTTATATGATTTAGAAACATCAACTTTTTGTGGCTTTGGTCAAATGATCAAGCTATCCAATGCAGAGTTTCGTTTGTCTGAAATTGCCAGATTGGATTTTACTTTAGAAATGTTGAAGTAAGTTTAAACTTAACATCGGTAAAATACCTACTTATAAAAAATACCTCAAAAATATAAAAAAATTTTATGTATAAAAATTTATTTAATTTCGATTTGAAAATGCCTAGTTGCATGCTATACATATTCTAGTTTAAATATACATATATTTTTTTATTTCAATAACTATTATTCGAAAAAAACGATACGATAAAGTAATTATTTTGTAGATCCAGCTTAGAAGGCGAAGTTTATGATGTTAACAAAGTTTTCAGTTTATTGCGTTACATGGAGATTGATACAGATTTAGGATTGCTATTGTATCGGATTATGAATTTATATTTAAAATCATAATATGTTTCAACATCATATTTTGAGTACAGATTTAGGATTGCTATTGTATCGGATTATGAATTTATATTTAAAATCATAATATGTTTCAACATCATATTTTCAGTTAAAAAAAATTTAAAAGTACATATTATTTGATTTAAAAAACATATTTAACTTTTAAGATTGATCGAAAAAAATGTATTAAGTTCTACAATTAATTTATTATTCTGCCTTGTTTTCCCTGCGTTTTTAAGATTCCGTTTTAAAATGTTTTATATTTTTTATCAACTTACTTTTTTTAACTTAATTATTTATGCGTAAAAGACTACAAGCTTCAAAAAAAGATCTGAAAGAATTTTTTAAATAATAAAAATATTTAAAAAATATTTAAATAATAAAAATATTTAAAAAAAAACGATTATTTAATTTGGCATAATACACATAGGATAATAAGTTAAATTTTTTTTATTAATTTTTCAACATCTGTGGTAATATAATATAAACTTCTTTAAGATGAACTGTTTGTTGCTTTTAAAAAAATTATATCAAATGTCTCCCAAAAGTTAAATTTCAATTTTAATGTAATGTACTTTAAAAACATGTAAATATTTTTTGGGAATAAACTTTCGATTTTTACAATTTATAGAAATAAGTTTTCTTTAAAATTCAATTGAAATAATGGTATTTTATTTTCGTTGATGCTGAAAAGCGGCTGATTACCAAAATTTAACCAGAATGTTCGCTCTTATTTATTCTCAGATTTATCATTCATTAGACTTTATTAGGCATTAGAGAATTTTCTTCCAAGCGATTAAATATTGACAAAAAACTGTTTGAAATTTCCAATAAGTAATAATTTATTCACAAAAAAAAGTGCTAATTTTAAAAAAGTTTTAAATTTCAATGCCATATTTTGTCAAATTCACAAATAATAAAAGCAAAATAATTGTCTAATTATTTATTCTTATTGTGGTTTCAAATAAAGGCAAATATATTAATGAATTGTTTATCTTTTCTAATGCTAGTATTTTAAAAGTGTAGAGAGAACTGTGTAGTAATAATACACGATAATGGAACTATTATGACTCAAATGTCTAATAGAAAAATAACTGCAAAGATTTTTTTAAATTTTCTATTTTACAACTCTATTATTTTACTCTAAAGGGTAATTTGTTTTTGTAAACTTGATATCCTAATATTTGATAATTGTAAGACCTTTATAATCTTTAAAAGCTCCTCAATTGTTATCTTATCTATTGCCATTATCGATACTTAATAAAATAGTTATTTTGAAGACACATTTTATTTAAACTAGCATAGCTAATAAACCCTAATTTCTTAATTTAATAGGACAATGTGAATAAATTAGTATAATTTTAAATAAACGCCGCTAGGAGTAATATTTTCTTTCCGACTCATTGGATTTTTCTATAAATTCTTCAAACTCTAAGTTCATTAATGATATAATTCACAAATGTAAATCAAATCTATTAGTAGACTTTAATTTAAAACTTGATTTTCCTCGGAAAATTTTGTTTAAAGTTTCTTTTCAGTTATACATCATACATTTATATATAAATTGTAGGTATTTTAAAAATTAAAAAAAAGCTTCCGCACACATTTTATTTATAAAAAAATTCTTACGCTGAAAATTTATGAAATTTTTTCAATTAGGTAATTATTTTATTTTTCAAACTTTTATTATCATTTTGTATTTCTGTCTGACTCTTAAAATATTTCATATATAATATAATTTAATTTGATCTAATTATTAAATTGATTTAAATTTTCAATATCGTGAAATCAACGTTAAATGAATGAATATCGTTTTAAAATTTAAATTATTTTATTCACACATAATTGAGTATATTATATTATTGGAAATTAGTTAATAAAATGGGGTTTGAAAAAAGAATAGGTTTTTATCATGTATTTTTTAAGAGAATTGTCTAACATTTCAACTTTTTCCATTATTTTCTGTTTTCTCCAATATATTGCAATACATATATTGCAATGTAAATATATTGCAATGTAGAGACTAGAGATTTTCTAGGATTACATTGCAATTATATCTGATATTATACATACATAACTATGTCTAAACTAGTTTGCTTGAAATTGTTCTAATATTGTGAAAGCGTAATCTTGAACTTGTTTAATTTTTCAAAAATTCTTAATTTTTCAGTAAATGAAATTTGACCGAAAATATATTTATCAGTTTGTCTGGAACTCGTATCGTGCTTTGTTGTGCGTGCTCTTAAATTAAAAAAATTAAAAATAAAAAAAAAATTAATTTAAAAATTGGGTTTAAAAAAAAAAAATCCTTATCTACAAGATATACTTTATTATGTTATGTGTATTAATATAAAACAATTTTATTGTAATTAAATGAACTACTTATTTACCTCAAATTATTAATTTCAATATTTGAATCAAGAAAATAATTTTTTTCTGATATTTTAGTTCGCTTCGTGACATAAAAAATTTAATTAGTAAACAAAGTAGAAATTTGTAGTACCTATGTATTGAAAAGTTTAAAAATAAAATTTAAAACAAATATTATTTTAATATACTTAATATAATTATGTCGAAAAATCCTATTTATTTTTTTTTTAACAAAAACTAAAATTAAAGGCATCGTTAGTATTATGTTACCGTCATTATGATGATTATATAATTGATGTTTATGTTGCCGACATTTATCAGTTTTTGTTTTTCCCTTGAATACACTAAAAAATTAAAGCAAGAACAGATACATTTTAAATAAGTTTTTTTGATTTATTATTACTTTGATGATCATTTTTAAATTTTTTCATAATATCTATTCGATTTAATGTATAATTAAATTATATATGTTTGAATGTTACGCTTATTTGAAGATAAATAAAAGTCATTATTATAAACTTATAATGGAAGGAAAACTATTAAATTTATTAAATTTAATCCACAAATAACATCTTGGGGTTTAACACGTTGACGACGGCGCTGCTTTTTGTATGTCTGTTCATCTGGCGGGGTTGAAAATATTTTAATCACTGATAATGTAAACCTTTTAGTTTTCAATAAAGAAATTATTTTGTAAAAGAAAATTCACAAGGATCACAAGGATTCTAACGTGACCAACCGGTGCTACACGCTGCCAGATGAAATATTCACATGTGACCCACCGGTGGGTCACGCCGGTTTGAACGTGTTAATTTTGATATATTTTTTTTTTTTTTTACTTTGGGCCAATAAATGAAAATACACCCAAATATGTAATATAATATGTTTACTGTGAAAGCTTGTGGATAGTTTATAGCTACGATCGAAATAAGAGATAATATAAATTATGGACTCAATATTAACAAGAAAATTATATTTTTATGAATTTTTAACGCAGTTTATATTTATTATAAAACAGATAAATTAAAAAAAAATTAAAATTTATGAGTACCTACTTAAAAAAACAAACAGCGTGTAAAAAAAAAATATAATTTAGAATAAATTAATTAATTTGTGATACCTAAATATTTATTAAATAAGTGGAATATTAAATTTTTATTATATAATAAAATATAATAAGGTGTCTAAATTGTTTACCGATTAATGACAGTTTGAAACTTATTTCTCGGAGATGAATCTAATTTAACTTGACAAATATTAATTTTGTTTAAGAATTTTCTCCTGCAGATAAAAGTTTCATAAAATCAATGAGAAATATCAATTTAAAAAAATAGAATTTTATAAAAAACGTTTTGTAAACCATAATTTGTATTTAACCTACGGAAAATGAGATCTTTAAAAATAGTAATTATTTATTAATTTGAACATTTTATAATTCTGTAATGTTTTAATTTTAATATAGGTAATTATTATATTATGTAGCTATACGTTAAATCAAAAGGCTTTTAAAATAAATTAATTGTGTAATATTTTTTTTTATTATCAATATGCATTGAGGTCAGATGGGTTGATCATTAAGCGGGCAGTTCGACTCGTTATCTCAATTCTGGTTTTTCAGTTTAATTCCCATGAATAAACTAAACTAAAGGTTTAATATTTTAATATTGAACCAGGAATTTATTAAAAATCATTTGTTTTTGATTCATAAAATCAATTTTATTCTACTTCGGAAGCTGACTAGCATATAATAAAAAAAATAAATTAAAATTAAATTTCTGGTACATATTTATGTCAACAGTTTGGGGTTAAGAGAAAAATTTCTGGATCTAAAATTTCATTTACAAAATTATACGAAATTTGGAAATGTGAAGGGTTATGACATTTTGTTATTTACAATTTCGAAAACCAACCAGTATTTACGTTTCTATGAAAATCATATCGAATTTTAAAATCCATATTATTGAGCCATCTACGGAATTTTGAATCTACATATCGACTGTTATTTTAAAATAGAAATTAAAATGTAAGATCTTTAAACGTTTATTTTTCAAACTTTTGTTAACACACTATTTACTTTTTTTTTTGATAAGATTTCCAAAAATTAAAACAATTTATAAATATATTTTAATACTAAAAGGTTCCGACTTCCGACTTTTCCTGTAGGTAAGATAAAAATTACTTAAATATGTAGTTATAATAATTGACATTATTTATCTTCATCAGAGAAATATTGATATTCATTCTAAGATATTTTTTTTATAATTTTAAACTTTAAAATTGTATCTAAAAAGCTTAATTGACAAATTATTCAATAATTTAAATAAGAATTTTCGTTATTATGTACATCGAACGTACAATACAAATAAAACCAAAAGAAAGTTAACAAAGCTTGACATAATTATTTTTATTATTATTTTTTTCTTATCTTTAAATACATAGTTAATTGATATGACAAAAATTGTTTAAATAAATTTTTAATCACGCAAATTTGACATTAGCTTTTAAATTGAATTAAACATAACACATTGGATTATTCTAAATTACGTATAAACACATAATTTAATTTGATATTAATTTGATAAATTATATATATAGTTAAAAAATAAAATTATGGTAAGTAAATTTAAATATTGTAAATACATAAAAAAAAAGATATTTTTATGCGATCATTGTAGTATTAATATTATATAATACTAATAAAAAAAAAAAATTATTACACACTATGAGTGAATTCATCAAAATTATCAATTTCAGTTGGAAGAATAAAATTATTTTCGAATAACACTATTTTGATGATATGACCTTGCACTATGTGTCTCTATGTCAATACTTTAATTTATCGTCTGTAAATATTTAATTGTCAAAGATAAATTATTATTTTGTGGGAACATTTTGTAGTTTTAAAAAAAGCTTAATAATTTAATTTAATATTGAGTTAAGAGTTTTTGTTTCGGCATAAATCACTTCTTTTCACCCTCTTAAAGTTTGGCGATGAATGTTAATTTTTTTTGCTATAATTTATTTCTAATTTCTAAAATTTAGTAGGTATATTATGTAGGTATATGTATTAAATACAAGATTTATTTTTAATTTAAAATTTTTTTTGTCGAAATTTTCACCGCATCCAAAAATAAACTCCCAAATAGCAAATTTTTTACTATTATGAATGAATTCAATTGTTTCATTATTATAGAAAGCAAAATTAGATTAATATTTTTTCAATACTTTTACATAATAAACACTGAAAATTATTTTAGAAGTTTTTAGCTAGACACCAAAAAAAGATGTAAGAAGTATTTTTTAATGTAATTAATTGCTCTTTATTCTAAAATTTTAATAAAATATTTCTCAAAATAAAATATCACTTTCCATTATTATCTATTTTTGACAATTTTCTTTCATTTTTTTTTATTTTAATTTTTAAATTTTTAATTTAATAAAATGACCTAAATTCATAAAAAATGATTGTTCTATTTTGAATTATGAAATTTAATTCTTTGAAAAAATTACTAACTTGTTTAGCAGATCAATAATATATATATTCATGATTATATAAAATGATAATATAAATATGTACAGATTACTTATAACAAACGAATGAAAAGCTTTTTACTATCGACATAAAATTTATTATGTTGCTTTTGCTTATAATTAAAATTTTGTCAAAATAAATAATTTACATAATAAACTAATAAATTTATAAGTCTATACATATAAATATAAATGTAAAATTAATTATAAATTCATTATGTAATAATTTTTATAGTATTATAAATTTATTAAAACTATCTTTTATGCCTTTATCGAAAAAAATATCAACTTTAAAAATTATTTCTAAATTTAAAAAATAAAAAGTTGTCTAGAAATTCCCGTTAAACATTTACATTAAAATATTGAAATTTATTCCCTTTGCCTGTTCGTAATGGAAATTAGTTTTTTTTTTAACACTTTCCTTATTATTTTATATATATTGCTATATTACCTATACCTATTAACATTGATTAAGAATACTAAATAAGTATGAAACTGATATAATCTTTTTAGTATTCTTAATAAATGCTTTTAGGTATGTTTTTCTTATGATTGGAAATTCATTTCATTTTTTATTTTATTACCTTTTAACAAGTAGTGAAGAATTATGATGACAATATTATTTTAATTTCAGAATTTCAAACATGTAATTATATTTCTCGTTAGCCTGATTGGAATGCTATCTCAAGCAAATGGGGCAAAAATTTTAGCTGCATTTGTATTTCCAGCAAAAAGTCATTTTATGATGACTAAGGCCCTTGTTGAAGGATTATTGGATCGTGGCCATCAAGTAAATATTTTTATAATACCAAAAAATCAATAGCCTTTCATGTTTAAAGTGCCATGGTATCTTATATTATTCTAGGTCACATTATTAACTAGTCATACAGTTGGTTCAAAATCCTCAAACTATAATGAAATTCTTTTAGATCCACCTTATAATTTTTGGCCTGATAGTAAGTAAAGGAATTGATGAAGAATTTACAGAGAATAAAAAAAAATTATTTAATAATTTTAGTTAAAGAATTGTTCCATGCCGAAAGTTTATTTGACTTAACAAAACTGAATACAATTGATTTTTTTAAAATGTTAATTAAATTGGGAACAAAAACAACTGAATATGCATTGGAAAATACCAAAATTCAAAAAATAATAAACGACACAGCAATTGATTCAAAGGGTAGAAAAAAATATGATTTGTTATTGGTGGAACAATTTTTTCAAGAGGCTTTTTTGGCATTATCAGTCAAGTTTGATATTCCAGTTGTTTCAGTCTGTACTTTTGGCTATTCAAATTATCAGAGTCAAATGATGGGAGTAATAACTCCATATTCGTTTGTGCCACATCACTTTTTATCCCTAAACGATCGAATGGATTTCAGCGAACGATTTTATAGCACTATTGTTTCAATGTATGACGACTTTGTTCGGGAATTTATTTATTTCCCAAAACAAGATAAGCTGGTTAAGAAATATTTTTCCCATTTGAATTGTAAGTTTCGAATAATAATAGTGATGTTTATTTCTTAAAATTCTGAAAAAATGTATGTTATTCTCGTTTATACTACAGTGAAAATTCCTAAAGTTTCGAGGATGGAGAAAAAATTATCATTGATGCTAATTAATGGACATGCGCCTCTTTCTGATCCCAGACCACATGTTCCCAACATGATACCAGTTGGTGGACTTCACATTAAAAAACCAAAACCATTGCCAAAAGATATTCAAGATTTCTTAGATGGATCAAAAAATGGAGTAATTTACTTCAATTTAGGTAAGAGATTGTAAAACACGTAGTAGTTTTGTGTATTTAATATTCAATAATCAATTGTTAATAATAATTTTTCCAGGAACCAACGTTAGATCTTCAGAAATGCCTCCAGAAAAAGTTAAAATGTTTTTACAAGTATTTGCCAAATTAAATCAACGTATTTTATGGAAATGGGAAGATGACAAAATACCGAAATTACCTAAAAATGTTAAAGTTATGAATTGGATGCCACAAAATGATATATTAGCTCATGAAAATGTTAAAGTATTTATTACTCACGGTGGATTAATGGGTACTCAAGAAGGAGTTTACCATGGAGTTCCAATGCTGGGTATTCCTGTCTATTGTGATCAGGTACATAATGAATATAAAAAAACACAATTTTCTTCTTAAAAAAACTATTTTGGAGCTTTAAGAAGTTTTAAGTTTTTTTAAATTTTGTTACAATATATTAATTTCTTTGCTTGATTATTAAATGATAAATTATTTCAGTATCTGAATCTCGGTAAAGCTTCAAAATCTGGTTACGCAGTAATGTTAGATTATCAAACTTTAACAAAAAAAGGATTAGAAGAAGCTTTGGACCAATTATTAAATAATTCAACATATATGGAAAATATTAAGAAATTTTCACAAATATTTCGGGACAGACCAATGCCAGCTTTGGAAACTTCAATGTATTGGATCGAATATGTGATTAGATATAACGGTGCACCTCAAATTCAGTCCACTGGAAGAACATTACCCTGGTATCAATTGTATTTACTAGATGTTATCGGTACAATAATTGGTTCTATAGTCGGTTGTATATTTTTGTTCATATTTTTAATTAAAATGTTATTAAAGAAATTCGGTTCGAAAACTGACGATTCAGGCAGCAAAAAAAAGAAGAAACATTGAAATGTATAAATTATTAAAAAATTTTAGGGAACGAAAGTGAAAAACGCTTTATACTTAAATTTTTGTTTTTATTTATGAAATTTGTATATTTTGAATAAATTAATTCTTTTTTATTTAAATTTTTTAATGCCAACACATAATTGTTTTTTGTTATAAAATTAATTCTTTTTAAAAATTTATCTCTTTTTCTTTATTTTCCTTCAAAAATGTTGGAAATCTTCCATTAAATATACATAAAAAAGGAATTCAGCCGGAAAAGGTTAAATAAATAAATTTTTTTCTTTTCAACTTTTCAGTTTTATTAGAAAATTATGCGTGCGAAATCAGTAATAAACTTGAAAATAATCGAAAAATATGTAATTACGGAGTTATTGAAAAATATTAGAAAATTAATTCATGTAAAAACGTAAAAAAATAGTTTCCTCATTTAATATGAGAACAGAAGGCAAAGCGCAGAATTTATAATATGCAATAGAAAACTGAACTTTGAATCTTAAACGTTGGATCTATAATTTGATGAATATAATTAATTAAAAAAATTTTTATTAATACTTTTATTACAATGGAATTTAAACATTTATTTCGGATTAAAAGGCGTATATCTACATTAATGACATGGTAAAAAGTGAGAAGAAATAATATTTCTTCTCACTTTTTAAATATTATTCCTTCTTATCATCTTCTGAACTAGAATCTTCCTCAGAGCTGTCTTTATCACCACGGGCTATAATCTCTTTGAATTCTCTAACAGTAATTTTTTGTGGCAGAATTTGTAACAAAAACTCTAAATTCTCTTCATCATTCACCAATTGCGATAAATGATCATAATTTAAATTACTTCTGGCTTTTCTAATTGAATTACTTGCTAAGTATTGGATAAACATTTCCTTAAAAAATAATAATTTTTTTATTATACATAGATTATTAATACACATATCGATGTTGTTGCAATAGCAAAAATTTAGTTCATGTTATTAATGCTGAAAAGTGACAAATTTCCTCCTTACGTGCATCGATATAATGAAGAGATTTGGAAATTTTTGTAAATGACTTTTGAGTAATTTTAAAACCGATACTCTTTTTCTATTCTGATATAAAAGCAAATTCTTGGGCGGATTTTAGTGAAGTAGGTGCTTTTGTAATCCCTCAGATTAAGAAATTATTAATGGATTTATGACATATGAAAGGAAATATTATATTCGATTGGATTTAATTTTTATGAGTATCCTTTTGCTTGAAATTATTGAAATAATTATTTATATCTTTTGTAGCTTAGGTAGGACTTATCAGAATGATAAACTGTAAATAATATTCAATAACATGAAATAAATTATGTGCAGTTTGTAAATTGTTTAATATTCATCATAAAGAATAGGTTTCATATCACTATCAAGTTTATGATGTTTAAGATTGATATTAGGATATTAGATATTAGATTGATATTAGAAAGAATTCAACAGTTTTCAATTCCTACATATTCTTAAAAAAATAAAAAGAAATGTAATTTTAGTGTTTGGTTTCTATTGATAATAAAAAAAATGACTTATTCTAACAACGGTTAACTCAAACTTAGTTTAAATTCAAAATCAGTGAACCAAAAGCAGCTCCTTTATCTCAGAATAAAACCTATTATATACCTACATTAATAAACATTTATTTACGAAAAGTTATCAGAATAAACTATAAATGAATTTATTGCTCAATGTGTAGGCAGGTATATTGAATTTGCTTACTGTGGCTTTTGTAACAACATGGAGTCCCTCATGATTGATCATTTGTTTATCGGTGTCATCAGTTGATTTCATAATTGTTCGAATCCTAAAGTGAGAAAAATTGTTTAAAACATACTTTAATTCAGCATTAATTATGATTCGAAAAGAGTATAGGTATGTAGACAATTGGAAGGTAGGTAGGTATGTTCAAAAAAAACCATTTGAAATCTATCGCCACGCCGTGCCGTTTTGAATAATTTTCGCTTAAACAAACAAGTGGTGTTTATTTTTATATTCCTGCTTACTCAGGCATGCAATGGTTTTCTCATCAACCTCAAACTATAAGCTAGTGTCAAATAAACATTTTAATGCTTATCATGCATTTTATTGTTTTCTTTACTGTTTTCCATACCTAAATTCTCTGAAAATAATATTAGGTAAATTTTCTATTTATTAATTAGGTATACCTACCTCGTAGGTGCAATTCCGGGTTCATTTTTTGGTTTTGATTGTCCAGCAATTTTTGGCTCAACCATTTTTTTTTTTAATATTTATTTTTCAGATAAATAATCGAATTAATTAATTTATTTATTTATTATTAACTAAACTACTGGTACTGAATAAATTTTAGAATTAAAAACAAACAATAAGCCTGTCGTCGCGTGCGTCCTTCTCTATATTTTTTAAAGTTTATTTTTTGTTTACATTTTTGATTAAGGGTTACAAATCAAAGTGAAGTAAAGTATTTCGCAAATGAATCTCTCAAATGAAATTACACATTTTCTGATTTTATTCTTTGTATTGAAAAAATTTGATAATAACAGAAATTTAAAGAGCAAAATAAGATATTAATTTTTTTGTTGAATTAAACTTTATTTAAATAATTTGTGCTTCTTTGTAAAAGTTTTTGTATTAAAAATATTCCGCATATTTCAGTTTGTATTGATTTGTATTCGCTGTTTGTTTACACTTTCTTGGGAACAAGATGAAATGAAACAATATTATTCATAATTACTGCTGCAAGTCGGTATAATACTGAAGCAGTGGATGTAGATTTTAGCTACTTTTTGTTTATTTTGTTTTTTTTTTCTTCAGTTTTATTTAAAATTTTTCTTTTCAAACATAAAATTTACCTTCCTAATAAATTTAGTGGAAATATTTAGATATTACCATTCGGAAATAATACAAGCTAGAAAGAATATAACTTTGTAACTTAAAGAAATATTTATTCATTTATTTATTTGAATTAATCCTAATACATAAATGCATTGAGGTTACAATATTTAGTGCACTCGGTAACTTGACCATATGGCACTTTTAAGAACTTAAAGAAATATAAGTTCTATGATATGTAAGTATAATTCGAAAATTAAGCTTATTTACAATTATATTTGCTTTTTTGATTTAATTTGGCGGTGAAAATTATAATTAAGTAATCTTATAAATCGATTCTCAGGACATCTGTGTATTGGCAAAATGTTGAAAATTTATGGAAAATTGATAGGCAATGGGTATGATATGGGTATGATATGAGAATTGATATATGTTTTCGAAAATTAAAATAACGTTTTTTTTTGCATGCATTTTCGTAGAAATTGTTGAAATAGTTTGAGCTGTCCGGTTAAAAATCTAGATTTTAATCTCAAAAAAGTTAAATTTGAATTTGAATAAAATCAAATAAAATTCAATTTAAAATTCATATAATAATTTTTTTATATTTTTTAATCTTTTACAATTTTTTTTTCCTCCTATAAAAAAAAATTTCAAGTTTCATATTTTTTATAAATTTTTTTTCTAAAACTAATTAATTATATATTTAATATTTTAGAGATATTAACTTATTTTAATTAAATTTATTAATTTATTTTCCTACTTATGTATTTTAAGATTTAGGCTCCCAAATTAGATGGGTAACAACATTTGATCTTAATGGAAAAATTTATGTTGGTTATGTTTCAGCCGATTCACAGAGAAAACTTTGAATAGAAAATATTAAAATTAATCTATTGATTCTACTTTTATTAATTTTTCCCATCGCGACGCTTATTTATACATACATTACATACTTATTATAATTATATTGTTTAAAATATGTTATGTAATTGTAGCCAGTTAATTGTTTTCTTGTACTAGAATACAATATCAATTCGTTTTTAATTATATTAAATTGAACTTAAGCAAACATTTTTTCAAAGAATTATGGAAACTAACTTTAAACTTCCTTACTCATAGAGGAAACATATTAAATATCCCATATAATAAAATGTGCTTTCTATACCCAATTTTATTTATCAAAGTACCTTTACCTATACATACATCATCCAATGTTATATGTATGCATGCAAGCAGTTTAAATCCAAATAAATAGTTCATATATTATACATTTTTATTAATTTTTTAATTGACTCATTTTATACTTTTAAGAAATAAATATATATAGGTATATAATAAATTAATATTTTCTTTACAATTTTTTATGAACTTTTGTCAAAAACATAAAAAGGTAGTTAAACAAATTTCAAAATTTATATACATTTTGATAAACACGTAATATAATAACAAAGTATGTATCTATAATATAATTGCATGTATAAAACAAGAAATCGTTTTGTGAATATCAGTTACCGCTTATTTAGTTATTTGCAACTAAATACTTTAAATGTAATAATGATATTATTATTTTTTTGTGCCAATCTGACGATTAAGTTAGATAATAAGTACCTTTATTAAAAAACAACTTGAACACTTAATTCAAATGACAAACTGGAAAAATGACACTAATCCGGTACGGGGTGTCGAGTCGATCCCATGATCGAAAACGCATTAGGATAATAGCAATGCAACTATACACCATGTGTACCAAACAGAATAATCAATATATGTATTGTCTAATAAGCGATATATAAGTAAAATATTTATAAACATTGATTAACTAAAATATTGATTATGCTTTGCCCACAAAAATCTAGTAAATTTAGAAAATGTATTTCTTGTTCTCATTTAGAAATAAATGATTTAGATTAGGATGGAAAAACTTTTATCACAATTTGTAAAAACTTTGGAGTTTAAATTAAATTAATTTATATTTTTTAATTGGTTCCAGCTATAAATAAGGCTTCTGCTGGTGAAGTATACCATTGTATTTCTTTTAAAATGAAATAGTCAAGAACATGCATTTATCAAAACCATATTTGAATATTTAATTACATTACTAACTCAGATTGTTTCTTCAATAAATCAATTTTGATTTGGATTTTGACATCCAAAAGATACTGATAAAGCATATAATGTTTGTGATATCTTTAATTTCAGACAGGTTTCAGTGGTTTTACAGAAGCTTCAGCTATAAATATTCATATGCCACTACAAATTTCCATGCACAATTTGTCCGTCAGAAAATTATTCGCATTTCCATCACAACCACCAAATTTAAATTCCTTGCATTGTTTTGCTTCTGAATCATAACTCCATCTCGGTATTAATGCACGACAAACACCTTTTCGAACTGGCATTCGACAACGATCATTCGGTTCCAGTCTTGATTGCTTTAAATCATCATCCAATGTTATTGTGTCAATAAAATCTTCAACATTGTCTTCAAGTTCATCATAAAAATCAAATGGCAAAGAATGGGCAAAACTAGAAGTTAAAGTTGCCAAAATAACAATTATTATTAATGTTTGATTATTCATTTTGTTTTGGTTTATATATAAGAAACTTATTTTATTTTTATTCAATTTGTCGCAAAATTGTTATTTTTAATCATAAAACTTTTATTTCGTTAATGACCGACTGCGATTACTCTCTGAATTAAAATTTCCATTGCAATTTGTATTTTATAGTGAAAAAAATTATAAATAAAAAAGAAAAATATAATTAAAAAAAAAAATAAAACTCGCAATTTGAAGAAAGTTCGCGAGCAAAAGGCATAGATGTGTAATGAAATTTCTACTTATTTACAATAACAGTTTATTTTTATGTTAAATACATTTTTTTTTAAGGAAAATGAATTTTGTAGAAAAATACATTATGTGGTTAATTATATCACTATTTTGGAAACCACATCGAGTTCTGACCAAAAAAAATCGGGAGCTTATTGATTTTATTCGGATGGATGATGAGCAAAATAAACGAATTTTTGAGACTTAATCTTCAAAGAAAAAACATTCCATCATTGAACAATTTAGTTTAACTTTTAAATAATTGAAATATTATAATATTGGTATCAAATATTTTCTTTTCTTTATTTAAAAGTTCACTCTATAATGTGAGCATATCATGTAAACTCGTAACATTTATTAATAATACATTCGCATGGGTATTTCAAGCACGTTGCTACCGTTATTTACAGAAGTTATTTACGCTCGCGCGCCAAAAATTCAAAGAGAAAAATATGGGAATTTTCGATATACAAGAATTGGCGTCATTTATGTTGTTTTTATTAACATAATATAATGATATGAATGAATGTATAAGTATGTAAAATATATAATTACTATGATCGCACATTATAAACAATTTATTCAATACTGGTTTAAAATTGATTAAAATATTTTTTTTTTACAAACTAAATATTTGAAATAAAATAATATATGTACATATATTTTTTGCAATAAATATGAGTTCACAAATTTTTGTTTCTGTTTACGTGTTATGGCATGCTAGTTAGTGAGAAAAAATTGATGAGTATTTTAAAATAAATAAAATAAAATCTTAATTAAAAAAATTTTTAAATATCTCATTTATATATTACATCAGAAATAGGAAAATTAACGATACGGATATTCGTTTTAATTAAGTTTAAAAGTATTGAAAAAAATTCGGATGATTTTTTTTATTATTAATTTGTACCTAGGATGCACTTAAACTTCGCATACATACCTACATATAAGTAAGTTGTAATCTTAAAGCTTTGATCATTTCTTTTCAACATAATTTTTTTCAGTGTATCTAATTAAAACAAATAAATAATTAGTTATTATTAAAAGAATGTGCATTTATTATGATATATGAAATGTATATATATTATTTTCTTTGCAATTAATAGACATTAAATAATAGTACTATTAATGGATGATGGCTGTTTTTTGTTATTTATAATTAGATAAAGTTCATTAAACCTTTTAAATTAAAATTTCCAGAAATGATTGAGATTTTTATTGGAACAATTTTCAAGAATTACATAAATATTTATTTAATTTTTATTTTTCGAACTGATACTGATATTATTAAAATTATGCTAACTCAGTACAGAAATTTTAGCTTATCGAGACATCACATAGAAATATTTTTTATATAAATTTTAAATAAATTGCCCAAAACATTTTTTTCTAAATAATTGCTGTATTATAAATAATTATATAATGTGTGTGTAGTTTATTAGAACAAAAAAAAAAAAATTCTGATTGATAGTGAACATAAGGCAGGATAAAATAAACATGACCATAATTTTAATTTTAATTGTATCTATTCAATAATAATTAAAAAAAAATAAAAATATTTTAATAGTCAATATATGAGGATTAATTGTATAAGCCACACATATGATAACAAATTTGCTAAGCTTTTAATTAATTAATAGGTGTTAATTGCAATAAATTTAACACCTTATTATTATTATTTTATTTTTTATTCAAATTTAATCTTCTAGTATTAAGGACTTAATAATAAATGTTTTAATAAATCATTTTTGTTTTGAGTGAATATGCATTTTGTACTGAATGAATAGGTTTTTATGTTTAAAAAATTCATTGAGACAAAAAGTTACTTATTTAATATTTAAAGATTTTTATTTTTTTTTGATAATACATACTATACATATAATTAATTGTGCAATGTGTATGCCCTTTTATATGAAAAGTCACAAAATTTGGTTTCAATATTTTTTTAGATTTTCATTAATAATATAATAAAAATAATTACAACATTATTCATGAATTTTGAATTTGTTAATTATAGTTTCTTAAATCATTCAAAACTTAATAAATATCCACTGTATTAAAAAATTTATATTTCATTAAACATAAAAATTTGTGGAATTTGGCACATAAAAAGTACAATAATGATATTTTTATGAGAAATTTAATACTTAAATTTACAATTGATTATATGGAAATTCCAAAGTATGAAAATTTATTATCAGTTTTATATGCACTTCATTCAAAATCGTTTAAAATTTTTATTGTTATGTAAACCTAATCAATAAAATAAAATTTGAGATGTGTAGTTTGCATGAAGAATAAGTGTAATTTTGGTGATTTTGGTTACAACTTTCTTGAAAATAAATCTTTATTATCAATATTTTTCTTATACATAATTGCTTTTGTTTTTAGTTAGTGAAATTCTTCTTAAGAATCGAATATTTGTGCTATATTAGATGAAATGAAACACTTAATAATTTTGTCAAAATATTTTTTTTTTGTTAATCTTGGTTATGATACTTGACAATTATATTTAATTAAGTTGGTATATTGTTCTATTAAATTTAAATTTATCCTAATTAATTAGTATAAAAAAAGCAAAATAATAATTAATGCTTGCAAAAAGATTGTTTAGAAATAAAATGGAGAAGATGAGCATGCGACTTCGAGCGACTTACGGCTGGAGCTTTGTTTAACATTTATACGATTATAACAAAGCTGCAAATCCCATTGGCCAACCATTATCACTTATTTCGTGAGGTTTTCTTTATAGTATGTTAACGAAAAACGACGTAAAATCTACCAATGTCTGCAGACATTAGTTCGTTTTTTTTAGTAAATGTTATGTCGTTTTGAAGGCAGCATTAAGTCTGTATATTTTTTTAAAATTTAATTCAATACATTTAGAATTTAGTTAGACATTTAAAAGTTGTTGTGATTAATTTTATTTTTAAGTTTGTGAGTGTTAAGTTGACCTTAATTTGTGCAATTTTTATTATTATTTTTTATGAATGAAAAATACAATTTGAATTCATATATAAAACCAGATTTTTTTTTCAACCATTCATTCAATAACTAATTTTCAACATCATTTAATACACTTGATTGAAAAATAAAATATTATTGGTTGACAAAAAAAAAAAAAATTACTATAACTTATTTTTGTGAATAAGGCAAAAAAAAGGAGTTAAATCTAACGTTGAGCAAATACAATACAAATTTATTAAATAAAAAATCTGAAATCTGAACAAACAATTTAATATCAATACACTGAGACTTTTCATTTTGAGAAATAGTCGATGCAATAATAATTATTAACAAAAATGAATTGGTCTCTTCGGTTTGTAATTAAACCGTACTGTGTCGTCATTGTCTTTCATTTTTATTTAAAACTGAATTTTCCAACATTTACGCATCATTTCCCTTGTTTTTAACCGAGGACAACTGACAACAATGTGTTGAAATAGTTTAATTGTAAATTTTCAAGCTGAGGTTGACGCTTGACGCCTCGTTTGATCTAGTCAATTAGTTTCAATTTTAGTACAGTAAATATTTTTGAAGATACAACATATTTTAAATTCTGGAATATTTTTGTTAATAAGAATTATGACAACTTGTTACGTCAGTTGTTGTGTTGTTCTGTAAGTGTAATATTTGTATTATATTTTTGAAAAATTGCGTCAAATTAATCGAATTCCTATAATATGTTATAATTTATTTTTCGTTTTGGTTGAAATAATGTGTGGAACATAGAAGTTATCGATTACTTAATATTATTTCTTGTTTTTATAACAAGAAAAATACTATTATTTCCATAGGGATTGTAAATATATTACAATTTACAACGCTATATAGTCCAAAAATTTATTGTGAAATAATATTATGTGTAAGTACGTATACATACATAGGCGAAATTGTTTTCCTCAATACAATTTGTTGAAAAATATAAATTTAATTTAATTAAATCCAGACAAATAAATAATTTTATTTGATATGAAACTCATAATTTGCTAATTTCTTCAAAATTTAATGTGAATTTTTCTACTCTTTTGCAAAAAATAAATATAAAAATTTAACATTCTTAATGTTTTTCCATAACCTTTTTTTTTTCTTGCAATTTTCCAATTTCTTTGTATCAAATATCACATGGGAATTAAACCTTATAAAATAATAACAGAAAACCCAAGAAATTTCTTCCATCTTCAATTTCCAAAATAGTATTCGTCTAGAAAAATTTTACTAGAGCGAACCATTTATTTATATTTAACTTCTCCGGTATATTATTTTTGGTAAAGGTAAAATATGATTACAATAATGTAATTCTTTTCAGTTTTTTTTTTTACATACATATAAATATTTTCTTTTTCGTTCGTCCAAGTGTATTAAATTACATCTATAAAAAAAAAGGATGACTTCACACCAACTTGTGCATGTGACAAGAAGTGATAATATTAACCAAAGCAAGACGACTCATATTTTGAATATTCCTAAAATAACTATAATATCATAATAATCTAACCAAAATTGTATACAATTAACATCTATAAAAATTTTGAAAATAATACTACAATTAGATAATATCGAAAAATCAGAAATCATTGCTTCTGATAGTTGTTAGAAAAATCTAGATCAGTGAATAAAACTTATCTGTAAGTATTTGATGAATGTAATGGATTCATGTCAGAACTTTCACATATATAAAGCTCCAAATGAATATTGCAATAATCAGTTCAGTTTTATTTCAATAAAATTCTTATTAAAATTTTTCTGTTCTGGAGTGTTGGGTTCAAGTTTGTTTAAACATAAAAATTTGTTCTACACTCATAAAAAACAAGTTATAAAATTGTTTATATATTTTTTGTATATGAAAAAAAAAAAAGAAAAAGTAAAACTGGCATTGCTATAAAAACAGAAAAATTATTACCAAAATGAGAATTTAATCGAAATACGTGCAGAAAATAAAAAAAAAATATATTTTATTAAAATTTAGTTAGTTCCTGTTTTACTCCTTTTTTATTTCAATTTAATGATGATTTGGACGATGGAATTAATTTTTTTTTATCGAATAATTGACGGAAAGTTAAATTATATTGAAATTATCGCATTTTCGTTAATTGAAAGGGATCTGAAATAGACTTAATAATAATTATGCAGGTGAAAAATATCTTATATTTTAATTGAAATTCTTAGTTTTAAATAAAAATAAAGTACTTACGTATATCTTAAGTTGAAGAAAAATGAAGATAGTAGGCTAAATAAGTATGTTTTCAGTGGTGTTTCCTGACCACTCATTAGTGGGCTTTCAATAACTACTATAAATTAACAAAAATTGTAAATTGTAATCCATTACTGATTTCATTACAATTTTTAATCTAAAATAATGAAAAACAAAAATATTTTCTAATATTTTCGCAAAAAAAAGAAAACTATACTTAAAATCGTATTATATAAACTTACTTTGATGAGAAATTGCTGAATATATTTCTATAGCATATACACAAAATATTCATGATTCGGACGTTATGTTTCCAAGAACATGAACGGATATAACAAATTTAAATAGGATTTTAAAATTATTTCATTCGTCGATTTTTTCAGCGTTTAACAGATGATGTGAAAATAAATAAAAAATAAAATATAATAAATTACATAATAAATTATTAATTGATAACATATAAAAATTTAATTCTAATTATAAGAATCAGTCTATTATTTTTTTATTTTTTTTTATTTTCATCGAATCTGCAAAAACAAAGTTTCGAGAAAATCGACTTTAAAGTTTGGAACGCTCGGAAAAAAAATTGAGCCGAAAAACTTTTTAATTTTTTTTCGTAATTCGCCTCAATAATCTTTCTAGATTTGTGTCTTAAAAGCATATTTTATGCTACCACGTAATAACAGACTTTTTTTAACTTCTTTACCTTAAGGTCCGAGAAAAATTGAAATTTCATACAGATACGATATTATAATTCTGAAAATTTTTGTTCAAATATTTATTTTTTCAAGTACATTTTAACACTTTAATTACATAAAATGATCTTTTACAACTTTTAAGAATTAAGAGACAATTATTTATTTTAAAGCCAAATTATATATAGAAATAGCAGTTACGACATTATAATATTGAATTTTTTTTATCGATCTTTTACATACAATTCTGTCGTAAATGACATCATTTTGTTGGTTACGACATTATAATATTTTATTAAATCTTTTTTAGGTCACTTACGACATAATCGACACTGAATATCTCGGGAACTATTAAAGATACAGCAACGTGTATAAGACAGATCGAAAGAACATCTCAAAAAATATAAAGATCAATTCTTAACTCATTTTCGCAAAAAATGCAGACACAACATTATAATTTTGGGCCGACGTTTTGTTGACTTTACTATAACTTTATAAACCTGTTAAATCGAATAGTTTTTAAATTTTTGACTATTATTGATGATACACTTTTACTTATAGATTCAAACGTAAGATTTATTTAAATTAATTTAAACCCAGACCAGTAGAATGCAATATGCCTAATTGGTTGAACTCAGCCTGTTCGTCGGTATATTTGTACGTATATTAAGTATGTAAATGTTGATCTTATTACGAAGAAAATAATAACACTTATTTCAACCACTCCATAGTGAATAATTTCAATTTTTCTCGACGTCTCACTATATTTGTTGTTCATTATATGTTTATCGTAAATTCGAGGAGGGTTTATGTTTATTTATTTATAATAAAAAAAATTATTTATAATAGTTTTTATATGTTTATGTAACAAATTTGTATGTAAATATATGTATGTATAATTATAAAACAAAATTATATAAAATAATATTTAAAAAAAAAGGATAATAAAATTTTTTCCATTACTCTCGTTCACGTTTCATTCATAAAATTTAAAATAAATCCTGGAAAAATAACATATTAAAAAACAACTTTGAGGGAAAGTTATGTCTAGATTTTCTATTAATATTAATAGTTTTGAATAACAACAACAATAATATTATAACAACAAATAAAAAAGAAAACAAAGTATTTTCAGAGGGAAACATTTATCTTTTTCAGGAATGAAGAAGAAAAAAAAAAGTTTCCTTCATATGTCATTTTATCATCTCTCTGTGTACTTCATTTGATATATGCGGTATTGTTTTTTTTTTTATTTCAAAAAAAAAAAAAAAGGATTTTATTATTATTTAGCTTCTTTTTCGATTTATAGTTTTGAATCTGGGGAATATTTTCTTATGCAGGCTAAAAAAAAAAAAATATATATATATATATATATATATATAGATACGTTTATGAAAATAATATTATTATTATTATTCACAGAAAAATTATTATTATAGAAAATATTTTGTCTAATAAGTAAAAAATTAGAAAAAAAATAAGTGAAAAATTAGAATCAGAAAATGAAAATCTAACTCAAGAACTAGTTGTATATATTGAAAATTTGAAATAGTAGAGAAAAAAAAAACATGTATTTCAAAGATTTTGGAAAAATTGTTAGACGAACGTTTTTTCATCAATATTTTTTTGGATCAATTAATTTCGGATCGATTTTATTTCATTCTTTCTTTAGGAAAGAATACTCGGATACTCAGTTTCATAGTCTGCCTAATAAGGATAAAATATTCTTTTTCTAGTTGAGTCAAATATTTTCTTTTTGCTTAAAAATATGTAAAATATGTACATTGAAAATAAAAAAACATTCAAATTCTTAATTTAGTACTTATTTTTTTTGTATACCATAATATGTACAGTCCATGTAGCCCGTAGAACCCAGATGCAAATATCTGAGAGCTTTATTATTTTTATTTAATAATTCATTTTTTTCAGTGAATTTTATAGTGAAAATGAAGAAAAAAGTATTGCTGACTTTATTTATCATATTTTTTTTCGCTTTACCTTTAAATCTTATTCTTACAAGTAAAAAAATATTATGATATTTAGATACAGGTATGTTATAGAAAAACTGTAAGTATCTGTCACTCACATTGTTGGCCCATTTCCTATTAAAATACGAAATATTAATTTTTTTAACTATAGTTTATAGAAATGTCGAAGAAGCACATTTTACGTCTCTTAATAATTTGAATAAAATGTAAAATGTATATCGTTGGAATTCTAAAATTTTTCATAAATTTGTTGAATTCTGTATAAAATAAAAATTATATTCGTTGATTTTTAGATGACAAGACCCATTTAATGAAAAATTATGAAAATTAGTGTTTAAATGTAATCATTAGTAAAATAAAATAAAACTTTGACAATCCGAACGCAGATTTAAGTAGATTAAGTAATCATTTGGATTTTAGAGAAATAAATTTGCACATGTAAATTATTCAAATAAAAAATGGTTATTGACATTATATTTAATTCCAACAATTATCTATATCCTTATCTAAAATAACGTGTAAATATTATTTTCTTTCAATAGTGTTAAGTGTGTGATGGCGGCAAATATTGTCATTAATTCAAATACTTCAACTAGCAATTATTTGAATTATGATAATATAATACTAACTAAATTTTAATAAGGATATTATACAAAAAAAAAATATATAATGTAAGAATAACATTCATTTTACCTTAAAAAAAAATAATAAATTGAAAATAAAAAAGTTTTCAATAATCCTATTGTTTTGACAAAAATAGAATATAAAATATTAAGATTTATTGTCGATTTATTATTATTAATATAAAAAGTTTGTTTTTCTCATTCGTTTTCAATATGTTTCTAATTCAAAAGAATTTTTTTATAGGGAACATTTTTTTTTTGATTTATTTTTCAAGTATAAATTTCATTTAGTACAATTTAATTCTATGGTTGCACAAAACAAACCACAATTCTCATGCGCTTTCAACTCAAATATTATGTGTAGGTACATGAAGTTTTTTCTTTAATTAAACTTATTATTTATTTATAATTATTTTATTGTGTTCTATCTTTAACCGCATTATATCATTGAATTTAATACTCAAAATTCGTATTCCATTTTATATAAGTTTAAAAGGACTGAGTTTTGAAAAACTTATATATATGAACAGTATAGGTAATACTATGTATAATTTTGGATAAAATTAATATAGGGTATATAATATAACAAATATAATAAAAACAATAATATACTTTTGTATAAAAAAAGATTAGCTTAAGCTATAGAAAACTTTCTACCTCATATACATATAGGTAGAATGTTATTTTGTTTTATTATAAAAATTAAAATTTTTGTTTTTATTTTAGAATTCTGTGAAGCAACAAGTTAGTTGAAATTAGATTTTAATTATTTTGAAATTTACAATAAATTTATATATAAGTAGTGTTGAATAAATAGATATTATGTTTTATATATACATAGTTAGTTAAGCTACTTAGGCTGCACTGCGAATTCTTTTATATTTTAATAGTACGGACTTGTCTAGTTTGAAACAACTAAGTATTTATATATACGTAACATATATACTTTAAAAATTAATATCGTATCAAATAAACCAAGTTCCTTTTGTTCAATAACGCTATGTAAAGGACAATATAGACCATGTCCTTTACGAATGCAAATGAGGATATTTATACATAAGAATTGTACATTTATTGAAATTATACGTAGCTCATTTTAAGAAAACTAACCTACGGACTAGTCAAGGTTCTTGAACATAATGAATGAAGTTTTTGGGAGAAACCCTCAATTCTGAATAAATTAAAAAGTAAAAAAACTGCGTCAAAAAAACTTGAATTGTACAAAAAAATTTTGTTGTATGGGACTCTATTCCCATGCAATAGGAATAGAGTCCCTATAATTTCTAACTCAAACAAAAACAATAGATTGTTTATAATATGCCTTGTATTCCTAACTTAAGAAAAAAATTTTAATTTTTCTTATTCTCATAAAAATCGAATGTGACACGTTTAATTAACATAAATAATTTAAAAAATAAACAAAATTAAAAAACTGACTTTTCATTTTATTAATATATGTGTAGTGTAACTAGTATACTACAAATTTTGCTTAATTGAAATTGGGCTATTAAGAAAACCTTATTCAAAATTTTTCTTAAAATTACTATTATTAATAAATAACCGGAAATAATTGTTCTTAAATTTTCTGCATATAAAAGTATAATTTTAAGTCCATTAGATTATAATGTCGGTCTATTATCAACTTCAGAAGAAAGCAAAAATTTATAATAATTAAAACATTTATATAATTGATGTTGGCTTATACTATAATAATGTTATACGTTTAATTTTTTACCTAAAATTTGAGCAACATAGAGTTTTTACTACTCCAAAGTGTTTTAAATAAGTAACGCGCCAGATTCCGAAGAAATAAAACTGTTAATTTAATTTATAAATTATGAATTACAGCTGTATTATTCGATCCACAAATCTGAAATAGATTTGGTTTTGTTTACAGAATAAAGTAATTAATTTGATTTAAAAATTTATATTCCTCCCTATATTATAGTGAAATTCCTTAAGTATAAAGTAAATTAATAAGCGAAGTGATCGTTGGAATACAATATGTGACTAAAAATGAATTTAAATTTACTGTACTGTTGCATGCAGAAGACCTTAATTTAATCGAAATATTCATACTATTAGGTTTTATTACTTTTAACCATTCAGTGTATAAAATAAACTATTATAATATGTAGATGAAAATATTTTTTGGGTCCATAAAATCGTTACACTTTTTTTTTTTTTTTTTGTTTTTTGTTTAAGAACTTAACGACACAAAAAAGACACTGGGTGACCATTTTCTTATGCATTGTAATAGAATTTTTTATGTACTCATAATAGTTTTTATGATGCTATATATTTTTTATTTATTTTAAGTTAATTTTTTTTTTGTTTGTTTTAAAAAGTCAAGGCAATATCATAGATTTAAAGTGTATGGCAAAAATGATTGGTTTGAAAATCTAAAACAATTACAAAAAAATGATTTCCATTATAATCACACACACCGGTTGCATTGAGTGTGATGTGAATGTCGTTATAAAAATTATGGACCTTGAAGGAATTTTGACAGTGCAAGCAGGTCTTAAAATCTTGAAGCTTTAAATTTTGTATTATTTGAGAGCGATCTTGTTTCGAAATTTTGAAAGCTGCTCTTGCTTTCTGATAATTCATAATTTTCCTATTTATTTTCTTATTGTTAATTTATATTATACAAATATTAAAAAAATACACAGAAAGTGAGAAAGGCCTAATATTTTTAATTTCATAACTCTAAAATTTTAAATTTATGAATTTGTAAAATAAAAGACATTCGCATCTGAATCTTACCGACGACATAAAATTAGATAATATAGCATAGATTAAGAATACAGAAGATGGGAAAATAAAATACGTGATAATTATCAATATATGAAAAGAATTTTATTTAGTTTTACTAACACCTTCACATAAAAATACCAAAAAAGACTGAAAAAATGTTGTATGAAGCTTCCAATCTTTCTGTATTCCTAATCTATGATAATATTTGGCAAAGTACAATAGTCCACTTTGTCTGCCATGTAGCATTAGCATTTTCTTCATCAGAGTTTAATTCGCAGTTTTATTGAACCCAAGAATTTTTTATGGAAAAAAAAACTTAATATATTTTAAAATATGAGTACAGCTCACGGTTGGATTGCTCATGGTACTATATGTAATCGACTGAATATATGAGAAATTATTTTCAATTTCAATTCAAATTTTTTTTTTTTAAACCTCACTAACTGAACCTCTACGTTTATAACGAATTCAAAGCATACAAAAAAAAAAAATTAATGTTTTCAGTAGTTAAAAAATTCGCAAGAAAAAAAACTTACATTTGGTAAGGACATGTTTATAAAAAAAAAAACATTTTTTTTCCCTTAACTTTTTTGTTTTTGTTTCATCTCATAAACAATTAAAGCGTCATTTACATCTTTCATTAAAAAAAAAAAACTAAATTCTAAGATTATAAATGTTGATGTTGTTGTTATTTCTTTCTTTTTTTCCTATTCTAAAGACATTTTTACAACCAACTGAGTTTTCTTGTCCAGCTATTTTTTTTTTCTCTGGAATAAAAGAATAAAAAAAAAAGTTTCCTTCTTTTAATTTCTTGAGAATATATATATTATATAGTGTAAGACGAAAATATAAAATGATCCTTGGTCCTTAAAATAAAAAAAAAAATATAAAATTTTTGTATATAAATAACAAATGAATTTTAAAGCAGATTGTTATTTAGCATAAGTTAGAAATGAAGAAATAGAAAAATTGGACGTGCATATTTTTTATAATTGACTTTTATAAGAAGTTACAATTGCCAGTACTCTAGAATAATTTCAATTAAATTTAATGTATTTTTGATTTTTATATAAAAATTTTTAAATTTTTTTTTTTTTTAATAATTAAACATTTACCTATATATTTTATTTCTTTGAAAGCACTTGGTCTTTTTAGTAATGTTGCTAGTTCCAGGGCATTTGTACATGTACTATACTGTACTACATGTAATTTTGGTCTGTAATGAATGATAGTAGTGCTTATTAATAGACATATATTTTTTGCATCAAGAATATTTTTATGTCTATGTTCAAAATAACAAAAATACTAGGAACTTCGAATTATGAACAAGTATTGATTTAAAATATTGATAAAATTTTTTAATAGAAGTTCATTTAATTTTTAAAATATGAAATATAAAATATGTATGAAAATGCATAACTTTTAAAATTCTATAAAGCTGGTCAAAAATTTAGGCGCAAAAGGTTTAGTTTTTGCGTTTGAAAGATTTGCACGTTTATGTAAAAAAAGTTCGGTATAACATCAGACAATATTCAGAAACATTCGAAATTTATTTTTTAATTTTGATTTGTTTAATCAAAGTCAAAGATTAAATCAATAAATAACAATATGTGAAACATAATATGAACTGTTATTTTTGAAAGTGGAAATTTCAATATGTAACCAAAAATGGCTTGCTTATTAACAATGTACAAAAAGAATGTTCAGGTTCAGACACAGATCATTTTCCTACTTAAAATATATTTTAATAAAAAAAAATTAATTTTCCACAAAATATATAATATGTGTGTGTGGAGTGGAAATGTATATAGAGATGTCTTTTTCAGAAAACGATACAGGATATCAATTAAGCGTCCATAAGTTTGTTATTTCATCCGATTTAACTCGCTCTTAATAAATAAACCAAAATTAATTCATTTAAAAAAAAATGTTAACAAAAAATTTTCGAAACGAATCAACCTGAAGAATTTTTTATTTAATTTTTTAGTTTTAAATCAACTACCAAAAATTACGATAAGGATTGTAAATGAAGGAGGAATAATAAAACATTTTTGTTAAGTGAAAATAAATTTTTAGTGTCCTGAAATTTACTACATATATTTTTGGATTTCTTGGTTATTTTCTTATAGTCCAAAGGTACCAATAAAAAAATCTTTTAAAAAATGTTTTATTTCATTCAGGTTTTTTTTTTTTTTTATCTGAAAATGCAAGAAATAATATGCATCTAGTTTTTTTTTTATATAAATGTTTGCAGTTTGTACACAAAATTTATTTTCATAAAAAAACTAAATAAAAACTCTTTTTCGAATATGATTTTATGCGTTGAAGTTCTTGTTTTGTACAGACTAGTAAATCCATAAATCTGTCATTTAAAGTTCGATACTTTATACTTTATAGTAGTTGAAGTTTTCAATTCAATTTTTAAATAATCGAGATTCATCTCATAGTGGGTTCATTTAATTCGTGATGAATGAGAAAATGTTTAATTTCAATATTTGTTTTCTTTATATATGGATTACTTTTTGGAATAAGTTTGATAATATAGTTACAAATAAACAAGTGATTCGATCCTGATTAGTACCTATGGGATAAACACGATGATCGATGAATGTAGTTTCAAATTTCGTATATAGGTAATGTTTTCATTTCTGAAAATTTTTTTTAGTCATTCACTTTTTAAATTGTCTAAATTAGGGGCTTACATAATTTTCAAAAATTGTGGATTATTATGTGCATTCGCCAAATATTTGTTGAATGATATTTTTTTTTTCATGTATAAAATATGAGGAATACCCAATGGACCAGAAAATAACATTACTATAATTTTATATATTTTACTTGCAATATTTTTGTATATTGTGTATTATTATACCGTCTATGTTACACTATCTAACTATATGTTCAGTACATACATACATATATGTATAAGAAAAAAAAATTACTTATAAATAAAACGTATATTTGTGTACCATATGAAAAATGCAACATAAAACTATTAAAATAAAAAAATAAAAATAAATAAACCAAAAAATAGATGGAAAAATATGTTATTTTAAAGTGCTTTATTACTTTTTCACGAGCAGGTTTTTTTTTTCGTGTTATTAATAAAAAATTTAAAAATTCTCATATCAAAAAAAGTTTATAGTTTTGCATGCAATTTTGGTGGAGAAAAAGTAATAAAGCGCCCACCAAATAATAAAAAATTAACATCTTCAGAGTTGCCAACACTTGTAAAACTTCTTATTTGAAAAGTTTTTTTTTAAATTAGCTTTATATTAATAATTACACAGTAGTAAAACAAAAAAAATAAATTTAAAACTTTGTGCAAATATTATATTTTTTACAAAAGTTATACTATTTGACATGAAATTCTATTTATTAACCTTAATTATTTATATTTCAGCCTTAATTATTTAAATTTATGTTATTTACCAAATTATAAATTTTTCTTTTTATCAATTAAACTCTAGAAATGGCTAGCTTATGTATACTATGTACTTATTAAACTTATTATTATCAATTAAACATAATTTAATAATATATGTAATAATTAGATACAAGTATGTTTATACATAAGTCATAAATTCATACATTTGTATTATAAAGTGGAAGAAATAGGACATTTTGAATATACTAAGTTTAATAAAGCCTTATACACCAGAAATGATTTAAGACGTTTAATCAGTTATTCCAGCTTCATTTGCAATTTACGCAGTGCTTCCTGAAAGTAGGGCTTTAAAATTTTTAAATTTAAGCTATCTCAACATCAATAACCAAATGATATAATTATTTTTATCTGTTTCCCTATATATGTTATCTTCTTAACATATAAAAATGTTGGTACATAAGTTTCAAACACTAACACTTTTAAACTGTTAGACATAACAACGTCATACTTTCAGCATGGTATAACTACGAAATACAATTAAACTGTTTGAATTCATAGAGCTAAGTATGCTTCATAGAGCTAAGTACCGTGATGAAATATACGATGAAATATACGTGTACTATCCAAAATAATTTACTGTTATTAAGGTAATGTTTGATAAATATGTGTATGTGATCCACTTAACAAACCTCAACTAACTAAAATTTTAGTCTTTAGAAATTCAGAGTTTTTTTTAAAATTTTTTTCTTTTCGACTAATTTTACGCAACTGAAACACTCGTTACTCGCCGCAACTGAAACACTCGTTACTCGTTATTAGAAATCGATGATTAAATATCCTATGTATAATTAAAATAAATACTTATCGCAAAATAAAAAAAAAGAATTTATTATGAAATAAAATATATTACTGTTCGACAACTTTTTTTAATGAGGTAATCAAAACATGAACTAAAGAAAAATTTATTTGTGTACAAATATAGAATGGTTAACATAAAAATTAGTACGAGGTCCAAACGTTAGCTAGAATGTTTAATTTTTTTTTTGACTTTCTATTGTGCTAAACATGAATTTAATTTGATACTGCTAGTTAAGAGTAGATTCATCTGATTCATCTATTTTTAATCATTATTTTAATTTTAACTTTTAAAAAAAATTTATTTTTCTTATGGATAGGAAACGCCATAGTTTTGTTATTAAAATTATTTCCATTCTTTCCTTACTTTACTTTTTTTTCCAATTAATTCATATATTATTGTGTGAAAATGGCTAATCAAACGCATCTTGTTTTTATATTTATAAAAATATTGATAAGATTTTAAAGGAGTTTTGCAAAAAAATGTTTTGTTAACTTTGGTTATTATAATAGCGTAGCAACATAGTAGCGATGATTATAGAATTTTTATTAAATGTTAGCGTAATGTACACGTATAATACAAATCATCAATATACGATGCTACAAAATTATATTTTCTATGTTAAAAGAAAATATTATTGCACTTTGTGTAAATTACGGAAGTTGGAGTTTCTAAAGTTTTGCTGACCCTGCAGCGACAATAACGTTACTACCTAGATAAGCTAAAGATTGTAATCTATATTAACCTTTTCAAACTATATATAAAAATTTTAAATAACAATAAAAGTTATATTATAAGAACTAAGCATTTTTTCTTTGATTGAAGAGTCTGCTTTTATTTTCATTTATTTTATATAATTCGGCCCCAGCTATTATAATAAAATATATATGCAAAAGATTGTGTTGTTTTCTTTCCATTGTCATTTACACACCTTTCTGCATCGCAGCAAAATGCCAGACTGCCTATATGTTTCTATTTTTATATTTTCAATTAATTTTTCCAAGTATATCTTTATTATTTTATTTAGGCGCGAACACAACATTAAACAACTTTTAATCTTTATTAAGATTTTATTTTCTTGTGCCATAAAACTGAACTTTAATCTTAAAAAAAAAGCGTGTTAAAAAAGTTATTTCTATATTCAGTTTATTTTTGATCAGACAAGAACGTGTAAGCAAGCATTAATAGGAAATACATTTTTTTCTCTCTCATTAAAATTAAATTACGAAATTATGTTACAAAAGTATCTATTATTAAATTTCATTCAAAAAAGATTGTTTAGCTTGAATGTAATTATGCGGCAATCGTTGAATCTTAAAATTGAAAATAAAATTTTAGTTATTGAAGAGAATTCAAATAATATAATGAAATTTCCAAGTGTTTGGCTACGTGATAACTGCCAATGTTATGAGTGTTTTCATGAAAGTTCAAAAAGTCGAAAAATAAATTGGGAAAAATTTAACACAAAAGTGAAAATAAAAGATTTTGAGGTAAGATTGATTATGTATACAAAATTTTCGTCTGTAACACAATATTAATTTGTTTTAAATGAACTTAGATAGTGTGTGTCATCAACTTAAGTATAAATAAAATTAGGAATAATTAAGACTTAATAATGAAAAAATTAAAATAGTTCAGTAACATTATAAAATTAAAAGTTTTTTTTTTATGAAATAATATCAAAGACTTTAAAGAAGGTTACGAACAACAGCTAAATGTCGAACTAAAATTTCTGTATTAAAATCAAAGTTTCTTTAATATATTTTTAAATATCCAGAAATAAAAAAAATGTTATAAAAAATAAATATAAAATTAAATAAATTATTTATTAAAAAATAGACAATAAGGTACACAATACTGCTTGTATTTATTTTAAATAATTAGATCAATTAAATTTAATTACTTCTTAATTATTAATTTTTGGTTATATAAACAATATACCTTAGTTAGTTATAAATATACCTACATAATGAACTTTAAGATTTTCATCACCAAATTGTGAATTAATAAATATTATAAAATGTTAATAAAATTAATTACTTAACTAATTATATGGTAATTTTGTTTGTTTACAAAACTTTTATTAAATGTATTATAAAACAAATTCAAACTTAATAATATATGTTTAACAAAAATTATTCTCAGTTGAATATTGTGATTAAGTTATTGCAAATATGCTTAAATCTATTATTTTCTTTCTTTAAGGTCGGTGATAATGGTGATTTGATTAAAATCAATTGGAATGATAAACATAGTTCAGAATATCAATTAAATTGGTTAAAAGAGAGAAATTTTACTTTAGAACATAGAAAAAAGTATTTGGAAAAATTTTATAGACCAAAATGTATTAATTGGAGCAGAAATTGTTTTCAAACAATTCTAAAGAATTTTAATTATTCCGATGTGATGATGAACGATGATGGTTAGTAAAATATTATATATATATATAGTATTACATTTATGTAATGAAGGTTGTACATAAAAATTATGGTAAATATATGCTTCTGAGGTGTAAGGATATACTTGTGCGAAACATTCTTAATAGTATGCAGATTTTTTCAAGCCAAAGTGTTATTATAAACAATTAGTTCAGGTTCACTTAAAGTGTTTAAAGACATTATAAAATACAAATACTTTTCCACTATAAAAAGAAAGAAAATATTAAATTATTTTTATAATATGTTTATTTTTGTATATATAGCGTTACGACAATGGTTACATGCATTAGCAGTAAGTGGTGTAGCTATGATAAAGAACTCACCATTGCATAAAGGAGTTGTTCGAGATTTAGCGAATCGAGTTGGATTCATTCGAAGAACAACATACGGGCACGTCCTTAGTTTTTTCAAAACTTAAGTTTTTTTTTAAATATTTATGCGATATTTAATTTTTTTTAGGGAGGAATTTATAGTTGAATCAAAACCTGGAGCAAAAAATTATGCATACTTATCATCGCCTCTTCCTCTTCATACAGACTTACCGTACTATGAATACAAGCCCTCTGTTAATATATTGCATTGTTTGGTACAATCACAATCTAAAGGCGGAAGTAATTTATTAACTGATGGTTTTTATGTAGCTGATCTTATACGAAATAATTATCCAGAATATTTTAAAATTTTAACAGCAACACTTATTAATTGGAATGATATTGGACAAGATGGTGGACAAAAATTTCATAGCTTATGGAGATCACCAGTAATTTGGTAAGAGAAAAATAATTTATGTCTAAACGATATTTCTATTATTAGACTATTATATTTTTCAGTTTAGACAACGACGGAGATTATTCTCGTATTAATCACAGTGTACCTCAGAGAGATAGTCATTTTACGGTAGACATAAATGAAGTAGAGCCTTGGTATGAAGCATACTCAAAATTTGTTGAATTACTAAATGAAGAAAGTGTAGAATTTAAAACACAACCAGGTGATGTTTTAACTTTCAATAATATTCGCTTGGTTCACGGTCGCACTGGATATGATGACACAGAAGAGAATATTAGATGTATTATTGGGGCTTATTTAGACTGGGATATAATTTACTCAAAATTAAGAGTATTGAATGAATAATAAATCAAATAAGATTTTTGTTTCCAATTTGTTTTTCGATAGTTTGTCGTATATTGCGCCTGAGATCTAATTTCAAATAAATTATAACACACTCATCAATTGGAATGCTGCAAGAAAAATAGCGATTACATGTTTAACATCAAGTATTTCAGATTATATATTAAGTAATAATATCACAAAATAATACTTCTTATCTTAATTTTTTCATAACTTCAACTGTTTTATAAAATCTTTTCCAAAGAAAAATACAATAATTATTTGAAATTTAACATAAAACATATGTATTTTGAAAATCATTTTTTTATTACAAATTTCAATTATCTTGTTAAATAAAATGCATATAATAATAACTAAGTATTTAACTTTAACAATTTTAGTTCAAAGTTTTACTAATTTACCAGGTAAGTTTAATATTTTTTTTTTCATTTTTGTTAAAATGAATTTTATATAACTTGTTGAAATATCGTAAAAAAAGTAATTAATATGATGATAATGATGTTAAAAATTACAAGTAGTTAAATTTTAAGAGTTCTTTTAATGATTGTTTTATGGATTTAGGGTTTTTGAAAAAGTTAAAAATCATTAAGTGATACCAATTATATTTATAATATTGTGCTCTATTTTTTTTTTTGTTAAATAGAACATGAAATACTCAAAATTTTAAGAAATCAACAAGTTTTATTGTTTTAGAATTGAAATAATTTTTGAAAGGAACATGAAGAATGTGTGACGAAAATTGAGTTATGTTTTAAATAAATATTTCGAAAATAATCTTTCTTCGAATCTCGACTTAATTTATTCATTCAAAAGATTTTATATTTATGCTGTATAGCTAACTCATAAACAATTAGTAGGGAATATGTTTAAGCTGTAATAGTGGAATGGAATAAAGGTATTCTAGTATACCTACTTATTATTTGACAAGTTCGAATTTATTTCTCTTCACTTATGTTAAATGCTTTTTCTTTCGAGCTTGTTAGGATTTTTGTATTTGTATATAATTAGTTTTTTTTTAAATTATTGAAAATAAGTTGTTCGTTGACTTGAAGCGGTAAACTACTTATGCTGTATTTAATGTCTTAATAATTTTTTCTTATCGATGCTTTCTAAGGATATTCTAAAATAGAATTAACTGTTTTTTTTTGTCTACATTATTATTATGCATTGGGTTTTATATTTGGAAAAAACCACAGATGGTTTTTCAAAATTATTAATTTAAAAAACTTAAAAGAATTCTATAAAACGTTTATCCCTCTTTATATTCAAGTTTGTACATTATTTCAAGGAAAAAATAATTTTATGTATAAAAATAAGGATATTATCTACCTGTTCTGATGTATTTCATGGTTTTTTTTTTTTTTTATTTTTTCAGACAAATTTTAGCCTATGTCCTTGAAGATATTTTGTGTATTGAGGTTATAACATTTTTTTTTCTTGAAGGGCTGTACATAAAATTTTTAAATCTTAACCTTTTTGTAGACACTCTCGTCGAAAAAAAATCGAAGAGTCTCTGAATTCCGATACAAACAGATATATAATGCTGTCAGATATTGGTCTCATTCTTATTATTATCATATATATATTTTGTTTACAAAAAAACTGATTTATTTCTTCGAAACTCAGCTCTTAGAAATTTAGCTGCCCAGAAAACAGAAATTACTGGGCCCCGGCAGCATATTTTTAAGCATATTAAATGTAAACAGTTTATCTGCTTCGTTTACTAGACCTACAATAATTAGTTTAGATCTAAATTTAAAAAAAGTGGAGTATAATTTTTAGAAATAGGCTGAGTATAATTTTTTGATAAACGGCTTTGGAAAGAATGAAAAATATTAATTCGATACTTTTATACAATTTAAATACATACATTTCTTCAACATAAGTATCTACGTATATGTAATATAATATACATTACATATATACTATACATATATCTATTGTAACAAAGGAAGTGTATAAAAATATTATGAAAATAATCTGGATTTATTGGATTTTGTGGGATAAGAAAATTTTTTTTAGTTTTTTTTTATTTACTTGGTTGGTTTCTTGTTTAAAATGGGAACTTAGCATGGTTAATAAATTGTTTTTTTTAGAGACTGTATTATTACTTTAAATACATTAAATGTTGTAATAAATGAAGTAATAGTGATTTAATTTCACATTTTTCAGGTGTTGGTAAAATTTTTTTTTTTTTTTAATTTTAATATTGTTGATTACCAAATTGGAGAATGTTAAATTTTCTACATATTTAAGTAACTAACAATTTTTTTTATTGATTTTTTCCTGAATTATTTTTACCTTGATTGTTTATTAAATTTTGTGTTTTACTTTAAAGTGAGTTTGTTAAATGGTAAGATAAGTCATCACACATATGACTTTTGAAGCCGAGTTTGTGTTTGATGAAGGATGTACATGTGTATACAATACATATATTTATTTATTATATAAAGCGGGTATGTAATTTCAACAAAGTTGAATTCATAGTTATAAGACTTAAAAACGAATTTAAAGTTTGATATAACTATAACAAGCCTTATCTCAAATAGCTTCATATTAGATATTCTAATGTCAGAAATGGAGGCTAGCACAATTAATTTCTCTCGGGTGAGTGCACAAAAATTGTTTTAATTTAATTCTTAATTCCTTCATCCGCTCTATTTTAAATAAACCTTATCTTATGATAATAAATATGAAGTACTTTGAGCCTCATTCAATGTTCAACCAATTTCAAAGTGATCTAAATTGTAAACAAATGTAATGTTGTATGACATTTTTTGCATCGCAGCGACAAAATTCAAAATTATTATCGATATGCTATCAAAAAACTGAAAGCGTAGAATTTTGGATCATAATAATACAACAAAGTATATGAAAATAGAGCTGCACTATAAAAACAGCGGTCTTATTGCACCGGCCATTCACTAAACGAACTTAGTTAGAAATCTTAATATATTTTTTTTAAATTGTCCTTTAAAATCCTGGAGCATGGTATTTTTGGACTTAAATCTTATACTTAGGGGTCATGTAAAAATAAAATGATTTAAAATAAAAAATTCGGAAAAATTCATCTGGTATAAATTTTTCATAATCATTTCCCTGTAATCTTCAATGATTTTATTCAAAAATAATGTTCTAATTTTTAACACCAAGATTTCTTTTTTTTTTATTATTTTTTTATTAAAATAGCTTTTATTTAATCGTGAAAAATCTATTGAAAAAAATATGTTATAAAAATGAAAATAACAAAACAAAAAATTATATACATTTTGTATATATAAAAATTATTAAAAAGAATTCCTTGAATATGAACAGGAAAATTAAAAAAACAAAAAAAAATGAGAAAAAAAACGTGGGTAATTATTGGCCTCAGGTGCATTCGCAAAAAGAATGTTTTCTATGTATATTAAAAAAAATAAAAAATAAAATAAATATCTCTGTAGTCTTCTATCTATACATTTTCTAGTTTGTTTTTTTTTTTTTGTTCATAAAATTAAAAAAAAAAAACGCTGTTTTTATTTTTATATTAAAAATAATTGGGTGGTTTATATAGAATAAAAAAAAAAAAAAAAGGAAACAAAAATCTAAAATTTTTTTTTTTATCCTTCTTATAAAAGTTATAATGGTGGGAAAATTATTTATTTATTTATTTTTTTTTGTATATGTGTGGTTTTGCTAATGCCACCATTCGTAATTCATATCTGGGTGTAAGATACATGTTTTAGTGCTGCTATCTTGATTTAAATAAAAAAGAAAACTTTTTTTTATAAAAATCTATTTTACTCTATGCATTTTGTGAATTCATATTTATTTGCATAAAACAGCACTAGAATTTTCATTGTATATATCAGGGGTGGCGAGACTTTATCCCAACAGGAGTCGAAATTACAAAAATCAGAATTGTCGAGAGCCGCAATTAGAAATTGTTTTAAATATCGTCGGTCTCATGCAAAAATCACGAAACTGCAAAAACATAGTTTTGAGAAAGTTGAATTTGAATTTTTTTTTCTTTTTTTTTAGTACGTTTTGGTACTTTCGGGGAAATAGAAATAGTCTTGCGGATAATTTATGAGCTTTCGACTTCTAACTTTGAAAATATTAAAATTTTAGTTTTTTATAATTTTTCTACAATATAAGAAGAAAACGAGACCGACGATATGTAAACTGTCTTTATTGCCATTTTCATTTATCTTTATTTTCATTCATAATTTATTTAAAAAAAATCCCATGTATGTTTATTTATAAAGAAAAATTATAATGACAACCAATACATTACATAAGAAAACGGTTTTTTTAAATAGTATTTTTTAAAAACAATTTTTAACAATATTTTTTCAAACTTGGCTAGAGCCGCAGTGAAGAAGAACGAGAGTCGCATGCGGCTCGCGAGCCGCAGTTTGGCCAAGTATGGTATATATTATACTATTTTGTTAGGGCTAATATTATATGTATAAATTTTGTTTTATTTTAAGTGTCATTTTATATGAGTTTTTTTTTTTAGTGAGGAATTGCATATGCATTTTTTTTACTAGTTACGTATAGTATTTATGTTGGGAGAATAACGTTTGCATCTCTTTTATTTATATAGAATCGTTAGATTTTTAAAAATAAATATTTCAATATTTTAAAATTTTTTATACTCAGAATAGTCAGAAATTGAAATTGAATTGAATTGTTATTAAATCAAATATATTAGTTTTGCTAAAAATATAAATTGCCTGCATAGTTAATTTGTGTTGAAGAACGCACAATTAATCTATTATTGTAAAATTAATATAGGTATATAATAAGAATTAGTCGTGTGGTGCACATATATTTATTATTTATATGTATTTCATTCTAATTATTCATTGAAATGAGGTTCTTAGAATAAGTAAAGTGTTGTACACATCACCTATATATTATGTGTAATGTACATAATTTATTTGCACTATCAATAATGTGAAAAAAAAAAAAAATATTTGTTTTTATTATAAAAAATATTCCACAGAAATCAATACCAATCAATTTTATCATCAAAATAATTAACGATACCAATATGGAATATTAATTATTATTTTTCAAAAAATACAGAATAATGCGAATATTATGCACGTACAGTAAATACATTATATTTTGTAATAATCAGTATTAATTAAAAACAATTTTTTTTTTGATAAATTACCAATTAAAAAATGTATTCAAAATAAACATTGGTTAACGTTTTTTTAATTCAAAAGAATTCACCCAATGTATTTTTAAAATACTTGAAGTGGTCACTTAAGAAGTTAAAACAAATTTTTAACACGCTTAGTAAAAGTTAAGTACATATAGTTATAGTATAATAATGAATAAAAAACAAGATATTAAAAACAATATCAATTTGAAATTTCCAAACAAAAAACATTTATTCGAATAATTCGATAGATTCCTAAAATGTTGTCTCTTTCAATGCGATTTGTTAATTTGTGAAAGCCAATAATTTCATTTCTCTGATCTTATATAAGTTTTAATTCGATTTCCTGTTTTGTATCCAATGAATTTTCATAAAATCATACAATGAAATAGAGATTTAACATAGATTTACATTCATTAAATTATAGAAATAAAAAAGCAATAATATATTGATTATTTTTTTCTTAATTGACTCATAGTAAATTAAAATTTAAATTATACTTATGGGTCTTATCAAAATTTTCATCCTTTATTAATTTTACTATAGTAGAAGGACAAAAAATTCGATAAACATAATTTGCAATTTTTTTTTTTAACATAATTGAGAAAATTTCCATATTACACATATATACACAAAATAGATTATTTGAAACCACAATTTTCTTCTTTTTTTTTTTTGCTATTCAAAGCGGTTTCTTCTTTTTGACGGCAAGATTGCGAAACAAGGAAAAATATAAAAAGAATAAAAATAGAAAACATTAATACTGATTTAAATTATTTACAAATTTTGTGATTAATGACATTGTATCTGGGGAATTATTTACAGAAAAATGAATACTTCTGTGGGAAAAAAAAAAAAAACGAGAAATATTATCTTTAATTATTATTGCGAGGAGGGAAAAAAAATGGGTATAGTAAATTGATTTTATTTTTTTTCGTTAACATCGTCAGTAATAATTTAACTTTTTTTTTTGTTGCTTTTTTTTATGATTTAAATGAATTTTCTAGTTATAATGTAACTTACAATAAAATAATGTACAAGCACTTCAAGCTTTTAACCAGAATAGAGGAAAAAAAAAAATCCTCAATAACTCTTTTCTAGATATAAATACATATATATATATTTTTTTTGTATTTCAAGGATCAGAAATGATGAAAAATGTTAGCGAAATACGTATATTTTATATTTCTATATTATATTTAATTTTTTTTTTTATTTTTTGCAAAATATTTATATTATAAGTATTCATGCATAATGGATACACATATGTATGTACGATGTACGTGTAGTTAGTATATAAATACGCTTCGTTGTATAGTATAAGATCTTTGAATAAAATATTAATAATTCACGATTGCATTGTTTGCATATTAACCGGGTGTTTGTGTTTTCAGCACAAAATTTTTTTTCAAATTTTTAATGTATCATTGTATAAATACTTTCGTAAAAATTGTGGTATGAGTGTGTGATAATGATAATTGGTATTCTCACTATAATAAGTTCATATTTATTTTTTCATACACAACTTTTTACTATCAAAATTAATAAGTTATTTGATAGAATTATGTGCCTAAATTTAAACAAAATATATACAATGCCATGAAATGGAGCTAATCTACAGCTGTTATTTTCGAAGTAAAAAAGTTGTACGAACTTATTCGTCTGTGAATAATATAAATTGGTCTAACTCTATGGAATTGTATTATATTATGAAAACAAACTTATTTATTATATATTTTATGACGAAAGTACATCAGTAACTGATTAACATTAATGATAAGTTTAAGAATTTGAGATTGGAGATTGCGGGCGTAGTAGCGTTTTGATTGAGTAGTTGACTCGTTGCCTTGCGATAAGTGGATTTTTAAAAAGTAAGAGATCATTCACAGATTTTGTTATTATTATAATCATTGTATTTTACTTATAGTTAAAAATAAAATATGTTTGAAATTAATAAATACAATCGTTTTGCAATTTAAGATCTTTAAAATTTCAGTAAAAGCATTTTACGAACACTGTTGGGGCGAAACAATTTGTATATTTCTTAAACTACTGTTAATATTGCAACAATTTGGTGAACTTTAACAATGGCACTCTGTTTTTAGTAAAAATAAATATATTTAAAAAAAAATAAAAATTTTTAATGGATGAAATAAAAAAAAAAATTATACTTTAAGTACATAGATTATTTCTTTTTTCTTTCACTGATACGTATTATAATTGTAAATATTACAACAATCGTAACAATTTGTAATATGCCATCATATATGATTTGGTTTTTTAGAAATAATGTAAATAAATAATATAAAATGTTATATAAAAAATGCTGAAATATCATTTAATCAAGGCTTTATCGTTGGAAATAAAATTCTAATGAATGTTTTTTTTTTTTTTTTTTCATTTTAATAAAATCAAAAATATTAAAATTCTATAATTTGATAATTTAAACAAAACTCAACAGATGAATTTTTTATGTGAATTTCACATTGGTTTGGAGTTAAAATTGAGCATATCGATGTTTATATTGTTTTTTTGTACTATTAAGTAGTTTTAATTTATGAAATAATACTGGCTATTATCGTATAGAATAAAAATAATATGAGAAAATTTATATATACTTTATTTATCAAAAATGTTGAAGATACTAAGAAAAGGATAAAACTTCAAATGTCTGGAAGTCTGTAACTATGTTTTGTTTACAGTGTTATATAATTAATGAACGTACACTAGAACACTATTGGACTGAGTTTGATAAAATATAAGCATTCATTAAGGAATTGAAATTAATTATAAAACTTAGAATACAGGAATTAATATTTTTAATTTAAAATATTTTAAATTCTTTGATATTTTTAGAAAAAAAAAATTGTAATTTGAAAAAATTTTCAATATTAGTCGTCGCGTTTGCATTTATAGTAATTTGAAAAATAAACAAAAATACCTATATTTAAAATATTCATTAACATAAAATATAAAATGCATTTTCAGGATTTTATTTTTTTTGTTTTCTAAAAATCTCATTTGGTTGTAATAATTTTTTTTTTCTTTAAAATTTTTTTTTTTTGGCAGAGGTATGGGATGAAATCACCAATTATAAAGAATAAATATACGATATGAGAATTTTCATTATTTAGAAAAGTTAGGATTAGAGATATATGTTCATATGTTTGAACTTTGAATATTGTTTTCAATGGTTGTTATGGTCCTATATGTTTTTTGGAGAATTTTTTATTATTACTATGATCTCTTAGGATCTTAAAAAAAAAAAACCAATGAAATTTAGGTTCAGAGAATTTTCAAATTATATCAAATTATACCTATTAGAGTTTTCACTTTACCTATACTTTCAGATCATTGGATAGGTTTGAAAAAAAATTGTTCATAATAAAATTGACATTTCCCCCAAAAAATTTTAGATACGGATGAAAAGTTTTAACATCTTTCCAACTTTTCTAGATATATAAATATACATGTATACACGCTTATTGAAAACCATTTTCAGTATTCCAGGAAAATTGTAGTTTTCATCTACTTTACTTTAACTTACTCTGTAGAATACTAAAATCTTTAGACATTTTTAGACTTCAAACATTTTTGAACTCAGTTTTTTTCTTTTTCAAAGGTTCAAAAAACTTGAATTTTTCCTTTTTCGCGATATTTCTAAGTCATGAAATAAGGTCGAAAAATTCATTCTCTTTTAGTGAATTTAAGGTTATTTTGGCAACTACGCTAGGGGTTATTTGGGAACCACGTAATCAAGCCTGAATCTAATGAACGTTTACAAATTTTTTGTTTTCAGATAAATATTAAAAAAAATTATAAACAAAAATACATAAGCAACCAATATTGCAACTTTATATACATAATAACAGAAGGAACGAAATATTCCGTTTTGGAATAGGATATTTTATTTTCACTTAAAAAAATTATTTAGTTTTTCAACCAAAATTACAAATATTTTTTTCTAGTTTGTGGCCATTTCGACAAACAAAAATAATAAAAAAAAAAAAAAAACACAAAAAAATTTAAATGAAACAATATCCATTGAAGCAAAAAATGAGGATATTGTTTTTTTTTTTGTTTTCAAAGTGCAAATAACTGTTTTTTCATTATCCTGGTTTTTTTTGCACTTCAGTTTAAAAAAAAAAAAACATAAAAACAAATAAAAAAAATAAAAACAAAAAAATTTTTTTAATATTTTTTTTTTTGTACTTTCTTAATAATAAATGTAATTCTTTCAATTTTTCTTAAAAGCTTTTTGTTCTGTTTTTATATTTTTTCAAAAAAGTTTTTCATACATGGTATATTATAAAATATAAAAATTGGACAAAATGTGAATCCACAAGTAAATTTGTTATATCCTTTTTTGGTAGTTTTTTTTTTTTTTTTTTTGTTTGGGAAATTAAATGAAAATAAAAAAAAAATTATTTATGCATTGCTAAAAACATATAATTTTTTTTTTGTTTATTATTATTATTTTTTTTTTGTCCAGGATAAAAAATAAATATATATGTGTATATGTATATAATTTTTGGACTCAATAAATTAAATAAGATATTCTCTGTCTTATATTTTTCCTAAGTTTAGTACAATATAAATATTCGTAAATATTTCCTTTATTTTTTTTTTTTTTAATGTTATGAAAGCTTTTTCTTTTTGTTTATTTATTTATTTATTTTAATAAATTATGATTTAAAACAGCAGACACTATGTAGGAAAAAAGTCAAATCGAGATGGTCATGAAACGTTCCGTGACTAGAATTTTTAGAAGAAGATTAAGAATGTCCTTTTGATTAAAATTAATAAAATAAAAAAAAAAATTTGTATTAAAAAAAAACTTCAAGGAAATTCTTTAAATTAAAAAAAAAATTTAAAATTTAACTATTTAAGAATTTAAACTTTTTATTCACTTTTTCTAGAATCTTTCAAAGGCGAATATTGCCTTCGCCAACATAGAATGTTATAAAATACATTCCATGTAACGTAATTAATATTATTATTGAGAGGATAGATGAATCTCAATTGCAGTTCATTCAAATCGCAGCCTTCTCCTTTTTTAGAGAAAAATTTGAATAAAACATAGAAGGCTAGCCATCTCCTGTTCTGTTAATTCTTCTATGATTGATTAAATTAGTGGTAACGTCGAGTGCAAAGTTTTTTTTTTTTTCAGATCAAATTAAATTAATTATTTTAAAATTCTAGAATTATTGTCTACACTCTACAGTATACAGCTTAGGTTATAAATATTTATTACTTAAATTTTTTTAGATTTTATTCCGAAATGTCAAACTTTGTACAATTTGGTAGGGTTGCCAAATGAGTTAAGTCAAAAAAGAGTACATTTTTAAAAAAAATCTGAAAAAAAGAGAACATTCGGGTGAAAAAAAAAGAGATCAAAAAGAGACCAAGAAATATAATTTAGTATTTATTCAGTTTTTTTTTTTATACATTGATATAAAATACCTCAGTGATGCACATAAAAAATGAAGTAATTCATTTTCATTTTTCACCTGTACAAAGCTTAATTCAAAAAGTTTTCAAAAAGTTTCAAACTTCAATTATTTATTGCAAATTTTCATAGAAATTATACATTTTATTATATTTCACAAAATTAAATTTATTAAACAAAAATGATTTTAATCAAATTTCTCTGAGTAAGTAACGTTACATAACTCATAAACCAATTCATTTTAACTTGTTTACTTGTACAAAGCTAAATTTCTTAAAACTTTAATTATTTATTGCGAAATTTCATAGAAATTATATATTTAATTATAAATCGAATAAAACCTATAGACATAAAAATCAATTTACTATACAATAATTATTGAACGAAATCATATTTGCCTGATCTAGAAACTGTATTTAAGAATTTTTTGTAATTTTTTATTAGGAAGTAAAAATCTTTACACAAGATATTCTTCAAGTTATATGCTACTGCCATTATTCCTTTTACAGTTTCAGGAGTAACTCTATTTGTCTCTTTGGTCCACTAATCTTCTATCATAAAAAATACTCGCTCAACGTTTGCGTTTTGCCCAGAGATTGCAAAAAATTTTTTTTTTGCCCAGGAATCTCAAAAAAAATTGTTTGAAGAATTGAAGCGATTTTAAGCTAGATGGTTTGTCATTAGTTTCTGATAAAATAAACTTCAAATTTGACAATTCGTCGAAAACATTTAAAATAGCTTGAAAACAATGAAAGCCTAAAAAAGGGACTAAAAGAGACCATTTGAAAAACAAAAAAGAGAAAAAAAGAATGAAGCTAAAAAAGACACCATGTTCTCTTTTAAAGAGACCATTTGGCAACCCTACAATTTGGTTATTCCCGACAACGCCGTACTATTTTGCACATATATTTTTTCCAAAAGTTTACCCCAAAATACGAATCAAAGTAACAACAATGTCTAAGCGGACTATCGTAGTTTTTAATATTTTTCAAAAATTCAAAACTATCTTTTAATTCTCAAACCAGTTCCAGCCTTGCCCGTTATAACAAAATAATTAATATGTAAGCACTTTTAGGTAATTAATTTTCCAGATCAAAAGTAATTACAATTACAACTTCTTTTCAGATAGTCTTAAATAGTTTTTTATATAAAAAAAAAATAAATAAAAAATTTAAAAAATATTCTTGTTCATTATTATTCGAAGCACGAGACAGTTAGAAACTACCATGGTTGGGGGGGCAGACAGTTGCCCAAAAGACATTTGCCAATCTGACATTTGCCCACGGACATTTGACAATCTGACATTTGACAATCTGACATTTGACAATCTGACATTTGACAATATGACATTTGACAATCTGACATTTGACAATCTGACATTTGACAATCTGATATTTGACAATCTGACATTTGACAATCTGACATTTGACAATATGACATTTGACAATCTGACATTTGACAATCTGACATTTGACAATCTGACATTTGACAATGTGACATTTGACAATGTGACATTTGACAATCCTACATTTGACAATATGACATTTGACAATCTGACATTTGACAATATGACATTTGACAATCTGACATTTGACAATCTTACATTTGACAATCTGACATTTGCCAACTGACATTTGCCACAGGACATTTGCCCATGAAAATCGGACATTTGACAATCCGACATTTGCCAACGGACATTTGCCAATTCTACATTTGCCAACAGACATTTGCCAATTCTACATTTGCCAACGGACATTTGCCAATCCTACATTTGCCAACGGACATTTGCCAATCGGACATTTGCCAACGGACATTTGACAATATGACATTTGACAACGGACATTTGACAATCTGACATTTGACAATCTGACATTTGACAATCCGACATTTGACCAGTTTTTTTCGTTTTACAAAACTTACTTTTTTATGAAAAAAATTACTTTTTTTTTGAAAAAATTTAGTAAGTTTTCGTTAGAATATTGCAGAAAAATCCTAGAATGTTGGAAATAAACCCCAGAACACGCAATTCGCAGTGTATTTATTCACTGTGATTTATAAATATACTAGCTACGACTCTGACTGTTTTACTTTTGCAAGTGGAATTTTTGTTATCAGGTTTATAGAGAATTTTAAAAGCCAGTTATTTTATAAATTTGGAGAAAACTATCTACGGGGAATTAAGATTTATCATTTTTACTTATTCATCGAATGAACAGGTTTCCAAACCAAACCAGATTTGTGTTTTTGATCATTTCCTCTTTTTATGTATAAAACTTGAATGAAATCGGACTCCAATCAGGTTTTAAAATAGCCTGTAATAACCCACGACCCGAGGTAAAGACATGGTGTAAGTTTGATCGATTGAGCGGTAACATATAAGCAGCAGACAAATATACTTTAAGTTTTATATATATAAAAGAAGAAAGAAGATATTTATAGTAAAAAAAAAATGTAAATGTGTGTATATGTTACGGTGAATGTACGAATTCCGGGGAATGTGAGTTTACTTTTGGTAAATGTTAATATTACAGTACATTTACCGGCCCGATTGGCCCCATTTTTGTGTAGGGCGTAGGGGACTTACCCCTTATCCAAATAGGGCGGTGCGGGTTGGCGGGCGGGCGCGGGCCGCATATCCCACTGACCGACCACCAGTTCGCCCGTCCGCCACCCCGCACCCCCCTATTTTGGATAACGGGTAAACCCTCTACGCCCTACACAAAAATGGGGCCAATCGGGCCGGTAAATGTAATGTAATATTAAAATTACGGGTTTTTAAACTCACATTCCCCGGAATTCGTACATTCACCGTAACATATATAAAACCATAAAGTTAGTAGTCTTTATAATATTTTACGAGATGAATTAATCTAAAAATGTAGGTAAATCATTGAAAATGTAGAATTACAAATTTTTTTAAAGGTTTGTCCATGTCGCTTTAATAGTTTGTCCATGTCGTTGGAGGGAAAAGATCGATTGTTTTATGCATGTATTTTCAAAATACATATATATATTTCTTAAACTCTTTCCCGGATAGCATTCTGAAATTTTTATGAACAAATCGGAAATGTCATCAGGTTTCAAAAATGACAGGGCCACCAGCATTCGGATTGCTTTCTGAAATTCCAAATCGTTAATAATCGTAATTTGGAGTCCTTCTTTTCTAACTTTGCCAAAAAAAAATGTTTGCTAGATGAAATAATTTAAAAAAGACCCAAATTTTGAAATGATGAGCGCACTGGCAGAACATATATAATATAATATGTGTATGTATATATAATATAATATATAATGTATAATAAATATAATATATGCAATTCGGAGTCCTTTTTTTTTTTAACTTTGCCATATATATTTTTTGCTAGATGAAGGTAGATGAAGGTAGCGTCCATGTTCCATATGCCTTTCATTGCTGTATGGTCAAAATCGCATATTATATATGGGCTTAAGACTTGTTCTCTTTTTTCGGCTTTTTCACTTCTTCGGGTACTTCAAATGTAATGTCTTGCGGCTCCTTTTGTGCTAAAACTATTCTATAATTTCTCCTTATAAGAGTCAAACAACTTTCCTTTTCTGGCAGAAATAGAGCCAAATTATCTATTTCTTCTTGGCTTTTTCCTTCTTTGGAAAGAATGCTCTGGTAAATTTTACTGGTGCTCCCTCTTATTGAACTAGAAGCTGCTTCTTCCATTTTATTTGCTGCCAATCTTTTCTTGGATTTGGTCAAATCCGGAGCATGGTTATGTTCATTTCTCACTTCTATAACGACGTCATATTTTTCCTTCAATAACGCAAGACATCTTAAGGACTTCCTTTTTGTACATCTTCATTGGCTTCTGGTTAGCAGCCGCGTAAAAGTTACTCATTATGTTATTTAAGATTTACCATAATTAAGAATTATCATTTTAAGATAAATTTTATTCGAATTAAGAAAATAAGTTAAATATATTGTATTAAAACAATTTTTAAAATATCTTATATTTTTTAATAAAATCAAAAAGTTTTCTAAATTAACAACACTAAACTTATATATTAACTAAATTTAACCTACAACGCCGAACATTTTAATATTAGAATTAAAGGATTTGACTCTTTAAAATATTGGAAATAGCCATATATTTATTTTTCTTTTTACGGGTTGTTTTGGATTTAGCAAATCATTTTCCGCTTTTTTTATGAGTCCTCTTGGAGCTCATCCATTAACATTAGTTGATAAAAAGGGAGCAATGAATTATGAGCGCATGAATTATGAACTCGGAAAAAGTTTGTATGAGCGGGCAAAATTCATTTTTCCGCGCAACAAAATGTCTGTTGACCGCGCGGTCAAATTTCATTTTTTTTATAAATTGAGGCGCGGACAAAATGTCTGTTGACCGCGCGGTCAAATTTCATTTTTTTTTATAAATTGAGGCGCGGTCAAAATTCATTTTGAAAATGAATTTTGCCCGCACATTTTCCCGCGGTCAAAATTCATTTTTTTATAAATTGAGTCGTGGCCAAAATTCATTTTGAAAATGAATTTTGTCCGCACATTTTGCCGCGGTCAAAATTCATTTTTTTTAAATTGAGTTGCTGCCGGGAACGTGAGTATTATGCAGAAAAGTTATGGAGAAGATACTATTCATTTTAAATGACTTCATACCGCGTCCCATTCGTTCGCGCGAAGCCCGTCAAGAAAAAAAAAATTAAAAAAAAGTCTCCTAGGCGGTTCGGGGCGATTTTAGCAGAGGCGGTTTTAACGGTGTCGGGGCCCCTGGCGCTGAAAAAAAAATTGGGCTCCTACTCTCTAAATTAAAATAAAATAAAACAATATTAATTAAAATTTAATGAAAAACCTCAAACAAAATCAATTTCATTTAAATATTATTTCTATAAACTAAATTATCAAAAAATAATTAAATTACAAAATTTAAAGAATGGCTCATACATGGTAAGTAAAGCGCGTTAGACTATGTTGCTTTTTATATGCGCTTGCAGACCCTAATATTTACGCGATATTTGCAGCATTGTCGGATTGACCTCTACATTTATCAATTGGTATATTACACCAAAATCGGTAACATGATTTGAGACCATAAGATTTTCGCTTTATATTTTGATGAACGCCGAACGCGTATACTGCAGTCATAGGGGAAAAAAACAGTATCTACATAAAAACTGAATATGAGAATAATAGGTTTAAAGTTTATTAGTCGTACTGTATTATTCTTTTTTTTAATATTCTTCATTCAGTATATTTTATAGTACGGTATTTCCGTATAGTTATGCTACATTTTTTCATTATTAAAAATACATTCCGCCAAATTTTATAATTTTAACAAAATATACAAAGCATTTTACAATCAAAAAACTTTTTTGAAATTTTGGATCGATTTTCAAAAATAATTTAGCAAATTTTTTGTATTTAAAAATTTGTGATTTTTACTATCAAATGCCATCAATACTTAAATTTTTCAGATTTTAGTAGATACTGTGTTTTCCACTATGACTGCAGTATAGGAAACATTTTGTAAAATTCACGTTTTCATGGCATTGTGAATAGAATAGAAGCTACAATTTTCTATCGCGAGCGCCGTGTGCGACGCCCGTTAGAACCGCCTGTGGATTTTAGGCCTTTTCCAAAAGGATGTTGTTCAAACAACTTTTTTTTAAAAGTTTCGTACAACTGTCACCTCTAGAAAAATCCAAAGAATTGGGTTGATTTCATTTACCGTTTCAAAAATATAAGATGAAAAGTTCAAATGCGTGAAAAAGTTATAAATGCAATTTACTCCGAAGTTTTTGGAGATTTTTGGATTTTTTTTTTTAAAACATAAGTAATTTTATTAAATTATAATTCTAGAATGTACCGTTAAGCCCGGGTGTCGTTAAAACAGAATTTAGCAACAGAACAGAATCAGCGACAGAAAAATTTATTCTGCTACTGAAATTCTGGTCAGAATCTCATGAGATTGCTGCCTTTAAAACAGAAACAGAACGATTTACTTGTCATTACGATTTTAAAAATTATTTTATTATTATTATTTAATTGTTTTCCCCATTTTCCGACAAAATAAAACTAGAAAAAACGTAAATAAACAAATACAAAAAAAAATTAAATTAAATTCAATTGACATTCTGGCAACAGAAACAGAAAATAACCTCGTTTGAGGTTATTCAAATTCTGTGGACAGAATGAATTTTTCTGTCGCTAAATTCTGTTGTAAAATTCTGTCGCACAATAAATTCTGTTCAAATGTATGGGATTCTGTTTCTGTTGCTAAATTCGGTTTTAACGTGATCCCGGCTTTACCGAGAAAATTGCAAAAAACCGTTTTTTCAAAAACATTTCAGTTACGTTTTTCAATGACATATATATCCTGAGTCCCCATGGCCGATAGTACCTCTTGGTGATGACGTCATCGCGAAAGGACAGCCCCCTACTGCGTCCCATTCGCTTCTTTAAAAAAGAAAATTGGCCGTACAAAATGTATGTTTTTATTTTCAATACTTGTTAAGCAATATTTTTGATGAAATTATTTCTGCATAATACAGCCGCAAATTTTGTCGCGGTCAAAATTCATTTTTTTTTCTAAATAGAGTCGCGGCAAAAATTCATTTTGAAAATGAATTTTGTCCGCACATTTTGCCGTGGTCAAAATTAATTTTTTTTTTTTTCTAAATTGAGGCGGGTTCAAATTTCATTTTGAAAATTAATTTTGACCGCCAGTCGCAGTCATAATTCATGCGGTCAGAATTCATGGAAAACAAAACAACCCGTAGAAAGAAAAATTAATACACAATTTAAAAGAGCCTAATACCGTTTCTGCACTTGTCTGCAAAGGTTTATTCCTAAGGTCACCTTAACGAAACCCGTACACACTATTTTTTGAAACTTAAAAAAAAAAAGATGTGTAAACAAACTCTTTCCATCTTGTTTATTTTCAAATTTATAGAAAAAAGGCAGGAAAAAGCAAGGAAAAAGCATTAAAGTTGGCAAACTGACATTTTTTGTCTGCAAACTAACTTTTTTTGTCTGCAAGTGGCCTTTTACGCAAAGGTTAGTTATTTTTTTTCCTTTTTTTTGTATGAGTAAGGCCTGTTCACAGGTCAGTATACAGGTCAGTTCCGCTCTAAGGTCAGTTTTAAGGTCCAAGTGCAGATAATATTGAAATGTTGAGCGTTGTTGATCAAATTTAGTAATTTAGTCCTAAGCTAATTTCAGTGTTGTTAATTTCATTGAAAAATGTAAGATATTTTAAAAATAGCTTATTGTTTATAAATTATTTTCTTAATTCGAATAATATTTGTTTTAAGATGGTAATTCTTAAATATGGTAACATAATGAATAACTTTTACGCTGCTGCTAACCACAACGCCAATGCCTTTTATTTTTGTTTGAACCTACAGTAGACTTGAGCCAATTTAAATTTACTTAATAATTGGCTCAACCTACTGTACATTCAAACGAAAATAAAGGGCGTTGCGTTCTGGTTAGCAGCCGCGTAAAGTTACTCATTATGTCGTTTAAGATTGACCATCTTAAAATAAATATTACTCAAATTAAGAATTTAATTTATATACATGTGTTAAAACTAAATCAAAAATTTGTGTAAATTCGCAACACTAAACTTATAAATTTACTAAATTTCAACAACAATGCCGAATATTCCTAAATTTAAAGGATTTGACTCTTTAAAATCGTTGCGAAATGATATTTATTTTTTAAAAACCTTTAAAAAAATTTGTAATTCTGCATTTTCAATAATTTACCTATATTTTTAGATTAATTCATCTAGTAAAATCTTATAAAGAGTACTAACTTTATGGTTTTATATACACACATTTACATATTTTTTTTACTATAAATATCTTCTATCTTCTTTTATATATATAAAACTTAAAGTATGTTTGCCTGTCTGCTTATATGTTACCGCTCAATCGATCAAACTTACACCATGTCTTTACCTCGGGTCGTGGGTTATTAGAGGCTATTTTAAAACCTGTTTGGCGTCCGATTTCATTCAAGTTTTGTACATAAAAAGAGGAAATGATTAAAAACAAAAATTTGGCTTGGTTTGGAAACCTGTTCATTCGATGAATAAGTAAATATGATAAATTATATAGATAGTTTTCTCCAAATTAATAAAATAACTGGCTTTTATAATTCTCTATCAACCTTATAACAAAAATTCCACTTGCAAAAGTAAAATAGTCAGAGTCGTAGCTAGTTTATTAATAAATCACAGTGAATAAAAAATACACTGCGAACTTCGTGTTCTGCGGTTTATTTCCAACTTAATAGGATTTTTCTGCAATATTTAACCGAAAACATGCTAAATTTTTTCAAAAAAAGCTAATTTTTCAAAAAAAAAAGAAAATTTTTGTAAAACGGCAAAAAAATTCGTCAAATGTCAGATTGTCAAATGTCAGATTGTCAAATGTCAGATTGTCAAATGTCCGTTGTCAAATGTCGGATTGTCAAATGTCCGTTGGCAAATGTAGGATTGGCAAATGTCTGTTGGCAAATGTAGAATTGGCAAATGTCCGTTGGCAAATGTAGAATTGGCAAATGTCCGTTGGCTAATGTCGGATTGTCAAATGTCCGTTTGGCAAATGTCCGTTGGCAAATGTCCGTTGGCAAATGTCAGATTGTCAAATGTAAGATTGTCAAATGTCAGATTGTCAAATGTCATATTGTCAAATGTCAGATTGTCAAATGTCATATTGTCAAATGTAAGATTGTCAAATGTCACATTGTCAAATGTCAGATTGTCAAATGTCAGATTGTCAAATGTCAGATTGTCAAATGTCAGATTGTCAAATGTCATATTGTCAAATGTCAGATTGTCAAATGTCAGATTGTCAAATGTCAGATTGTCAAATGTCAGATTGTCAAATGTCAGATTGTCAAATGTCAGATTGTCAAATGTCAGATTGTCAAATGTCAGATTGTCAAATGTCAGATTGTCAAATGTCAGATTGTCAAATGTCCGTGGGCAAATGTCAGATTGGCAAATGTCATTTGGGCAACTGTCCGGGAATCCATGGTTGATGTTTAATTTCTATATATAAGAAAATATATTTAAATTCATTTAAAATTGATTAAAAATTAATGAAATTTGTACAATTTTAAGTTTTTTTCTTTTCGTTTGATAAATTCAAATATTTTATTTTATATATACCTACATTTAGAATATTAAAGCTCTACATAACATAGATAAATGTATACATTAAAAAATATACTTTTAAATTGACTAAAACATATTCTTCTAGAACAAAATAAATCTAATTCAAAATTTAAATGAATTTTTGTAATAAAATCCAATTTTCTAAATGTAAATTTAGATCCAAATAAATTTAGTTTAATCTAATGATTTAAGAAAAAAAGAATAAAAATTCAATAGAACATAATAAACTTAAGACTAGGCTATAGAAAACCATAGTTGTTAAGGGCAAAACTTAAAAATCTTAGTATCTTAAATTTTTATATTTTTATAAGAATTGAGTCGAGAGTTTGAATAGCTTTATTTCCATAATATCTATTAATTTCATTTGAATTGATCTGGTACTGGACAGTTGGTACATGCATTAGTAGTCAAAAAAGTTGTTCTCTTTTCCTTAAATTTTAAAATACTGTTTGTCTACTTACAATGAACTTAAATTGAAGGAAATAAATGTATCAGCCTCATTTGGTTTCACATATTAAAATGATTCCTAAAATATTCATATGTTTAGCTAAAACTCCTTCTTTTTTTTTTGCTTTAAAAATTGAATGTGCCAAATTTTTTTTTTCCTTGCAAAGTACATGAATATTAACACATTTCAACCCTTTTATGTATGTAAATATATATTTCCAAATGTGGAAAAGAATATGACAGAAACCTGTTATATCCTTTCCATATATTAAAAGTAAAAAAAAAAAAAACCACATCATCTATTTACCATCAACCCATATCCATTTCATCAGAATTCGTATAACAAAAATTAAGCAAAAAAAAAAAAAAAAAAAAAAATGTAGAAAATTTATTTAGTGATCCTGTGGCCACAAATATGTACGAAGACGATCCTATTATCCACTTATTTTTTATATCTCCATAAAAAGCATATTCGTAATGTAGTTTTAATTTTTTTTTGTGTAGTTAATTCGCTACGTTGTTCATGGTTGATTCTTCTAACTAAATAGCAAATGTACAAAATAACATGTTTATATAAAAATATGTATTTTTCTTGTGCACAAGTGAATTTAAGCAGGATTGACTTTTTTTATGATTAATTTCAAAAAAAAAAAAAACAAAATTCGAAAAGCTGAATAATGCAATTCTTAGGATTGAAACAATCCGGAACAGGATTGTTTCAATTTGAGAGAGATTAATAATTGATATATCTTTTTTAATTTTTTTTTTCTGAAAATAGTAACTACATAATTAGATACTTTCACTGTTATTTGTGTAAGTACATCTAATATATATGTAATATTAATCAAAAGCAACAAAATATGTTTTTTTTTTACAATGATAAATTTTTAAATTATGACGACTGGAAAAAGGTAAATTTTCCTCTCAAACAGCACTTGCCATTTCTTTATTTACTCACTAAATATAATCTTACTGGGTAGTGTTAAATTTCAATAGAAATATATATTAATTCAATTTTTTTTGTTGATGATATTTCTTAAACTCAATTCAATTAGGTTCTTTGGTAAAACGTAAATATATTTATTTTTTTGGTAAATTTTTTTTTGTTTTTACCAAACCATTTGTCATTGTTTATTTTAAAAGAATTTTTTTACAGAATATTTTTGGATATATGTAAGTATTATGGTTACACTTTGCAGTTAGATGTTGTTTCTCTTAAAACTACATTTTTACAAGTTAAATGTTATTTAGACAGAATTTATAAATATATGAAAATGACCTCCAATGATCCAGAACAAGAGTATATATAGTATATAGATAGTACGTGATATTTTTCTTTTAGTTTTCATTTTGACCATTTTCAATTTTCATCATAGTTTTTACAAGAGTTGTGCAGTGCTTACAATTTTTTTTTTTTGGGTAAATGAAACAATTTTCTTCTGATGGTCAGTATAAAATGCAACAAAGGAATACGATATCGAAAGAACTAAGTAAATAACTTTTTTGATGAAATCTTTTTAAAAGTTCTAAAAGCAAATTTTTATTAAAAAAGTGTCCATTTGTTTGCTAATCTGGAATATTAAGAGGAATTTAATATACTGAAGTCTTATAAAACTAGTGAATAAAATAGATTAAAAAGTTTTTTGAGCAGCTAAATTACTAAATAGAAGATTTGCTCGGAATAATCTTCAATACATAATCATTAAAACTCAGATACGTTTTATATTTGGCTAATATTTGTATTGTACCATATTAATATTATAACTATATGTGCTAATAAAGAAATAGATATAATTTCATTCTTACACATTTTAATTTGTGGGTTTATATTAGACAAAAATATTTTACACATTATTTCAGTTCGGTATATAGGTAATTTCAATTAAAAAAAAAAACAAAACAAAATTGACTTCAAAACTTTTAATTCAATGTCCTTTTAAGAAATGTTTACCTTAATTTTTGTTATGAAAACAATTTCAAATTGTCCTTTTCGTTAGCAGAAGGGATAAAATTTCTCAGGATATTTTCAATTGTTACCTGTTCTTTATTTTTATTTTTATTTTTTGTTGGCAATGAAATAGAATAAATTTTTTTTTTTTAGAATATACTATGTATTGGAAGTACAAACGTATATGGAATATGGAATATTCTATGAGCTTTAACCATTTTGCTATATTATTTTTTATATTCTTTATACCCCATATTGTTTTTTTTTTATTAAAATTATGTACCACTATAAAGGTAATTTAAAAAGTGAAGATATGGTCTTATAGTCAAAAATGGGATAATTTTTTTTTTTGCCAAATCCCTGAATTTTTTTTTTCTCTACAAATATGGTTCTGTATCCGTATGTTAGTTAAATCTGATAAAAGAATTTTTTTTTTATTATTTACTGATTAAATGATAAATGAAAAATATTTTAGTTTTTATTGCGTAATTTTTAGAAAAACATAGTATTCTAGAACTCTGGTAGTATAATTATTAAATTTTAACACTTTCAATTTATTGATAGTCTTGGATATCTTAAAGCTTGCATTTAAAAGTAATTTGACAACCAAATAAAAGATTTTCTCGGAATCGAATTCAATACAATGTTTATCTAACTTGTAGTTCATACCTATTTAAATATTTTATACTTAGTAAAAAAAAACAAATAAATAATTTCATTAGTCGAAAGATTTCAAATTATGGTTTCATACTTGTCAAAGTATATTCAGGATCCGGCTTAAAGCATATATTGAGTTATGGACACTTAGATTAATATTTTAATTTCGTGAAACGTATGACAAGAATTTTAACAAGAATTTTAACATTTTTATTAATGTTATTAAAGTTTTCAAGACTTTTATCGGATTTCATTGTAGAAATTAATTTTTTTTTTGTTTAGTTTTGTTTCAAAATCCAAAGAGAGTTAATACACAATTTTTCAATTGTTAGATACAGCTTTAATCAGATATAGGATTCAATGTTAATAAATTACACATTTTATTTCGGAACTATAGGGAAAAGTATACAAAACTTATACTAATATTTTGTAAAAAGGATTTTGTTTAACAAAATTAAAAGATTATCAGATGGGAGATTTTTTTTTTTATTCTTTTCTCTGTGCTGATAATAGAATTAAATTGGATTAAATTTGTATAATGTTTAAATAATTTGAGAACATTTTGGTATAACTATTTTTTTTATATATTTAAGTATATATTTAATAGTAGGTAAGGTATATATATAATATGTGTAAAAGGTATACGTTTATGTATTTTTGATTTAAATTTATATTAAATTTAGTATAAAAATATGTTAATTATTAACTTTAAAATAATTTTTTTTAAATAGTTTAGACTTAAAGGTTATAAATGTAGGTGAAAAAGTAGAGAAAATTAAGAATGAATTTAGACAATTTTAAATTAATATGATTTTATTGTGGTTGTAGTTTTTTTTGGAAAAGTATTTGGTTTCGGAAACTTTTCGATCTTATGTTGATTATTTTTCTTGATTTTTTTTAAGGTTTTATATTCTTAATCAGTTAGAGTTGTTAAACTAACATTTAAAATTATAAATGATGTATAATTTTCACAAATCAGAAAACTTTATTTTTAATTAATATTAAAATATTAAAGTTGACTTTTATTTTTTAAAATTTATTGCAAACTTATTTTGATGTTTTAGAGAACTGACAATGGGTTTCTATGAAAATTTGAATATGGGTTTAGTTTAATATTAACTGGTAGATATATCTAGGTGCAAAATTAAAATCTAACAATAATATCAAGAAAAAATATTTATGAAATAATTAAAGAAAAATAATTTTACATAAATTTTCTAAATTTTGTTACTATTATGCACCTGCCAAAGTCACTTAAAATTAAATTAAAAAAAAGCCAATTTATGCAAATAGGGAAATTTAAGCTCTTTAAAACTTCATTTACTTGAAAAATAAATTTTAATAATTATTTTACAAATAATTTAAAAAGCTAATATTTCGATTTGGTCCGTCACAAAGAATTCCTAAAAATAAAAATATAATGAAATAAGAAAATTTAAATGTATTAAATTTTTCGCAGAAATTGGCGATAGTAAAACGTTTTAGTTTTTATAATTAAAATAGAATAATTTTTTTTGTTTTTTGCAAATATGGATAGTTATCTTAGTTTAAAAATTTAATCTAAAAATGTTTATTTATTTATTTTTTTTGTTTTGTTATGAATTCATTCATTTTACGTTTTCGATATAAGAGACAAAGGAATTGCATTCGAATAATAATAATAACAATAATAGTAATAAAAAAAAAAAAAAAAATAAAAATAATACAGTTGAGTATAATATTTTACAGTCCATTCAATTTTAATATTTCGCTTTTATTCTGGTATCTGATTTAATCGTGCAACAGTATAGTAAATATTCTTTAAATAATTTACGCGTTAAATTTTCGATGGTTTGGAAATGTTGCAGTCGTAAAATTTTCAGGGAAATGTTGTCGGTGTGACAACGACGTACAAGCTTAATACTTATGACACTCAAAGTCGACTTTTTTTTTGAGAAAGAGTAGGTACAGTATTAAAGAAATTGTTTAATACATTTTTCGAATGGACTTTTAGCAGCTGGGGCATATTTTGTCAGCTCGTTTTCCATCAACCGTTTGTCATAAACTACATGGCCGATTTCGTTCAAACCAATGACAAAATACAATTTTGTTCATTTGCATCATAGATTAAGAATACACCAAGATGGGAAGTTTCATACAACATTTTTTCAGTCTTTTTTGGTATTTTATTGTGAAGATGTTAGTAAAACTAAATAAAATTCTTTTCATACATTGATAATTATCACGTATTTTATTTTGTTTTACTAACACATTGACTTAAAAATACCAAAAATAATGTTGTATGAAGCTTCCCATCTTGGTGTATTCTTAATCTATGTTTGCATCTAAGCTAAAAGATGAGTAGTTAATAGTTCTAAATTGAAATTTTTTTTTTAAATTGAATGAAATTAGAATATTGTCGCTTAGAAGGTCAAACATATTTTAAATAAATCAGCACAAAAAAAAAAATTTTTTTTAGAAGAATTTTGAGTATCTATACAAAACCCAAATTTTATTCTTGCCATTTGTAGACGTAGTCCATAGAATTTCTCCAAAAATTATATGCAATGGAATTTCTAATTCTTTTTTCTTTTTTTATGTAGCAAAAACTTTATTCGTAAAAATAATAATAAAAATATAAAAAAAAAAAAAATATACATATTATACATATAATATTCATTCTTTTAGAAAAATTAAAATCAGTTTCTATGATTTCATATTTTATTTTTTATATTTTCATATTTTTTTTTTTTTTACTATTGCTTTACTCGTAAAATTCAAAAGACAATCTTGCTTTGAAAAAAAAAAAATAAAAAAAAGTCAGATAAAAAAAAAATCTAGCGGCGATTTTAAGAGTGACAAATCAAAGAAATGAATGGTAAAAAAAAAAATAAGTAAAATGAATGGTCCATTTGAAATACAATACACATTTTCATAGGCTTTCTCATATTAATTTTTTTTTTTGTTTGCATTTTCAAAAAAAAAAAAAAAAAACAAGAAATTATTGTGTTTTTTAAATTGATTTGTTTTTAAAAAAAATTCAGGGTTTGTAAACTTAACAATTTATAAATTGTTATACCAATTTTCAAACATTTTTAAATATATTTTACAATCAAAGTACCTCTGGCCCTAACATATTCTGTTAACAGAACAGTTCATGCAAATGTAAAGTTTTTTTTTTTAAGATGTTCTCTGTTGTTCTTTTAATAAATTTTAGTTAAGAAGGCAGTGTTAAAAAAATTTAATAAATAACGGTTAATTATTAAAAAATAATTAAAATTTAAGATAGAATTAAAGATATCGCATTATCACTTCATAGTTCGATACAGAATCCATATGTTTTTTTAAAATTTTTTTTACAGAAATGCATTTGTACAAACTATGCAAAGAGAGAACATATTATAATTCCGATTCCGGTTGGAATACATTTTAAGTCAAAAAACTGTTTTTTAACTCTAAACACAGATATAGAAATTTTTTTTTTTAGAAATAAATTTCTTTGAAATCAAATAAAATTTTAATCTTTAGTTTTACATATATCTTGTAGAATAAAATTATACTAAAGGATATCGCCATTTGCGTACATAAGAAAAAGGAAATATTATTTTATTTAATATATATACTTTTCTTCCACACCCGGAAGCCAACGCATTAACATAGAGGAAATATCAAAGAAGTGCATTTTATACGAAAAATATTATTATGCTTTAAAAAAAATGTTGGAAATAAAGGTATAGACGACCAAGTAATAGTTTTTATTTTTTTTTAATATGTTTAAATGATAAATTTTTAAATTTTTTTCAAATAAAAATAAATGTAGTAAATTTACACTCAGAAGCAATTGACTTTGAAGTGCAATATTTAGATAAAAAAAAAGTGTAAATGAAATATTTTAAAATCAAAATTGGTTTTAATGTTTCAAATAATTTCTAAACTCTAGTTAACAAAAAAGTTGTTTAAAAGTTTGAAGGAATTGAATAGTTTGTGGTATATTAATTCATAATTATATCGACGACCGACGGATGCGATTATACTAGCAAAAAAATTTACTCTAGACTCTCTGTTCTGCCTTGTAAATTTATTTCAAAAATTGTAATATAAGTATTAAGTATTATAACTATTAATAATATAAATCTACTGAAAAAACATATATTGAGTATTCTCTTTAAAATATTTAAAAGTTTACTTTAACGCATAAAGAAGGAAAACCAAGAACAAAAAATGAAAAGTGAGACTACCAATCTTATGTTTAAATTTCTGTTCAAAGGAGTCTGTCGCGTATTATTTTTCTATTAAATACATTGTCCGATAATGAATTTCTTTTCTTTTTTTTTTTTTGATTTAAAAAATATTGTATAAAATATCAAAAAAAATAAAAAAATAAAGTTGAAATATTTTTTTTTTCCATATTTTTATATTTCCTTTCGTACTTTTTCAAGTTTTTTGATGTGATGACTACTGTTATTCTTGTTTAATCACTCAAAAGTGTCATCGATCTATCTTGTTAGAGACTTTATTTTTTTTTTTATTTTAAAGGAAATATTTTCTTAAAAATTTAAATATCGTAGAATTCTGTGTTTTATGTTTAAAATGAGAAAATTTCACAAATTAAAAAAAAAAAGAAAAATAATTTCAAGTTCAATCGACATTTAAAATTTATTTTTGATAATGAATTTTATTTTTCCTTGTGGTATGATTGGTTTTAGGATTTGTTAGTTTATTAAGGGATTGCCTGCAGTGAAAAATCGAAAAAAAATTTCAAAAATTTTTTAATGTTTAATATTTTTAATTTTATTTTTATCTTTATTCTTGAACCAAAAAAAAAAAACAATTACATTATTAATACTTATTTTACATGATTTTTAATTGTATATAGATGACAACACTGATAACAATTTCTTTACACAGTTATAGCTTATAGACATTTACTTGGTATATTAATGTGGTGTTTTTCAAAACTCCACTAAGCTAACTTTTATAAGCAGCTTCATCTTATTTTTATAAAAGTTTCAGATAAGCCGCTTGGGACTTAAACCCAATTACAAAGCTAAATAAATATTATACCTACATTTGATTTTAATAATATACCCATCAGAGATGAAAACAAAAATAGTGAAAAAAATTATTAATTTTGTAAAATAATGTTCATTCTACTGTCATCATAATTTTTCTAATTTTTTCCTACTTTTTATTTTGCAATAAAAAAAAATATACAATTTTTCAGGAAAATTATTCTTTTACTTCGAGGCATGTCAGAGATATGCAATGAAATAAAAACAAGCAAAGGTAAAATAATATTATTTTTTTTAGTTGAAATTCATCATCTTTTATGACTTTTTCAAGTAAATATAATGTTTTTGTTTTATTTTTTGACGAATATAATATTTTTATATATTTTATGCATTGTCCTTTTCTTTTTTTTTTTTTTTTGTATTACCAGCTACGTTAAAAATAATATCCTTTTAGATATGTATGTACCTACTTGTGTGTATAGTATGTAAGTAAACTTTAACATTTTGAAAGCAAATAGAATTTTTTTTTTGTATGAAATAATAATCAGGATAATTTTTATTTCAAGATTTTAATTGAATTAGGTAATTTAAGAATTAAAAAAAAAAAATTATATATGTAAAAAATTAAATAAATGTAAAAAATAAACCTATTGTAATATTTGAAGTTTAACATTTCGGTTACGTTTTTTTTTAACGTACTGAAATAATAATTTTATATAACTAACTAACTCCTAGTAACTCCTGTCCTTTATGTCAACTGTCTCAGATATGTCAACTACATAAATAATACTTTTGGAATATGATTTTAGCAAACTATATTGATAGTTAGTGAAACAATTTTTTTTTTGGGTGAGAATTATATTTATTGCTTTAAATAAAATAAATAAAGCTACCCATTTTTCGCCCCAAATTTTTATTTCTGATATTGGTTTAGTTTTAAATAAATTTAGAATATAAATTTTTGAAATTGCTTTGTTACAGGGTGTCCAATTACCGCAGGATATGATCATTTAAAATAGAAAATGAGTTCAATATTTGTATATATTTTGAGTATCTACAATAAAACTGATAAATGTTTAACAATATTGAAGATAGATCCGTCTATTATGCGTAAGGAAAATAAAATTAACATGTAAATAGATATGCTAAAAATTTTCATAAAAATTCTAAAGGTTATTTTTAAAAAAGTCTATGGAAGAATTTCGTAGAAAAAGGATCTGAAAAATTCAATCACAATATCTAAATTTTTATACATTAATTTTATAATGTGACCTTTAATATTTAGCTGACATACGATCTTGAAGTGCACTATTTACAACTTCTATAGCCTAGATTTTTTTTTTAATTTTAATTTATTGCAATAACTTGCATCTAGGTTTGAATTGATAGATTTTTTTTTACAAAAATATTACTCATTTTTAAATATTAAAAACTTTTTTTATTATATATTATAGTCTAATAATTTTCTGTATTAAAATTTACTAGAATAGGAAATGGTGTTTGTTGTGAGTTAGTGAAAAAAAAAATATTTTGTACTCAATTAATGTTTAAAAATATTATACACTTTATAGTTAGATAGTCAACTATTGAATTGAAATGAGAAAATGTTTTTTGGCTATAATTTATAAAATATATTTGACAACACAGGTCTTTAAGTATATAGAAATGTGTTTGAAAGGAATTTGTATTTTGGAGGTTAATTATAATAGAAATAAGAAAAATTTTTAATACATTATTTGAAAAATATATATAAATAAACTCAGACGGATATTTTTCAACCGATAGTCAGATGGGAATTTTATTTTAAGCGAGAACAAAAATTTTCTAGAATACAATTATGATTTGAATCCAGTTTATATTTATTAAATAAATTTGATCAAAAAATGTCAGAAAGATGATGGCAAATATATTTAGATTAACGTTTTAAATTTACAGTCCCTGGTTATCAATTTTTTATTCATCCGTATATATATAAAATACAATTAAACAATTAGCTTTTTAGAAAAATCAGGTAAAAATTAAAGAATACTAATTTAAATATTTATAAATTTTTTTTTAATGCATAATAAATATTTTCTTATTTAAGGCAAGAACAAAAAAAAAAGAAATAAAAATAAGAAAAAAAACTTTTAAAAGGACTCTTTGGAATAATTTTCAATTATACATTCTTCGTCGAAAATAAATGTAGTGCATTTCTTCCGGACGACAAAAGCGAGACATTTTAAATAACCACCATAATGCAAAATTTATTTATATTTAAGGATTGGGTGGTTTATTTTCATGGTGTTTTTTTTATGTTTTGCTGATGGCTTTCCTTGTACTTATTTTATATCTCGCCTAAAAGATCTATAGCCAACACCATGAGAAATGAAAATTAAAAAAAAAAAAAAGGAAAAAATTATATATAGGAAATTTTTTTTTTTTTTTAATAATATATTTTTAAGTTTCATTTCATGCAAACAGTCCCTGTGCAATCATTAAAAATCAGTGAAAAATTCTTTTTAATTTTCCTGTAAAACCAAAATCCTTTTGCCCATTGTGTAAAGGATTTATTTTTTAATGATTTAATGCAATTACAGATGTAATTTGTACTTTAATTTATTAAATGGTGTTTTACAAATTTTGTTGTAGTAGGTAGTATATAAATTCTAGAGTTTTCTATATTTATTTTTTTTATTTTTTTTTCACCCTAGAAGTGGGTATAGCTGAGATTCATAAATATAATTTAAGCTTAAGAAACTTAAAATGTTTTTTTTTTTTTTTTATAAAGTACTCTTGAGGATTCGCATTTCAAATGGAAATAATTTTAGGATACATTTTTCTTTTATCGCAACGTAGACATTATTTTATGTAAAATTTGTTGAGAAAAAAAATGTAGAAGGAGCATTGTAAAAATATAGTTAGTTTGAGCGATTATGAAATATTTTATGTGCATAGCATAATTAAAAATATATTAATAAAAAGAAAATTATGATATTTTATGATAATTTTCTTTATTAATATATATTCATAGTGATAGAATTTAATAATTTTAATAATTGGGAAACATTGTATTCGAAACCTATCTAAAATGCGCATTTAATTGAAAAATAAACTTTTAATTACAATTTCCAAAACTAGTTCCCAATTATAAAACAAAAGTTTTTTTTCTATAAAAGATTTATTTGATTAAATATTAAAAAATCGAAGAGCTACAGCTTTTAAAGTGTTGTGTGGTAAATTTTTTTTGTTAAGTTTGAGTGGATGTGAAAAACCAATTTTGAGAATGCTCTATAAGTTTCAAAACCATTTTAAAAGTTAAAAATAATAAATACACGCATCTGCATTACCATATATTCATTAATTTTTTGTATACTCTTATTATTTGTGTATAATTAAAAATAACTATATTTATACAAAATTAGTTCATAATATATTAAAATTAAATATTTCCATTCAAATTTCATTATTCTAAGACTATTGTTCAATATACTTAATTACTTTAACTATATACAAGAAATAAATTTACTCTATAATTATATTCCCATACCTATACCGAACATATAACGAGATGTATTAAGTTGCATGATAGAAAATTTTCAATTTATCTTAAAGAATATTAAATATTTAACAATGAAGTATTGAACTATTACTCTGGATATGATAGAATTGAAATCAAATTATGATTTAATTGCCACATCTATTATGAATAAACAACATTCAAAGTAGCTAGTTTAAATCTATTTTGTGGGATTTCATTGTTAATTTTTTTTTTCCATCAAATTAATTTGAAATATCCTGTCAATAATGTTTACTCTTGAATGGTTGAATTTTTATCATTCTTGAATTGTGGTGAAAGTATTGTAATTTTGATTAAGATGGATTAAAGATATTGTTTTAATATTAGATAGATATCGGCCGAGTATTATATAATTTTGATGAATTGAAAAAATATATGTAATTTTTTTGAGTTGGGTGGTAGTATTTAACAATAATAAAACAAAATCAAATTTAAAATCGGAAACAACTTTGTCAGTTTTGCCAATGATTTTAATAAAAAAAATTGAAATTTTAATAGTTCTAAAGTTGGATTTCTGTTCTGACAAAACGGTTAGCCCATCGTGATAATATTAGCCAGGAATGAAGAGTATTCCTGATGTTGTTTGAATTTTCATATATTTTCATTTAATTTGCAACCATTGTAGAAATTTTTTTTTTGTGATTATGCAAAGTTTTCCTTTTTTTTTTCTCTGTTGAACCAAATTCAATAATTCATATTCAGCCCCAAGCTATGTTAATTCATCACAAAAAAAATCTGTTAAAAAAAATTCCAATTTTTTTTTTCTAGATGCTAATTCAATTTTATTCATAACATTTTTTTTTATATGTACATTGAATGAAAATGACGAAAAATTGGTCTCTATATAAAGGCAATAAAATGCACAACTTTTGTTATCGCCTCATATTGATATAAAATGTATAATGATTATTAGATTTATTTTTCTTAATTCATCAAATTTTAAAAAATTTAATAAATATTTTAATAATTATTTTAAAATTTATAAAAAATTGTAAAGTTATTACTATAAAAATCTCACGTTCAAAGTATGTGTTTCTAAAACTTTAGAGTCACTGGAACAATCAACATCGTATTTGGACCATGTGTTAGCGATCTGCAAGAAGGTTTCTATTAAGGTTGGACCCGGTATTTTAATTATCAATACAAACGTTTTTATTGGTTGATATTCGCCGAAACTTGACTTAAAAAGGCGTTCTCTTATTATACAGTCATATTATTATATTTAGATAAGACTCCTCGACATATTCCTTAAAATCAGTATTTTGCAGATAAAATTATGAAGTGAAATAGTTTTCGAATATTAGTTTCAAAAAAATTCAATGAAATTCAGGTTCATTTAATAAAATTAAAAAATATTTTAAGTTTTTTTTTTTTAATAATCAACACTTAAAGTGTTTAATATTATGGTATATATACTTTTTTTTGGGTATAAAATTTTATTTATTCCTCTTTCCAACTTTCCATTTGAGCTTTAAAACGTTAATTTTATTGGAATAAAGATATTGTAAAAATATTTTATTTCCCCCCCTATAATAGCTTGTCTATATAAATTTCAAAAAATCAACAATTCTTTTTCTTTTCTATATCTAAAAAAAAGGATGTTTTTAATCCTTTAACAATGAATTTTTTTGTGCATTGGTAATTTTCTTTTTTTTAAATAATTTCGTTAGATTTGTTTATTTAATCAGAGGTTTGTAAAGTTTTAATAATGTTCAAACTTGAGATTTTCATCGCAACAAGATTTGATTCGACTCTCAGTAGCAATAATATCTATATATTTGTCCTTTAATTAACATAAATACATTTTTTTTTGGATGTAAGTTATATTTGCGGCATTCGCAAAAACAAAATATGGATTTTATTTAGGTAAAATTTTAAGTTCAAAATGTCTTACTTTATTAAAAAACTTGGTATTAATTTTCAAAGCAGTCTAAGTCTAAACTAATCTAAATCTGAGAGAATATATAAGTATTCGTTTTTGTAATATTCAAATATAGCTATGAAAATATCGTGTGAAACTTTTTCAGTTTAACTCTCGAATTTTATATCTGAATATTCATGATCTTTTTCTGCCGAACATACGAAAAAGAAATGAAAACAAGAAAATGTTATAAATTTGATGTGAGAAGCAATGAAATAATTTACTTTATGGACTGAATGATTTAAGATTCAAACAAAATAAATGTAATAAATTTTTTCTATGTTACTTTATAGATACTCCCTTTAAAAAATTTAGGTTGGAGACCTTATTTTTATTTTCTTTCCTTTATGTTGTGATGTGAGAATTTTTTAATTTTGTGTTTAAAGATTTGTTTATCTTAATTTTTAGAAAAAATTCCGGTGTATCGGCTTTCTCACGAGCACCATAAAAAATCTCAACTTTATTTTAACTATACAATTTTATTTACAATGTTGGGTAAAATATTAATTATTCCCATTATTTTCATTATACAAGAGCTCAGCCTTCTTTGGATGTAATTAAATATGTTAGATACAATAAAATAATTGTATCTTTGTTTATTAACTAAGATTGGTGTTCATTATATAAGTTTTTTTTTGTATTTCTCCAATCGCTCTCCATTCATTTATCAATTTTTATCGAAATACGCTTTTAGTCTTAACTATTAAAATCTAATCTATACATTCCTTAACTTCAAAACATTCCAGGATTCTGAAAATGTTCATTTAAAAATATTGAGGAAATAAAAATTCAATCAATATCTTCTACCAAAAAAGCTTTAAAACTTAAGGTTCAATTACATTAGTTATACTAAATAATTATAAAAGTTTTAATTAAATCTATTTGTACTATATAATTTTTTCCATTATTTTTGAAAGACAAAAAAGAAACTTTCTTAATAAAATAAATTTAAAAAGAAAAAACAAATTTTATTTCATTTAAATAGTCTATTAAATTATGAAAAATTTGTTTATGACTTTAAACTCATTACAAAGAAAAAAAATAAAAAGCAAAAGATTTTCAGTATAAAATATTTATAAAATTATTTGTTCAAACATTGAAGAGATTATTAAAAGCTATAAAAAAATTATTTTATTACGTTTTTGTGTATAATTTTATGCTGTAAAGAAAATTATTTCCTCTAAAAATAATAATAAATAAATATAAATATTAAGTAACACCAGTCAAAAGATTTTCTTCACGGTTAAATATTGAATTGGAAAAGTATTGTGAGAGCTTATTCTAAAAGATTCAAAGATTTAGACATTGGATGGAACAGTCTTGAATGGATTAGCATTTTTCGATTACTTCTTAGTAGTTTTTCGAGGCAATTTTTTATTTTTAGATTCTTAAGTGGATTTTGGATTTTAGAATATGTTCTTTTTCTGTCCTATTTGTACTTCAATAAATTTGAAACTAAAATCTTATGAACTCCAACCTTTCATTGCTATCATTCACGTTAAGTACAGATAGGTAGGTTTCATCTGAAATTCAAAGTTTTCTGTCTTTTGTAAACTATTCCAATCTGTAGACACAGTAAGGACGGATGTAATGTTGCAATGAACTTCTTGAAGAAAATTCTAATGCCTTGAGCACAGCGAAGTGATTAGTTTGTGGAAATCTTTTGAATTTTTTTTTTTAGAAAACATTTTTTTTTAGTGTATATGTTTCCCTTTTTTGCGATTTTGCTCCTTTTGAACGAAAAAAAAATTATTAATTTAATGAATATTTAAGTGATATAAATTGAAGTAATTATAAAATTGTATTAAAAAAAAAATTTTTGTTATAAAAATTTATATATACGATACAGGAAAAATTATGAATGTCATTATATGAAAAATTATTAAAAATAAAAATATATTATTTTAATAAATTAATTTTAGGTAATATGAATATTTTTTTTGGGGCAACTTTTTATTTTAAAGCTAAAAGTTTATTCCTTATTATTTGAATAAAAAACAAAATTATAAAGTACTTAAAAATAAAATTATTAAAATACTGACGAGTTCATTAAGTATATTAAAAGAAAAATCATATTTCAGAATTGGAAAATAAAAATTATTAAAAGTAAATAAGGTTTGAGAGAGCAAAAAAAATTAAAACTATCAAAAATTCCATTCAGAACCTCATATTTATATAATTCAGCTTTTAAAAAAATTCTATTACTACAACTTTTTGCATTATTCAATAAATGTTGCATTAAAAATATTGTTTTCTGCTAAATATTGATCGCCAAATTTTCTGAAGGGCTGCTATTGTTGTAGCATTCTGCATTACGAATTGTAAATTAAGTAAATGAAAGAATTAATCCCACAAAAAAATTGAAAAATCTGCATCTGGCCCAGTTGATGAAAGTCTTACCGACGCTTGGATAGTTCGTTCCATGCAACAGTTGTTTTCTTTCAATGCTCATCCTTATACTTTAATTAATTAATTATTCATTGCAATACAAGTTTTATTTATTATTATTTTTAATATTATATGCAGTAAAAAAAAGTCATAATAATTTCTTAAGAATATTGATTTCATGTGCTCAAAGTTATTTTAATTCAACGAAATTAAATTTGTGAAGTAATAACACTATGTTCAGATTAATATCAGTTGTATATGTGATGTGCGAATTTATTTTAAACTTATTTTATTATTATTATTTTATACATAAGCTTGTACTTAAAAATGAATTACCTTTTTGACTTATAAACGTCTATAGCAATAACAGTTTTTTGTAGATAATAATTAGCAAAATAAGAATACACAAATGTATAGAGGAAATATGATACAGTATGTTCTCGACAACAATAAAGTTTAAATTTTAGTTTATACATTTACATTTGTTTTTATTAAATTTTGTAATTTTAACATATTTTAGTTATATATTAGCATAGAAATTTTTGCACATCTTTTTTTTTGTTCAATTTTCAATTTCAGTTTTTTTAAGTTAAAACAGAGTTCGTTAATTTTGGAGAAAATGTGGCTGTGTTTCGAATGAAATCCGAAGAACACTTATGCTATGTAATTATCAGTGTAAAATCGTACTTAATATGGTTTTAAATAATGATTTATAGTTTCTAGAATCCATAAAATTATTTTTTTTGATTAAATCTTAATTTGAATGAGAAATTGTTGAAAACACCTTGTATACTTACTAGCGCTTTTTTTTATCTAATATGTTCTATATTAGCTTTAACCATAAATGCATATTTTATGAAGCTAAGATGTTTTTATAATGTTTGCACATATTTTTAGCTTTTATGCAGGATGTTTAAGTATCAATAATAATTAGAATTAATTATGTATTTACACTTTTGAACAGAATACAGAGTAAATCTATACTTTAGAAAATTAGGGTTCAATTTTAAAGGTTAAGTGCATTTCATACTAAACGTTTATCATTTTCCATAATTTTTATCTTATACAGAAGGTATACGATATGAGTATGTATGTAATATAGAATTTTGTTACACATAAATACTGTAATAATTTTTTGTAAATGATGCAATAGGAAAGAGAAACTTCAAAATTTGTTGTTAGACCAAAATATTGAATGATGTAAGTAGGGTGCTTAAGAATATTTAAAAAAGCGAAGCGGAAGAAAATTGATTTAAAAACTTTAAACTTTTATTTATAAAGTTAATATTCCAAAATGCATTGAATTGAATGGGCATCTCAGATAAAAAAAAGTTTTCAATCGAAGGTTATGGTTCTAATGAGTTTCGATGAAAAGTATAGTGTTATGTTGATAGTATTGTTAACGTTGAATGCGAAAATATTAATTTTAATCAAAATATGGAGAACGGGCCCAATACTTCATTTATTAAACACTTTTCTAAAATGTTTTAGAATACGTTTGAACATGGATTTTAACTTCAATTACTTAACTTTGTTTCGAACGCTGTTTACACAAGTAAAATAATTGAACTTTAAACAAGTAATATAAATTTTCACAACTTTTAAACGTTATGCATAAAATATAACAATCTAACTATAAACAGAATGGCTAAGAATGGCTTATGATTAATTCTGTATAACTCTCAAAATATGTATTTTTATATTTCAAAATAGAGTTTGAAATATGATCTAAACAGAAAAAGATTTCTTTTTCCTTATATTTTCGATTTAGTTTATAGATTACAATAGTTATATAATATTTTAATGATTTCTTTAAATGTTGAACTTAACATTTATTGAAAAAAGAAAAGAAAAAAATAATAAATTTCATTTCTTCGAAAAACAAAATAAATATCCATTCATAAAAGTTTCATAAAATTAATTTCCTATTTCTCTCATTTCATTTTGCAATTAAAAAAATGTAATTTTCTATTTAAGGAATGATTTAACGTAGAAAGTATTACTTTTTTTTGTGGTTGGTGGACATTGAGTTGTTAATATTCTTTAAAATTTATTAGGTGGAATGTTTCTTTTTGCTCACACAACTTATACTACTATATTTAGAGATCCCGATAGCGATGTGAAGATTGAAATTTATCGGCTTTCGCTTTAAACTAAGGACCGCGAAGTTAATTTAACAATGATTGGAAAAAAAATTAAGAAACTTTTAGAAATATAGTGTATATGTATGTGAATAACCAGATCAATATTTTTTTTTCAAGGGAACCGACTTCTATTTAAATTAAATAAAAATAGTAGCGTTCTATAGTTTACAGTCCATTCTATGAATCTGTTTTTAATGAAAAATTTTCAAAAGTTTCTAAAGAAAAATATACATTTCTAACCATTAACCATTTTGTTAAATTTGAAAGAAAAAAAAAAAGAAATTTTTTTTCCTCAAAAGCAAATAAAATTAAAACATAAATAAAATTTGATAAGTTTTTGTTCCTAATTCTACGTTAAAAATAACAGGGAATGGATTCCAGTGGATTGCATTAAAATAGAAAAGACGAATGTTCGAGAATGATCACAGTTTAGCCACTTGCACTATCTACAAACCGACTAAATCATATGTACGAAATCGTCGCGTCCTATACAATCACGTCATAATATTGTGTTGTTGAAATGCATTACACGAATGGAAAAGTATTCTAACATATTTTCCATTTCAACCTGGGAGTGATGTTCACGAAAATTAATTTAAAATTAGAAAAATGATATTATAATTTATGGACTCTTAAAAGAATTACAATTGGCTTCATATTTTGAGTTTATGAATTTTTAAGTCAGAGATTTATGCCTGAGGGCAGAAAATATTCGAAATATCGAGCTGCAATTTGCAACTCCCCAAAACAAAATTCCGCAAAATGTTAAGTGAATATATTGTCACGATTAATGGCCAGTAATTGATATTTCTTCTTACATTTCCTATGCGGAAAGTTAAATTTGGTTATCAAAAAATTAATTTTTGATATTTTGTTTATAAATAAATTTAGAATATGAAAACTTAAAATAAGAATTTTTAATTATGTACAGTCGTTGACATAGATTTTCAATTACATAACTCCAAAAAAAGTCGTAAAAACTTCTTATTATGTTGAAATTTTTATTTTATTTTAAAGGAAAAGTTATTTAAAAAAAACAGGAAAGTCTGTAGGTTTTTAAACATTTTATGATATGAATGAGACTTTAGGAAAGTGTTTATGAATTTATTTTGTTGAAGTACCAAAAGTGTAATATTGAAATTTTCATAGACATAATATGAAATTTATACATGTATTTATAAAATATACAAAATAAAATATACATTTGGGAAAAATATATATATAACAAAAATTTTTGAGAGTTCTAAATTAGAGAATTATTAATTAATTTGAAAACACTTAAACATAGTTATTCCTCAAATAAAGCAACTTACAGATGGTTAGAAAATTTAATTAATTTGATAATTCATTAAGATCAACGTCAAGTTATGAAGGCAAACTTTAAAATTATGAAAAAAGTAATAAAACTGAAATTTTGAAAGCAATGTCAGACATTCGATTTGTTCATTCAAATTATTTTCCATTCAAAAGCTATGTTAATAAAACTTTTCGGATTTAATTTCAGTGGCAAGGATGTAGAAGAACTGTTTTATATCTTTTAAACATGACCTCATCTATCGTAGTTCATTTAAGTTGGCACTTGTTTACTGCATCTTTTGTTCAAAATGTCTCATGCTTGGCTTAATTATTATATTATAAACAAATTCACAACATAATTTTTAAGATACATTTATTTTTTTCATATCATAAACAACCTAACTTTTAAAGTTAACAGCATAAAAACTTACTCAATGACAGTGGTACAGTACAGCTCTCAAGCTGGATCAAGCATACCTATTGCAAAATTAATTGAAAATTTACACATTTTCAATAATTTAATGACAATGCTGTCACATAATTTAATTTTTTTTTTGTTTACTCCTTCTTATTCAAATTACTAAAGAAAATCTAACTTTTGCAATAAAATTTTCACATATGCTTTGCAAAAAAAGAAAAGAAGAGAAATTTTAAATTTTAATAATTTATTAAGTTTATTAAAGCATTAATGTGTGAAAACATTTTAATAAAGAAAATTTTTATGAGTTTTTCTTATTAGTTAAATAAAGATTATTATTATTATTTTTTTTGTAGTAATTTGTAGACTAACTTTAAAAAGATTTTCTTTCCATAAAGTTGAAGTTTTTTTTTTTGTGCGACAAAAGGGTATTAAAATGTCATCTCAAATATTTCATGCAAATTTAATTTAACAAAATATTATGTTTTGTTAATATGCTTGACTATTTACATTCTGTTTTCTATGAAAAAATAAAAGCTTCATTCAATTTATATCTTTGGGTCTGTACATAAATTATGATGATAAATTAATTACGACTATAATAAAAATTATGATAATGTAGGATGAAAATTATGGAACCCTATAATAGCTATTTGAGTATTTTTTTAAGACATAAAATGTTAAAAAGATTTTTCGTTAAACAACATGCTCGGTAATAAATTCTGTATTGGGTTCAAGCCATACATATAAAAGCGAAAAAAAAAAATTGGACCAAATTTTTGTTAATTTTTCAAATTAATGATCAAAATATTTACTATTACAATGAAGAAAATTTGTACTATTGCAGGCTTACCCTAAACAATTTTTTTCCTCACTTTATGCTTGGTAAATACAAAATAAAATGTTTGATTTTGTGTTTACAAAAAAATTTTTTTTTTTTTTTGACTAAAAGCTGAAAGATATTTGATTATTAAACAAAAACAATGATGAATAAACGAAAAAAAAAAATATTAAATTTTCGTATCGTTTAAAAATTTACAATATTCGAAAATGTTATTCAAAGGGTGGTTTTTTTTTTTTAAAACTCTCTTATACCCTTCATTCTTTTTAATTTTTTCCAATTTTATACTGTGTTTTGTATTGTTATACTATGTACCATAAAATTTTCAATAAATAAATTTAAAAATAATTATAATTAAAAATTTTGTTCGTGTTTTATTTTTAATTTTTTTATTTTTTATTTTTTTTTTTAAATAAAATATTACGGCATATTAGATTAAAATATTCCGACATTAATTACTATGCACAACACATCTGTACGTCACACAAAACAGAATTCATTCATGATAATAATATTCTTTTATCAATATTATTATTATATTCGTTGATGTTATATTTACTTTTAACTTTTTAAATTAACATGAGAAAATGTTGTGTTATGATGATGTAGCAAAGTACTTAACATCAAATGAATTTTTCCTAATAACGTTTGTTATTATTTCTGTTTTTTTTTAATTTTTTTTTTTATAGTAGATATTATTATTTTTTGTTATGAGGAAAAATTTTTATATATTGTATAGTGCATTTTATGTATGATGTACTACTGTATACTCACTTTTGTACAGTATATAAAAATGCATTTATTTTTTTTTGTTTGAAAGTTTTTAATTATAACATTTCATATAATGGAAAATTTAATTAAAAATGTTATTACTGTTAAAAAAAAAAAAATTAAAAATTTTAAATAAAATGCAAAATTGTTTTAACAATTAAAATTTTAGCTTTTAAAATAGTTTTTCTATGATTTTGTTATTTAATTTTGACGCAATAAATTATTTAGATTATAGACAAAATTGTTAATAAAATCTAAATATAAAAATATTAAGTAGCGGAATTGGAATAATTGTTTAGAGAAAATAGGAATATTATTATTTATTTTGTCAAAAAACTAAATGTCGAAATAGTGAACTGACTTTTAGGCCTATTCTGTATCAAAAATGAAAAACCGTTCTATCCTCTTCTTAAATGCCTATAATCAATGAACTGTCTTCCAATTTTTTTGGATGCCAAAATAATCGTTTCATCTTCTTCACGTCGACTAAAGAATGAGAATCTACAATGTCGAAATTGGGAACTAGAGGCTCTCAACCAGCCAAGGGAAAAATAATTTTCATGAAAAATTTATGTATACGAGTATTAAATTTTTTTTTTACATTTTTTAATGGATTCCTATTTAAATTAGTGCAGTAGATAGATGCCCATTATAAAAACTTAGAAAATGGTTAGATCCAGATTTTTTGCAAGGATTCGAACGACTAGGGCCTGCATTTCGATGAAATCTTAAAAACAAACCGGGTTCTTTGTTTATGACGTAATGTTCTATATATCTTTTTAAAGTTATTAAATTCTCCGACCATTGTTAGATTTCAAGCAATGTATCTTCTTTAAAAAGAATTATAAATACGCACATTATATATAATTATTGAATTAAGTTGAGAAATATAATTAATAAATAACAATATATATAAATAAGAAGATCATTAAAATCCGCACAATTTTAATTTATTAATTTACTGATTTTGTAAATAAATTCATTGCTAAATATTTAACTTAAAATAAAAAAAAAAAAATTGTAGCATTCTTGTAGAAAATTTGAAGAAATAATTTTTAAATATTTTTTTCACCATCTTTGTTTTTGCTATGTATAAACAACCATATTTATAAGGATAATAAATCATTTTTAAGACCAAACCAATTATATAAATACATATATTTCTATTTTTATTTTTTTTTTATTTTTTATTCTGTTAAGAAAATATTTTCTTTGTATAATTTTACACACTTCATTTTTCTGAGACTTATTTTCTTCCTTTTTTTTTTAAAAATCTCAAACAAGAACAAGGAAAATTACAAAGAAAAACATTTTATCACGAGAACGGAAAAAGTATTTAAAGAACAATTATGAAATATTATCGTAAAAAAAAATAAATCAATGCCAATCTGTTGCCAATTAAACTTTAATTTTAAATTAAAATTATATGAATTTTTGGTCTTTCGTACTAGCATAGAATACGCATATATACATTTTATTGTAAATAAATTATTTACATACATATTAATATAATTATATAATATTACATAAAATATATAAACTATAAATTATATAATTAACAATTTCTTATTTTTTGTCTAAACGTAAATTAAATATATTATATTTTTGAATTATTTCTAATAAGTACACTATTATTATGTCGTTTTGTAAAAGACATTGAGAATGTTTGCAGCATATTTTTCACTAAAAAGTGGCTATACTAATTGTAAAGTAGTAAATTGATGAGTAGAAAGAATAGCTTGAAATTGTTATTACCATATTACATTGCATACAACAAGATTATTATACATGTTTTTATTCATAAGTCACGAGTTATAAAATTAAAATCAATTCCATATATTTTTTATTCTAGAACCATTAACCAAAAGTTGTTAAATCAGCAAAAAAAGTAGGAATATGGTCATTAAATATTATTATGATGGTTTTTATAATATTTGAAGATTGAATTTGACAAATCGATATGCTTAAATTGGTGAATAAATGTATATGAAATTAATACTACCAGTAAAGTGATCCGGAAAAGTTATTGTATTTTTAAATAAAATACTCAAATTTCTAATTTTTATCCCAAATGGAAAATTATACTTTTTTTTTTTGTTATAGAGATTTGAAATTAATATTATCATTAAAGTATTTTATTGATTTTTATTGTATATTTTCTTTATAATAATTATATTATAAACTATATTACTGGTATAATAAAATTATAATATTTAATGAAATGAAGATGAAAACCTTTATTTTGGAAATAGTTTAGTAAATAGAATTGTTTAAATATAGGGAGAAATAGAAGGGCGGGCATATCTTCAGAAGTTATTTTATTTTCTAATTTTTTTTTGCATATCAAAAGTTTTGTTCTGTGAGTGGACCATACTTTTATCTAAACATAATCATATTTGTTAAACAATTAAATCTTGCTGAACTTCTTTACTGAAGTTAATTGTGGACTACTTGATTTGGTTTGATGCAATGGCGATGGCCACAACAAATTGGATTTCATTTTAAGTTTTGGAATTTTGTTAAATCTACAATTTGAATATATAATAGAGTAACTCATCTTTATTTAATAAGAAACTGTAAATATAAATCTTAAGCTTCAAAATATTAATAAACTTACTTTACAAAAAAAACTGGAATACAGCAACTAATAATAATTCTGTTTAACTATTTTCCCCATTTTCAATTATGATATTATATGGTAACCTTTAACATCTTTTATTTTATGTTTTCAAGAGAATTTATATACATCCAGTATATGGATATAAAATAAAATTTATTCTCAAGAGTGTAAACTTGTAATATGACTAACAAGAATCTTTATGGATGATGATGGTATGCTTTCATGGTTAAATAGGGAAAATAATTGTTATTATTTTGGTCATTTGATGAACACACAATTTAACATATAACCATAAAATGCATAAAATTTGTGACATCGATCATAAATGGATGATAGCGATTAAGAAATATGAAACTAAAATAATTTAGTGATGATGAATTTTATAGTTTGACTCATACTCTTTGGTTACATAATATACACTTATATTGACTTTATATATATATATATATGTATATAAATCATTTAAACTTAACCATATTGTTTTATAAGTATATACTTACCTAAATAATTATGGTTAATTATATATAGAGTTCTTAAAGTATAAAGTAGTTCTTGTTGCGGTAAAAAATTTTTTTTGGATAAATTTATTAACAAATAAAATAGAGGCGAATTCAATTTAGTAAGTAAAAAGCTGGAAAATAAATGATATAGGTTCATTAATTTTAGATCGGCGGCCATAAAGACTTCAGTGTTATTTTTATAAAATTTTGAAAATAGTTTGATTGCTAAGCAATTTTTGTAGATTTTCATTTATTTAAATTGTATGTATAAATTGAGACAGTGGAGTATCATTTTTCTTTTGTTTTTTTTTTTTATTTTTAATTATGAAAAGCAAAAAAACTAAAATTAAATCATTTTCCATGGGGGTAAAAATAGAAAGAACAATAACTTCTTTTTGTTGAATAAAAATATAATCATTTTGTTAGGAATTTTTCTTTTTTAATTTACTTTGAAAACATTCTTCTTTTTATTTTTTGTACTTTGAGAAAAACAAGGGGCGATTTGGAATTTTAACCCAAAGAGTTATTAGAGCGTTAAGTGGGCGAAATATATATGTATTAAACAACAATTTTATAAATTTATGTATTTTATATAGATAGGCAAAATGAAAAAAACATAAATATATATATGCAGCAGTAGGTATATTACATATATTTACAAATAAATGACCTTCATTGAGTTTTTGTGTAAATTAAGCTTTGGCAGAAGAAAAATTTGTATATATATATATATTTTTTTGGCCCAAAGATTTGTATAAATTTTTAAATGAATGATTTTTATTTCAAGAAAATGGGTTTTTCCTTTCGTTTAAAAAAAAAAAAAAAAAACAAGAAAAACGGAAATAAAAGATTTTTGTTAATTTAAGATACACTACGCACTTATTTATATCCTTGGATAATAAATGAATTTATTAATGAACTTTAAAATATTTTAAAGGGAAAAAAAAAAATAAAATAATTTTTCGTTTTTCACGCAAACTGTTTTTATATTTTTTAATTATGATTCGGGCTGACAAATGAGTTCAAGGGAATTCTTTGAAAATAATAATTATTATCAAAAAAAAAAATTTATTGCTTATTTTTAAAAAAAAATCTCTTTTGGTTTTCCTTGGAAAATTTCGAATAATTTGCACAACTTTCTGAAATTTCCAGGGCGCAGAAAATATTTTGCAAGTCATATGAAACTCAATTTTAATATAAGTTTTTACAAATATTATTTACATATTACATAGTTTAGTTTCAATCACCAAACAAAAATGTCAAAAATATTTTTAATTTTCATTAAAATTATATTTAATTTATTTATTATATTTGAAATTATTTTAGGATTAGAACTAGAAGAATTTTTAAATCATTATGAATTGGCCAAAAATGATCTTGCATGGATTACTGATGCAATTGATTCCTATGAAAATGATTTATCAATTATGAGATTAAAACGAAATTATGAAAGTATGCAAAATATGTTGCAAAATTTTGCTGATGAATTTGACGACGAGCTATTGCCTTCAAATGATGTAATACCGGGTGAAGAATGGTATAAACGTTTTCTTTCAAAAGAATTAAAGTCGCGTCTTGGAAAGATGCAGCCGACGAGACCGATGAGACCGACGAGACCGACAACAAAGGAACCACAAAAAGATTCCGGTGATGATGATATAATTGAAATTCTTATGCATGATTTAAGTGATGTGGAAAAACTAGATACTAAAACAAAAAAGGTATTGCCTACACCGTCTAATCCAATTGATTCAATTATGATAAATAATGATAGGCACAATGAAAGATCGTCATTAAGCTTGCATGATGGAAATGATGATATCGAAGAAGAAAACGAAGAAAATAATGAGGATCAAAGTAATTTAAATGTAAGATGATTTTATTGAAGGAGAACAAAAATTTAATAGATATTTTATTTTTATGTATGTAGGTTGAACAGTATTCTAGTTATTCGGATTATGATAATAATGTAAAAGAAAATGATTTGTCCGATGAAGCACATAACACACTTTCAAAACATGAGCAAAATAAAATTGGAAAAATATTCGAGAAAGAGTTAATTAATTCACAAGATAATGATGTGTTTGGATTAGATTCCAATGATAAAGATTTATTTAATTTAGATTATAATTATGATACATTTAAAGAAGCAGATAATGGTGAAATGAGTGATAAAAAAAATTCTTTCTCTAATTATGCTAATTTAGAAGAGATTGATAAAAGGCAGATTGAAAATCAACATGTTCGGAAAAAAAGAAAGACTTCATTTTTCGATGACTTTGATATCCAAAAAGAGTTAGTTGAAAATAATGGTAATGCTAATGAGAATGAGAATGAAGTTTTAGGTAAAAATTAATGAGTACATTAAGTTTTATTTAAGATAAAAAGATCTTTTTAGACTCTTCAAATTCTCACAAAAAATAGATATATGCCATTCATTAAAATTGTTAAAAAATATTTAATATTTCTTATAATTCAATATTTTTTAGAACAATGTGATGAAAATTGTCTTGCAAATTATATTCAAAATTTAGGGAATGATATTAATTTTGATAATATCGATCGGAAAATTCCTCTTTATGAAGAACAAAACTTTGAAAAATATAATCCATATTCTAATGTTAACATACGGCCTAATGATAATAATTTAGCTATGAATTTTCATGTGAATATGAGCGGTGAAGTTGCCGATAAAAATTATGATGAAATGGCGATGAATGAAAAAAATTTTGTGGATGATAATGAGTTGATAAGCTTTATAGAAAGGAAAAAAAGAAAACCAAATATTTTTACGTAAGTTACTATGGCTAGTTTATAATGTTAAATACTTTATTTTTTGATATTCTGAACATTGATATCGTGTTAGTTTATGTGTGTATTTTGTGAAGTGATTGTAATATTTTTTTTTTTTAAATTACAAGAAATGAAACGATAAAGCCAATTGTAAGAATCACAAGAAGAATATCTTTCGGAATTTAAAATTTTTTTATAGTTACTAAACTGTCTGAGTATTTTTTTTTTAAATCACTTTTCCATTTACTATAAAAAGCTCTCGTACATTTGTAAATAATTGAATATTAAAAATTTCGTTAAACATAATTAATTTTTTTTTATGATTAACAGCACCACCAAGAAATTGTATTGTGACCAAGGATCGAAATCATATCAAGATTTTGTGTCAGGAAATATACCTTTGCAAATTGTGCACGAAGTATTTCGAATGGTAGAAGAAAATCCAAAGTTTAGAAATTACATAGGACCTCAATTAGATAAGAAATTATTGCACAAAATGGAACGTGATTTTGTGAGTTTCCTATTTCAGCAAAAAAAAAAATGTTTAATTCACATACAAATTCAGAATTCTAGGTTTGATCGACAAAGGTTTCTGAAATACTTTAAAACTTAAAACAGCATAATGAATTCTAATTTGAATGTATATTGCGTTTGAATGTATCTTGCTAATTTAACTAAGTGCAATGTAAATGGACAAGTTTTATTAAGTCAAATTTATAAATTCTCAATCTATTAAATCATAGATTAAGAATACAGAAAGATTTATAGCTTCATACAACATTTTTTCAGTCTTTTTTGGTATTTTTATGTGAAGGTGTTAGTAAAACTAAATAAAATTCTTTTGATATATTGATAATGTCGTATGAAGCTAAGAATTTATGTATATTCTTAATCTTTGATTAAATTTAACGAAGAATTTATTTAATTTTCTGGAAATAACCGTACCTACTTTTATTTTTGTTTAAGGCTCACAGCAATGATGTTTGCATCAATAGGTGTATTACATTGCCATTACATATAAGAAAATTTTATAGTCATCATTGGAAAGTTGACAAGCAAAAAAAACCAAAACGGGATACATTTAATGATGAATTTGAGCCATCTGACACAAACGATCTAATGCATATCAATTATTCAAATGTACGTGATAAATGCGGAGTTGTTAAAAAACTTTTGAAGGAGTACGATGAACTTGGTATTCAGGATCAAGAAAAAGTGACCGACATAAAGGAGATTTTGGAAAATGATTTAGAGAAACTTATTAGAATTCAAAAACAAGACGAAAGAATGAAACGCAATTTTAAAGAAAAAGTAATGATGGAACTTCTGCAAGAAAATTCAGTAGGTGGCAGAAGGTGGCAGTCTTGAATTCATTGGGTTATCAGATTTAAACTCCTATCAATATACATTTTCGGCTATGAATATTGAAAAATTTATTGAATAGTTTTTTTTGTCGCGAAAGTCTTGAGGATTAGGACATCTAAATTTGAAACATTTTTTCAATGTTCTTTAATATCCAGCTCCAACATTTTTTTTTAAATTTTATGTCAAAGACATATTTGTTATTTTCTCTTCTATTGCAATTTAAGTGTTCTAATCAGATTACGATTATCGTGATGTAGAACATCTTAAATAGTTTTTTTATGAAGATTTTCAGTTAAAAATATTAAAAGAAAAGATCCAAGAAAAGAGTTGTGGAATACTATTATACCCATAATTAGAAAAGAAATTGAAAACCCTTAACTTCTAACTTGTAATTAATTTTGCCGCCTATATATATAGTAATCTTATATTGAAAAGTTAATAAAATATAAGATGTTTTATTTTTATTTTTAGGAAATAAATTAGAAATGCATTTACCGAACTGAATAATAGATTCTTATTAAACTCTTATGTTATTTATATTCTGTGCAGAAGTGAATTTGAATTAAAGAATAAAAATATTGATAAAAAATTTAATTCGTTTATTTTTCTCAAAATTTTATTGCATGAAAATTCCTCTTTATGTTAAGGGTAAAGGAGTTTAAGTAAAAATAAAAATTAATATGATTACTTTAGTTAATAATAATTAATCATGTTTTATGTGTATTAAATTTGTCAGTTTAAATATTATTTTAAGGGTTTTGGTTCCTAATTCAAGCACAGCAAGAGCATAAATATGTAATAACATTTAATACTCTCATATTTAAAAAGAATTAGGGATATTAATTTTTTGTTCTTCTTTCAAAAAAATGTTCTAACCCCTTATATGAAAAATGTTTTATTCTTTGCTCATTTTTATAATTTTCGTGTTAATATAAAATACGAAACAAATTTCTTTCGAGTCCATACTGACACTGATATTTTAAAATTTTTTTTTGCTAACAATTTAAAATTTTTTATTTAATTTTGTTTTTTATGTTTTTGCTAAAATTTTTCTATCCAGGAAATAAATATTCTTTAAATGGACCATATTAATTTCTTACTATTTTCTTTATAATAAGTTCATAAAGATATCAAAATATACCCAATATTTTGATAAGGGTTAAAGATAGAAGGGTGACATTATTAGGTATAATAAAAAAATATCATAAACATAAAAATTATTTATCTTCATGTAATAATAAAAAAAAAAAAAAAAAAATTGTAAGTATTGGTAAATAAAAATGATGACGAAAATAAAATGTCATTTAAAGACGTGCAAAGAAGGGTTTGTTATAATTTTGTTTCTACATACTACATACTATGTATACTCTTTCTTTGCTATTATCAAGATAACATGCTTGAACAATTTTTAATTTACATAAAAAATATGTACATGTAAACATTATTATTACAACATATAAAATTACATTATAAAAATTTTATAGTTATCGACTTTAATTTTTTGTAATTTTTATTCTATTTAGTTCTTTCATTTACACGGAATAAAGTGATTTTCAATTATAAAAAAAAAGAAGAAGTTAACTTAGAAATATAATAATAAGCATTGAAGGTTGTACATCAACATTCTGTAGTTACATGATCTACTGGTTATTACATTTAATTTGAACCTGTGTAGTACATAGATATAAGAAAATAAAATTAAATACGAATTGTTCTAGGTATAATAATGTATACAACAGTATAAAAATCTAACTTACTAACTATATACTTAGTTAAGCACTATCAGAATATTATCAAGGACAATTAACCACAAAAAATATAATTCTATTAATGTCCAAAACCGAATCATATTAGAGGTTTTTTTGGGATTAGCATTAATAGGCCTAATTATTAATATTGTGATAAAAATTTACAATTTTGTTTGTCATGTTCATGTTAATTTTGGGGAAAAAAAAAACTATATATTTAGAAATCATAATATTATTTATATGTCATACAAATTTTTGCATTTATATAATATTATGTCCTAGAGACTGACAGTTTGTTTTGGATAAAATATTTTTTTGTTTCGAGAAATTTCTGTCATAATGTTTTTTTTTTTTTTTTAAATAAAATTAATTCAAGAAACAAACATATCATGATAAAATACTATAAAAAAAAAAAACATATTTAAAATAAAAATATGAAAATTATACTGTGGTTTTTATATTTATTATTTTGAAAAAAAAAAAGAAAAAAAATTTTCAGCTAAAATGGGTTCATTTTTTTCCCATTTTTATTTGAACACATTTAAAATCTAATTTAATCTTCTTGTTGCGCATTTTTATTTTCTTCTAAGGGAAGGATATATAAAAAAAAAATATACAAACTCCTGTTTTTTTATTTTTCTCTGTAAACAAATTTAGTATGAAATAATAAGAAAATTTTCTTTTATCAAGAGATAATCTAAATGCTAATAAATTGAAATCAAGAAGAAAATTTAATTTCTTCTGCTGAAAAAAAAAATATAATAATAATAATTTGGGTTATTCTGAAGAAAAGTTAGAAATCCTAAAAGTGAAATTTTTTTGCGTATTATTGTTAGAATTAAAAGAAAATCTAATTTTTTGAACAAATTTAAACATTTTTTTAAGTGTGATTCACTTAATAGAGTTTCAAACTGATCTGTCCAATTTGTAGTTTGAGCAATAATTTATTTCATTGTAAGTATATGGTTGCTTAATTTGGAGTTCGAGTTTTTATTTGGTACATTATATTTCAGTATAATATCTTTTTTTAATTTCTGAATTGAGTTAATTTTAAAATAAATTTTAAATTAATGAGAAAAAATTAATTTCGTATAAGTATTTAAAGCAAGAACTTCCTCTATTTTAGTACCTTCTTTTATTTATTTTCTTTCATGAACTCTAAAACATAAGATTATATTGTACTATAAAATACTTACGAATATCTTTATTAAACTATGCATATTATTTAAGTCATTTTTTTTTTTATATAATATTTTCTTTGGAATCGGGAGAAAGTTAAATGTGCCAGAATTAAATAATGATTCATTAATTCTGAATATGCTTTGGTTTTGAATAATAAATGATTTTCTTTAAAAATAAAATATATTTATATACCTACATATATATTTAAATGTTTTTATATCGAAGGAAATTTGAATCGATTAAAAGAAATTTTTTTGTTCACAATTTTTGGCAACAGATTGTTCTAAGAAAAATAATTGACTTTAATTAAAAAATAATGAAAAAAAGGGGGGAAAAATTATTATTATTATTAAACTTCGAATTGTGTTAATAAGATTTATTTTTTTTAATACAAAATATTAAATAATAAAATTTATTTTAAAATTTATAACCATATAAAAAAAGTTCAATAACTTTTAAATAAATAATTAGAAGTTAATTTATTTTTTTTTAATGTATTTTTTTTATGTATTTTCTAATTTTTTCCTTACAGTCTGTATTAACATGAAAACTTTCACTTTGCTGTTAACAAACTGATAAAATTTAGAAGTAATTTCTGTTTATTTAGCTGCGAACAAAATATCCAAAATTCGAATAATTTTTATTCGTTTTTCGAGTTGTATTTATCGTGTATTTATCTTGAAAAATAAAAATCCGAATTCGAATTACATAATTCCGATTTCAGTTTTCACTCGAATTTCATTTTAGAATCGAGTTACATAATAACCCCCCTGATATGCAAGAAAATTTATGCAAGATATTATGCAAGAAAATTTAAATTGGAGTAGTGCACTCATATAGAAAAAAAATCGAAGAAAATAGAAGATTTGATCCATAGAAGCACCACAGAAGATTTTAATTCTGTTAAAGCTCTGATTTGATCGAGAAATATTTCTATTAGAGAATATAATATGTTTTTTTTAATTTAAATTAAAGCTCTATTAGTCTATTTCGCATTAACATCATTTCACTATGAAACATGTTTTATTATTTCTTTATTAAATAACTTAATCGAAAATGTTAAATTTTTAACAAAGGCTTACTTATTTTTCACAAGCTCTATGAAAAAGCGAAAAACTCTTCCAATTTTTTTTCAATATTGGTAAAAATTATTTGCAGAAACAAAATGTTCTAAACATTTTCAGAAAACTGCGGAAGTTGCAATACTTTTTTGGTGTTCTGAGATGGAAATAGATACATATTATATATTCATAATTGTCCTGAGCCTCAGTAAAACCATTTAAAACAGAACAAAAAAAACGTATACTGTTTTTTGATAATATCTTGGCCTAATGTGTTAAAACTTAATTGTTTGCAACTAAGTATATGTTTAATTTTATGAAACAAGAAATTAAATATATAATATGTATGTATAATGTATATACAGAAAACATAAAAAATTATGTTCTTGTTTTTTTTTTAAGATCATTCTTGTTAATTTGATACTCCTCAATTTTTTATTATATTGTCTTTTTTTTTTCTGTGGAAAACATGTTAAACACAATTTTATTTTTATATTTTTGAAAAGTGGTAAAGCTCATCATTATAAAATGTTTAGGAAAATTATTTCATACTGGAGTGGCAAAATATCAAATGGTCATCAAAAATATACACTTTTTTTTTATTGTTTTTTAAGATCTTGTTAACATGAAACATTTAAATTTTCTTTTTTCTTCTTGACTTTTCAGCTTAAGATATTATTGTTATTGTCTTATAAAGAAGAGAAATCTGTAAAAATAAACTATCCAACGGAAAATAAATATACATATGTACATACAAAGAAAAATAATTTCGTACTTGCAATATTATGGTACACTATCGCATAGTATCTTTTCTTGTAATATTTTCGTTATATTTATCGTCTTTTGAAACATTATGGTATCTTATTAGTGCATTGAAAAGAAACGCTGTCAACATTTTTGGCTTGAATTTTCATTAATGAAAAATTTAGAAATTTTGTTTCTTAAATTTTTTTTTTGAAAATAAACTTTTAGTAGATCTGTTGCTAAAATACATTTATCGATAAGAAAAACTATGTAGAAGCTTCAGAGATAAGTGCATTTTAATGTTTTCTAGAGTTTTCTTTTATAAATTTCATTATTTTTACTACTGTACATAGTATATGATAAATGTCTGATATTGTTTTCCCAGACAGTGGTTTTAGAAAATACAAATTTGTTATGAAAGAATTTTGGGTAGTTAAAATTATAACTTTTTTTTTGTTTTTGATATTTCTAAACATATTAAATGTAACATTATATAGTTATGTCATTAAATTTATATCGATGTATTAAAAAAAAAAAAAGCTTATACTAAAAATATCTTATTTTGAACTGTTCTATTTATTGTTAAAACTTAATTTTTAATCATGCGAGTGTACATTGTCCTTGTGATGGGAGATTTTATTAATTTTGTTCGCATATGACATTCTTTGGCGAAATTGCTGTCAGCAGAATAACCGTAAGCTGTCAGCAGAATAACCGTAATAAAAATGTTTTCACTATTAACTATATAAATATACTTGAAACAACCATTACTAATTTTCAAGCATATTACTTATTTTTAAATTTTCAAGTTGTAATTACAATGTCCTGCATTACAGCATAACGAAAATATTTGTGATTAATTAAGAAAACATTATATACCCTTTCTTTAGGCGTAAGTTTGAAAAGTATTGTATTTGATATCAATAATTTTGTGGATATCTTTAAATACATTATATTATATACAATTATGGTCCAAATAATAATAATAATAATAATTATTATTATTATAAATAATTTTTTTTTTCCATTTTGAAATTAATTTGCAAATTGATTCTGAATGTAAAATTTTATTTTCTTTTTATAAAACACCCATAATCCATTTTTATGGATATTTTGAATTCAAAAATATAAATTATGTAGTCATTTCATTCAGGAGGAACTGAGTTGAGTTGGAAAAAAAAAGAAAAATTATTTATCTCGTCACATAAATTTATATATATTTTTTTTTTTTGGCTTTTTTTTTTATTTTTATTTTAAAGAAAAGTACTAATTCAAATATTTTATTACTCTACTTTGTGCTCTAAATAATAATTTTCATGGTTCCATTTCACCTGAAATGCGATACGCATCATCAGTTGAATAAAATTTATTACATTGTGTTTGAATTTTATTTTTTATTTTTTTTGTAATTCCTGATGGAAGGACAACATATAATTTCCTATAAAAAATATTTGACTGAATGTAAAAATTGTCGCGAATATTTTTCTACATTGGTCGAAAGGGTTAAAAGTTTTAATATAAATGACAAGTTCTTTTAAAGTAATGACAAAGTTAGCTTTATATTATTCCTTGCGCGGAATCTATAGAATTATAAGATGAAAGTTATTTTTTGAAATAATATTAATTAACTTATAGCATTGATTAAGAATACAAAGATTTATAGCTTCATTGGGTATTCTTAATCAATGCTTATAGTTAGGATTTTAGGTGCTTCAACTTTACGAATTTTATTAAAAAAAAATTATTCACAATAATTTCTTAGTATTTTAGTATAAGTCATAATTTAAAAATTTTTATTATGTTAATTGTTTATGTAAATTAAATATATCTGAAATTATTGTAACACTTTTTACGCACACTGTATAGATTAAGTCTAAAGTTCCTTAAACATTAATTTATCCCCTCAAATGACAAGTTCATTTTCTCTAATTTATTTTATATCGTTATTTTTTATATAATAATATGTATATATATATATTTTTTTTCACTTTTTAAATAAACATCCATTTACATTTTCTCAATCAATAACTCAATCCTTTTTCTATATTACTTTTCATGTAAATAATTTTTATTTTTCACTATTTTTCTTTGGAAAAATGTTTAACATTTTTTTTTCTTTTATGAATTTTAAGAATGTACCTTTAAAATGTAAATGTTATTTTATGCTTTACAGAATAAGAAAAAAAAAATATATGTATACTTAATGTATATAAATATATCTATATAATAATATTCTATATATATAAGTATAACGAAACGAGAGAAAGAAAAATTGGTTTTGATGTTATGTTGTTACCATTAAAGTAACACCCTTGATGGTAATAAATATATATTTTTTCGTTATTTTAAGAATCATTCTTAAATCACGTTGTTAAAAAATTTCAATACTTATTTTTAGTATCATAAAAGGGTTGGTTAAACAAGAGCTAAATAATTTTTTTTTTTCATCTCTTTAGAATAGAATAAAAAAAAATATATATATTAAAGTTAATAGTTAACTTATAGTTTTGGAAATATTGTCAATTTAAAATAGTGTAGTATCGATTTATAGTGTCGATAGTTTTGTTTTAGATATTTTTAATATTAATGCTTAGTTATTGGCTTTAAACTCTACACTTCAGTCAATTTGCTAAAATTTTTCTTCCATAAAGTTTTAAATATGAATTTTTATACAAAAATGTAAAAAAAAATATATATTTTATTTTTCTTTCGTGATACAATAAAATTCAATTAATTTTTTTTACACTATTCTACGGTCCAGTCGAAGTAGAAATAAAAGTATGAGTATTAGAAAATGTGGGTGAAATTTTAATACTGGGGGCTATGTATTGGAATCTAAAATAATATGAGAATTTTTAACGTTTTTAGGGAAATATTTTTGACAATATAAATCTATCTAGTCAAATTGTGATATTAAAAAAAATAAAAATAAAAAACCAAAATCCTATGACCTAAAAGATATTTTGATGGCAAATATTTATTATTTCTTTTTTATATATATTTTTTTGTTCCTAAATAGTAGAATAGGCGCTTTGCTTCTATTTATAATTATTTTTTTGTTAGCATTAAATTTTACCTGGATAGTGGATAAACAGCATCCGAAATGAGAGTTTAAACTTTATTTTCTCTAACATTATAATATGTAGTTTTGATGTAACCAAAAAAGTCATGGCTTAAAATTGGATTAGTTCCTGTTGATTTTTTGCTGAGCTTAGAAGATTTTGTAATTTTGTATGATTTTGAAAATTTTATTTTAGGAGCTAGCATTTTTTTTGGCAATTTATTACAGAATCGAAAATATGTAAACATTAATGTTATAACCTCATATTAAAATAACCACAGCATAATCCCATTCTAAAAGAGATGTGTAATAAATGTAGAAATTAAGTTTTCATTCAACGAAAAAATGTTGAAAATTATCTTTAATTATCATAAATTGATATTTTCCAACAAATATTCTTGCATTAGGGTTATCTTACTTTAATAAAATCTCAACTCCGAGTTTTAGGATTGATTTTTACGCTATAGAAGATATTCATATGTTGATGGTTAAATGAAAGATAATTGAGAGTTGGACCGCAAATAAAGTATATGTAGATAAATAAAAATAAAAAACAATAACAATTTGGGTTTATGTAACAAAATAAAACTGAAGTAATTTTTTTTTTTTTTTTTAATATAAATATTAACTAAAATGATATTGAAAGAACATAAAATAAAAAAATAAATATTATATATAAAAATACTTTATTGAAATGAATTTTTTCTAAAAGAAAAAATAAAATAAAAAAAATAAAAATAAAATTTATATTTATTAATAAAAACATAAATTTTGAGATAGGTGCTTCAATGGAAATTCGTTTTACGATCGAAACTGATGTCACATATTCAGTTTTTCAACCATATAGATATATATGTGTATATACAATGTACATTTACTTTTACATGTTATAATTTTTCTTTGTGGAATTAGTTTATTTATTTATTTATTATTTTTTTGGCCCTTTAACATTATTTTAAAAAATAAAAATAAAATATAAAGATATACGCATTAAACAAATTACAAAATTCGATAAATAGTCCCTTCTGGATTCTACATAAGTACTATACTGGCTCTTCATCTTTGACAATAAGTCAATCTTTTCGGATAGGAGGTTACAAAATTACAAGAGCAAATAAATGAAAATTTTATTTAATATATGGGAAAATGTTGGTACTTTCAACGATGGCCTTTAAATAGTTACATAAGATAAACAGAATTACAAAAATATTTTTATTATTTTCCTATTTTTTTTTAGATAGCTTCTGTCGGAAAATTACGAATACGGTTCCAAAAGTCCTTTTCTAAAAGTCCTTTCTTTTTAATAATTTTTAAATAACAATTGTTCATAAAATGAATAGGAATTATATTTCGTTTTTGTTAGAGATAACAAAAATAATAAACAATATAACTACTATCAATATCAATATTCTTTCACTATAAATATGACTCTGAAAAAAACTTTTATTTTATTGTTAATGCTATACTCTTTTCTGTGCGTGACATTTCACCGATATTAGAACGTGAGAAATTTTCTATCCAAAAAACATGAAATGATCCTGAAAATAAATTAAAATTTAGGCATAAAGCTCCTTTAGCTGCGATAAATTTATAATGGAAGTTATTTAGTTATGACAAAAATTTTTTAATTTTAATAAAATAATATTAATTTCATTATAAAATAATATTAATTTGTTAATATTAAAATGTTTATTAATAATTTCCAGCAGATTTTAGATAAACGCTAAAAACTCTCAAAAAAAACAAAAAAAATTGTTGTTTCTAGCATTGCAGTAACATTCACTACTTATTACAAAATTCCTTTCTAAACAAAAATTTATCTCTTTTCATATAAATTTTGTTAAAATTTTTTTTCTCTTCAAATATGCGATGTACATGTAAAGTGTACATAATGTTTGTTTAACTCTCTATGCTATATGTTAAATCTGTATGATAATTTTAAAATTAGTTTTTAACCCTTTTTTCTAGAACGTGAAAGTTATATAGGGATCAATAAACTTAATCCTGTTTTTTTTTTTATTTTTGCTATTATCCTTGATGTAATACCAAAATTTATCCAATAATAAACAACAAAAACAATAACACTTGTTTTTTTTTTGTTGAACTAGTGTTCTTTGGAAATGAATATTGTGAACTTATAGGTTTGAGTTAGAATTATTTTGATGATTTTTGCTTGGATTTGAAGCTTCACAATTTTCTAAAATATCCTACGGTATATTTAAATCCTTTCATTAATTTCTGATAATGTCACTTCAAACGATATTTTTTGGAAATTGGTTGAAAGTAATTTTTATATATCACACAATTTAATTCAACGAACAATGTAATATGATGTTTTTTTTGTTAGCTACATTGAGAAATTAAAAATATTTCAAATTTCTGATATTTTCTTTTAATTTAAGCTGATATTTAATTTGTTCTTTAATTTGTTGAAAGTTATAAAGTTTAAGGAACTTAATCAAATATAAAATTTCTAATGATATCAGGAATAATTCTTTACACAATATTAAAAGAAGGAAACCACATTCAAATAATCTATTATATGCTATACTATTAACAAATTCGTATTATTTTATGCTATTTAATAAATGGAGCAAGTTGAAAAATAAAATATATATGTATAATATTATATAATATACAAAAAAAAAAATAAACATAATACAAAAATGAAACCAAAATTTAATCAAACAAGCAAGGCCGATGACAGGAAACAAGTTCAAAATACAAGGACTATTTTCGCTATTTTATACCTCCTCTCGTCAACAACACATATCCTGTAATGTGAAAATTAATGAGATATATAACATTTTCTATGCACAAAAAGGGATTATTTTAAATATTATATGATGATCACTAAAGGACGAATATAATGTGTAATAAATTCTTTATTTTATATGTATTTTTAGTTAAATATATTGTACATAAATTGATAAACACTAGTATAAATAATATATATATAAATAGTATGTAAATTTTAATTTCAATACTATATAGATTTTTGGTTGTTTTAATATTTATTTTAAAATAAAACTAACATAAATCTATATGATATTTATTATTATGCAAATAATATAATATTAATATAAAATTTGTTATGCAATTTCGGTTAAGTTATTTAGAAATTTGTTCATACAAAGTTAAGAATTTTAATTACAATTATTATAAATGTATATTTTGTTAAAATGAGTAGTAGACTAGAGAAAAAAATAAATTTTATTGCTATTCAATATAATAAATAATTAAGATTTTAGAAACTATACACTAAGCCAAAAATGTGATACTAAATTTTAGGACTTTTGGCATGAAATCTAATACTAGTATTTTTATACAGAAAACAACTACAAATAGGATTTTTTTTTTTAAAAACTAATAATTATGTGCATTCGTAAAAGTAATGCCCTGGAGCATAATTTTTAGAATTAAGAGAGAATTAATATTACTCCAAAAATACTTGAATTAAAATATTTATTGTTACGAATACAAAATTTATATTTTTACATTATGCAAATGAATAATAAATGGCCGAATGATAGAGTCCGAAGAGTTCGAATCCCGAAGAGTTCGAAGTAATTTCTTCAAAAAATATGAATTAAATGTTAATTTAAAAGGCACTGATCAAGTATCCAATTTTAACACGTTTTTTTATCTCAGTTTATTAGATTTTAGTACAAAACCAAGGCTTAAATAAAAAAAACTTAATTCTGATCACTTTGTAAAGATTTCCCATTAAATTAATGTATGTACTATTCTTGAATAAAATTTATTTAATATATTTAAAAATAGTTTATCAATCAATTCTAATCCGATATTTTAAAATTCACACTCAGACAAAATATTGACTGAAAAGCTCATGTACACGAATTTTCATTCAAACTTATTCAAACAGACAATGGCTAAAACTAAAAATAAAACATAAATATTAAAAAATTTTATAAAATTTCTAGGGATAACAACAATCTTATAAGAAATTATTTGATATAAACATTATGCTTTTTGTTTACACTTCTTTTTCCAAATTACGTAATTATATCTAATTCACACATAAACTGTATATTGAATTTTAAATATTAAAGAAAAATTTGTTACACATATTTATAAATAAAGTTTGCACAGATATTTTGGTTTCCATTCACCTAATATGAGATAGATCCCTTTTTAATATGGCAATTGAATAATTAATATGCTTTTTGTGGGTTCATACACATAGTACACGTTTTATGTACGTATATATATAGTTTATTGTATATTCAGAAGTGATTTATAACGAATAATTTATTTGATTGGGAAATTTTGAGCTAAAAAACTGATTATTGAAAAAGCGAATTTAAGGTTTAATTGTAAACACTTAGAATGCTAAATGATAGTTGTAGGGTTCAATGTAAACAATATCTAAATTTTGTTATTAGTTACAATTCGATTTATTTTGTCACAATTTATGGTTTTAAAAAAATGTCGTAATTTAACGATTTTCAGTAAAATATGATTATAAGCTTGTACTAAATGGAATGAAGTTTCATAATGTATTTAACTAAATATGACTATGATTAGAATATAAGTTGGAATTTTTTTTCTTCATTTGTGTTTGAAAATCGTTCTTGATTTGGGACAAATATTCATAAGAGGGTCTCTATAATAGGAGAATGACATTTGAATCCCGATTCGAAATGTTAATAATAAATGTTAATTAGAAAATATTTTAAATCGAAATGTTGAAAATTGAACTCACACATTCATTTATAAGATACTGTTCTAGATTTTTATATTTTAAACTGACGCATTATCATTATAAGGTAATTATATTTTTAATTTTATTGTATCATAAACGCCTAGAACTTTGGTGTAACTTATGGTTATTTTCGTATATTGCTGATGTTCCCATGTAAATTATTGGAATGCCAATTGATTTAAATTTAATTATAAAATATTCTATTTATATTAAATTTAGTAATGTATATATGCTAATCAAAATTATTTGATAAATTAAATTGATTTTGACCAGAAAATACGTTTTTATCTAAATTTAGATGATTATTTTTGAGTAGTCTCCTTATTATGTTCAACTATAGAATATTTGTTATTTTTTTAGGCCAGGTCTGGTGAGATCAATATGCTTATACTTAAATATATATATTTGCAGGGGTGAATATACAGTGAAATTTTGGCAATTATAGATTTTTTTTATTGATCAGGGAACGTAATGCAAACTAAAACACTATCTTCTTCATAATGTTTTATTTATGCCCTATATTTTTAAATTTTTTTTCATTTTGATCAAATAGGTTCTTATGAAAAGTTCTGGAAGAAAATTCAAACTCAAACAAAATTGCATTTAAGAAGCAATTAGCCTATTACACTTTTCAGTGTCATCTTTGTCAAATTAAATATTTTAATGCGTTGGGGATCGTTATGTTGTATTTAGTGCTATAGAATTTAGATCACTAAATGGAGTATTATATGCGTCAATACACATGCAATCATTTAGATGCATCTGCGTAAATAATGAAAAAATTTAAATGCATCAGCGTATATAATGAAAAAATTTAGATGCATCAGCGTAAATAATGAAATCATTTAGATGTTTCGTATTGAATATTACGTAATACCTAAACAAACATAATATCTCTCACAATATTTCAATACAGCCAAATACAAAAAAAAAAAAATGAGAAAAAATGAGATGCAACAATATTCTCTCTTTGCAACTACCTCTCCCCTACGCATTAAAACTGTATATTGGATATGTAAACAAAATTTGTTATACAACTCGTTCTGTATTTACACAAAAATACATTGACACTTGTCAATTTATATCACTCGACCTTCGGTCTCGTGATATAAGTATTGACTCGTGTCAATGTATTTTTGTGTATACAGAACTCTTAATTAATAACAAATTTAGTTTACATATACAATAATCTACTATTAAATGTCCTCAGAAATATTAAACTTCATTAATGTTTAAACTGTCAAGCATAATGTAATGTGATTTTAAGTTTTTTGTGTCAAGTTAAGCTTGTTTCAAAATCCTAGGCCTGAATTATTAATTGTCTGCTTTTTGACTGCAGCTGGCTTTTCTACTATATTTTTCGTGAAGATTTTATATTTTTAGGCAATTGAATTTATTGAGCTAAAATATTATAAAGTAATTCTAGCCATAGATTTCAAAATTTTATTTTTCCTAAGAGATAGTGATCTACTGTGCAGTATAAACTTAGAACATTATATTATTATCAAAAATAAGTTTTTGTAAGAATAAGACACAACAAATGCATATTATAAACGTTTATAAGGACCAGAAATTATTATGATTATTTAATGTTGAAAATCTGTACATTATAATGTATTTTTCAATTTCCGTATAAAATTTTCTCATATACCGTACCTATACAGATAATGATAACGATGTTAGTTAAGAATTTCTTATATATATGTTTACTCTATAATCATTTTGAGAATTAATTTAAATAAACATATAAATGATTAGTGTCAAATACAACATAATAAATTTACATAATCTTATCTATTGACAAACAAATATACAGGTATTTCAAATAAAGTTTTACTTTTCTAAATTGCTGGTAACAAATTGGTATATTTTGAATAGAAGAAAGTTAAAGGTATATTATAGAAGAAAAAAAAATTCATATATTTCTCATATATATAATATAGAAAAAGGAAAATTTATTCAAAAGGTAAAAATTTTTTTTTTTCGGAAAATTCCATTTATATAATGATACATATTTTAGTAGAAGAGAGTGCAAAAAAACATAAGAAATTAGAGAATATCAATGACATGAATTATTAAAAAAACCTTATTTTGTTATACCTAGAACTTTTAGGGATAACAAGCAAGGATATTTGATACTATAGAAATTATTTTTAAATTTTAAATAAAAAAAAGTGCGATTGCGAAAAGAATTCCTACAGCTTCAATAAACTGACTTAAAAAAATTATGCTCTAACTCATACTTCAAATTAATCCGAAAAATCCTTAAATTCTTGGTATAACTATGACAACAAGGGGGAAATAAAAATAGAAAGAACGTAATTATATAACATATGTTTGCTTGTTTGGTAATAAGAAGAATTTTCAATTAAATCAAAATTGAGGAATCTATGTACTTGTTCGATCTGAAATAAAAATTTATGTTAGTTAATTATTTGTTTGGAAAAGAGCTGTCTACATAATGTAATTTTTTACACTAATTTTCCCGAAGGCTTTTTAGGCCTTTAAATGCTCTTTACACTAAATAAAACAAATACTAATCATCGTAATTTAAAATGTTACAGTCATTTGAAATTTTTACAAAATTTTAATCAATAAAAAATCGATTTTAATATTCTAAAGCTGATTCTGCATTTTTTTGTCGAATAAAGTCATACATACACAACTTCTATTTTCAGACACATACAATTTTTCTTGAAACTATTTTTTTTTTGTTTTGTTAGAAAATTTAAAGACGGTAGAAAACAATTTGAAGATTACATACTGTCTAATATGGTTTTTAAACCTTTTCTCTATTTTTTTTTCAACATATGTCTTTAAATAAGATATATCCATATTTTTTATTATCACCCAAAAAAAGGTCACGCAAAAAATTTGCTCTCTCTACAATTTAGAATAAGAAATATGTATTACTATCATATATATAATATAAATATAAACATATGTTTTCAAAAACTGTTGATTTGCATAAAAAAACTTACAAAAAAAAATTTTTTTTATAATAAAAACTTGGATATTAAGACTTCATTCATATGCTGTGTTCATACGCTATTGCGTATGAATAATATAACTTTTTTTTTTTTTTGTAAATAGTTTACTTCACAAAATTAAATTTTAATTTATTTCGTAAACAATGACAATGAGATTGATATAAGAATTATTAGCTTAAGTTCCAGGAACACACCAACTTCAAGATTTTATAACTATTTACTATTATGTAAAAGTTTAATTGAAGTGTCTGTTGCAATAGTAAAGAGATCTCAAAATAAAATCGTCTGTCGAATCTTTAGTGTCTATGTCTATACTTAAGTGAAATGTTGCATTATTTTAATAGTTATCAATAATTTTTAATCTTGGAACGGACTCTCTTAATTGGATCGAAGAATAAGTGAAAGATAAGTAAAAGAAAAAGTAAAATAAATAAAATGAAAACATTCCCTACCCCTTTCGAGGAAAAACTATATTTTACATGATAAGAAAATATTTAGCAATTTCTGAAATTGCAAAATCTAAAATAATGCATGAAAATTAAATGCAGGAACATTTTTTTTTTTTTTTAAAGAACATTTCTATTTTCAATTTTTCGAAGGGTAATTATAGAAATAGTCGGGGGTTATATAAATTGATTTTAATGCAAATTCTCAGAAATCTACAAATTTTAAGTTAATTATAACATTTATTTTGCGGATAATTGACATTCTTAAAATATACATTATTTTATACAATGTATCATTTACCAATTTAAAATAAAAATACAAAAATTCATGAATTAATGTGAATTCATTTAGTATTTATTTAAAAAAAAAAAAATTATAATTATAATAATAATATTTCTGCAAAGATTTCCGTTCATTGCTATAATTTTGTAGTTAGATTGTACTAGAAGTATAGATATAGAGTGTTGGTAGAGTATTTTTTTTTTGTATAATATATATACACTTTTTAATATTCAATTTAACCATAAAGCATATCCATCTGATCTGCCACGTATTTTAGTCAACAAGAGAGATAACAACAAAAGGAATTTTCCAAAGTGATTTTCTAATTCAATTGATTAATAAAAATAATTCTTGTTTTTTTTTTGGGGGGGTTGTTGTGTCGTATTTATATTTGTTTGTTATTTTTTCATCTCTTCAACCAAAAAGTATATGTCAGTTTTTTGCCATTGGGGGTTTTTTTCATTTTTTTTCATTTTTCATTCACTCAGTATCTCATTCTATGGTTGGTTTTTTATTTTATTTTATTTTTGTTGATAATTTTTATTTTATTTTTTTTTTATTATTTTTCTTTCTATTTATTTATAAATATCTTCTGTATTTTTGTGATATAAATAATTTTAGGTGTATTATGCATATGTTTATATATTATATATATATACATTTTATTATTATTATTATTATTATTATTATTAAGTGTAAGGAGAAAGAATGAAGGAAAATAAAAGTTGAGGGCAACATGAAGTGTTGGAAAATCATCAGAGTAGAAGAGAAATGATTTTTAGATTTTTGTGTTTAAAAGTTGTTCATTTTTTTTTTTATATTTTTTGCTCATTCTGATTGAATAAATGTATAACAATTTATAAACTTTTGGTTCTTAGAGATTGATAGAGATAATTTTCTACTTATTTTTTTTTATGTTAAATAAATTTGTTAACATGAAACTGATGTTATTATTATTATTATTACTTATTATTATTATTATTATTATTATTATTATTATTTAGCATTATTATTATTACTTAGTATTATTATTATTATTATTATTATTATTATTACTATTATTATTATTACTTAGTATTATTATTATTATTATTACTTATTATTATTAATATTATAACTATTATTACTTATTATTATTATTACTACTTATTTTTGATTACTTATTATTTATTAACTATTATTGTTAGAATTGTAATTATTATTTTTATCACATGTATACTATGAAGTACGGTAGAGCGAGTATTTACATATGTACACAATACATATCATCGATGTCGTCCCTATTAGTCAAAACGATCAATTCTATGATTTTCATGTGGTGGTTAATTTTACCATTTCGATTATGTTGAATCTATGTACATTTTATTAAAAGTTCTAAATGTCTGTTTTAGATTTTAGTTTTTTTGTACTCTTTTGGATAATGCATCTATTTGTCTTAATTTCAGCTTATCTGCACTTGGACCTCAAAACTAACCTTTGCTTAAGATACAACTAGCCTAAAAGTGGGTTTTTTCATATAAAAAAAAAATGATCCCTTGTGTTACAGAAGTTTGTAGACAGAAAAAGTTAGCAGACAGAAATAGCCAGTTTGAAAACAAGAAAACTGCCAGCTTTTCTTCAATTTTCTGTTTTTTTTTGTATTTTCAGGTGATTGGGGACTGTTGTTTTTGTTAAAATAAAAAAATAAAAAAACTAATCAATAAAAAAATTTTAAAAGCCGATCTTAGAACTAACTTTTAAATTTAAGTGCAGATTATTACTATTAGCCTACACGTTTAAATTTGGTTCATGACCAAAACAAAATATCAGAGATAATAGTAGTTCTATTGTTAAATAATTCTGGAAAATTAGATATAGTAATACATACACATGTGTGTTTGATAGTTTCTGGATTATTGAATTTGCATAATGAATTGTAGAATAAATATAATTTTCAGGATTATCTAATTCAACATTATTGAAGTTTATACTTCTTTAGGCGCGGTGTATGATATAAATGAGTAATTCTGTAGGGGGTAAAAATTTTTTTACTCATTCGAATTTGAGTTAAAAAAAAAAACGATATGCTGTACCGTTTGAATACTCAAAAAAAATGAGTCAACTCAATAATCATTTGTTATTTATAAAAACAAAATAATTTGGTGCGGAAAATTTATATTCAAATTATTTTTTAAAAATCTTTCGTTTACAAATTATTTAACAACTAAAATTTATTTTTCAAAATAGGTAGGTCCGGTGAAATAAAGATTGCCTGCCGAAAATTTTTTGGGCAGGGACCTACGGTTAGGTCGTGCCGGCTCAAAATATGTTAAAAAAAATTTTTTCCTCCGGTCAAATAATTAGATTACCTGACCAAAAATTTTGGATACGGAGCTACAGTTAGAGTCTTCCCGCCTCAAAATATACCAAAATAATTTTTTTTTTCAAAATAGGTAGCTCGGGTGAGAAATAAAGATTACCTGGCCAAAAAAAAGGAAGGAAGTGAGGGCGGCAGTAAGGGCTGAAGAGAGGGCGGCAGTAAGGGCTGAAGAGAAGTCGGAAGGGAGGGCGGAAGGGAGGGCGGAACGGAGGACAGAAGTTAGGGCGGAAGTTAGGGCGGAAGTTAGGGCGGAAGTTAGGGCGGAAGTTAGGGCGGAAGTGAGGGCGGAAGTGAGGGCGGAAGTGAGGGCGGAAGTGAGGGCAGAAGTGAGGGCCGAAGTGAGGGCCGAAGTGAGGGCCGAAGTGAGGGCGGTTTGAGGGCGGAAGTGAGGGCGGAAGTGAGGGCGGAAGTGAGGGCGGAAGTGAGGGCGGAAGTGAGGGCGGAAGTGAGGGCGGAAGTGAGGACGGAAGTGAGGACGGAAGTGAGGACGGAAGTGAGGGCGAAAGTGGGGGCGGAAGTGAGGGCGAAAGTGAGGGCGGAAGTGAGGGCGGAAGTGAGTGCGGAAGTGAGGGCGGAAGTGAGGGCGGAAGTGAGGGCGGAAGTGAGGGCGGAAGTGAGGGCGGAAGTGCGGGTGGAAGTGAGGGCGGAAGTGAGGGCGGAAGTGAGGGCGGAAGTGAGGGCGGAAGTGAGGGCGGAAGTGAGGGCGGAAGTGAGGGCGGAAGTGAGGGCGGAAGTGAGAGAGGAAGCGAGGGCGGAAGTGAGGGCGGAATTGAGGGCGGAAGTGAGGGCGGAAGTGAGTGCGGAAGTGAGGGCGGAAGCGAGGGTGGTAGTGAGGGCGGAAATCAGGGTGGAAATCAGGACGGAAGTGAGGACGGAAGTGAGGGCGGAAGTGAGGTTGGAAGTGAGGGCGGAAGTGAGGGCGGAAGTGAGAGCGGAAGTGATGGCGGCAGTGAGGGCAGTAGTGAGGGCGGAAGTGAGGGCGGAAGTGAGGGCGGAAGTGAGGGCGGAAGTGAGGGCGGAAGTGAGGGCGGAAGTGAGGGCGGAAGTGAGGGCGGAAGTGAGGGCGGAAGTGAGGGCGGAAGTGAGGGCGGAAGTGAGGGCGGAAGTGAGGGCGGAAGTGAGGGCGGAAGTGAGGGCGGAAGTGAGGGCGGAAATCAGGGTGGAAATCAGGACGGAAGTGAGGGCGGAAGAGAGGTTGGTAGTTAGGGCAGAAGTGAGGGCGGAAGTGAGGGCGGAAGTGAGGCGGAAGTGAGGGCGGAAGTGAGGGCGGAAGTGAGGGTGGAATTACCTGACCAAAAATTTTGGAGAGGGAGCTATGGTTAGGGTCTTCCCTGCTTAAAATATGCAAAAAAAAAAGGTTTTTTAAATAGGTAGCGCCGGTGAAATAAAGATTACCTGCCCAAAAGTTTTGGGTAGCTAGCTACTTTTAGAGTCGTCCTGGCTCAAAATATAAAAAAAAACACACGAAGCAGTCATAGGAACTGCCGAAAGAAGTTTATACTTAAAGCTTTAAACTATGAAATAACAGTGGCTATAAATGATGGGCTGCTCAGTACAAAATGTAAATTAAAATAAAAATCAGTCCAGCAGTCCAAAAGCAGTCCATTATTTGTAGTCATTCTTATTTCATAGTTTAAAGCTTTAAGTATAAACTTCTTTCGGCAGTTCCTATGACTGCTTCGTGTGTTTTTTTTTCATAATTTAATATCAAAAATTATCGTACTATTTCATCTGATATTCAATTTAAGTTGAATTTTATACCGAAGTTAAATAAAAGATTCGATCCGATGAATATTCAATCATGTGTCAAAATTACAAAACTTAAAGAATATAAACGTATATGTACATCAATCATTCATAATAATAAATGATTCAACACATAAAGTTAACTTGAAATTTTATGAAATTGTTAAAATTTGAAACTTTTTTTTCCCCAAACACGATTGAAATATTTAATAATAAAAATGATTGAAAGTATGCGTGTTAAATTGAAGAAGGATAAATTATCTTCACACAATAACAATATACTTAAGGATATAATGGTCTCATTGTAGTTATATTATTTTATTTAATATTGTATTAGGTTTTCTATTACATTTTACTAACTATAAGGATTAGTTTAGTATAGCCATTTATAATGATTGGATGATTTAACTTTTGAATTGATTTGTAAAAATATTCCAATTGTTGCACATTTTCAACTATTTAAAAGTGAATCCTTAAATCACAAGCATTTTTTTTATTTGATAGTAATATTTTTTATAAAAATAAGGTTTATGGAAGCAGTTAATGTTATAGTGATCTTGAGTTAACATTAAAATAATTTCAGTAAGTATGCTTAATTATGAAATTACAGAAATGTGGGAAAACATTTTTTTAATTTTTTTTTTAATATTTTAGTTATTTAAGCTTCTTTTTAATATTTAGCATCAAATCTATTTCGTTCTCGGAAACAATTTAAGAACCCTCCATGTGAAATTCTGTTTTCTATTTCTGTTTTATATTTTTGCAGTTTTTTTTTGTTTTATTTTACAGAAAATAAACGGCCGTGTAAAATGCGACAAAAAATGTACGAAAAACACCTCTACCAGAAAATCACAAAACTATATTTGAATTTTATTTCTGTGCAGAAACTGTAATTTATCAAAAAAATGTAAAAATTCTTCGAAATAAATGAAATTAATTAAAAATTGTTTAGGAAATTAAAGAAATTCAAAATTTCACGTCACCAGCCCTGGAGAGTGGTATTTTAGCTTTATTTCTGCGTTTGAGATTTTTTATTATCTTTTTTCTTTACTTCAGAATCCAAGCAAATATGTTAAAGATTTTCTAAGGCTCATTTGGGCCAAAAAAATCAAAATTTCAAAAATCCGCCTCACCTACCCTGGAGCCAGTTATATACTCTCTGACATATCAAAAAATCACTTCAGTCTAGATTGTAGTAACCCTACAATCAAAGCCAAACTAAGACCAATTTCTTGCAATTTTTGACATTGAGGGCTCTTAATTAGATGGATTTTACATTTTTTAACAATTATTCAATTCATCTTTATTGAAGGTTTGAAAGCTTAAGAAAATTCTTCAAGTTTTCAATTAAAATAATTTCCAATTAAAATAAACATTTTTCATAATACGATTAAAAGAAAATATTTAAAGTGTTGTATTTTTTGCAAAGTGGATGGTATAAAATCATTATATCGTATAATTATTCCGCAAGCTTTTAATTTTTTTTTTTCATTATACATTTTATTCAATATTTTTATTAACTAATTTTGTTTCACCTTAGATTGATATGGAAATTATTTACAGAATGAAAATGCTGATATCTCATATTTTGTCACAACTACATAGTGTTCGAAGAATACACTTTAGTATTTATATGAAATCATAATCTCATTTTGATACCATATTATTGTTAAAAAAAAACATAGAAAACGTGATAGAAAATATACTTTTTACAAAAAATAACGCACAAATAATATATTATGTAGAAATTAATAAATTCTTCTAAATAATTATCTCCATAATATATGTTTATAAAAAAAAAAGTGAAATCCTAAATCTTTAATGTAAATTGAAAAACTAGAAATTTCCCAAATTCTTATTTATTCTACCCTGGAGGCTTGGGTCAGAAAACATTACTGCACAAAAAAAAAAAAACAACAAAAAAATATAATAATAATAATATTCCTAAAGAATAAGTAAGTTTATCTTTATGAGTACAGAAAAAATCAAATTCATTTATGGTTCATTGAAGGAAAACTGATAAAAAATAATAATACCTTTTGGGCCTGAAGGACAAAACAAAATCAATTTTCGAGAAAAAAATTTTTTTATTTTTTTTTTCTTCTGTTATGTTTTTGGTTCCATAGAAGAAAAAATAAAAAAAACCAAGAAAATTATGAGATAATTGATTTTTATTACATGGAGCTTTTGAGACAGATGATCAGATATAAAGACTAATTTTTTTTGTCTTCTGTTATTTCGATATCAGCCGCAAAAATAGGTTGACATTGCAATTATATGTGAAATAGATTTCTGTATATATACAAGATGTATTAAGAATTGAATAATAATTTTTATATTTTACAAAATTTTGGAGGGATTCTGAATTTGTTTATGGTTTGTTATATGTAAAAGTCAGTGGAAAGTCTCCGGCCCTCGGCATAGACATAGATATGAATAGATATGAATCTTTTTAATTACTGGTATTATCAAACTGAAAAATAATTTTGAAAACTTTATTGTTAAAAGAAGACCTAGAAAACCATATCTAGAAAAGTTTGACCAATAAAATGAAACCATCAAGCTTAAAAGTTCATTTCTACAAGAAGAAAAAAGAAAACCTAAAATAATGAGAAAAATTGATACAAAATAGAATTGCTGTAGTAATCCTTTTGAGATTTATAAATTTTTATAAATAAATCCAGGAAAAAATGATAAGGCAAAAAACTAAAATTTGTAATAACAACACATAAGAAAATTTCTAAAACTACCTATTTTCATAAATTATTACGAAAAGGTAAAGGGATCAAAACAATGTTACGAATTTGTAATAAAGATTGTTTCTTTCTTTCTATTTTTTTTTTTTATTTTATTTTATCGAAAAACAAATAGAATTTTAATTCTTTTAATGGGACACATTGGAAAAATTTTATGATTGAAATATTTTATTTAATAAAATTTTATTTTATTTTTATTTTAACATCATTTTTTTTAATTATTTAAATAAAATTTTATATTTATTTTATTATTTTATAAAAATCATTACAAAAATAAGAAAAACGAAATAATTTGTATTTTGAGAATAGAATTTTCCATATAAAACACCCTTGCTGTTAAGTATATTCCACTTTTAATCTATTTTTAAATATTTTATTTTAATTCAGTAAAGCCCGGGTTTCATTAAAACAGAATTTAGCAACAGAAGAGAATCAGCGACAGAATAATGTATTCTTTATTTAATTAAATTCAATTGACATTCTGGCAACAGAAACAGAAAATAACCTCGTATGAGGTTATTCAAATTCTGTGCACAGAATGAATTTTTCTGTCGCTAAATTCTGTTGTAAAAATTTGTCGCAGAATAAATTCTGTTCAAATGTATGGGATTCTATTTCTGTTGCTAAATTTTGTTTTAACGACATCCCGGCTTAAAATTGATTAAACGAAACTTTTTTTTATTTAATATTATTGTTATATAAAAATTATGATATTATCATTGAACATTTCTAGCATTCAGAGTATTCGAGGGTTTTTGTTTAATGAAAATACACTGTTTTTATGCATGTATCTCAAAAATATTTCGATTTTTTAGTCGTAGGAAGTAATAAAAATTAACATTTTGGATGAATATAAATTCTAGCTGAATTTTAACTATATTTTTCACAATTTTTGTCAATCAAAGCTACTAAAACTTAATGATTTTTTTTTATTAATTTTTTAATTTCAAAGTAATTCTGGTAGTTATTAACTTGTATTGAATTAAATTTAAGCTGGAGTTTGGAATCGAAACCACGATCAAACACGCCGCGCCGTAAGATAATAAAAATACAATTGCACGGCTGAGGGTTTATAAATAATTTAGAATGTTTATATTTTTTATATGGCCAAATGACACAAAAGATTTGATGAATATAACAACACGCTTAAAATTAAAAAAAAAACATGCATGCATAAATAACTTAATTATAAATTTTATTCATTAATTTTTTGCAATGATTTCACAAAATATACCTATTATTTTTCATAAAAAAAAAAATTTCATTTATATGGTATTTATTATAAATTTACCTTTAAGGGTTAAAACTCATTTAAAAAAAAAACATTTTTTTTGCTTCTTGGTTTTCTTTTTTTTCCAGTTAAATTTTGACCTTTATTTTAACATTATGGTTTCAAATTTTTAACCCTTCATAAATATGAAAAAAAAAAAAAATAAAAATAGATTTGTTTCTCGTTAGTATTATGTCATTTATCGAATTTTCCACTAGATAAAATTTTCAATAATAACAAAAAAGAAAAAAAATATGTTTAATGGAATAATTTTATTTTTTAGAGAAAAATTGTTTAATAAATGATTCGGTTAATAATTGAACTGGAAATAATTTACTTAATAAAGAAATAAAAGGACAAAAAAAATTAACTGAATACTTTATTTTATTTAATAAAATTGATTTTTGATAAATTTACTTCATCATAAAGTTGATTTTAATTATTTTTTGTTGTTGAATGATATGAAGCTGCAATATTAGCTAAAAAATAAAATAATAATGAAATTTGAAATAAAACAAAAACTTAATCCGACTCTTTTGTTTTTCTGAAGGATTATTTGATTTTGTATAGTACAATAATAATTGGAAATATAAAAATAATTAATTGAAACATATTCATTATCATTATATAGAACATATTCCACAAAGTCGCTCAAGTCAGCGAATTTTTGCACAACAGACTCTGAATTTTGCTTTTATTTTCTCCGCTGATGCCTGGTTTTATATTGTATAAAATAGAATGCTTACATCTTGAACGCCCTAACGAAAAAATGCTTCCATAGTCATTTGTATGTATTTTCATATTTATTTATCGCATATAGTCCGTATTCCGTTTTGTAGCATTAGGGGTAAAGTCACGACACCAAGTCCGACTTAAATAACACATGGAATAAAAGCATTGAAAAAAAACATGAGTTACCTATATTATTTTTTCGTTAAGTAAATTTTCAATTTTCATTCATTACTAAATGGTATTAATATTAATTAGAATTAATAAACATTGTTAGTGGCTATATTTTTTACCTTTTTTGCTATGAAATTCTTTTTTCCCATCACTGATTAACCAGTGAAATTATTCAACTGTCACAATTTTTATGACTACTGCTTTTAAAAAAATATTATTTACATTAATCCAAAACAACAGAAAAACATTTTTTTTTTCAATTCAATGTATGTAGTAGTATATACCTAACATAATAATATAAAAATAGTATATGCATATACTTACATAGTACTATATATTATTATTTGTATATTAAAAAAAAAAATATAATAATAGTACATAAAAATATTAACAAAAAAAAAAAAAAAATTATAAAATACTCATATAATATTTAGTTGATGATAGAATATTTAAAAAAAAAAAAAAAAAATTTTTGTCTGTTTATTATAAGATTTCTTTTTTGCTTCGAAAGAGGATAATATCGCAAATCCGCCTATTTTTATTCACATTATGAACAAATTAATAAAACTCGAGGCAACATTTTATAATATTTTATTTTTTTTCGCTCTCTATTTGCATTTTTATATGAAAATAAAAAAAAAAAAAAAAATAAAGAAATGAATTGTATTTTTCTGCTGACGTAGTTGTAGCAAAAATTATTATAATTTTTATAAATATGAAAAAATTATTTGATTAATTATTTAATAGTAAGCTATTGCAATTTGAGAAAAATATATTAAATTAGTATTTTTATATGTATTAAAAAAAAAAATAAGAAAATATTTTTGAATGTTTATCCGTTCCAAAACTATAACAACTTATCAACTATTTTTATAATAAAAATTAAATTTTAGTTTTTAGGATTTTTAGTTATGGAACGACACGATTTGACTGCTTGGATTTTAAAAACCATTTGTTTTCTGACGTAAAAACATTTCGAATTGCAAATTAACTTTTTAAAATTCTGCAAAGAGAAATGTTAAATTAATTTTTTGAACGACAGATCAATTTTATTTCAGTTGTTGAACGCCTTAATTATGCCTAACAAACGCTGCCAATCAAAAATTTATATTTTAGTACCCAAATATTTGATATTGAGAACTTCTAAATTGTTAAATTTTCTGATGTATATTTCATATAAAATCAAGTCAATATATAATTAAAAAATGTACAATGTTTTATTTATTTATTTTTTAATTTATTTATTCATTAGTTAAAAGTATTTATTATTAATTAAAAGGTACTTAATGTATACAAAAAAAAAAAGGTAAAAAAGTTCAAAACCACAAATGATTTAAATAATACATGAAAAAAACAATTCACTAAAATAATTATTTCACATTTACGCTTTTATACCATTTAAATATAAATATATTTATTCACATATTCATTACATTTTATAAAATACATAAATTAATAATTCTAATTATTTATTTAATTGTTTATAAGGTAATTTAAGTGGTAAGTTGTTAAATTGGCTGGTATAATCAATAAACCTTCAATTGAATTTAATAGAAGTATGTTGATCTGTTTAAATTTAAATATTTTAACTTTTTCTTCTAAACAATTGTACAATTGTAGGGTTTATGTAAACCATATTGAAATTATACCAGAAAACTGTTTAATGTAACCCGTTTAAAAATGTATATTTCTATGATTTTTTTTTTTGTTTTTTTTTAAATAATTTTGTTCATATCATTGCCACTGCCACAACTTTTCATAACTTTTGAGATTTCATTATTATTATTATATATATATGTATATTTTTGTTTCAAACATTTTAAAGAAGATTAAAGTTTATGAAAATTTTTATGCTTCAGGGTAGGCTGAAATTTTTAGAGGGGCGGTTCATATTTGGTTTATTTATTTATTTTTATTTATTTTTTTTTAATTTAAGGATGAGTGAGGATAAAGAAAGGAATTTATTCAGAAGTCTAAAAAATAGAAAAAAAAAAATCTACAGTTGACATTTTTATTCAACAGTGCACTTCAAAAAGCTTAAATCATAATGAATTCTTTATTATTAAATAATTATTTTTTTTTCGAAGGGTATTGTGTATACTTTATGAGCTTGAAAATAAATTAATTCAGAACAATAACAGTGACCAGATCAATAAGGCTGTTTCTTTTATTGGCTTGCTATATTATAGTTAAATATCGTTATAGTGTTATGTGTACCAATAAAATTGAATTTCACGTCTCTAATTATTTATACAAAGTGAAAAAATCATAATTTATTTAAATATATATTTAAATTAAAAAAAGAAAAAAAAATTTCGCGTTTCATATTTTAAGATTTTTTGTTATTTTTAACTCTTCTAATTTTAAGAATTTATATGTACATATTCAATTTCAAGTACAACATGAATAATTTTATTGGTTTTTTTTTATATGTATATATTTTTTAAATTATAATATTTTTCATTCTTCTAAATTGCTAAAATAGCAATTTTTTATTTCAATAAGGATTCAAAAGCGTTTTGACAAATAAATTTTTGGTTCGTACTTGTTATATGTATATATCTCTAAAATGTTTCATTGTTAGTATGTGTTTGTCGAATCTACATATTAATTTTTTTTTTTTTTATAAAATTAGCATATGAATAAAGATAATGTAGAACGTAGAAAAATTGGAAAAAAAGTCTACACGGACTTAATGTTTTTTCTTTATTTTTTTTTAAGAAAAGTAAAAGAAAAAACTATTTTCACTTTTTAATAATGAATGGTTAATGTCTGTTTGTGTGAAAATAAAGTTTCTAAATATAAAGTATGTATAACAAAATTGAAGAGAACCGAAAATATTAAACTAAAAAATATTAATTTCTATTTGTTGAAAGAAAAATAAATTAATCAAGTTACTGCGATAATTAAATTGCAATTCATTCGAAAAATAAAGGAATCTTTATTCTACTCAAGAGTTGGCTTGAGGGTTGGTCAAAATTTTGATTTAAAATTCTTTCTGTCAAATTTTAATTTTTTTAATAATTGAAACAGGTTTGTAAATCATAAACAATTTTTCATCGAAATCCTTCTTTTAAGCTTCAGTTCAATTCATTGATGGCGACATCTACTTGTATATTAATTTTCAGATAATTCTTAATTCAGCTCACAGTCATTTTTTACATTTAACTCTTTTAAACTTTTTTTTTGTTTATTAAAATAATTTCGACCCTTGAACCGTCAACCTAGAAAAGTTTCATACTTTTGATTGATTGAAAATGATCAGGATTGGCATTGATTATGCCGAAATTGAGTATGTATAATTTATTTCTTTTAAGAATTTTTAAATGGATCACACAGCAGACAGACAAATATTGCCACACGAACAGACGGACAAATTTAGTTTTCATATTAAAAATTATTTTGATTTCTGGTAATCAACGACGCGACGACTTTCGCTAAGCTTAATTAATTTGGTTTCAGTATATAATTTAAATGACTGTATAGTTTCACAATGATATTTCAATAATTGGTTGGTTATTGCGGTCGCATTTTTTTTGGGAATATAAAGATCTGATATTTAACATCGCTTCGTTAATATCTAAATTGAATATAATTCAAAATTATTTCATGGAATATTTTCTATCCCGCGTGAGTTAAACACACAAATAATATAAATTCCATTCTTTTCATTCATTGAAAAAAAATTTTAAGTACTTTTTATAGTAATCCGTACATAATCATGCATATAATCACAAAATTGGCATTTTAAAAATTCAAATTGTGAATAAAGATGTTAAAAAAAAGGGAAAATCATGACAAATAAAATAAATTTTTCCTTTTGAAATAAAATTGATTTTTCTTTTTTTTTTTAAGTTTTATTTTTTAATAAAATTGTAAAAGATTTCCCTGATATTCATCGAATAACAATTTTTAAGCACCTTTATTAAAAAAGAAAACTCTTGATTGTAAGTTTTTGACGAATCAATATACATATGTATATATTTCATACAATTACATTTTTATGTTCAATAATCAAACTGAATTATTTATTTTTTTTTTTTATAAATTATTGAATATTTGTTTGGATATTTTGTATTTTTGTAATGACAGAATCTCCGTATAACGTTTTGAATAGTTTAATAATGACAACAGTACTTACTGAATTCTTTGGTCTGGAAAAAATGTCTTAGTTTGTGCTTAATAACCTAGCCAGTCTAGCACTAGTCTGCTTTCTTCTATGGGAAGTTTTTTTTTTGATAATATTTCTGAATCAATTTTTTTCAATCGATTAAGTTTTTAGTCTTAATAAATATTATCTGGTCTTTATGGAAATTACATTTATAAAATATATTTTTTTTTCTTTTCGATCATTTCCAATATTGACCAAATAGTTTAAAGATAACCTATCATCATATTTTGTATATTATTTGCAATATTATTCTGTATATGTAAAAACATATAATGAAACATAGTCCCAAAAATAGAATTTTTTAAGCCCTTTAATTTCAATTTAAAAAGTTTTTTTTTTAACATTTTAACAATCAGATTCTATTTTAGATCATGTCAAAACCAAAAACTACAAAAAAAAAAATATGTTTATTCTTTATTATTTAATAACTATGTATAAGAAATTATTTAATAACAGCTATAATAGTAATTTTCTATGGTTAATATTGAAGAGAAAAAAAAAATACTATTATTATTATTATTATTAAATATTTATATAAACATATAAAATATACATATATGTATATACTTTCATTTTTATGATTAAACATAAAATCACTAAACAAATTTCTGTTAATCTAATTCGGAAAATCTTAAGAAATTTGTATCCTTTTGTAAATAAATATAATTTCTGGTTTGTTTTTTTTTTTTTGTAAATATCTGGAGAAAAAAAAAATTATCCTTTTTATTCCTTGTTGCTCCGGTTATGAAATGTGTTTTATTGGCATTTAAGATTAAAGCGATAAAAACGAGATTTTTATTTTTTATTCCATTTCCCTTACAAAATTTACAAAAAAAATAAAATAAAATAAAGATTTTTTATGCAATCATTAAATGAAATCATTCGTGAAATTCGCTAATTAAAATTATATTGCAATAATAATTTCTATAAAGAAGAAAAATATAATTATTATTATTTTATTCGGTTGTATATAAGAGTTGTATAATGGATATATTTAATTTTAACATGAATTGTTCATATTAAGTTTAGTATTGTTTGTTGCTGCTAAAAAGGTTGCAGTTAAAAACAAAGTGTTTACAACATTCGGCTAAAAATTTAAAACAATGTAACTTTTCCGAATCCGAATCGATTCAGTATTCAAAGCCAATTCTCTATTTATTAGAACCTAAAATTGTAAAAACGTTGTTCTGTTCAAGCGAATGGTGTGTATGGTTTAAGAGCATAGTTTCTCAACATTTTTGAATTCGCGGACCACCAAAAAATCAAAAAAGTTTTTGCGGACCACAGCAACATTAAACTAAAATAACATATGCTTGCTTATCAGTATATAATTGATTATTTGATTTGAGAAAAAATTGTATTTTATTAATAACCGATATTTGAAAATACTAAAACAAAAACATAAAATATAATTCAACAATTATTTATAAAATATATAAAACATAAAATTTGATAATTCATTAAAATAATAAAAAATAAATAATAGAATTTCAAAAACCAATCTTTGGATTAATGTGACTTCTGCTGCTGCTTATTTGAAATAATCATTGAAAATAGCGGTGTTAGTTTAATTTCAGCAAGACGGGACGCACTCAATTTCAGACGATTTCTTTGTTTGGTTTTGATTTTTTTGTTATTGCACTGAGAAAAAAACTATATAATATTATACAAGTTGACTTGGGTAATAAAATTGTACTAAATTCCAAAATCATAGTTTTTTTATACAAGTTATTGGTAATATTATACATTGTTTTAAAATGAAAACTTCGACAAATTATCTAAAAAAAATAGTTGATTTCAAACGATTTCTTTGTTTGGTTTTGATTTTTTTGTTATTGCACTGAGAAAAAAAACTATATAATATTCTACAAGTTGACTTGGGTAAAAAAAATTGTACTAAATTCCAAAATCATAGTTTTTTTATACAAGTTATTGGTAATATTATACATTGTTTTAAAATGAAAACTTCGACAAATTATCTAAAAAAAAATAGTTGATTTATACAAGCGGAGCATTTGTTAAATTATCCAAATGCTTGCATAAATTACTAAAACAATGTATAAAGGTTGTATGAAAACTTCGACAAATCATCTTAAAAAAAATAGTTGATTTGTACAAGCGGAGCATTTGTTAAATTATCCAAATGCTTGTATAAATTACCAAAACAATGTATAAAGTTTGTTTGAAAACTTCGACAAATCATCTAAAAATTTATAAAAGTGCTTGTATAAAATTTATACAAGTGCTTGTATAAATTACTAAAACAAATGTATAAAGTTTTAATAGATACCGAATTTATATTTTCTATTTAATACATTGTTGTATATTACTGACATAGCTCTGGAAAACTACTTTCACATTGAACACAGAGGTTAAGCAACGTAGGGATTCGTACTTAGATGGTTGACCGTCAACAAATAAAAAAATGCCAATAAAAAAAGCGAAAAAAGGTAAAAAACAAAATAAAAACAAAAAAGTTAAAAAAAAACGAAAAAAAAAACAAAAAAAAAAAACAAAAAAAACAAAAAAAAAAACAAAAAAACAAAAAAAAACAAAAAAAAAACAAAAAAAAAACAAAAAAAAAACATTTGAACTGTTTTTTGCATTTGAGGGGTTTTTAAAGTTACTTCGATGTTTTGTACAAAATACTTTGCCATGTATGAATTACCTAAGCCACTTGGATAAGTTAACATATTAAAAAGTATATTTTATACAAAAAACTAAGTTGATTTAACAAAGCTTAATTTTGTTAAAACAACTTAAATAATTTGGTTATTGTATACAAGTACTTGGTAGGCAGAAAACTGCCGAAGCCTTGTGTATTTTATACTAGGTTTTTCTGTAATTATACTATGGTTTTTTTCTCAGTGTATTGTAATAGGTAAGTATCAGTGTATTGTAATAGGTAAGTATGTTCGTTAATATTAGCACATCAAAATGCTAATATGTCCGCGGACCACCGGTTGAGAAACTATGTACTATTACCAATATTAATAGTCTCTTTGGTCCAAGGTTACTAAAATTAAATTTTCTTTTTGTTTTTTAATTATACGCCAATATTTTACAAAAAAAAAAAAAATTCTATATTCAGTCAAAATTACATTCTTATAATTTAATTAATGCAAGTAGAAGTAAACAAACGATAAAAAAAAATAAAAGAAAAAATTCTATTTCGTAGAAATTTATTTACCTTAATTTTTCTTTTTATATACAGCAATGTTGATTGGGGTTTTGCAATGCACGAGACTACAAAGGCTTAGTTTTTTTTCATCCATTTATTAACAGAATATTTTTTTTTGTGCCTTTGAAAGGATTATACATATTGTAATATTGCTACTGTATTATATACTATGTGTGGTCCACCAAAGAACTTATATTTTTTTTTATCTTGTATTTCATATATTTTTATATTCCATGAATTTATATAAGGATATTGAGACAATTATTGGCTTTATTGAAAAATAAAGATTGAAATATCTTATTTAGAATTATGTACTTTATTGCCAAAAATGACGTAAAAGCTTAGGACAAATTATATTCTTATACAAAAAATAAAACCTATGTTCTGGTATATATTTTTTCCTTTTAGTTTGACTTATTTATTTTAAAGTGAAAATGAAATGAAAATTTTGATAAAAAAATCTTTGATTGTTTTCCACCAAATAATTAACTAATAATGGTGTAATTGAAAAATTGAAAAAAAAAAAAATAAAAATTTTGAAACCCATTATAAACTTTCTTTATATTTTTTGTTTTCATATTATTTCATTTAGCACCCAATTTTATATAATAAAAAATAAAAAAGTTTGTGATCAAAAATGAGAGATAGTGAAAATTTCTTTCATTCAAGAAATAACTTTTATTTTTGTCAACAATATTTTTTTTTAAAGCTTTATTATTGTAAAAAAAAAAAAGAAGAAACATTTTTTTTTGTGTCAGAACAGATTGGAAGCCTATGGAAAACGATTTTAGATAATCTGCTTCCAAACAATGATATCTTTTTTTTTCCCTTTTTTGTGAATCGGAAAGGATAAAACGTTGGGAAGGAAAAAAAAAAAATACTGAAATAGTATTTTATTGAAAGAAAAAAAAAAAAATTAACAAAAAAAAAGCAGAACTGATGAATGTTGAAAAAAAAACATGACATTGTAATTTCCTGAAGCATTTTAAAATGACACCATTTTTAATTATGAAATTGAGAAACTTTTGAATTCAGATTCTTGCGTAGTTTTAAAAGAGCAATTGTCGTTACAAATTTATAAAACCATATTATGCAGAGCAATTCGTTTCTAATTTTAAGATCACTCTTTCTTAAAATTGAATGAATAATAATTTTCGTCCATTATACTATATTTAAGAGGAGTAAAACCAGGATACTATGGTTCTTGCGTTTTGTTTATCAAAGCATAAAGTGCGACACGCCATCCAAAAATGTTTCAGGTATTCAATTCTAGAATAGTCAAACTTCAAAAGATTCTCTCACTGAATTAATTTTTTAGCAATAATACTTTCATTGATAGTGCAGTAACTGCCGTAAGTTAGACTATCTTTAATATATTTTGCATTGGCTTTAGATAGAAATAGCTTATTAAGAATTTTTTGAATAAATCTATTCCAATTCTTTCCTGAATTCCTATTATATTATGTACAAAAGGTATAATCCCTATTAAATCATGTAAGAAAGCTAAAATTCAAACGTGTAATTGTACTTAATTAATTTTCAAGTATAGACAGGAGAATTGATAAGTATTTGAATAATTAACTAAATTGGAACAAACTCATTTCCTATATAATTTTCAAAGTAATGATTTTTAATTATGTTACCAATCAGTTTTATCAATTTACAAATTTCAATACCACTCTATAATATTTTTGTATCTTATTTCTATTATTTTGTTTCATTTACTATATAATATCATCAAAGTTGATAACCACAAAAAAGACAGCTTTTGATTTTATACCAAAAATTTATGTGCATCAAGATGAATAAAAAAATAGTGCTATGCTCAAGTCATATTGCATTTTATGCGATTCAAAATTCTATTTTCTAATAAACGACATTTTATAATAAATGATATTAGCAAATAGCAGAATATAAATTTATAACAATATCTACTTTGAATATTTCAATAAATTCTTCAAAATCATTTGTACCAAAATGCAATTGATAACTTTATTAAAAACATTTTTTATTACTACAGCAATTCAAAATGTTATATAACTAGAATGACATTAAAATGAGACCATCTTTAAAACAATTTACTTTTATATACTAAAAATAATAATAATAAATGTTTTTGTGTGAATTTTTGAAGGACATAACACTTACATGAGTCCGAAATGCAAATTGACAAAAAAAAAAAAAAAATAAATAAATAAACACCATTGCATAGTTTTAGGAATTACTTTTTTATTCAAATAATAAATTTAAAACTGAAGTGTTCTTGATATTTTCATAACATATGAATAACAATTTGTTCATTGATATCTTTTCGATGAATTTGTAATTTGGTGAGGCATTAAGATAACCAATTGCCTTGGAATACCAATAAGATAAGTAGAGCAATCTTAATTTTCCTATCTAATTACTTGAATTAAAGAGAAACAAATTTTCCGATAATTATAAAACTAATGGTAATAATATTTTAAATGCATAAAACCTGTCATGCGAAAATAAATTAGGCACCTCGCCACAGTAAAGTATTTTACGATACTTAATGAGAATGATAATGCCAATAGGAGTTCTAACATCAAACATTTAGATGGATTGCATTGGAGTTCTACCATGTTATGCTAAACAAGTATTCAGTGCATCCCAGAAATAAAAATTACTCTTTCTATGAACAAAAAAAAAAACAACATAAAAATTATTTAAAGACTAAAACAATTTTGTTTCAATACTCAAGAGATGCACTTAACGGTTGTTGTTTTTGAATAATACATAGACTTAACCCTTTTTTTGTAACTTTTTTTTTTTTGCATTTTTTTTTTGGTGTATTGATGTGCATTCAGTTAATTTAAATATTGTTTTATCCTCTTGACCTGACAAAAGTTTATTTAATTTTGGGTTGAAATTTATCAATTCTGTGTCAATATACTTTGAACTATTGCAGTTTGTTCTCCTTTTTTCCTTGATAGACATTTTAATTTGCAGAAAATATAATTTTTTTTTTATGCGTCCAGTTATGTTGTTAGTCGTAAAACTGAATTTAAAGGACATTATTAATACCAAAATTAAATATAAATAAAAAAAAAAAGAATGTTATTTTTCTTCTGTAACATTAATATTGAAGTGTTAATCATAAAGGGAAGGATTTTTATTGACGATTTTACAATAATTAGCGTGACATAAATTCATAGGTTATTATTGCCATAATTTACTTCACAATGAATTTTCATTAAATTTTTTGTTTTTTTGGATTACGAATACATAAAAAAATTTGCCTTATACGATTGGATTTATAAAAGCTTCTCGTGGAAATTTTTGAGAAAGGCTTTAACTATATATACTTTGTTTTGGACTCAAAAAATATAATGGAAGAACGTTAATGTTTTATGTTTGAAAACTCTGAATTTTAGGTTTGCATTAAAGACTATCTGCAGAAGAAAATATTTAACTGCGGTTTTAAGTATAGTTGAACACAATTTTATTTATATTTTTATATGTGTATTTTTAGATACATTTCCCATATGAAATGTTGTTATAAACTTCGGTATGATGAAATGTAGTATTATATTCTGTATATCTTTTACACTGGCCATCAGGTGACTTGCTACCAAAGACTTTACTATATTCTTCTTTAGGCTTTAGTAGAATTTTTTATTTAATTTTTTTTTTGTTAAATTTTGATTACTTTATTTTCATTTTGGAGTAAAAAAAAAAAAACTTCAAAAATAAATAAAACCACAAAATAACATAAATCTCTTAACTATAAATCCATGAAATCTTTAAAAACCTGTATGATTTCCGATTTCATAAAAAAAAAAAGGATTTCATAATATAAATATCAAGAAAATCTTTAGCTGAAAAAGCACAAAAATACAAAAAAAAAAAATCAACTAGAATGAAAATCTTTTCATTTGAAAAAAAAATAAGGAAAAAAAATAATATATGTTTGTATGTATGTATGTATATATTTTTATGATTTTATTTTAACCCTTCTGGAAAATTACATCGTAAAGTCACCAAAAATACAACAACATTGAATATACCTACAAGATTATCTTATGTTTTTTTTTCTTGTTCGAAATGACACTGCTTTATCGCTACAACATATTTTCGACTTATATGACTTTCTTTTTGTTTTTCCTTTTTTTTTTTTGATACTGTTTCTTTTTTTTTTACCAGATTTTCACGAAAAAAAGATATTAAATGAATTTTTTTACGTAGGCCAGTTAATACATTACATTTAGTACATTGGACATTCAATTTTCCAGATATGTGCTTATCATCATTTATAGCAAAATTTAAAGTTTCCATGATTATTTTGAAAGTTAATATAATCTGCCAATTTCTTATTGAAATAGATAGATCTAGACTAAAACGTTAAAGATTTTAATAGGCTTTGCGAGTTATTGGCATTCAACCAGCCAAGGGCCATATCAAATTTATATGTTTTAAATTATTTCAAGATTTAATTGATTCCGATTAAAATTAGTGTATTGAGTAAATCTCGATTAAACGAAAAAAAGTTGTAATCGATTCCAAGGATTCGGTCTGGTATTTGATGAAAATTGTTATATTTGTTTATAGTGTATGATTTTCATGGTATTTGAGGAAATTTAGCCTCTTATTATGATCAAGGTATTTTAAATCGAAATCTTAAAAAAGGATCCCATATTTCATTTAAGAGATAATATTTTAAATTTTTAAGTTATTACTAAATAAATATTACGAATATTTCTTAAACAGTATATTTAGGCAACTAAAAATATTAGTTTACTATTCATTTCAAATGTTAAATAAAAAGAAAGTAAATAAATTTTGCACAAATGTGGGTAGATTGCCCTTTTTTATGGTTAGATATAATATTTTTTCTTCGTGTTTTCTTGAAGTATCTCAGAAAAAAGTACACCAAAATGACACATTCTCATAAATTTTGAAAATAAAAAGAAATAATAATAATAAAAAAAAAAAATGAATTTTTTTTTTTGCAAATTGAAAAAATTCGTGCTTATGTTCCTTATGTATATTACTATATGTATGTTGTACATAATGTACATGTGTCCATATATATATATTATGAACATTTTCCTTATTTTTACTGTACAGATTTTACTTCGAAGGCGCGACCACTTCAAACCTTAAAAAAATAAGATATTAAACTTTCTTATTCTTTTTTTTTTGCTGTTTCCTAAATAGTTTTGGAAGACACAAAATATATTTACTTGCATAGCAAATGAGATGGAAAAGTAAACTGAATGATAAAAAGCTAAAAAAAAAACCATATTACATTTTTACAGGAAAATATTTTTATTTGTGACTGCAATAAAATTAATCCAAACAAGACTAAAGTAAATAATGAAATTTTTGTTTTTCATAGCTTATTGCAGTTTATATTGCATTGTAATATTTTTTTGAAATTTTAGAAGAAAAAAAAGAAAAAAAACACACAAAAACTTTATTTGTTATATTGAAAGAACATATAGGTACGTAGTATCCCAATTTTTTAGTTAAAAATAAGATATTGTAGGTTTGACAAGTTTGAAACATACAACTATTTTGTTCACTTTTAAGATAGTTAAGAAAATTCACAGTATTTATTTAAAGTGTTATTCGATATCTATGCAGTTCAATTTCTATGATTCTAAGTGAAGTTTCCAGTTTTTTAAAGCTTATTTTAATCAGTGATCCTGAAACTATTGATTAAAATATTGCACTCTGTATTTGACAATTTTAATTTTCCTATCAGGATTTTGTCATATTTTATGTCAATTACCGATCGTCGACCGTTTTCTTATTTTTTATAATACTTTTATTCGGATTGAGATAGTTAAGTTTTTGCAGTGTTGTTTTTCAATAGTAAATAAAACCTGAGATACTTACTGAGATACTTATTTCAGAAAAATTTTGTTGATATTTGATTCAAATTTTTAAAGAAGTTAATTTCAAACCCAATAAATTCTTTCGCGATTAGAATTCCAGAACTGGCTCGAGTCTGTACTTCATGTTCTGATTTTAATTACTAAAGAGAAGTATTTGGGAAAGGTATTTCGAGTTTTTTTTATAAGTTATGTTAATTATGATTAGTTATCATTATTTAAGATTAATTAATTAAGTGAAAGGTTATTTCCATTCCTTCTACTTTTCCTTACATTTTTCTCGTAGAATGATGGAGTGTTTTGTTGTATAAACCAGATTCAATCGTAATTATATATTATAGACGTAATTATATATTATAACAATAGGTTTTGGTTTTCCAAAAATAGGTCCAAAATTTTGTTTTCACGAAAAATTTTTGTGAGAATATTTCCTGGATAATGCTATTTCCTATTTATGTGGAAATAAGTAATTTTAATGTGATATACAGTTTAACAGAATTTAAGCCTTAAAATAAGTGAACATCAAACTAAAATTTAATTAAAAAAAATAATAAACTCTGTAACATTTACTAAAACAAAAGGGCTAATTTAATTTAAACTTTTGAAAATATTGTGTAAAAAAAATATATATTAATCTAATTTTTTTACTGACCTCAGCAATTATGGTATCATATTAACACAAAAATCCCTTCGTGTAATTAAATTAAATCAAATCTTTTTGAGCACCTAATTTTTTTCATTTTTTTTTATCAAAACTGTAATCAAATATTGTTTTTAGTACCCTACAAAAATGTAATATTACAATTATTATTCAGTTAAAATATATAACAAAATCCTTAGAAATTCTTTCAACAACTATATTATATGTATATTTTTGGTTTTAATTTTCAGCTAATCTAGACCAGGGGTGTCGACTGATTTTTTTATAAGATCTACATCGCGCAGAAAAAATTTTCTGCGATTTATTTTTTTTAAAAGTAGGAGTAAGAGGAGAAGGCAATATTTAGGAATCCAAATTTAAAGTGTTCGTCTGTTAAATCAGTTCGGTATTTCGACTTCATTATTTTCATATGTGACACGAACCAAAACAGGCGGACGAATTTTCAGCACATTTTTTTAGATTGGGATATTTATCTTCTGCTAAATATTTCCAGAATTTATAATTTTGTAAACTAATAATTTCTGCTTCAAGTGTAATGTTATCCATATCAAAAATGGTTGAAAGGTATGCTGTAATTGTTTCTGCTTTAATATTGCTATCAAACGGAAAACTCATGAATAAAAAAAGTTTTTCAAAATGTTTGAAACGGTTACCAAATTTTTTTTCATCATAATTAGTAGAAGCAGAACTTTTTAATTGCGCCAAAATTTTTGGAAAATTAGATAAAATTTTCTGCAATTGACCTGAAATCATTACGCCATCGACGTTATTGACACCTCTGATCTAGACTAATGTATACTTACTTGAATGTAATATATTTGGATTAAATTAGATTATAGAGAGGTATTGATCACTTAAAAAATACTTACCATCTACATCTATTCTTTAATCTTTAATGTAGTCGGTTTTTATTAAAAGAATGACGATATCTGGGAATCGTTAATAGTTGGTAATTCATGCGATGGAAAAAGAACAATATCTTTTGAATCCTAAAAGCGAAGGGTTACAGGGTGGTGATGAAAACTTGAATGCTCGAGGGTCATAAGGGAAGTTTATATGAACAGTTTGCGGCGAAATTAAATCGGAAAATAATTTTGAATTTATTTTTTTGATTGATTTTTGGTTTTGTTTTTATTGAATTTCCTCTATTCGGTACATGTATTATGTACAGAAACATGCCCAAAAGAGTTAATTTTTTAATAGTCCATTTAATTGGCATTTGTTACAAAAATATTTTGCCTATGATTTTTATCTGTGTTAAAATTTCACCTACACTCAAATCATATACAAAAAAAAAAAAAAAATCTTTTCAATAAAAATAACCCAACTAAATGGAACACCAAGTTGGTAATTTTCGTTATAACCATTTTAATTAATTTAATCATTTACTTTTTTTTTTTTATTTTTTTTATAAAACATTAAAATAAAAAAATAAAAAAAAATAAAATGAAAACAAATTATTTGTATACAAAAGTCCTTTTTTTTTTTTTTTGGTACAATGCTTTACCACATTTTATTGAGATTGCAGGAGAAGTCAAAAATTATATATTTAGTTAGTTAGTTCATTGCTGAAAATGAACTTGATTAAAACGATTAAAAAAAAAAAACAAAATTCTTTTTATCTTAAAGCTTTTATTTTATTTTTTTTGTTTTTTTTTTGTTTTAAATGCGACGAGGAAAAATATTCAGAGTTTAATTGGGTGAAAATTTTAACACTTCATCAATTTCACATCGGTTAGTTTTGTTCTAGTCCAATTCGTAATTTTTTTTGTGTTTTTTCTGTTAAAAATCTTTCACCTCTAAAGGTTGAAATAAAAAATTTCTTCGGTGTTTTTCTTCTTTTTTTTTTTGGAAAGAAAACAAAGTTTTTTTTTTTTTTTAGAGATAATAAAATTAATATTTTTCTTACGGCCTTTTTCTTTCGGCCTTTTTTCTTTGGAAATTTTTCAATTGTTTTTTTTGCCAGCATAATAAAACCTTTCGAAACAGAAAATTTTCGAAGTAACCTTTTAATTCGTATATATTTCCGGAAAAGTTGTGATATGAGGTAAATTTAAGAATTACAGACAATTAAGATCAATCTACTGAAAATTTTACTTCAGATTTTTTATTAAAAAATAGTGATTTGAATAGTTCTTGAATTTTTGTAGTTTCCATATAAAATTTTTCTCAGCCTTTTTCTCTGTATTTTAACATTTATTTTAGCAAAGGATATTGGACCAGACTGAAACACCTGCTATACTGAAAGCATACGCTAATCAACTGCGCCAACCAAATTGATTTGTTATTTACTTTACTACGGACAGCTTAAGAACTGATTTAACAGGGATCTTATGGTGGTACATGGATAGTAGAATGAAAATATGAATTGAAAATCTTACCGGTTACTAGAGATTCGAGGAGGACGGATAAGTATCAGTATCAGACTAGATCTCAGTAGATGTACGGTATACAGGATAAGTAACAATATCACATTGCTACTATAAAAAAAAAGAACGAAAATATTAACCACATTTAAACAAATTTTACAAATAAATACGAATACTATACACATACTTAAAAAAAAAAAAAATTTAATTTAATAATCAATTTATGTTTTCATTCAATTTAATATCCTATTATTTTGATTTTTAATTAAGTTTTCTAAGTGAAAAAAAAAAAAGAAAACTTTATTTTATATAAAAAAAAAAAAAAGGAAAAAATGAAAACAACATTTATCTATTAAATTAACAACTTTACATATGTAGAAAATGATGTTAAGTTTTTGATTTTCTTTAGAAATCAAAAAGACAAAATGAATTTCAACAAGAATAAGTTGTATTGTAACTAATAGTTTAACAATTTTATTTTTTTCTTGTTTTTTTTTTTTTTTTTTTTTATAGAAAAGTCAGGAAAAAAATGTTAAGTTTACTTCTGTTTTTTTTTTTTAATACATAAAATACATAATGTATGTTTATTTGATTTTGAGAATAAGATATACATTTCATGTTCGTCTTTTGTTTTAAAAAAAAAAAACAATTTTACTTAGTTTCCATTGGAATTTCTGTACAAAACTATGAGTTTTCTAAATAGTAGTTTAGAATGAGCTTCAATTTTTTCTAATTCAAAAAAATTATGATCGAATTGTTTTGATTAAAGATAATATAAATAAAAATATATTCTCATTAACATTTCTAATCGCCTTAAATGATATTTTGAATTTCTCGTAGTTACAAAAAAGTATATAAACATTAAATTCAAAATATCTCAAAAAAATTTAGAGAGAAGGGCTTGTTTAAAATGATAAAAAGAGCACAATTTATTGATTGCCATTATTATGGGATAATCAATATATAAAAGTATAGATTTTCTTTCGAAGTGTACATTTTCTTTGGAAACTTGAACTTAGTTGTTTAATTTTGGAAACTGATTAAATAACCCGCATGTTGTCTGAAGAGACGATCAAAGAATCCGATTTTTGTTTGTACAGGATTTTAGATAAAGATTTTAAGCTTTTTAATCACCGTAGTCATTTTTCTTAAGTTTTTTCATGATGCAGTAGACCTTGAAAATTTTACGGCTACAATTTTATTGCTCCCAATACATAATATACATATTTTTCGTCATTAACAATTTTTTTAATTAAAATCATGCTTAAATATCTAAAACTAAAGTATCTTTATGTATTTATCAAACAACTATGTAATAATGTCCGTGAAATTTAGAAAGATACATATTTTTAGGTTTTTTTTTTTTTTAATTTTCAATTTGTTAGAATGAGAGAAAATGTATGTAGATTTTTATTTCTGACAAAAAAGTTCTGTTAATTTTTTTTTCATGTCGAAATGAAAACTCGTGTATAGATTTTATTTTGTGTGTTTTTTTTTTTTTTTTAGAAACGTCTATACAAAATTGATGACATTTCCTTTATTCACGTTCCATTTACGGTACAAAACTACATCTACTTATAAATATTAAAAAAAAAAAAGAAGAAACATGCTAACATTCCCTTCCCTTTTCTCAATAAAAATATATTTTTCTCTGAAAAGTATTTTCTATATTATATTGTCTCTGAATAATATCTCTCATTATTTTTTTTTATGTATCAAAAGAAATATTTGATTCTCTTTTTTTTGTGAAGTTATCAGGCAGGGAAAAGGATATCCTTTTTCATTCATTTTACATTGTACAAACTTTTCAAATGAAAAAGTTTCGCAAAGTATGTTTATATGTATTTTAGGAGGACCAGAAAAAGTTAAAAATTAAACAATTTTCGTTAATGTTTAAAATATTTGAGGCTTTTTTGAAAAACTGTAACTTGAACATCGCTATTTTTTATAACTGTTATGGGAAAATCTTCTAATATAGAATCAAATAAATTTAAAATTTAGAAATGTTTAAAAGCAAAAAATATATCAAAACTTTTATAGCTTGCTTGAAATTATTCGAATAAATGATGTACAGCGGAATTACGTATAAACAGAGAATAATGTGAACAGATTTTTTTCTTTTACATAGTTTTTCCTTTAAATGGTTTTAATAAAAAAAAAGAAAATTTATGAGAAGAAGAGCACGAAAATTTCTTAAATAATTTTTTTTCAAAATAAATCAAGAAAATCAAGAGCGATTGAGGATTTTTTTTTTCAAAGGGAAATTTCTAAATACAGAAAAGATAATATCTTTGCAGAGTTAATATCTGTTTCAGATATACATATTTAATTTCCTGTTCTTGTTTGGAATTTTTTTTCCGAGCCGCACCAAATAACCTTTTTCCTATTAATGTATTGTTATTAAATATGATCTCATCTTTTAGCTCTAGCTAGGGAGCTTGTATTTAAAGCTCAATTGAATGTTTTATGCAATAAATTATTTTCGTTGGAATTTTTTTTAAGTTCTAAGGTTATCATTTACGCTACAAAAGTCTTACATTTATATTATGAAAAACAAAACATTTTTTGTAACTTTTTGTCAATTTGCCAAATTGGTTGTTATAAATTTTAAGTTTTCGTTTTAAAACAAAGAAAATAAAATTCCCGTATGCACAGAACACTCCAGTTCTGTGATGACATTTTATTCTCATTGAATTTTATCTGCAGCATCTTCACATAAAAAAAAAAAAACATTAATACATACATACCTATAAACAAAAAAATAATTCTCCAAACAGGAAACAAAAATTATCTCAATTTTGAGATGCGGCGACAAAAAAAATAAAAATAAATATGAGAACACAGTTTTTATAAATTTTTTCTCATTTTGTAAATAGTGAAGTTTTTCTTATTTAAAAAACAAAAAAGAAGAATTTTCCCCTTTCTTTTAACTTTTCCAGAATAAATTTTTCATGCGGGTGGTTCTCCAGATCCTTAAAATCGAAGAATACGAAAAATATGATTTTTTTTTTCCCTTCAAAATAATTTTCGTATATACATTTTCTTTCTTGGTATAAAAACGTTTGACAAGCTTAAAAATCGTTTAAATTCGTACATTTTGTCGTTCGGAGTGTCTCACGTATAAGTTTTTATTTATTTTCCTTTTTTTTTTTTAATTTTACGTAAATTATTTTAATTTTTCAGTGTGCCTAAAATAAGAACTAAAAAAAAAAAAAAAACTTTTAGTGTCTAGATTTTTAAAAATATAAAATGAATAAGTTTAGTATTTAACTGAAGCTGGCTGGTACAGGATTGAAAGTTCGCTGACTTTTATTTATTTATATTTATTTATTTTTGGTTTTGTCTTTTTTTTTTTTTGGTGTTCTGTTAATATCAGAATTAATTAAAATTCATAGTATAATGTGTTGAATAAATTATAAGAAAATTGAATATGTCCTTTTTTTATATATATAAATTTTATTTTATTGCTTTCATTATATTAAAAAAAATAAAATAAAATTTAACACACACTAAAATTTTGTGCGTATACAATAAAGTGTTAATGTGTGTTATACGCACGCAATTTGAATTTTTGGATAGATGGTAATTAATATTCAATTAAAAAAATATAATATAAACATAAAAAGGACAATTTAACAAATTAATGCATGAGATGTAAATAAAAAAAAAATAGTATAAATAATGACATTTTGCATACACACAATTGACATATATACAACAGATTATATTATAATGATGATGAATTCTAAATTCAAATGAGATAAATTTTGAAAAGATATGCAAATTGAAAAAAAATGAAATAAAAAAATAAAATAAAATAAAATAAAAAATAAATAAAAAAAATAGTACAAAAAAAAAATAAAATTATTTTGTGAATTTTTTTTTTTTTTGAAATTCCCAAATTGAAGCGAAGTCTGTTAAAATGGAAATGATGTAAGTTTAATTTTTTCTTTAATAAATATTTCTTTAATTAATTAACTTTAAGCATTGGTTGCAATTATAATTGTCAAAAGATAAAATTAAATTTTTTTTAAAATTCTAAGTAGGTACTTACTTCTAGCACAACTAACAGTACGAAGTTATAATTTTGATGTCCAAAGATTAATTTATTAAACTTAAGAAGATCCTGAGAATTACGAAGTTATAACTTAGCAGTCCAAAGCTCAATTTCAGTGCGCTTAAAGAAAAGCAATGAGAGTAATAGGCTAGATTATGCGCTCAATTCAGATTATGCCGCTTGGTTAACCTTACTCAGTATTGAGCTGCTCATTTAACCATCGATCTGCTGCACCGATAATTTTAATATTAAGAAGTTTCAAAGGTTGATCTTTGTTTTGAGAATCTATCTATAACTATATAAAAGCTAATTTTATCAGATTTCGGTGCACAGAAATTAATTCTTTCCAAATGCAAATTTTTTTTTGCAAATAATTTTTTTATTTTTATTGTGATTAATTGCATAAAGTACTGATAGATTTTTTTTGTGCTGTAACGTGTCATGATTTCAAATGTGCAACACTTTATCATAATTTGATTAGGTAATTTTGAAAAAAAAAAAAAAAAAAATATATGTTCAAATATTATATTAGCGGTAAGTTCTTTTTTTTTTTGTTATGTGAATTTTAACAATATATAATTAATATGGAAGCTAAAATGTCAAATTATAGTTGTTTAAATTTATAATTATTTACATTTTAAATAATATCAATTTTACAATATTTTTAAAAATTAAATTCGTGCGGTTTTAAATCTTTTATTTATGGTTCGCCGAATACTAAATAAATTTATTAGATTTCAATAATCATATAATTTCAATTTTTGTTATGCGAAAATTAGTGAATTTCTATTTTGGCAGTACAAAATTGTGCAATTCCTATATCCGTAGAATAATCTAATTAGTTTATTCGTGAATAACGATTGGAATTTGAAAATTTGATAGTATCAATTTCAATGAAATATGATGTATAGAAAATTATCTTTGATACTGTGAAGCCGGTAATTGAATGATTTATTAGGTTTATGCATAAAGAACAAAAATCTCTTAAAGTTTAAGAAATACTTTTGCAAGTATATAAAATTTTAACAATGGGCTTGTAAATTTTTTTTGCACAATTTGCAGAACTTTTGATGAAAACTAAATTTTTTTCCATTAATATATTTTTATTTTTGAATTTAAATTAAAATTTAAAATTTATATTTCATAATAAAATCTTTAATATACTTAAAAAAATTTACATTCAATATATAATTTTTAATTTAAAACCAAATGAGCATTATACTCGAAATTGAAACAGATATCACGAAATTATAAAATAAATTCTATTTACATATAATTTTCACCTAATTAATTAATAATAACACCACATTCAAATTAAAAGTAAACATATACGAGCTAAGGATTTGTTAGCATAAATAAATGAAAACCGCAACATGTTTAATATACATTTTATTATAACGAAAATTTAAATATATGTATTTAAAATTTATGTACATATACAACTCCTACGTATATTATACTTCGTTAAGACTTTTTCTAGAACAAATAATGATCCTTAAATTAAGTTCTATTATTACAAAGAAATATATATATAGAATTTTGCAAATATTAAGGTTGAGGTTCTTTGGGTTCATTAAAACGTGGGCTGCAATTAATTTAAATGAAGGTAAATTGTTTTTATTTGTTTATTCAATGAAGCCTTGTTTTAAAATGATTGTGATGAAATGTTTCCATAAATTTTTCTGCAGATTTTTTCCGACACTAATATGGTTGATAAGGTAAAATAATAGTTAGGTTTTATAATTTTCTGATACAACTGTGTCAACGCCGTAGTCCAGTTCTCAGCATAATTAGAGAAAACTAATAAATTTTCAATTTTTCTCTTTACGGAATAATTAACTGTTTTACATATAACATTCGAGGTTTTCCAATTCTAAATTAACTATACAGATAATTTTAAAACTATTTTTTTACTACTACACAGTTTTATTTTTCCTTGTACTATTAAAAAAAAATTTTCTTATTTTTCGCAGCAAAGTACAGATTTCTGTGTAAGTTCCATTATCAAATTTCAATTTCAATTTATTCAAGCGGAAAAAATAAAATGTTAAAATAAAGATTTGATGGGGTCTGTGTAGAGTAAAATCTTATAGCGTATATTAGATAAAAAAATTATTAGTTTTTTTTTGCTTTTAATCAAACTGCCTTGGTCTGAAAACTAATGGTATATCGTCTTTAATTTATAAGAAAGGGTTTTTTTTCCATAGATATATATTTCTGCACACATTTTTATAGTATATAATGCTTTCTCGTTGTTGCAATTATGGAAAATAGTTCAAATGGAATTTTTTTCTGTTTTTTTTTTTACAAATTATTTTTTTATTTTTTTTTTTTCTTTCTTTTATATTTGTGAAACTTAATTCACAGAAGACAAGAAATAGTAGAGGTACAACAACGCATAATCCCAAACGATGACATGATTTTAATTTTGCTCATTTGGGGTTGTATGTGTGCAAGAAAGCGTAAAAACATAGGATAAGGTAAAAACAAAAAGTTAAAAAGCTAAAAATGAAAAATCAGAAAAAAAATAAAATGAAAAAAATGTATAGGTTTTTATATGTGTTTTATGAAATAAAAGATAATTTTGTATAGAAAAATTTTCCTGAAAAAAAAAAAATTATGAGGATTTTATGGCGAACGAGGAAAAAAAATCTCACGTACCTATGTAGATCATCATCATAGTTTTAGATTTTTTTCTATTTTTTTTTTCATTTTCTGTGGTTTTTTGTCTTCAGAGCTTTTAATATTTTGTTTTCACATTTTTTTTTTCTTTCTAGCTTTGTTTTCACTCTAAATAAGATATGGTCTCATTTTAATGAAATTAAAATAGAATAAATAATAAGATAATATGCTGTACATGATGGGAAATTGTTGTTAAGTCGATTTAGCTTAATTTCATGATATGAGGTTTTTATTTTACATTACGGAAACATGGACATGGTACTTTTGTATATGAAATGTTTGTTTGGTGGATGATATTATTTAAGATATTTATGTTTTTGCTTAAAAATTTACAAATAAAAATTGATAAAAAATTCTGGTTTTAAATGAAATAATATTTCTAAATCTCTGATATATTGTGATAATATTTTTTTTTGTAATCACGAACTAAAAATTTACCCATAATGACTTAACAGAAAAGTTTTCTTTTGAAGATACAATGAAATATACCCTAAAATCTTCTATTTTTCTTAAGATTTTTTCCCAGATAGAGGGATTAAAAATGAATATAAAATTGACTTAATTTGATTATGATAATAATGTATCTTATATACATATATATGTAGTTTTTTTTTTATAACATTTTTACGCAATAAAAGGATGTTCTTACATGTATCATTATCTAATTTTGTATTAATTTTACCTTTAGTTTAAGAAAATTAAAAAAAAAAAAAAAAAAATTGGAATGAACTGTTGTTATGGTGTTACGAAAAATTGGAAAATGGGGAAGGAGTTAAAATATTGAATAAAAATTACAAAATAATATACCTACTCATAAATTGGAGGACGAAACAAGAACAATATCGTGGACAAAAAATAAGAGACAATTTTCAATCTAAACTACGGGAAATATAATTAATATGATTACTTTTCGCATAATGACTTACAACGAGCTTATAGAATGTATACATTTTTATAATTAACTATTTTTCATTCCCTTATGTTATTTTTAAATAGGTAGGTTCAAAAAATTAGCTTTAAAGCTTTTTGATTTAAAAAATATACAAATTAATATAATATAATATACCAATCAACATTATATTTCAACTTTTATAAGTATTAATTTTATAAGTATTATTTTTTTTAATTAAAGGTTTTTATATTATTTTATACGTCATTCATTCATTATAATTAATTTAAATTTTGATTAAAAATTAAAATAATATCAAATGCAAATTGTTACAATAAATTTTTGAGATAGTTTAAAAAATAGAAACGTTGGCTTAATTAAAAATTAACACTTCTGATCTAATTATTGTCCAATAACCATGGTGAAAATTTTCCATTAAGTATAAATTGACGAGAACGCAAATGAGAATCAAATTATTTCTATTAGACTTAAAATAATATATATTCGTTTATACTTCCTTTACATTCTTATGTATACTTCCTTTAAGATATTATGTATTTTAATAATATTGTATAGTTTAATCTTAAGATTAAGTTTTTCGGCATATTTTTAAAATAGCACCGAAGAAACTATTCCAAGGAGATAATTATTTCTTTCGCATAAGGACTGTAAATTATTTAAATGAAACTTTCAGTTATAGTCACGTTGGAAAAAAATTATGTTTTCGTTTCACTCCTTGATGTAAAATAATTTTCAGAAAATTTTTCTTGAATAATCTTACTTTTGATTAAAATGGCAGATATAAAGAGGGAGGAAAATATTCTTATGTTAGTTTTACACTCTCAAAAAAATTTTTTTTAAATTTTGTATTATTGTGATTTTAATTGAAAAAATAGAAGGTTTTTCTATTCGAAAATAAAATATTAAAGAAAATAATTGGAGTTTTTTCGTTTTACATGGAAAATTATTCTTCGAAATACTTCAGAATACATTGTAGTTTTTTTTAAACTGATTAAGGATTGGCTGATGATTTAAAAAAAAAATTTAAACTACTTTTATAATTTCATATTTATTCTATGCATTAAAACTCTTTTTTATGCCACAAAACAAAACTTGAGTTACTTTTGAACAAAAACCTCATATAGACACATTGCAAATTATTTTATTTTTTAAATACATGAATATTGTATAAACACATTTTTGGTTGCCGCAAGCAATATATCGTCAAAATTATGTTAAAAAAATTATGTAAGTAGTAAGTAGGTATAAATTTTATATTTTAAAGTTTTTAATAAACTTTTACAATTATTTTCACTGTGTATAATTTTTAATAAGATATTAACTATTTATGTAAATAGAAAAGTTAAATCCCTTTTGAAAATCTTGTTAGTTTTTTGTCCTTTTTTCTTTTCAAATTTTTACTATCCTAAAGTAAAGAAAACAAAATTTATTTATTTTTGTTATAAATAAGGGTCTAAAGTTTTTCACAGATATGTGTTTTATACTAAGTTGGGTAATTATAAATTTCGATTTTTTACATATTTATTCCAGAATAAGCATAAAATTGACGAAGACGAAGAAAACTCAATTTTGCATATTATATCACATTAAATAAATTAATTTTCAGTATATATATATTTTAGCTTAAGCCGAAAAAATTGATTTTACTATTTATTCAGGAAGAAAATATAGAATAACTAAAAGCTATATCTTAAATATATAGTTTTAGAACAAAAGTTTATTATCATGTCCTATATGAATATCTTTATTTTTATGGTTGACTCTACTTCAAAATAATGTACACTGTTCTTCAAAATAATGTATTTTTTGTCACAGATTTTAAGCTCAGATAAAAAAAAACCTTAATTTATCTCTACGTAAATGTCATGTTAACTTTACTAACAAAAAAAAATATTCACAAAATTTAAGTAATTTAAAGACTAATTGATATTTATAAAAATAAAAAATTCACTAAAATTCCATATCAATTGAGAAAATTGAATAAAAATTTTATATTTAAAGAGAAATTTTCAGCAACTAAGAAATTTCTTTGAACACAATGTCTTCAAAAATTAATGAAAAAGGATTCTGAATTTTTTTTTTTTTGCTTTAATTTGTTGACAATGATGTGGGTGGTCATTTAATTTTTTATTTTTTTTTTTATAGAAATTAATTTATAAACGTTTGAAATTGAAATTATATTGAAAAAAAAAGAAGAAGATATTTTTAGGTAGGTAGGTATGTAATTTTGAAAAGAGCTTTAAAAATTTAATTGAAAAAAGCTTTAGGTTGAAAGGGGCATTAATCTTGAGGGAATAATTTTCTTTTGTTTAAGTTTTAGATTTAAATAATTTTTACGACAAGAAAATTATTATTAAAAAAATAAATAAATATAATTTTATTTTTACCATAATAATTATTGGTAAATTATTTGATCCTGTCATATGCTTTTTAAAATGTTTTCGAGTTAACAACAGTTGACCTTATTTTTGTGAAATCTTTTAAGTATATATTTGATATTTAGTATTAATATTTTTCCGAGAAACTACCGGTATCAGGAACAGTAAAAGGATGTTAAATTGCAGATAAAAGTTCTTTTTGAAATTAATCGTAGCAATAGTACGAGATTATTCTTCATTATTATAATAATTATAATAGTTAGTTCAATAGCTGGAGATGTTGAAGAACATAGATAGATTTCTATAATTCTCAAATCGCTTAATGTTCTAATCACATTTTGGGAAATTTTTTGAATTTGGAAATTTTACCGAGAACTAACAAATATTTTTAATTTTAGCAGTTGTTTAATGAAAATGAGTGTTAATAACTACTGTATAGATTTTACAATGTGTAGTTAGTTAAATTCATTTTAAAATAACTATTTTCAAAATTTGACTTTAATAGCTAATATTTTTATAATTTTTTTTTTTTGGTTTGAATTTTTATCATGAATAATAATAATAATAATAATTTTCTATTAAAGTACTTCACTTATCCATCTTCTCTACATTATTCTTGCACATATTTTAAATTACATATAACTAAATATGTTTTGAAAAACATTTTTTTTTTCGCAACCCCTTAACGAGATTGCACTCCAATAAATTTAACAAATTTCTCCTAATAATACGTGATATGAATTTTTTATTATTTTTATTAAGAAAAAAAAAAGAAGAAGTTAAATATACATTACATACATATATAAAGGATAGCATTTTAAATATCCGATTTACGTTAGAAAATAAAAATTTGTTGAATAGAACAGTAACTAAGTCTACCAACAAGAGTATACATTAATCCTGTAATAATGTATATTATAAGAAGTAAAGTATATAATACATAAACCTTACCAATGTATGTATATAAAAAAAGTTTCTGCACAAGCACTTTTTATATACATTCGGTAAATTAAATAACAGTCTTACAAATATTGGACTTTCATTTATCGAAAAGATATTACCATGTTTTTGCTAAGCATTATAGAAGGTAGTCAATGGAACAGTGATAAAACAATATTTTTAATAACATTTTATAAATTATTCAATAAGTTATAAATAGATTTATACAGGTGGCTGTGTTGAGTCTTTGTGCCTAATACTTCACACATGAACTACGCACAGATATATTTTTGTATGTTAAAAACGAAATTTAAATTAGTCAGATTGATGGATTGTCAGAATAGTCTGTTTGTTTTATTTAGGTTTATAATCATCCGTCCCCAATTTTTCGCTGATTTTAATAACATGAAAATATTTCTGTGGTGTTAATATATGAAATTAATACTATTTAATTAGTACTAATTAATACCATTTATTTAGTTTTCCAATGTTAAAATATACTTTTTTTGTTCTGTAAGGCAATGAAAACTTAATGTGCTAAAAAACCATTAATTTTAATGTAAAAGGTAATTTAAAAAATTTGTTTTTTACTTCAAATTACTACCTAAATATAATTTTGTTAAGATTAGATACGTGATTTAGCATATTGAGTAAAAATTAATAATTTTCTCTTAAATTTCATAAAGGTCATAATAAATTTACTCAATTATATAATAGATTGGAAAAAAGTCTTAAATTTATAGCTTAAATTTATGGATTTTATATTCGTTGTTGAAAAATTTGTTTATCATTAAAATATTCTTTATTCTTTGGTTAATAAAACTGATTTTGGTTTTATATATACTTACTTGCGGAATAGAAGTTGAAATCAATTTATTTTATCATTTCACCAATATATACATATATTTCACTTAACTTTGAAACTTTATTAAGGTTTAATTAAAATTTTTGATACTGATTTTTTTTTTGTTTTATTTATAAGTACCACCTACCTGCTACTCAATATTCATTTAATTAAAATTATGTAAATAATATTAACTTTATATTTAATCTTATTTTTAAAATAAAATTATTATCACTTTTTTATGGTTGTACCATGAAAAAAAATATGCTGATACTTTTGCAAGTGATGAACATCAACACTAATTTTGAAACATAATAATTATCACTTTGTTATTTATGTTTCTACCATGGAAAAAATATGTTATTTTCTCAAGTTTTTTTTATGGCGGAGGCATAAAAAAGTATACCTAGTATAATATTTTATTAACATTAAAATTGTGTAAAATTTAGGGAAAAATTATAATAAGTAATAAAATAAAGAAAAAAAAAAGAGGTTGGTGAAACTTCGAAGCACTTGATGATTCTATTTTGCGCGCTTGATGAATTTTAAATGAGCTCTATGGTGAATAAAGAAAAAAAAGAGGATTATAATGTTTTAAAATGGTTTCAAACGAAAATTACAAAAAAAAAAAAAAAATTACGGCAAAACATAAAGAATTAATTGATGCAAATTGTTCTTAATCCTTTTCATAAGATAATACGAAAAACATAATGATCAAAATTATTATTATGTTAAAGAAACAATTTCAATTATACTTCATGAATCGATATTACTTCGAAATAGGATAATATCTTCACAATATTACAATTATTGATAATATAATCATCTGAAAATCACTTTAATTCGCATTAAAAAAAAATTATATTTCTTCGGGAAAAATTCAAATAATTTTTATATTATTCAAGGTTTTACTCTTTTTCCACTTTGAATAATTGCAAGATAAAAAAAATTATAAAAAATTTAAGAACCCTTTGTTTCTGATGAAAAATTAGATGTTAGAAAATTTCATTTGAAATCGTTTAGTTGTAAATAACGTTTAAAGTTTTAAAGTAAAATTACACGAATTCAATTATTCGATTAAAGCTACGCAGCGTCAAACCTTAAAATACTTATGCCATAAATTCGAACAACGTTTGAAATTGCAAAGAAGTAACACATTCGTTTTTGTCAATTATAATGACTATCATGATTAACATTGGGACACAACTTATTATTAATAATCTGTTTCGTTATTTTAGTGCTCAAACTCAAACTATACTGATGAATTATAAACAGAATCATAATGATAATTCTTTCAACATAGAATGTGGGTTTAAAAGAGCTATAAAATTGAAATAAAAAATAATTAGTTCTCCAACTTCTGCAGTTTTTAAGTCGATAGCACATTCTGTAATATACAAAATATACATAAAAACTTTTATGCTTCCAAATTCTAAAAAAAAAAGAATAAAAAAAAAATTGAAAAATCAACAAGAAAAAAAGCATTGAAAAATCTTATTAATTTTATTTATTTTTAAAAATTTATGTAATCTTTTCTGAATGATTAAATGGCGCATAATTTACAGATAACATCATATTTTACATATTTTTTTTTTCTTTCTTTTCAGCAAATAAAATAAAAAAGAAAGTATATATATAGTATGGAATAGAGGTACAAGAATTTGGAAAAATTGATTTTCATTAGATTTACATGAATATTGATCAAGATAATAAATATACTAACATACATAAAATAATATATACTTATATAAATTTTTTTGTTAGCAAGGATTTTATTTATGTGAAATCATTATTAAATAATATTAAATTACATAATATATTATTAGTGTTCGAAGATAAAATTTATTAATAATTTTCTTTAAATCCAATATAAAAATATAAATAAAATGCAAAAACAAAAAAAAAAAATAAATAAATAAGAAATGATGATGAATTGGGGCGGAATAATAAATTTCATTCATTAAATACGGGGTAGATGATAATATTGCGAAAATTTAACAGAAAATTCTAAAAAAAAAATATATTTGTTTGTATTGATTTTGATTCATATTCATATTACTGTACATACCTATATAAATATACATAAATTTTTATGTTTGCTCCTTTTGATTTTATTGAGATTTAATTGATCAGCTGCTATTAATTTATTTTGAATACATAAATCTGTTAAATAATAATATAAGAGGCCATTTAGATAATATTTAGATTTTTTTTTCAACCAAAAAAATAAATATTGGAAAAAGAAAACAAATAAATTTTTGTGATACGTTTGTAATAAAAATATTATTTTATTATTAAATAATATAAATAAGAGGTCCTGCGAAATAATTAATTTTTTTAGGGCCGTTTTCCATTAAAAATGAAAGAAAAGGGAATGTATGTTTTCATTTTCTGTCTGTACAGCTATTAAACCAGCTGATCGATTTTGATCAAATTGATGCCACCATATGAGTAATTTTACTTTAATCCAAGCTAAAACTTAATAAGATCCGAGTCCCGAGTCCAGAGATAGAAACACTCAACAGAACAGGAGTCAAAGTTATATTCATATATAATTAAGAAGAACTTAAAAAATGTTTAGCCTTCGATTGTGACCAACGAAAGAAGGGAGGCTTAAAGTTGATTTCAAACAAAATTGGTAAATGAACAGAGAGCGATCTTCCAAACATAGAAATAAAACAAATCCGGATGATATTTTAAATTCAAATGTTTAAAACGGGCTCCATATACTTCATTTGTGAGATACTGTTCTATAACTTTATAAGAATTTTTCAGATAGTACAAGACGTTATACTTTTTAATATCTGACGAGGTTTTTTTTTTTTTTTTGATATAGAATTTGAACGATGACGTTGAGGACTGCATTCCAGGGTATTAAAATGCTCGTTGATGTTATCTAGGTTATAGTTAGGACAAGGACGTTTACGTTTTTCTTTCATTTAAAATGTTTTATTCCTTTTTATATAAGTAGTCAATTAAAAATAAAATACATTTTATTTTTGCAAGATTTGAAGGTGAACTTTTGCGAAAATTAATTATATTTTAAACCAAAGCAAAAAAAAAAATTTAAATGAAAATAAAGAAAATGAAAAAAAAAAAAAAAAAACAATTATGAAAATTATTCATAAAAAGTTGTTTTTTTTTTTTTTTGTTCCTATGTAATTTATTGGACTTTTAATTTTGTAAATTTGTTTTCTGATTACATAAAAACAAGAACAAAAACTTTTAATTTTAGTGCTTTTCGGTACATAAATTGGTTCTTATATTTCTTTTATTTTTGTGTTTGGTCTTACTTTTTTTTTGTTTTTTAGAGCCAGAAAAGGAAAAAATAAAAATAATAATAATAATTAAAGGGATTTAACAAAATTGCTTTTAAAGTTTACTCATTGTATATTCGTTAAAATGAAAACAGCAAAAAAAAAAAATATATATTTATATCTAATTTTATAGTGTACTGAAAATTAAAAAAAAAGAAATTCTATTTCGAATATAGCTTTTAGTTTCAAAGGTATAGTATATTTAATGATAAAAATTTTTTTCTTAAATTTGTCTGGAAATGAATTTGAAAACTTCAACGATCCGATACGCGGTGAATTGAAAAACTAACTTGAATTATCTTATTAAAATTTATTTATTTTATCATTTGAAAGAAGTATGCAGATTGACTTATGAGCCCGCACTGCGAAAAATTGGTCTTGCTTTGACTGTAGGACAATCTCTACTAAAGTGATTTTTTGATATGTTTTAAGTTTTCTTTTTTGACTAAATTGGCCTTTGAAAACTTGAACATATTTGCTGAAATTGTAAAGTAAAGGAAACAGATAATAAAAAAAAATCAAACTCACAAATGAAGCTAAAATATCACTCTCCAGGGTTGGTGATATGGAATTTAAATTTTTTGTTAATTTTTCTCGGTGATTGCAGTTTCTGCACAGACTTAAAAGTCCAATATAGTTTTATAAAATTCAAATAGAATGTTTTTTCATGCAACCTTTGTCGTATTTTCCACGGCCGTTTATTTTATGTAAAATGAAACAAAAAGAAGCTGCAAAAATAGAAAACAGAAGATCTTAATAAAGTTCTATGATATTGTATTTAGTTTTTTCTTCTGTTTACAAATAATGTAATATTATTGTAAATAAGCGTATCTAATGTTTGTGAACACAAAGCTTTAACTGAATAAGGATGTTCTGTCATTGAACCCTTATAAACGTACAACGAATTTTTTCTCAGTTTGCCTTCAATTTGAAATAAATTCTATGAGCCCGCTCGATTGTTTTGCTTTATAATCTTTTTTAATATATTGCACTCTGTTTAATTTGACATTTCAAAAAATCAATCGTTGTTATAACATTAATTCGATTTGACATTTGAATTGCTAATTTTTCTCATATAGAACATCTCAGAATGAAATATGAGAAACTGTGAAAACTCAAAATAATAATAAAATTTTCTTTTTCAAATTTAAAATACTTTTTTATTTGTATTTTCAGGCAAAAAAAAAATTCTTAAAGTTAAGTTTATTATTTATTCTCTATTATTGGATTTATATTCAAATAAAAGTTCAAAAATTATAAACACAAAAATGAAGAAATCAATTATTGTAGCAAGCAACAGGAAAAATTAAAAACGAAAAGAATTAATTGAGAAAAAAAAGCATTCTTTTTTTTTTCTAGGAAAATTTTATTTTTTTTTTATATTGCAATACTGCGGAAAAATTAAAGTTTTTCTTTCTTTTTTTCTGTTTTTTGTTATTTATTTATTTTTTTGTTAGGAAAATGATCTTTGAGTTTTTATTCGTAAAAAAATCTATATATATATATATATGCTTTATATATACATAAAAAGAGTAAGTTTTACATAAACTACGGGTGAAAAAAAAGAAGTAAAATTCATCATAGCGAAAAACTTTGAACGAGAAATTGAAAAAATGAAATTAAAATAAAAAATAAAAACAAAATAATGAGCAAAGAAATTAGTTTGTTAAAAACAAGAAAATAATTTTAAGTAATTTTCCAGATTAAATTAATTGAGATCTCTATTAGGATTTTTATTTAATTTTTATTATTTTTTGAAGTCTTTGAAGTTTAATTAGTTTTTTTTTTGTTGTATTTCCGGAAACATGCATTACAAATCAGGCCCTGTTTCAAATGATAGTTAGCTTGAATTTAAAGTCTTTTTTTATTATATCAAGTTAAGTGGTTCATATTCTTAAAACTGCCTTTGCTCTCTCAATTGTGTACTATTTTATTTCATTCATTTAAAATTATTCTAATTTCCAAACACAAACATAATTAAGATAGTATAACCACTTAAAATATTCCTATATATATTTGAAAAAGAAAATATTTTTATTAACCAAAAAGTTGATTATTAGTAATTAGCTAATTATCTAATTTAATTTTAAAAGTATTACGCTATTTAAAAAAAAAATATATATTTTTTTCTACTTTCTTCTCTTCTTTAAGTATTAAGAAAATTCAGGAAATGTAATCTAGAAGCTCTTTAAAAAAAAATTTTTTTTCTCAAAGTAAATATTATACATTAAAATTAATACTTTATAAAAGTATATGGTAACAGAAAATAAAAAATTAAATTAAAATTTCCTAATTTGAAGGAAATTCCCATTAAGAGGTCAACTCTTCAAAATAATCCAATTATACATTAATTTCACCGAAAAATTAACTCAACCGTTAAAATAAACCCACTGTTGTTAGACAAATTCAATGACATTTCCATCATCGCAAAATAAACTAACGAAAGACGGTAGAAAATTCTATGAATTATATGTATAGTAGTGTTACTGTATATAACAAAAAAAAATATTTTTTTTTGTCTCGACATTAAATATATTTTAAAAATTACTTTTTTTCATGATGATTTTTTGTCTCTAATTTTCTTCCGAAAATCTTTTTACTATAATAGTAGTTAGTAGTATATTTATATATTTACACAAAAATTCTCATTTCATATCGCTGGTATAAGCAAATTTTATTTTATTTTATTTTTTATTTTGAAAGGCTGTTCCGAGTTAAATGCTGACGTATTGTAATCAATAGTTTATGTTGACAATTATGATAAAAGTCTAGTATAAAGACTAGTTAAAATCAATATTAAAAGACTTAAAATTTCTGTATGAAAAATAATAATAATTATAAAAATAGTAGTTGCACCATGTCAGCCCAAAATTTTGAATGCTTTTCATGTTTGTGATAAAAATATTGGCTCAAAATTTCGAAAATAAAGAAAATCTATTTATCAGGATATTGCATAATTGTTTCGAAATGAATTAGACACAATAAAAATATTTAATTAATTAACATGCTTCAACATTTTTCAACATTCTTAGATTCAAATTTAAATTTCCTAAGGCTTATACTCAATAGTTTGTTTCAACTATTTTATGTTATCTTAAACCAATTAAAATCTCTTAAGTGAAGGTATCTGGAAAAATAAAAGCCATGGAAGAAAATCTCTCCTGAAGTGTTTCAACTATCTTTAATTGCATCAAATTATAAAAGAAAATTGTACATAAACTTTTTTTTTTATATATAATATTATACATTTATATATACAATTTAATTTTTTTATATGTGGGAATGTATCCTCATTTACGGATCAAAAATCAACATAGCACTTAGTATTCCTTTTAATATTTTTTTTTTCCTATGGCACAAAAAAAAAAATAAACTTTTACGAAAAATAAAAGTGTTAGATATCTTTATGGCGCTTTCGTTTATTCAAAAAATCAGTTTATGTAGAGAGAAACTTATGAAATAATTTTTCTTTTATATGGACAATGTCTATTTTGGTTTTTCTTTTTATATGTAGGAATAGTAAAAAAAAATATATATATAAGTATATTTTTTTAATTAACATTTAACTATTATTCTAGTTGGTTTGGAGAAGAAAATACGAAAGCTGATAATATTTATGCCTTGTTATTCTAAAGTTGGGTAAGAATTTGTAAAAATAATAAAACTTTAACAATCGCCTTACTTAATAGTTGAATGTTACTTGAAGTCGGTCAATAACTTTCCGTGAACTGAAAACTTTGAATTTTCATAGAGTAGTATGAATTAAAATATTTACTAGTAGAAATGTAAGAAACTGCGCAACCGAAAAAATAAATATTTGTAAGTAAGCCCGATTATGTTCTTGATTTAAGTCTGGCAAGCTCTCTTTTATCTTCAATAATTTTATATAAAATATCTAAACCATAGAATTCTCATTCCGGAACAGATGTTCCTTTTAAACTATAGAAAAAATCAAATTAATTTGCCATAGATTTTCTTTTTTGATTGAAAAATTTCATTGAGACAAGAAAATCAGAAATTTAAACAGAAATTAATAATGAAATTGGGTTTGTCAGGAAGTGAATGGCGAATAAAGTCAAGGTTTTTTTTTTATTCTACAATTTTTTTTTTCTATTTTTCTGTATTCGTTACATTTAGGAGTTTATCTTCTTTTTTCCAACATAATTTTAATGCTTTTGTTGCACTTATATTGTCCATTCCGTTTTTTTTTTTTAATTTTTTATTTGTTTTTCCAACGTTAGTTTCATATTTCTATAGCAAATTATTCTTTTCCTGGAACAGAAGTACAAAAAAAAAAAATAAAAATTTTCTTTAGGAAAAAAAAATAAAAAACATATATATATATATATATCTATATATATATATTAATATTTAAAGACGAGTGAAAGAAAAATGTATACTTGTTGAAAATTTATGTCGGAATATTCAAGAGATTAAATTTTCTTAAAGAAAACCCATTTTTCTTTGTGAAAAATGATGCCTTGAAAAGGAAATATTTTACGTGTTATGTGATTTAATCAAATATTTAGCTTAAGAAACAACACAATTTTTAGTGATCAATTTATTTTGTCGTAAATTTCAATCATCTGTGGTATATTTGGTTTACTATATTTTTTTTTAATTCATAATTTTTTATAAAGAGAATTTTTGAATGTGATAGCAATATTAATTAATAGATGTTTTGTATATATAAAAGTGAACGAATCAATATTAGGCTCATTAAAAAAATCATGTCATTTTTAATTTCAAAAATTTTAATATTTTTACTTTGCAGAAAAGAAATCAAATAAAATTGCTTGCTAGGCGCTAACATAAGTCTTCGGAAGCAAAATTGATTTCTCATTTGAAGTTAAATTTAGCTTTATGACGTTCTGAACTTACAGATATTGAAGATTTTATTTTAATATTGGTGAATGAGTATCGATATTAATTTCCTAAATCTATATTCTTCAACTTCAATAAAAAAAACTTATAAAATTTATTGACCGCATTTCAAACACTTTAAAATTTAAAGTTTTTTTAAAAAGAAAAATTTCCAATTTTTTTTTTTCCTATATTGAATTCATGTGAAATCTTAATAATGTTTTGATGAAAAAAAATAAATAAAAGTTTGTCATGCCATTCCAGATTAAATCCTTGAATTCTAAAACTCTATCACATTGAAACCCAATATAATCTTCTTAAAAACTTCTCTGAAAAAAAAAAAAGGAAATATTTTTCTATTAAAAGAATCTTTTTTTGATAATTTTTTTTTTTTGGTATCATTATAAAATGAATAAGAACTTAAATATAAATGCTCTAAAAAATTCAGTTTTATCTTAAAAATTTCTTCAGTGATAGGATTTTTAATTCGATTATTTTCAAATCTTTTTCCATTTCTAGGTTAAGCTTAAGTTGAAAATATAGCGACAAATTTACGTATTTGCTCTGGTTAGTTAAAAAAAATGAGAATTATTTTTGTTCTATTGCTGAAAATTTGCATAAACTTCCGGTAGAACCGATAGGATTTGTAAACAGTGGTTGTTTACTTAAACATAAAAAGTGTCGATGTTGTAAGAATATATAGAAAATTTAGAATCGATAAGTTTGTAATTAGATAAAAAGTCTGCCTAGCGAAACTTCAAGTGTAACATTATGAGTGATAATTTTTTTATTTTATTCAAAGGATATAGCTTTAATTCTGATAATGAAAAAATATATGTACTTTAAGATTCTTAATAAATTTCCACTTAATTTTTAATATGTTGTTGTTTTTTTTTTCTGTGGTAAAAAAGTTGGCAAAGAAAAAAGAAATATGTTGAAGATAAAAGTTAAAAAAAAAAAAAACTATTAAATCTTTGTATTTTCTATTTTAGTATAATCCTTGTTTTCCCATTCATATAATATCCTGAAGCTGAATTTGAGCTAATCATCAATAACTATCGTTTTTATTATTGATAAGATAAACTTTTCTCCCTCACTTTTCTGACATAGATTTTATATGCTATCTATTTGAATATATACACATTATTTATTTTTTTTGCCTCTGAATAATTGAACTTTTTCACATAATATTCCATTCAAATATAAAGAAAAAGAAATCTTTTCAATTCTATCTTTTTGTGGACATAAATTTAATGCTGCCATATGTTTCTTATTGAAATTAAATAAATACTTTTATGTAAGAAGAGAAAAGAAGAAAATAGAAATCCATAAATATTTTTATTCCTCTGTTATTAATTTTTCATCAAATTTGGTGTAATCGTACTTACAGACGAAACAGAAAATTTTCACCAGATCGTAGATATGAAAATTAATGACTTTTCAAAGAGTTTAATAATTTGTATTTTTTTTAAAAGATCTTATTTATTTTTTTAATTGTTTAAATTCTGAAAGTCAAAGTTTTGATGAAATCTTAAGACCCATAATAACAAGTTTATTTAGCTTAAAATCCAATAGGTTATGTAACTTATGTAGCCTAGATTAGAAGAATTGATATTCCGTTGATACATAATTATGCCATATCTTACAAAAAAAAATTTATTATCAGATGTTTTAAGCAAAAATGTTGAAATAAAAATAACTTCTAAAGTGAGGTGTAATTTATTAATATTTCCTAGTTGTTATACGTTTTGACATTAAAATTTAAACTTTTAACACAGATTAATATTGTTATTGTGTACCAGCTTAACAACATTTAACGTTCAAAACCTCACACCTTTAGATTCATTTGATGAATTAAGTAATTATTTAATGAAAAAAAAGAAGAAAAAAAACTTTATTTTTGTTTCAGAACTTTGAATCAATTTGCTCTTTCAATCTTTTGCTTAACATATATATAGTTGAGTTTGACTTTACGAATAAAGAACAATAAACATAAATACATATTTATATATACTAACATAATGTAAATATGTATAAAAATGTATATCTTTTTTCTTTGAAATATATTTATAAAAGTTTTTGAAGTATTTTGTACACAGATAGATAAATTGAGTGTGCTATTATTAAAAGAATTTAGCGATAAAAAAAGACACTCTCTAAATCCTTGTGGCTCATTGAGTTTCTTTTTACATGAAAAGGAGCTAAATTTATACAAAAAAAAAGCAAAATGTCCTTAACCAAATAAACAGGAACTTTAATTTAATATTTGCAATAGATTGATTTCAAATGACAATTTATCTAATGCTGAGGACTATATATGTAGGTTTGATATTGAATTTATTCAGGATAACGTTAATCAATTCCTTTGTAGAAATTCACCGAATCTATTGTAAACAACTGAAAATGTATTAAAATTTTTGGTCACTGTCACAGTACGTGGTGGTTCAGGCGTCGTCGTTTCAATCTCTACCTCAGTCTGTATAGCTGTGAAGTTTGACCAAAATAAAAAATCAAATAAATATTTGTAGCCATCTTACATCTCAGCTATCATATATATAATATCATATTTATAATTTAATTCACTAAATTTGGTGTTTATTAGAAAATAATAGTGACGTACTTGAACATTATGTAGGAAACAGGAGATTCAGTACTCAATGGTAAATGATGCGAAAGCATAAAAAGTCCTAAAAAAATGTAATAAGTACTATGTACAGCAATAAAAAGAAAATACAGAAGAAAACCCAGAAGAAAAAGAACAAGACGAAGAAGAAGAAGGAATTTTTCACCAACAAGTATTTCCTTTTAGAATTTTGTTTTATCGTTAAGAAATTTCCCAAGGAATGAGTGTCATATACATAAAACTGTTTATTAAGAAGGATGATGGGAAAAATCGCATACTTAGCAATTATACAGCAAAGAAAAAAAAAATTAAGAATTATTTTGGAAAACTTTTTTTTTCTACATCTATTTAACAGAAATTTATACATCACTAATAATGCAATTTCTCTAAATAACAGTCTATCTGTTACACATTGATAAAAACTTCTCCAAACAGAATAAATTAGATAGGGTCACAAAAATAAAATAAACGTAACAATTTTTAAATCAACTTTGTCATGGGTTGAAACTGTTTTATTATTTGTGAGAGCGTAATACTTTCAAGTAATGCGCTCAAAGGTCTTTGGTAATAAAATGCACTCGTACTAAAATCGTAAATCGAATACTATAATTATAATTTTTTAGCCTAAATAAAGTCTTGAAATGCTTGCGTGAAATTTTGTGCGAATGTTGTAAAATTTTAGGATTTAATAAACTTAGCTATTTTAAATGAAAAAGGTTTTCAGTTAAATAAATCTGACCATGAAATATGTTTTAGAGCTCTGTTTTAACCTCTTTATAATATGAAATCGTTTGAGCATTTGTTTGCAGCATTATGATCTCTGGACCCATAGATTCGTTTCGAGCTCTTCTGAGTATAAAAGAAACTAATCTTATATTTATATTAATCAATAATTTTCGTAAATAATTTTTTTGTGTCTCAAATAATTAGTTCGTAGCATGTAAAAGCTATGAAAATTTTTAAAATTTTATTCAGAAAAAAAATTTTCGAACTTCTCTGGATTATTTTACATATTCTACGAAACTCCATAATCTAGATTATGTCTAGATTATAGCTCTAAATTATGGAAAGATAGTTAAAATAAACCTAATATTTTTAGTACATTCTAGTTAGTGAATGTACTTAAATAATTATTTCCTTTATTTTCAATGTTATAAAGTAGAAATAAAGAAAAAAAATCCTATAGATTTAGCTAAATATTTACAATGTACTTGAATTAAATTCTTTAATATCTATAATATGAGAAGGGAATTAAAATTATTAAAGAAATAAATTTTAAACATTTATGAAAAAAAAGGAGTTAAAAAAAATATATATTATATAAACATTCATGTATACATATATACATATAATATGTTGTTATATTTATATAAGATTATTATTATTCCTTTATGTAAGCTAATAAAGTGAGACAAAAATGAAAAGCTTTAATCCTGTTTTCTGATGATACCAGATAACAAAAAAAAAAAAGAAGAAAAACTATATTTATATACTATACATACACTATTTACACACTATAAACTTTAGAAATTTAAACGAAAACAAATTTTGTTTTTTTATTTTATAATATTCATAGAAGAGAAAACATTTTTTTTTTTTTATAGTTAATAAAATATTAAATTGTTGTGAAAAATTTTTGTTGGCAAAAAAAGTAAATGGGAAAATTTCCAAAAAGGAAAACAAAATTATGGTTAAAATAAAGCTTGTTTACTTTTTGTAGTTTTTTTTTTTTTTTTTTTTATGTGTTATAGGATTTGATTTGAATGATTTTAAGATAATTATAAATATATGTAAAATATAAAAAGTTAAATTAATTTTTTTTAGAATTACAAGTACTTTAGTTACGAGAATACGAGAATCATAGGCTTAATTCCAACGTTATTTTCTGTATAACAATAAAGCTTAAGAAGTGTCTTAATGCCTTCTGTTTCATTTTAACTTGACTATTGCATGGGGGCGATGGCAAACTTATTGTGTTACTAATTTCGTTAATTATTATTATATTGATCAAAAAATATATTATGTATATCGAAAGAGACTTTATTATTAGTAGTGCACATGCCAGTTGTTAGAGAAAAATCTTTGTTTTTTAATTTAAAATTAATATGTATTTTGTATTTAATTCTTATTAATTTATAAAATTAGATTAAATGTGTTTTCGTCATAACTTATTATAATTTTCCAAATTTTTTTCCATTATTTGCTGGGATTAAAAACAAAAAAAAAAATTTAAAGCCATATTTTGCACTCATGTACAAATATTTGCCAAATATTTCCCAATGAAGTCTGTGAAGCAACAAAATATAAATAAATGAAATGAGTGTGTGCTATCGAAAGGTTTCGACTACATAAGTACGGGATATTACTAGAACATAACATATAGATTTATATTAAAGAAAAATTAATTTATTTTGTACAACATTGCAACACACTAAATTGACTATTATAATATACGTTAATTGAATTTGGCAAGTAATTTAAAACAATAATATAAAGTACCTACAATAAAAAAAATAAAAATAGTTAACTATTTATCCTTAAAAAAAACTGAAATAATACCCTGTTTATTGAGATAAATGCTTTTTCGAATGATATTATATTATATGGAAGTGAACTTTTTCTATTTTGATATATGACTGCCAAATGAATGTCCTATCAATTTTGTGGGTTTAAAAAAGTTTTCTTTTGTGACTTTTTCAGTTTTCTTTTTTTCTATTTTAAAACTTTTATTTATCCTTTATAATATTTTTTTTTATTATTATTATGTATTTGGTTTTTAAGAATTTTTTTTTTCATTTTTGTGATATTTTTTTGTTCGGTCAAATAGTGCAGCAATAGTGATTTATAGTTGACAGTTAAATGAAAATTTCGATATTATTCCGTTTTATTGTGGATGGTAATTTTATTTTATACTTATATGAAAGAGCTCAATAAATCCTTTCGACCTGCTGGAATTGAAACTTTTCTTTGGTTTGTATATGAAAAGTTTATTTATTTTTTTTATTTTTTTTTGGGAAATATGTATTGCATAAAGCATAGAATTTAGAAAAATGTCAATACACATAATATATTGTTTTTTTTTGCAAGAAACTTTAAACTTTTCAACTTGAATTTTGGTTCGAAATTTAAGAAGTATATATGCGTTATCGTCGGTTGCATTTCTATTTGTCTACACGACGTTTTGATTGATCGTGTCTTGTTTCCAAATTTGGTTTTTTCTACTTTTAAAATTTTAATGATTTCATGAATTTTTTGTCTTACAATTTCTATGTTTTAGCTTGTATCCATTCTTTGAACTAATAAGTTTACACACATATATGAGTGCCATTTCGTTTCAGTGTTAATACTTTTTTTTGTAGTTCAATCTAACTAAAGCCTAAACTAAATATTATAATTAAATTCTGTTAAAAGATATTTAAATTTTTAAATCTAATTATTTTCGAATACTTATTTGCTATTTTAGGAACATAATTTAAAATCAAATGTTTATGGCTATTCTCCGATATTAACTTGTAGTCGTTTGAATGAATAGGAAAGCAACCAACGAAATGTATATACTATAATACTATATTATAAACTGTAATACATACAGATATGAATGCATGTATATTATATAGTTTTAAAAATAAAAGTTTTATGAAAATTTTCAGTTTCAGGAAGAAAAATTCCCAGACCAATTCAATTTTACTGGGAATTAGTATTCAGTATTCAATTAGTTTAATATCTGAACGGATATAATAACTGACAGTGAGTGAACAATAATATTTATAACATAAACTCAAAGAATAAGTGGGTATTTTTTTTTCAATTAAAATGTTCTTAATTTTTTAAAATCAATTAATTTAATTTTTGTTTCAGTTTCAGCTGGAAAAATATTTATTTTTTATTTTTCGTACAATTTTTTTATACAATGTTCATGCATTGAAATTGTAGAGCAATTATTGCTTAATTAAATTCAAAAGTTACAGAAAAAGTTTTAAAAATAAATGAAATAAAATGAAAAATGTTTTAATTTACATTTTAACCTCTTCAGTACTAAAATGATTTCACAAAAATAATGCCTCACCTTACTTAGCGTTTAGGCTCGCTGGATGTTTTTGAAAATTAATATGAAGATTTTTTGACAATGCGTGTAAAAATTGTGTAAAAACAAAAAAAACTACATTTCAAACTCGACTTAAAATCTTTGTTTAAAATTAAAGTCCCAAATATAAAAACATAGTAAATTAAAGTTTTGAAGGGATTTATTTACCAAATATAGAATTTATTTACCAAATTTAGATTTAAGTTAAATTTATTTTAAAATATGATTGTAAATTTACTTTATTTTTTTTAAATATTGATTACAATTAAGAATATAACGACAGCTTAACATCAAAAAATATATAGAAAAGTAATTCTTCGAAAATACTTCCAAAAAAATATCTTTAATTTAATTTTCGAAAACATCAAATCCAAACGATCGCTGTAGTTTATTTATACACATTATTATGTTATTGTTCTTAAGACAAATATTATTCGAACTTTTTAATTCATATATACAGTTGTGTAAAAACACCATCGATTTAAATTTTGAATTTTTTTCTTTATTATTTTTCAGAATGCGCCAAATTAAAATACTATTAAACCAGATTATATATTTTCGTTCCAGTATTCTATGTTTAATTTATGCTATCTTACAAAATTTTCAAAATTCTTTTTCACAATTGTAATTGCAAATTTTATTTCGTTGCATTTGAAGTACAAACACTTATAACACTCATGTGAAAATTATTTTAGAGGAAAAAGTTATGCTATCTTATTTACTCTAGAGTTATAATACCTACATAACGTACATTCATTACAGAATTATTATTGAGAATCAAGTAACTTAAAAAAAAAATAATATAGAAATAAATAGACGACAGAAAAGGTTAAGGACATTTTCATTACAACATATATATATACTTATTGTAAAATTGTTACAATGAAAATTTATGGGAAAACAATTGTCATACTCAGAGCATTATTGCAATTTGATTTAAGAGATTTCCAACAAAATAAATGCAAAAAAAAAAAAAAAGTTTACATTATTTTATGGTTTGTTTTGTTTAATATACATTTTGTGTATATAAATAAAGTAATTTTGAAAAAAAAAGAAGAAAAATTCTTATTTGTGGATAGAAAATTATATAGAAAACAGTAGAATGGTAATGGAACAATCATAATTGGCATATTAAGCTAATAGATTTATAGATAGAGAGCTATTAAATTATACAAGTTTTTTTTCTAGGAATTTTAAAAGATTATCTAATAATAAATATAATGGTTATTTATTGCTTTTTATATATAAGACCACATATATACCTATATTATTTATACGGAACTTAAGAAAATAATCATTAATAAAATAAGGATTGCATTCTCGAAACTAGTATTTAAGTGTAAATATTTTTATTTTTTCACCACTTTAAGATATATATAATTCATACAAACGAATAATTTTACTTTAGAGTTATATAAAAATAAATTTGCACTTTTACTTTGGTGATCGAAGAAAAATTTTGAAATATAAGAGAATAGAAAAGGAATCTAATTTATTACTGCCATAAATATTTTTAAACTGCATAATGAAGTTGTTAAAAAAAAACACATGAAGCAGTCATAGAACTGCCGACAGAAGTTTGTACTTAAGATTTAAACTCTGAAATAACAGTGGCTACAAATGATAGGCTGCTCAGTATAAAATGTAAATTAAAATAAAAATATTTCAATTTACATTTTGTACTGAGCAGCCCATCATTTGTAGCCACTGTTATTTCATAGTTTAAATCTTTTAAGTATAAACTTCTGTCGGCAGTTCTATGACTGCTTCGTGTGTTTTATTTTGTGTATTTTGCGCCGGCACGACCGTAGCTCCCTGCCCAAAAATTTTTCGGCAGATAATCTTAATTTCACCGGAGCTACCTATTTAAAAAAAAAAATGTTTCGTATATTTTGCTCCGGCACGACCTAACCGTAGCTACCCAAAAATTTTTTTGCAGGTAATATTAATTTCACCGCAGCTACCCATTTTGAAAAAAATTGTTTTTCGTATATTTTGCGCCGGCACGCCCTAACCAAAGCTCCCTACCCAAAAATTTTTTTTCAGGTAATATTAATTTCACCAAAGCTACCTATTTCGGAAAAAAAAATTTTTTGTGTATTTTGTGCTGGCACGACCTAACCGTACCTTCGTGCCCAAAAATTTTTCGACTGGTAATCTTAATTTCACCGGGATTAAAAAAAAAAAAAAAATTTCGTATATTTTGTTCCGGCACGACCTAACTGTAGCTCCCCACCCAAAAATTTTTTTTCAGGTAATATTAATTTCACCGGAGCTACCTATTTTGAAAAAAAAATTTTCGTATATTTTGCTCCGGCACGACCTAACCGTAGCTCTCCACCCAAATTTTTTTTTTCAGGTAAACTTAATTTCACCGGAGCTACCTATTTAAAACAAAAAAATGTTTCGTATATTTTGCTCCGGCACGAGCTAACCGTAGCTCCCCACCCAAAATTTTTTTTTCAGGTAACATTAATTTCACCGGAGCTACCTATTTTGAAAAAAAATTTTTTCGTATATTTTGCTCCGGCCCGACCTAACCGTAGCTCCCCACCCAACATTTTTTTTTCAGGTAATATTAATTTCACCGGAGCTACCTATTTTAAAAAAAAAAAATTTCGTATATTTTGCTCCGGCACGACCTAACCGTAGCTCCCCACCCAAAAATTTTTTTCAGGTAATATTAATATTAATTTCACCGGAGCTACCTATTTTGAAAAAAAAAATTGTTCGTATATTTTGTTCCGGCACGACCTAGCCGTAGCTCCCCACCCAAAAATTTTTTTTCAGGTAATATTAATGTCACGGAGCTACCTATTTTGAAAAAAATTTTTTTTCGTATATTTCGCGTCGGCACGACCTAACCGTACCTCTCTGCCCAAAAATTTTTTTTAGGTAACATTAATTTCACCGGAGCTACCTATTTTGAAAAAAAAATTTAGTTTTAAATAATTTGTAAACGAAAGATTTTTAAAATTAATTTGAATTTAAATTTTTCGCGCCAAATTATTTTGTTTTTATAAATAACAAATGATTATTGAGTGGACCACTAATTTTTTTGAGTATTGAAAGGTCAAAAACCATGTCAGTTCGAATTTGATTTCGAATGTGGAATGAGTAGAATAAAAATTAATTTTTACCCCCTACAGAATTACTCAATTATATCATACAACGCGCCTAAAGAAGTATAAACTTCAAAAAATAAAGCATTCCCATACCGTATACATCATTATTTTCGCAAAAGAATTTTCTAGTCTCTGGAATAGGATTTATGTAATAAAAAGTTCTAAGTGTACTATAAATTGCTTTATAAAGCTCATTGGATATACTTAAGTTTGTCCAATTTGAACATTATAATACCGAAAACTATTCAGTAACTCAATTATAATGCTTATAAAATTAATTTCGAAAATATAATGAATGAATTTTTTGATTTAAACTCGAATATATATTTATGTATATATATTTATAATCTGAATCATGACAAGTCGTTTATAAAATTTACTATCAGTGAAAATTTATTTATTATTAATTAAATTTTATTTAAAGTGAAATTCTTTAAACAAATTAAATTTTATGTTTAACATCTTTAAATATCATCATCATTTTCTTAATTTAATAAATTATTAAGTATATATAAATTTTGGTATTAAACAAGCTTTTTAAAATAAACAGTCAACGTATATACTTAGAAATAAATATTTTTCCACCATGAATGTTTTGTGTTTTAGTGAGAAGGAGCATCATTCATTTTTTTTTCGTCTTTTTTGATTTTTGTTAAGAAGAAAATATGTACAAAAAAAAAAAACAAACAAATTTGACATCAACATCGTCATACCTATGTCAACGGAAGTGTTAAAAAGTTTTATAAATATGATTTTTATTTTTTTATTTTACTTAAGGTAAAGTTGAAAATTTTTTAGTTTATAATTATTTTTAGCATAAAATAATTATTTGGATAATGGCGAGACCCAATTTAGTTATTCTTTACGCATTTCTGTTTAAATTTATGTTATAAAGTTTTCACATTGAAACTGGCGCTAAATTTTGGTGAGTTGATTTTGAGTAAATTTTTCAATTTATACCATTACACTATCACTGTTCACTGGTATTCTGTTGTTCACTATCGACATTCTATAGTACATTATATTGTTTAGCTTTGATGTTAGTAAATAGTTGGTAAATAAGTATGAAAAAAACAAATTTTTAAGTATAGCAATAAAAAACTGTGGGCATGTATGTTTCATCTTCTGTGCCTATTTTCTAAACTGCATTATCACGGTAGTTCAGAAGATTAGTAAATTGACAATACATTGCATTTCAACTCATATAGTTAGTTACTTTACTAATTACTGGATACAAGATACTATGTAGACTTCCTAAAGTAAGTTGAACGAAATTTTCTTAAAAAAAAAAAAAAAATTGTAAACAGAAATATAAATTAAAAAAAATAATAAAAAAAATTTTGATTTAATTATAAAAAGTATATTTCCAACAGTAGTTTAACAAATTCATTTTTTTTTAAACTTCCATAATAAATTTTGTTCAGTGTAGCATTATTAATAATGCCTCCAATTCATAAAAATTATGAAAAATGAAATCGTCACTCTCAATTTATTTTCGCAATGGGTGGTTAAAATTCCTCAGAAGACATCAACAAGAAATTTTCCCATAGTTATTTTGTCTATTTTTCGTATAATTTTTCCTTTAAAAAAAAAAAAAAATTCTTTACAAAATTACTTCCCATCTTTCTTGCTTTAATATTCTGTGATATTTATAAATACTATATACATTGTACACACAAGATAGATATATATTTTTTGGCAAAAAAAACTTTTCCATTCAAAAAGTACTGTCTTTTGAATCTAATGGATTCATTTTAAGGGACATATAGGAAAAAAAAAGGAATTGATATTTATCTATGTTTTTCCAAACAAAAAAAAAGTCTTCAAGGATGAATAAGAAATATTTGAAAAACTTCTCCATAGATATATTTTTATATGTTTGCATGTATTTAGTTTGTAAATTATATCATTTGACGATAAAATTCATTTTGACATTTACATCACATTGCATACATACATAAAAAATATTAATCATCTGTATTTTTTTGAAATCGCAAAAATCTTTAAAGGTGAAATAACCAGCAGAATATCAGCCATTATAATAAGTGTCGTTCATATCAATTAATGATGACCAAACCTCAAAAGCAATAATTGATTAACTTTAATAAACAAAATATTGGAGTAAATTTTCATCTTAACATTAAAAACTTATTTCTTTTTGTACGTCCAGAAATGACAGCAAAAATGTAATAAAAAGTATGAAAATAATTATTAAATCCACTAATATTGGAAAAAAAAAATGTGGGTAGAATGTAATGAATGAACTACCTATGTGAACATACTATTTTATATTAAGAACGAAAACAAAAATTTTAATGTACAGCTATCAAAGTGTCCTTATTATGGAATAAATTTTTGACAACGAAAGAAAATTACGCACAAAATTACTGTAGTAAGCAACAAGAGGTTTAAATTTTCATTTAACAAAAAAAAAAAATTCTAAAATTGTAACAATAATTTATTGCAACATAGGTAGGTACATTCTGTTTTGTTTATTGTATGAGATATTGCAATTTTTTAATGAAACAACGTTGCTGGATATATGTAATTATTTATTACAAGGGCTATATTTTTTGATCAACTGTTAATTAAAATCATAATTTGATTATTTATATAACTTAATCCTTTACTTTTATAAATTAACCTCATAAATCAATTAATAAAAATACTATTTCGTTGGATTTTAATAGAACTACATGCACTGAAAGAAATAGAGTGAGATTTAGAGATTTTATTTTAATTTTGTAAAGATAATGAAGACCATAAACTGTAGTCTTAATAAAGAATATCCTGCTAGGCTAGAGTATTTAATTTTGAGACTGCTAGAGAGTACTTATAATTGTATGTATTTTATTATGGAAATAGTAATATGACATTATTTTCCACCTCGTCTGCGATTTTGTTGTGTATACCAATATTATTACAGTATTATATGTTCCTTCAAAGGTCTCGATACATTCTCAGTCAGCTTCCATCCATCGAAGTGCAAGAGTTCATAATGAGTCATTTTCTTTTCAGGCATTCTCTAGGAACCTTTTTTTTTTTATTTATTCGAAATTATTATGAATATTCAATACTGATTTGTATTGGTTTCAGTGAAACGTTTCAATTAACTTAAAGTACTATAATAAACTATATACATACATATTGAAATTTTCTTTTTATTGCAATGAATTACTGACAAATTTGTAGGAATTATTTCATCTGAGCAATAGCAAACCTATAGTTATTCAACGTCATTAATTTAAATTTTCATATGCTTTTTGCATTAAAATTACTTCATAGCATTCAACTTTAGTAGTTATGCAGCTATGGTCATGATTGATGAATTGAGAATAATTATTTGAAAATTTTACATCGAGTGTAGTTTACAGTAGGATTATGTATACAATTTAGAAAATGATTTATATTCTTGTTCTTCATTAAAATTTCAATTCTGCTGCACTATTAAATATATAAATATGCCAAATTTAAAATCATTTTATCTGACTGTGCTATCTTGAAATTATTTAAGTCAAGTCTGGTTCACCCATTTAATCATTCATAAAATCCGCGACATTGATATCGTTCGTATTTAGAGGAAAGGACATCATGGTCAGCTTGTGTTAAATATTTTAATTTCAGCATTGGTATTCTTTACGTCTTATCAAAATAAAGCAATAATATACTGTAGTTTCTTCAACATAAAATCATGTCGCATTTATTTTTAATATGTATGTAATATTTTTAAATACATATTTATGTATAATTTTGACTAACAATTGTAACATGGCGTGGAAAGGAATACAAACTTGTAAAAAGAAAGAAAAAACGTTTTTTACATAAAAAGTTGATTCCTTTTTTTTTTATTTATTTTTTTAGGCAATAAAATTAAAAAAAAAAGTGGTGGAATGGCTATAAAATCTTATTATAGTCGTAATCAAACCTCACTTTCACGTCCAATTTGTCCTTCAGATGGTTTTGAAAAATAAAATTATAAGTGTTATATTTTAAGGATATGATTTAATTCAAGTGCCGCATAAAAATTTTGAAGAAACTTTTATGGGTATTTTTTAATATGTGCAAATATAATGAATACTATATAATATTGTGTAGTTGCAGAACCCGAAATTTGAGTTAAATTTATAGTTGAGTTTTCTTTGAGTTTATTCTCTTCTTTCTCCAAAATATTAAGATAAGACTTTTGTAATCAGAGATCGAAGACTTCAGTTACATATCCCTAATCGTCATTAATTGTGGCAGTACAAAACTGACCATAAATTAAGAAACTTTTATCTTTCAAAGCTGAAATGGTATTTCAGAAAAAATTTAGAAGGGTTAAACCTAATTCATAATTTTTGTGATGGTATATTTTAGTTTGGAAAATTTTGCTATCCAACCCCATTTTAAAAACTATATTAAATAAAAATGTGAAAAATATAGAGATGGTATTTGTAGCATTTTTTTTTTTTTTTAAATTAATGAAATAGTTGTAATTTTAACGTGGTTTATGTTTTTTTTTTCGGTATGTGCATTGTTGTTCCGACAAAGTTCTAATTTTAGAATTGAAAATATGAGCCAAAAAAAAAAAAAAAAAAAACTAAATTATATTCCATATTAAATGAAAATTGCAATAAACCCAAAAAATGTCTATGTATTTATAAAATAATAACTCTTTTGAGAATTTTAAGCAAAAAATTTTAATACAGAGTACTCTTTTATTACTATTGTGTATAAGTAATATTTATAGTTAATATTAAGTTATTTGGAGAGAACAACTTCCCTATTTTTCAAACTTAGCTTAGGAATAAATAGTCAAATTTTTTGAAGAGAATATATTTATTGTATTTTATGTTTGCAGAAGCATGTTAACAAACAGAATAAGTGTAAAATCCGTCCATTTTTATTTGACTTCGATTAATTGTATCAATTTTTGTATTATTTAATTGACTAGTTATGCATAAAATAAAAACTAACCATATGAATGGATGAAAGTTTTAAACGAAAACGGCTTGTCAACTGATTTTGAAAACATTAAAACTCTTATTCTCATTGGAGTTACAATAAAGTGTCTTTAAAAGAGCGTTGATTTTTCTGTGCTGACATTAAAATTTAAATTTCAGAAATATTAGATATATTTTAAAAATTTGGATATAAGACTTTTCTGTTTTTTGTTCATCAGACCTGTGTGTGTTCCTGATAGGTTTTAAATATAAAATTAAAAAATTTTTCAATCAACACCCTGTAAAATTAATTTAAAAGTTTATTCACAGAATGTTCATTTTCAGTATAGTTGCCGTAATAAAACTAATTTTTTTTTTTTGCCATAGAAAAAACTTCGTGTTAGTTAGATTGTACATTTTTAATATTAGGTAGGACAGTTTTTTTTTTTTTTTTTTTTTGCCAACTCATTTTAAATAGAAGCTCCCACCTTCAATTTTTCAGCTTCTTATTATTGCTCTAACTAATTCATTCTTTGTAAAATATAATTTTTTATTTTTTTTTTTTTTACATCGTAAATGCTTTTAAGGTACTTTAAAGCACTAAAATATTTTCTAAAACGAAAATGGAATTTAAGAGTTAAAACATTATATTTTTGTATATAAAAAGTAGAAAATTTGTTTCTTGTAAAATTTTTATAGATTCTCTAAGTGAAAAAAAAAAAGAAAAAATAATATCAAGCCCAATTGGTTCAATATTATGTTTAAAAAGTATTTAACATAAAAATTGATGCAGCTCTGAGCATTATTTCACTTTTAGTAACAAAAAAAAGTATATTTCAGTATTAATTTTGTTTTCGAATTCCTGTGAATTTTAAAAGATTGTTTCCACATTATTTTATAACCACAACTTCGTACTTATGCTCAAACAAATATAAGTGTAATGGTTCTGCTTCAAATTCAATAATTTAATATGAATTGTAAAATAAATGACCATCAATTGATTAAACCCACCGTTATGAAGACTTGCATAAAGAAATTTATTCCAATTCCAAAATTTTTTTTGACAAGTGAAATGACGATGTGACACTATATTATGTCGTAATTGCATTCGTTTTCATTCTCAGCAGGGAATTTATTACAAAATCTTGGCTGGAAAAAGTTCCCGCTTAAAAACATTAATACTAAGATTAATTTTATTATTTTTTTTTAATTTTTCATTTAACAAATTATAGGTTTATAGAAATTAGGCCTAACATTTGAAATAAATAAAAAAAATTACAGGATATTTACTACTACATTTATATATATATAAAAAAAAAGGAAAAAAAAAAAACCAAAATCCTTTCCATATTTGCCATTAAATGTATATTAAAATATAGGAACACTTCTCATTATTATTAAACATTTCGCATATGGGGATTTCTTTGTTGTTCGGTGTATAAAAATGTTCAAGCCTTTTTTTTTTTTTTTTATTTTGCTCTTGCTAGAGGCACAGCTTCTTTTTCTTTTTTTTTTGTTAAACCGCTTCTTTTTTTTTTTAATACTTTTAACATTATATATCCTTTTTATAAGGATATGTATATTTTTAAATGTTCATATATACATATGTACAGTATACTTTTTTCATTTTGTACTTAATATGGTACATGATAACAGCAAAAAAAAAAAAAACAAAAACAAAAAAAAAAAACTCATTTATTCAGAAGCCAAAATATTTTAATATGTTTCTAGGTTCATAAGTGGTAAATGCTTGGAAAAATAACGAAATAAAAAAAAAAAAAAACAAAAAATTAAAACAAAAATATTTACAAAACTATGAAAAAACGGATTTTGTAATTTTCTAGCAATAAAATGTTAAGCATTTTCACTTCAAATTGCGATATTTTATGTATTTTGAAAATGTTCGTTTCAAATTATTGTTCCTGTTAAATTGTCCTAACATTGGTAATGAAAAATTTTCATTTATTTTATTTTTATTTTTTTTTAATGAAAATTAAAATAGAGTTTAATGCAAATATAAAACCGGTAAAAGAAATAGTTACTTTTTTATAGTAAAATAATGAAAATTTCGTTACTTCCAAAGAAATTAACGCAAGCTGTGCTTGTTTCAGTATGTAGGTAGAAAATCATAAAATTAGGAAATGTCGAGGCTTTTTCGTAAAAGACCAAAAAGAAGTGAAAATAAATACAATTCCGCATTTTCCGAACAAAATTAAGCTGTAATTACAAAACGAAAATATAGGTTCTGGAGAAAATTTTAAAAACATTTCGTAGATCTCGTTTTGATCTCCTTTTTACCATCTTGCAATGGACGAAATAAGTATTAATTTATAATTTTTATTCATAATTTTTTTCGTATGTAGATATGTTCTTTTTTGGATTATGTTCTTTTTTGTTATACTATTAAATCAGGTTTATTATGGACTTCGAATTTGATCTGAAAACATATATAATGCAGAAGAGGTAAAACTGCGGATAGGTTTCCCGTATATTTTTCATAGTGGTAACACTAATTTAGTTATACGAAATAAGGATTATTTTAAGTATTCACAAGTTTTGTGGTCAAGAAAATGTTTTACGGATTTTCGTAAAACATTTCTTTTAAATACATTTTTTTTTTCAAAAGAATCATTTGATACTGTCACATTTTTTATTTTTTTTGTTATACCTGGTATTATATTATTATTTAGTGTGGAAAATTTCTTGCCATCATCATAAGATATTTTAACCTTTTTTTTTTTTCTTCTACTGTTCATTATTCCTTTTGTTAACAAAAATGCAACAATGAATGATGCAATCGATACACTTGATATCAAGTAGTTTTAAGATTTAATCCATAAATACAATACATATATACATTTTTCAAAAGTCAAAAGAATGTTGTGTGAGGAACAAGATACTTAGGATTTATATTTTTGTGTCTTTTATTTTATTTTTATATTATTTTTTTTATTTTTTCTGAGTTCAATATAAAACTCTTTGATTTTATGATGAAAGTATTATAAGTCACACAAATAAATAACGTAGAAAATTCATATCATGATATAAATATATAGTTTTTGATGTGTTTTTCAAGCAAAAGTTGACAGTTTAGATTTATTATGATCCATCATAACTATAAAAATTTGTGTACTAGGTATATAATAAAAAAAAAAACTTTGATAAGAAAATAATATTTAAAAGAGTGATTCCGAGAATCGGTGACTTGTTGAACATGCTGTGAAAATATTATCAGAAAACTTTTAAATGATTTTACGAATTTAGATTTATTTGATTTTAAAAAAGTTATTTGACAAAATATGTACATACAAATGTACATGTACGTACGAGAGTTTGTACATTATGTTATGTAACTATGAATGATTCATTATTAAACATAAGTGTAATGAAAATTATGTTCTATATCTACTTATAATCATAACATTTAAAGAATTAACATTTGTAGTACATACTTGAAAATTTCATTATTAATCTATCTTCTAATGAAAGTCTTTTTATGTATATATAACTTGTAAGCTTTTTAAACAATGAACCGATTTAGACATCCAAAGATGGTTTTAGGCTGTTCTTTTTAGTCGACTACTTTCGACGATGAACAACTTTTTCGACTTTTTTGCACCATTTTCAAACATTTTTATGTCAAATTTGTATTTTTTTATATTATTAATAAAGACTGGAACAAAACTTAAATAAAGTTACATTATTTCGGATTATATGTAAGGCAAAAATTTCCTTAAAAATTTTTTTATATTTATAATCATAAATTTGTTCGAACAAGATAATGACTTCAAAGTTTATTATTATTGTAAGTTTGACATCAGGAAATAATTCAATAACTTTTCAATATAATTTCATCAATTTGAATAGTTATTTGAATTTTTGTGAACGATAATTATTGTTTTCAGGTTTCAATACTATCTGAATTTCTTTAAGCTTCAAACATACCAATGCATAATCTTTAGTAAGAAAAAATTCTTAGTGCGGTGAATTTATTGTTGAAAACTAGGCTATATTTGTGGATTCAATTTTCACAAGCTCGATTGATACAAATAACTAATAAAACCTATATAAATAATGTATGGAATTAATGTATGAGTTTAAAAAATTAAAAAAAAAAAAAAATTTACATAAATTTATATTATACATATAAATTAAATACTTTTATAGGTAAAAAAAAAAACATAAAACCAAAATGATCCCAAAACTTAAAAAAAACTTTCAAACAACAATTTTTATAACTTTATGTGTTGTCTTGTATATCTTACTTTATATACAAAATAAAAATAATAAATAAAATTTTCTCGAAATAAAAAATAAATTAAATTTTCTTCAAAGCAAAAATTTTCGTACAGGACATGATAATAAACAGTTTATAAAAAAAAAATTGTGTAGTATTAAAAAGGATTTAATTTAATTATCCTTACAAAAAAAAAAAAAATTAGCAAAAGAAAAAAAAAACTATGTTGAATGAAAACTATCAAAAGAAAATCATAAGATGTTTTAATTCACATTTTATTATATTTTTTTGAACAAAAATAAATACGAAAATAAAAATTTGTTTTTTTTTTTTTTTGCAATGAAGAAGATTGCATGGCATTGCAGTAAAAGTATTTACAATTTGAAAGTTTGTTCTCATTTCATGTTTCTTTATTTCTTTAAAATATCCTTACTGCGAAAATTCACACAAAAAGAAAAATTTTTTTTTTTGTCATTTTATATAAAAAAAAATTGGTAGCAAGGACATACATAGTTTTTATTTCAATTTTTTTTTCATTTTAAATGAATACATTTAAAAATATAAAATTATAAATAAAACTTTTTATTAAAAATCCTGCGAACGACGAACTTTACAAAGTTGACAAAAAAAAATTGGTATCTATTATGACATAACCGAAAATTTGTTACCCTTCTGTGAATCGCTAGTTACACTATCTAAATTAACAAATTTTTTTTTGAAAATTTTATGATTTCGATTTTGAATTGGATGTTGAATAAGATCCCTGGTGTGGTGTTAGAAAATGAAGTAATTTCATCATTGATGCCTTATCCAAATTTAATTAAAAAAAAGACGGAAATTAAAAAATTTGTACTAAAACTTGTAGGACAATTTGTGACTATTACAGAAGTTAAATTTTAGTTTAAAATTACTTGTTGGCGATTTTTGTGTGTCAAATAAGGCAAATTTTAAAAATCAGATTTATGATCGTTTTCGAATACTTATGGAAGTGTATAAATTTTAAAGAAGATTACTATTTTCTAATACGAAGTAATTAATCCAATCAAAGTTTTCATTGAGAAATATCAATATAGTGTTAAATTTTTAAAAGACGTTTGCTGGACAAAAGTATAATTTTATGTTTTAAAATAACACTCAATGCTTAAGGAAGAAGCTATAAGTAAATAATGTCTCTTGGGAAAATTTTGCTATATCTTATTTTTTTTTAAAAACGGGTTCATTTAATTGTGAAAAAAATTTCGAATCGTAACAAAATTCAGGCATTCAGCTACAAGCTTCAATATTCATATTCTGAGCCATGATAGTGATAGAATTCATTCCAATATACCTTCATAAAATTTACTTCATAATTATTTTCATTGGTGAAGTGACACTTTTTTTTTTTTTAATATTTTTTAGTGAAAAACTGTGCTTTTTTTTTTAAACCAACAAATTGTATTATTTTTGGAATTGTGCCAAATTTTCACATCTTGATAGTTAAAGTTTTCAGCTTATTTTTTAGTCGATATAGTATACTGTAGTGTTGGTTTTTTTTTTTGTTCTAGGTACTCCAATTTTTTTTTTTCTATAAAACATTAATATTTTGATATGTAGGTACAGTAGAATTGGGTTTTTTTTTGTCATACAAAAAAGATATTATTTTATGTTTGTTATTTTTTTTTTTGTTGTCATTCTTTTTTGAAGGTGGATAAAAAAATATTCTACTATGCAATATGTTTATGAACATAAATGTGAAAAGTGTAGTACTTATATATAGTGTTGTATGTAAGTACATACATCCATGTATTATATCTATGAAACCAAAAGAAGGATTATATTTAGCAGAAGATGATGTGAAATCGTGTAATAAAATGTTTTTCTTTTTCATTTTTCATATGCACACAAGCTAAATTTTTTGTAATAATTTTTCATAATAATATTTAACATCAATTGACTTACTTGTGCTAGCTTCGTGTTTCATAATTTTGATTATAATTTGTTTTCGAATCTTATATAACTTTACAAAGTAATGATCTTTCGTTTTCAATTGCATTCTTGACTGCTTCTTTGGTTAAACTTCGTATTTTTTTATTGAATGGCTTAACGGATAGTGAGCTTTTATTATTCGAGGTTTAAAATAGTTTTCTTTAGATCATTTTCCTTTGAAATTTCTTTCTTTGATTTCAGTTATGAAAATTTGTATTCTGTCTCCAAAATCTTCTCCATTCACTTAAGATATTAAAATCATAAGCAATTAAAAAATTTTCGGCTTAAAATATAAACATGAATTTTTGGAATTGATCGTTACAATAATGAAAAAAAAAAAATATTCCACAACTTGAAAATATATTTTCCTAGATAGTTTCTTTTTGACACATTTATGTCATGTACAGATTATTGGAATCATTGAATAATACAACATCTGGCTTACTAAACTATGGACATTCTTTCAGGTTCACTTTTTCCTCTACATATGAATATAATTTTTTTGTTAGTAAAAAAAAAACCATGTTATCATCTTACTTGAAACCATTTTTGATATGAAAATGGTATGTTGTAGAAATTTTTAGTAATTCTTGCCAAGAAAAAATCTAATGAAAAAAGGCCTTGTAATTTTTTATATTTTATTTTTTTTACTTAAGTTCTATGAAATCATTAATATAAAAAATATTAAAAAAAATAATTAGGTATATAATATTAATATATGTATAAATTTTTTGTTATCATATGGCTTATAAAAATAGGTTTTATTTTTCATTTTAATATCGAGATGTTTTTTAGAAGTATTTTATTTATTTATAGGTGGAGGCTGCTGGTACTTTATTTAATCACCAATTTTATAAACTGGAAAACTGCGAACCTTCGTTTTGAATTGAATTAGTTTCTTTTGTTCAATATTGATCAGATAAAAGTAGGGACAATGTTTTAAATGTTCAATTATATATTAGATATAATATAAATACTATACTATACTACTATACTATACAATAAGTATTAAAAGTGAAATTGAAATCTATATATTAAAAAAAGGAAGATGGTTAGACTTTAAATTTATATCTAAATTCTATTCAATCAATCCTAACCTATCTGGGAAGTGCTCTGTCCGATGTGTTTATAGGTTTTCAAAAGGAAAAAACAAATTTGATTTTCATCGATTAAAGCGTTATCTATCGTGAAAGGAAATTTTATACTTAACTTAATTAAAATAAATTCAATCAAAATTAATTATACATTGCTGTTAAAATAAATATAGAAAATAAGTCCGTCGACTAGTGTGAACAAGTTTTTCAAAATACTAATATTAAAACTGAATTAAGTCTTATTGTGTGTACACGGTATAATTGAAGACAGAAGCAATGTTTTAATTTCCAAAGTATCCAAAATAGCAAAAAAAAAATAGCAAATTTTATTTTAACTTTTTTAGCAAAAATTTTAAAATTAAATTTGGATTCAATCAAAAAAAAATTTTTTTAAACTTTATTTTTATTTGTTATTTAAATTATATATATTTTTTTTAATTAACAAAACATTGTGCACAAAAATAAAAAAAAAACTACAATCTTGCATTCACAATATTGATGACAGATCACCAATCTATAAGGCAAATTATATTGAAATTCATTTTCAACATAAGAAAAAAATATAATAAAATAAAAATAATAATAAACTCTTGAAATAAAAAATAAAAAAAAAAAATATATATCTTATTTGCCAATGAACCAAGAAAGAAAAAAAAAAATTGTTTTTATATTCTCAAGTATATATTTTTATTTTTTATTGTTATTCAGAAAAAAAAAAATATAATAATAATAATAATAATAATAACAACAATTCTTATCTCATATTCATTTATCCCATTTTCGCATTTTATTTCATTTTTTTTTTTTTTTGAAAAATTTCCAAACAACAATGGTTAGATTTAAAAGTTTTTATTTTTATTTTTTTTTACAATTTTTTTTTTATTTTTTATTTTATTTTTTGTTATAGTTCTTCTCGTCTTATAAATATTGAAAAATGCAAATTTTGTTTCGTCTACGAGATCTGTCAAGACACAACTTTCGATTTATTCAGTTTTTCCTCTAAAAAAAATTGTTTTTTTTTTTTTCAAATAAAAAACAAATTTAAATATATTTTCTCCTCTGAAAGAATAATGTTAACCCGATTCTTATCAGAATGAAAAAAAAAATAATTTTTTTTTTTTTTGTGTTTTGAATATTTTATTAAGAAATTGCATTTCATATCTGATTTTTATTTTATTTTTTTTGAAAAAGAAATTAGGACATCATAAGACGGGTTTTTTTATATTAAATAGCTTCAATAGTTGTAGTCGAACTCATATCTGTCTAGTGAAAAAAAAACTTGACTACAAAATTTAGCAGAAAGAGTATAACTAGAACTTCTTTTCTAGCAATGTGTTAAAAATTTTGCATTTATTCCTATATAAATATTAAATCGTCAAAAAATATGGATACCAAATAAATTGTAGAAAAAGTTACTGCAACTAAAATTGTGTATTTTATTCTTTTTTCTATTTTTTTTTAATAAACAGCTAATTTTGCTAAAGTCCATTCGATCTAACCCATATATCGTTGGTTTACAAGCAAAATTCACTAAGTACATTTTCCAAGATTTTGATTTTTTGTACTAAATTAAGTCATTATAATGCCAACTTTATATGGGCAAAATCTTATAAGTCGTAAATTGATATTGTTGAGGTTTTTAGGCGGACATTTATTGCACTAAGTCAATCGTGCTATTATAATATAATCAGAAATTCTTAAGTTGACTTAGTGACTATGTTGACTATGTTTTTTGACTTAGTGATTTCTGCTTTTAAACCGACGATATATATAATATCTAAATAGTATGATTAAGAATTACACAGAAATTACAGCTGCGGCTGCTATCTATTTTTACAGTATGCTTCTTCTTAGAGTCTTAGACAATTCAACTTTATAATCGCAGCATTGAGAATTATTTTCTATACTCATTTTATGCTGTCCTCTGAGTAACGAAACCCAGTTTATATAGTGTATAAAATTATCGTATTTATTTTTTAAAATTCCAGATGAAGATAAATACATGGACAAATACATTGACCACGTTTTCTACAAACGTTAGTACCCATTTACATCTGATGAACCTGCACTGTGATCAGACTTACAAACATAAAATATAAATTATTAATGCCATTATGCTTTCGAATTCTTTTTTTTGTTTTTTTTTTTTTGAATATATGAATACTATTTTTTTTTTTTTTTGTGACTTATTGATTTAAACTTTATATACTTACTTTTATATATGATTTTGTATAGTGTATAATTTATACATACAAATGAAAAATCACTTATAAGAAAAACCAAGTGATGCGATTGAATTGAAATAAACAATGCATAAACATAAAATTTACTACGCTAACAGTAAAAATGTCGATTTTACATGAAGAAATTGATGTTTTAAAAGGATGTTAAAGAATTAGGATATTGTATAATAATACTTTATGTAATAATGTGTACATGCACTTAACAATTTGACATTTTAGTTACACAACCATGAATGATATGAAATATTTAACATTTTGATTTATAATTGCCTAAAACACATGTAGATTTCAAACGTTAAAAATCGTTTTAATTTCTTGTTCCTGTGCCAGTTCAACGATCAGCTGAATCTAAAAAAATTCAGTAATATACGACCATCAGAATTAAAAAAATTTCGAACAGTTAAATCCCCATTTTAAATTAATTATTTAGAGATATAGACATTACACTTTTCTGATTATTTTTTAAATATGACATCTCTTATTCATCTTTACTTCACGCGGTAAAAATTGAAAAATATTTTATATTCATTTAATTAAAATATAAGAAAATCAGAAAAATACCAAAATGTTTTAATTTCCTCATTTATAATTTGAAAACTATTAAAAATTTTGCTTGAAACATGTATTGGACGGTGGTGAACATATAGCGGTGTTTTCTGTTATATACGCTGGAAATGTTTCTACCATTATCTTTACACTTAAATTATGTAATCTTGAATTCCTCCTGCAGCATAAAATATCTCAGACAAATTAATGTTTTTTTTTGGAACGAACATCTGAAAAAAAAAAAACCAAAAAAATAATCTTTTTTGGCATAGAAGTGCATAAAACGCAAATGCAAATCTGTAAAAATTGGGGTAAAAAGATGAGACAGACCGAAGAAAAAAAAAATAGAATTTGGTTAATATTCAAAAATGATAATCGCACATGACCCATAAAAAGAAAGTCGCACATAAATTTTCATTTTGTTATAAGTTTTCATCATCGATTTTAGTAAAAATATTATAACTTATAAATTAATGTTGATTGCGAGTTTTCTTCATCAAATGCAGGTAAAAACATTAGAAACTTTGTAATCAAATAAGTTTAGGTCAACTCTAGTCACCGGGACTAAAATGTAATTTTTCACAAACCCTTTAATTTTTTATATATGAAGTGAACGATAAGGTTTTACTCTTAATTGCGGGTATTTTACGAAAACATATGGTGACAGGTCAATTTGTTCTACACTTCAGATTATTTGTTTTTTACAAACTCTTCTCTAGAAATCAATATACAATTCGTTTCATATTGGATAGTCGTAACATACTAAAGTTTTGTGTAGAGTTTTATATTGGATTCAAAAAAAGTCTATAAAGAAAAATCTGTCTTTTTTACGATTTTTGCTGATAAAATTAAAATTCAATATTGTGAAAAAAAAAGAAGAAAAAGGATAAAAAATAGTCTTCCACAAAATTAAAATTCAATTCAGTAAACTAGTTTTATAGCCTAATTGAATACTCATTTACATATTATTCTATTATTTTTAAAATTAAGTTTAAGACTGTGAGAAGGGACTTTTTTTTTTCTGAATTTCACATTTTGATTCTTCCTTTTCCTTGCATTTGTCAAAAACGAATTTATATTATGCAAATGTGAATTGGATGAAGATTATATCATACATATATATATGCACACATTCAGATATAGTATATAGAACGATAGTGTTGTATATAAAATGTATTAAGAGGGTTATAAATTACGCGAACTTGTCCAAAGTCACGAACAGATTTCCGGTAATTTTTATGTAGTTTTATAACCGAAATAAAAAAGAAATTTGTAAAAGAAAAAATTTTTTTTTTTTGTCAAAATAGGTATTTATATCAGAATGAATACCAAAAACACTATGATAAAAGTTATAGAATTTTTTATTCTTTAATTTTAATCGTAATTTAATATTTAGAAAAAAAAAAGAAATATGTATTTTTTTTAAAGTAAAAAATCGATTTTGATATTCATTTTTCATCTCAAGGCAAGGATTTGGTTTTTTTTTTTTTTTTTTTTTAAATCCATATGGTTATTATCGGATAGCATAATGCTGTCTTCAGATATTCGGTTCGATTTGATTAGAATATAATTTGAATTCTATATATATAGATTTATTCAATTCAAGACTTTAATATTTGAATTAAATTAAATTGTTGTAGAAGCTAAAGGAACTAAGAGGAAAAAATTAAATATTTGATCTGTGTAGTTTATAAGTAGATACTTATTAAATATAGTTAACTTAATATTAAAATTAATTATTTTATAAGAACATTTTATTATCAAATAAAATAGAACATCCGTTTTTGGTAACAAAAAAAATTGTATAGTTTCTTTTTAAACTAAACGAACAAAACTTATAAAAGTGAAATAATATCTGAAAAATTTTTTTTAAGGCATCCGCAAAGTTAAAAAAAAAACTTGTATCTTTAGTTTTAGTGAAAAATCCAAGTTTTAGACATTTTCATTAAAATTAAAGGACTAAAAGGAACATCAATTTTTGTCTAATTTTTTTTTTTTATTTATTTTTATTTTTTGCAATTATTATTATTTTTCATCTAAAGAACTTTTAACCATCTTTAGTTTTAATTAAAAGGATTTCAGTTATTTTTTATAACCCCAAAGTCTTATATTTCTATACTTTTATTTTGGTATGAATAAATAAAATCTACTTTCTGCAATTTTAATTCAAAAACGAGGAAAAAAAAAATAGAAGGAAAAATCTTAATTGAGTCTACGACAGGTGATAAAATTTATGTTATAGTTTGCTCGTTAAAACAATAATAAATTAAAACAAAAAAAAAAAATAAAATTCTCACATATTGCAACAGACAATAATTATTTTTTGCTCCAAAACATTTGTAGCCCAAAATTATCGTATTCATTTCTTTCCTTTTACTTAAAATGGAATTTCAATTTTGAGAAAATGAAAATTTATGAAAATATAAAAATATAAATATAAGTGTACCTACTTTTTTTTACAATTGATTATACTAAAAGCAAGTGTAATGTAAGTGCCGTCAACCAAATTATAATCCGATGTCAATAATTAAATTAAGAATAATGTTTAAAAAATATTTCGATATTATTTTTTGTGAAAATTTTATATTAATTATGTTTATTTTTATTATTTGTGTATTATTCGTAAGATATATTAAAAGCTTGTCCAGGTGAGAATTTTTTCATATTTTCTGAATCTGACATTTCAATAGTATACTGTATATTGCTAAAATTTCTGTACATGTTGTTTTTACATGTTATTTAAGTTTCGTCCCAGAGCGATTTTTCTAATGAAATCGTATCTTAATTCAATTATTATTATAATGTGAAAGATCAGATTTGACACTAAAGTATTAATACTATTACTATGTACATGTCCTCAAAAACTTCAACAATAATATATAATAATGTATATATTTAAAAAAAAAAATTCACCGAAAAAAGTAGTTCACTCTTTTCTCAATCCATATAATTTACTTTCTTTGATGTTCCCTATCTAAAAAGTAGAAATTAAAAGAATCTACCAGGACATTGTACTAAATATATAAAAAAAAAAAATATTTTATCGTCATTAAAATAGCTAGAAAAGTCTATTTTCCAAAAAAAAAAAAAAAAAAAAAAGAAAAAAATATACGTTTTTTTTTTTTTAATGTAGAAAAAATATTGCGAAATAAAAAATAAAGACATCACTTGAAATCTTTAATAAAAATGAAAATAAAAAAAATATGTATAGAAAAATAAAAATGAGGGTGACAATTTTCTTTAATTTTGTGCACATTTTTTATATTCCAAATCTAAAGAAAAAAAAATAATAGAAAAAAAAAAACAGGAAAACTGCAAAAAAAAAAATTTATAAAGATTAAAAATGAAAACAAATTTTCCTTGTTTTATATTTTATTATTTTTTATTTTAAATCTAAATTTAGAAAATTTACAGTAGGTGTACATAGATATTTTCACATGGGAAGAATTTATTTAAGTGCGATAAATAATTTACTCTAATTGTCAAATCTTAGGAGACAGACAATTAATTTTTCCTTATAGTTCTTCTTGTTAGAATGTCACTTGAAATTTTAAATTTTTTGGCATAAATTCTTTTTTCGAATATTTCTAGTCCCTGTTGTCTATTAAAGCTTGGTATTATAATAACGCAAATTTATCTGCAAATATTATTTAGTTTCAAACAATGAATATGCTGATATAAAGATGAAAATTTCATTATTATAATTATAAATTAGGTTTAATTTATGATATTTTTAATATAAATATGTTAATTATGTTACCTATATGACTTTGCAAGATGGGGATGATTATTATGATAAAGGGGGCTATTGAATATAAATATATTTATCAAATGGCCTAGTTAATATTAATATATGACCTTAATTTTGATTATTATTTTAATATTATTTATACAAACTATTTTCATAATGCAAAGGATTATAAAAGATTTTTAAATATTATTTCAGAAAAAGCTTAGTCTTCTAATTTTTACTTATTAACTTGATGAAATAGCTATAATAGTGACTTAATTGTCAATTTACTCTCTCAATGAGCGTAATGTTTCAGTAATAATATATTCAAAAATAAATATCCAAAAATTTTTTGAAATGTCTAACGAATTCACATTGATTTACAAATTTTTAACATTATTAATAAAAATATATAAAAATGAAGTAAACAAATATACAAAATTTATTTAATCGTTTTATTTGTCCAAAAACTAAATCTATAAGAAATAAATAGTAAATCTTATACGGACGAGTAAAAATACAGTAAAAAATTGTTTAGCTTAAATAAATCGGTCAACGAAGATATTCAAAATAAGAAAAGGCATATGAAAATCCTAACGAAATTATTTTAATTTGTAGCTAAAAAAAAACTTCCAGTACTCAAAATTAATAAATTTATGATAGATATAGAAGTTATTATCATACCAGTATTTAGTTTAATTATGGGATTAAATGAAAAAATAAATGTTACTGAAATATTCAAAAACTGAAATAAGATAAAACTTAAATTCTTTTAAGCTAGTCAATATATGAAATTAACGTCATCACATTATATTTACATCAAAATAGAAAGTAGTATATCAAAATCAATTTGTACAATAAATTTTCTTGTAGAAAATATTATATACAAAACAAAAATCCCTATTATTTAATTACTTTATAAAAGTCTATAAAATTATCGTTTTTAATTACATAATTTGAATTTTTTTTAACCATAATTTATTTACATATAAAAAGAACATCCGGATTAACTAATTAAACAGATCATTTGGTTTCCAATATTAAATCGAAAAAGAAATTTATTAAAAAATTTTACCTTTAAAAAAAAAAAACAAATTATAATGAAATCATTAAAAAATTTATTATTGAAATAGCTAAGCCGATATTTTTTCTTTTTTTTTATTATTTTGTTGATGGAATTAATTATTGGTTTATTTATAAATAAAAAAAAAAATTCAATATTTATTTAAAATTAAATATTTAATTTTATTTTGGCTTTTTTTTTTCTTGATAATTGAATTTAATAAAATTGATAATTAAAAGCACCGTGTAGGGTGGAATTAAAATGATTATCCAATTTAAAAATCTGTTTGAAAACAATTTTTTTTTTATATTATTGAAAATTATAAATTTATCAACATAAAAGTTAAAAGTTTAAGGTGTAGTTAAAATAAAAGTTTTTCGCTTAAGAATCTATATAATAAGGACTTAAAAGTTTGTAAAGAATTATTGTTAATGAATTATGTATGTATATAAATCTCTAATATTTTATGTTTATTAAAGCTTGAAGTTTATGAAAAAATGTTCAATGACCTTCAAATCTAGAATATGAGATTTGTTTTTTGATATCAAAAACTTATTTTTTTTTTCAAAAGTAAAAAGAAACTTTTAAATTACATTTTGATAAACTCTTGTAAATTGAGAAATGTCAAAGAATACCTAATACTAAAAAGATATTAAAATTTTTCAATTTTTGTTCACATTCTTTTTATTCTTTATAGTTATACTGTTTTAGTCCTTCAAATATTATTAATTAATTTAAGTTTCGGGAAAATAAGCGAATCGCCACATAGATGTTATAAACTTTCTAATAGATGTCGCTGCAATAAAAGAATATATAAATATATGTATAATAATTAAGACCTTTCTAAAAAACGAAACAAAAGGCAAAGTTTTATATAGCCAAAATGTTATTAACATTAAAATTTCTTTATGCATGAAATTATAATTTTATCTTATTATCCCAAGAATTTATTTATAATTTTATTTATTTAATTTATAATTCTGTGAAAAATTTTCCAACACGGATGTGGCCGTGTAATACAATTTTAAATTTATTTTATAATTTTCTCTTTTATTTTTTATTTTATTTATTTATTTTTTTTTTTTTTTGTTTCAACACAGAAGAATATATATTTATTTTATTTAAAAAAAAAAAAAAAAAACAAAGTTATAACATTCATGAGTTAAATTTATAAAATTTTCATTTTCATCATGCTACAACTGCCAAAATTTTCTATCAATTCTCTAACTTAGAAAAAAAATACAAAATTATAGAACAGTGACTATACTATCGAAGCAATTTATCTAATAAAATAATATTCAAGATACTATACAAACTAATAAAATATTAAATTGTGTATATTGTTCATAATTGCGGATTTATGAACTTGCATTACTCCATGTGTATTTTCTAGGCAAAAAAGAAGATTTTTGTATATAAATTCATCATTCCATTAAGATTTTCCTATTTATCTGGAATTGTGCTTTATTTCAAAAAGTTCGTTTATGTCCAATTTTTAAATTGATTTTGATAATATTTCATATTTGACTTTTTTTTTTTTGCAAATATTTTTGTAACTCAATTCATATAAGTATGTATAATTGGTACATATATTCACATTTAAAATAAATCCCTTTTAAATCGTTTAAATAAATTCAGAGTGTGTATTTACATATTATATATATGTATATATTTTTTTTAAATATTTTAACTTGTCATTAAACTAATCTAAACTACTTATAATTTTTTATTTATTTGTTTTTATTTTATTTTATTTTATTTTTTTTGTTGAAAATTTGTTAAGGGCGCACAGAAGCCAAAACATATTAAAATTAAATTTAAATCATTGTATTATATAAAATTATTACTCTTATTATTATTATTACTATTATTATTATTATTATTACTTTTATGTATGTTTCATTTTTTATATGCTCATATATTTTTGTTCCGAAAATACTTCCGTATTACCACATAATTATATAATTTAACATAAAAAAAAAGATAAACATGTAATATCCGGGTTTCTCTGGTCTTAAAGGGTTGTTACACTCATTTCACTCATTCATTCATATAATATATATAATATCTCCTATTATAATACATATAACAACAGTCAGTCCAAGTTAAAAAATAAAAATAAAAAATGAAATAAAAATTTTTATATGAAATTTTATTTTAAGAATTTACAAAATAATATACTATCTACATTATGTTGCATACTGTACAGATAAACCTTTTATAAAACGGCAACTACTTTCAATTGTTTTCGTTCTAGCATGAAGACTTGTACAGTGTCCTATTTTGAAAACTACGTACAAAATATGTTCTTGGGAGGAAATAGGATTTCAAAACATTCCACTTCGTTTTAAAGACTGCGGCTTAAGTATTTGAGTTAAATAAGTTTTATCAACATTAGAGCATTATTCTTTTTGGTCTAATTTAGTCCGAAATGTTATCTACCGTGCTATTGAACGGTCGCCTGTTTTTTTTTTTTTTAGACCAATTGAAGTAAATTTATAAAAGCAATTAATTTTATTTGTTTTAATTTAAAATTTCTGTGATTTTTGGTTTTCAAGAAGAAATAGTACCTTCATATTTTATTTCGAACAATTTGAATATTTTTTTTTTTTTGGAAAAGTTGTGAAAATTTATAACGTTATTTTTCTTCTCTAGTTTTTTTTTTTTTTGAATTTTTGTGTGTTAATTTAAATATCTTAATAATAAATTTTTTTCTTATTCAATATTTTTTTTTTAAGTTATTAAAAAAAATATGCAATTTTTAATTGAAAATTTTAAGAACAACTTTGTTTCACATAAAAGTTCTTGATTTCTTGAACTACTTTTATATGGAAAACTGAAAAAAATAAAAAAATTTTTTTGGATAAGGCTTACTTCACATATTATAGTGCTGAAGCAAGCTTAGTTTTCGGTGAAACTTTTAATTTAACTTATGTTGTAAAGTTAAGCTAACTGAAATAAAGCAAACATTTCACTACAGATTCAGATTTAAGTGTAAACTAAATGAAGTTTTAGTGTGACTTTTATAAAGAGAAAATCTCAACACAATTTTTAACGACAAAAGTTTGAGATAAAAATAATAAATTAATTATTAATAAACTTGTTTTAAACTTTAATTAGCTTTTAAAATATTAAAAATGATATTAAATAGAAATGTATAATCATTTGTAGAAGTAATTATTTCTTACAGCTCAGAAATAAATTCATTCACATATAGCTCAATCTTCAGCAAATCAATCAATCGACAATTTTAGCTAAAAAATGATAAAAAATGCTAGAAACGTCTTATGAAAATAAGTTTCTGTGTATATATATCGTATACAATTTTCCTTAACATATTTTTCATCTGCGAAAGTTTGGGGAAATTATATTATTCAACATAATGATTTTTCTATGAAAATAAATTTCATGTTAATTGTCAGTTTATCTTCAAATATATGTATTCAAAATATTATGAAAATAAAAAGATTTCTCATTTTATGATTCACTTTAAAACATTTAATTTCTAACGATCAAAACATTTAGATTTAGATTTGGATAAAATATTTTGTAATTTTAATTTTAATTTTTTTTCTTTTTTTTTTTTTATTATAAATTAGTTTAAAAGTTATGAGGGGCCCTTTTAAATTTTCTCTACAGCAACATTTCTATTCTATTTAACACATTATGACACTCTTTATCATTAAATGAAAAAAAAAATGAAAACAAAATAAATTAAAGCAATTTAAATTCTTTCTAACATTTGGGGTCATATTCATTAATTATTTTGTTTAAAAAAAAAATAGCTTATTATTATAAAACTAAGAAATATTCTGCGACAAAGACGAGTAATGAAAAAAAATATTTTTCAATTAAAAAGTCACAAAAACAATTTAAGAATCATATCAAATAACTTTAAATTAATGATAAAACTATTACGGTTCCAAAATCAATTCACAAAATAAATAGGAAGCCACTATCTTCGTAAATAAGAAGCCATTATCTTCGTAATTACACTCGTAACACGGACAGAAGATTGTCTTGTTTTCTTCTCTAATTTTTTTATGCTTACAATATAATTGTATGTTTTATATCTATGGTAAAAAAAAAAACAGAGAATGGCCACTATAATAACATAGTAAAATGCATTTTATTATGGTTTTTATGAATTCTATAGTTTTTTTTTTCAATGCAACTTATATTTTAATATTATCGTCACAAACATTACTTTATTAAGATAATTTTGAATTATAGATGTGAAAAATATATATTTTTACAACTTTATCAGTCAGCATTAAAACAGCATAATATTACATTAGTAATAAAATCGATGTTTTCGTTTTGTGCGAAATTTTTTAGCATTTTTTATTTTATATAAATAAACATAAACACAAGCCTGAGGACATGCCATTTTTAATATTGCAGGAATTTATGACAGTTTATATTTTAGAATTTTTAACAGAGAAAGTAGAGTTATTCAATTTTTAAATGGATAAATTTAATAATAAATTGTTGCAATGGAAAAAGAGATCGTAGCCCTCCCATATTATGAATGAAACTTCGGCTTAGTAACTACTTGAATGAGTTATTTTGAGAATTGTATGTGAAAATAGATTTATGATAATAAACAAAATAAAAAAAAATTTTACATTCATAACACTTTGTTTGAAGCTTTTTTCTATATCTAACTTTTTTTTTATCCTGCTATATCTAATATGAAAAATTTATTATTATTTTTTTTTGTTGTTTTTTTTTATTTTTTGTAAAACACTTGGGCTTCATGGGATTATTCCAGCTGACGTAGGAATAATTAATTTTAATCATCATTTTTTGTGGTCGATTGAACTGATGCTGACCAAATTAATTCAATTTTTGTTCTGGCATACATTTTAGGCACTAGAACATAAAACACGTAAAAAAAAAATAAAATATTATAGAATTATAAAAAACAAACATAATTGATTAAAATTCATGTTAGTATTGTTTGTTGATTTTTTTTTTTCATATACTAAAATAGTTAATTCGAGTAATATCTTCAATTTATGTATATCGTTTTAATATAAAAGCCATTTAGTTTACGATTAAATTATTTTGAAAACGAGAAATAATTTTGGAAGTTTTGTACTGACGTAAAAATTTTAGGATTGATCTCAATCGCTGTTAGTATCACTTTAAATTCTTAAAGTTATATAAATTGACGAACAGGAAAACGTAAAACTTTGATTGACAGATACTTTGTGAAGCCAAAATTTGATTGAATTTTATTATTAGAATTTTTTTACAATTGGAACATTTTGGTAACAATAAGTAAGTGGAACATCTTCAAGCAATGCTATTTCAAAATATGTTGTATGTTTCTAAGAGTGTAGAAAAATAAACAAAAAATTTTAATTTTTATTAAAAGAATTCATTTTATATTAAACAATATTTAGTTTTTAACAAATTTTTTTTAGTGCACTTTACAATAAAACTATTTTCATAAAAATATTATGCAGAATTAATTTGTGTTTAAATTTCATTTCACATATATACATATTTTCTCCCCAAGTTTTTTTTTTTTGTTTTTCAATGTTTGTTACGAGATTAGAAATATGTGTCATCAGCATAATAACATTTATTAAAAAGTTTTTTAATTTAACAAAATTTACTTTACTCATACAAATGAAATGATGAGATTTTGATATAAAATTTTTTGTTTGACTATATCCTCTCTGGTGAACGAGTTTTATCAAAATCGAATTGTGAATATGCATATATGGTTTGCTTTAACTTTGAAACTTCTATATGATTCTAAAAATTGAAAATTTCAATTAAAAAAATTATTAAACGGAAAGAAGAGAAGGATTTAAATTTTCAAAGAGTTTCTCTACAAATTGTTTCACTTAACAACATTTAATTCGATTCTGCTCTTAAGTCGGTTATTAAAATTTGTTACCACAACAAGATTTTCAATTACTGTGTCAAAATAATTTTTACCAGTGAAAATATAAAAATATAATACAAAAAAAAAGTTTCATAAAAAAGAATTGTTTTTACCACAAGGTGAATTTTCAAAATCAATATAATCAACAAGATTTAAAAAGAAAAAAATAATAATAATAATAATAACAGAGTCATATGATTGAGAAAATTTTGTATTTATTGCTTTTGTATTGTTGTTAAAAGTAAATACGTCATGAATCCCTTCCTTGAAAAAACACACTATCAGCAGGAAAAGGTGTTAAGCCGATAATAAGTTTTTTTGTTTTTTTTTAACGAAATATTTTCTTCCATAAAATCGATTTATTTATCTGGATAAAAGCAGCATGTTAAAATGGTAATGATAAAAAAGATACAATTCTTTGATACAAGTTAGTTTTAAATGCCAATTATTGAATTTAATTTAATTTCAGGAAATAGGAAATTTTTGAAATTTTTTAAACAATCAATCAGTATGGTCAAAATCAAAAATTTTTCTGTTAAGAAATTATGAAAAATGTATTTGTTTCTTACAATGCTTTTGATTGATGCTCAGAATCAGGCAGGTTCTCGAGTTTCTCAAAATTTTTTAAATCCGCCCCAATTTAAAAAAAAAATACTTTGTGGCTAAGTTTCAAAGTTCTTCAAAGTTCAAAACTCTACAACAACATTATAACTACACTAAAAATATTTTATGAAATATCAGTTAAATGAATATTTCAATTTACGTATTTTAATCTCAATAAGTTTTGAATTACGATTTATTTGCCAAAAGGAAAAAAAAAAATTATTTCAGGCATAAGATAAAAAAAAAATTATTACAAAAAATCAACAGAATCATGCCAATTTGTATAAAATGTGAATTACCTGAATGTAAACATTTACATCGGCAAAAATTTTTAACACACAAAAAAAAGAGGAAAATTGAATAAAATACTTTTCACCTACTGTGATGAAAACCATCCACACAACTTCCTATTACTTTTCCAATTATATTCTGCGCTAAGTTAAGAAGAAAAATGGAACAGTTTTGCTTAAATCGATTTTTTTTTTTTTTTTGTGATTTATATAACGTCTGCTCAGAAATGAAACAACGTATAATGAAAAGTATAGTTTCGAGTAATTTGAATTTAAAGATTAGAAAATTAAAAAAAACGTATGAAAAAATATCAAGTAGCGTACAAATTTCATCTAAAAAACAAATTTTAATCAACATTAAGAATATTGCAAAGTAGTTGTACTTATAAAATTGAGTACGGGGAATCGAATGGTGCTATTGTCAAATAATGACGTATAAATGTCATACGTTGTTTCATTTCTCAGCAGACGATAATATTTTCTATTAGGAAATTATAGCAGAAGTGTTGTAGTATTTACATAAGATTTATTATCAGATGTTAAAACGAAGAAAAAGGTTTTTTTTTTCTATCATAAAACTAAATAATATGAATGCGGTTTTGTCAAACCACAGCGATTTCTCTTTCTATTGTCAACTTTTATTTGTAATAATCTTTATAGCTTTAAAGTTATCTATTAAATCAAAACATTATTATATTTTTTGTTATAATTTTTTGAAGAATTTTATTTAAGAATCAGATATTGTATATATTTATTTTTTTTTAATTCTCAAGGATAGGTTGGTGATTTTAGTCTTATACCTTGTTCGCATTCAAATTTAAATTCCACTCATATTCCGGAAAATAAATTGACGTTCTCATTACAAAATTTGATGGGAACTGGAATTTGATGATGTATAAAAAAAATTTGATAAAGAGAAAAAGTTTTTGTTGTTGAAAATTTTGACTTTTTATCTCGCTTTTTATCAATTTTATTTTGTTTTTTTTTTTTATTTTGACTCAAATTTGACAAAAAAAATTGTTGCTAACTATAACAAAATTTCAAAAAGTGAGTGAAATAACTATATATGTAGAATTCTAACTCTGACAAACTAGAACATGAAAGTGGAATATACTTATTCCGGAATATATTTTTATATGAAAAATCCAGTTCATTTTCTTGAAATATTCCCGAAAACAGCATACTCCACAAATATTCTCCTAATGAGAACACCATATTAATAATGTTAATGCATTTGATTCGCAATTTTGTTTGCAGCACCTAAATCTTATTTATAAATCTATTAACGATGTTCTTATATGTCCAACTGTGAAATGCAACTTACATTATGAGAATCATATAAATCTGAGATATTACGTTTCCTTGAATACTTATTTGTTTTATTGTCAAAATAATGCTGGAAAAGTTATTGAAATATTTCTAAATCTAATTCTAGTTTTAATAAACGATGAGTTTTTCAATGATTCTGCAGAGCCAAAATATATATGGCTCTTATTTTTTCATATATATGGCTCTTATTTTACTATTTCAGGTCATATTATAACAACGAAGCTCATTAGTTCGGCATAGTATGAAAATTTTGTTTAGTTAACTTAAATAATAATAATAATAATTTTCATTTCCCCACAGATAATAATAATGCTCTATTAAGTATTATTCTTAAAGCATTAAAAAAAAAGTAACAAAATTAAAATTATTATGATTAAATATTTAGAAGGATTTTGAAAACAAAAAAAAAAATAATATAAAAACCTGAATTATTTTTGGCCCATATTTTTTTTTAATCAATGTTATTTTCTTTAATTTTTTTTTTCTCTAAATTTAGTACTTCCTTCCCCATTTTGACAAAAAAAAAAGAAGACTGAAATCAACTTAAATATGCAAATTAAAGTATTTGTAAACATTTTGTCGTTTTTTCTGCACAGCATAGGATTTTTTTTTTTTGACCCAATTATCTTTTTTTTTTACAATATGAATTTAGTTAATTCTACAAGTAAAAACGAAAAAAAAAAAAATGAAAATTAATCCAATTTTCACAGTATCTAAACTTCTGCTTTTTATTTATATTGTTGAACTCTTCATATTCTTTTGTGATATAATATGTGTAGGTATATTTACTACAATATGTATATATTATGTAGTTAGATGGGGTCAAAAAAGGTACATTAAATTACAGTTTACACAAAAAAAAAAACAATTTTTTTTATGCCAGAAAATATTATATATAAAAAAGGCGGCGGGTGGTTACAATTTTATTTCATTATTTTATAAATTCTACCTTCGAAGGTTGCAGAATGGCAAATTAAACATTTTTTGGGGTTTTTTGTTGTAACTATATATATACATTATTTTGTAAACTGATATTTTAAATGTTTTTAGGTGTAAATATAATCTACATTGTGTACATAATTACTTTAATTAGTTATAATTGCGAGACAGTGAACTATTGATATTGGGAATTAAGTGTTAGGAGTATTTTGTCTTCTATAAAACAAAGTTGAACAAATTGAATTCCCAAACTCACATCACCATTGATTGTCACATCGTGAAGCTCGATAATATATTATTGAGTACATAGGTAATATATTTTTTAGTTTATAGTAATAATTTAATTTATTTATATATTTATTTATTTATTTCAAATGCTTAATACAAGCGAGCGAATACAACTTAATGATAATAAAAATAAATATATATACAATCAATTTAATAAGGGATGTAAGAATATATACAAAGCAGCAGTATTTACTATTAAATAATGTATCACTTAGTTCGAGTTAATTAAAAAATTATGATAAAATTTACTTTTAAAAGAAGGACTTTCGAAAACGTACAACTGAAGAAGGAAATGATATCGGTTATAAATTTTGAATAGGGAGTTAAGTGGGCTATATTGACCATAATTGGTTCTGGAAAATTGAATACTAATGACATCAAAATTTCTAAGACTTCTTGAGGGCACATTGAAAAATAAATTAGACATTAAACAGCTACTTGTCGTTTTTCCTTCGATGACTTTATGGATAAAGCTGAACGACAAATAAGTTCTTCTATTCTCCAGACTTGGGAGATTTAGAAGTTGAAGTCTGTCAATGTATGGAGGTAAATTTAAATTATCCTGCCAATTGAGTCGCCTTAAAGCGAAACGAAGGAAATTTTTTGAACCGATTCCAATCTAGAGATATGAACTGCGTAGAATGGATTCCAGACTTGGCAAGAATATTCCAAAGTGGGTCGAACAAAAGAAGAATATAAAAGTTTCATAACATATGGATCATTGAATTGTTTATATTGCCTCTTGATAAAACCAAGAACACGCAGAGCCTTACTTGTAACAAAATCGATATGTTTAACAAAATTCAACTTTTCATCCAACAAAACTCCGAGATCAGTGGTCTCTACTTCTCTTGTTAAAGAAGAGGATCCAACACTGTATTGAAAATCAAAAATGTTTTTCTTTCTAAAGAATGACATTGAGTGACACTTATTAACGTTTAAATGAAGATTATTTGAGGTACACCAATTGCTAAATGATTCAACATCATTTTGCAAGTCAATGATAAGTTATAAGGATTTAAAGTCAATAATATACCAATAATATAATTGCTATTATAATAAAATATCGAATTAGAAACAATGAATAAAATCAAATTTGCAGTGACACATAAAAAGTTAGCTAGAAAATTTTGTGTTTAAATTTTTTAAATTTCGGGAAACGGATGTCAGGTTTAGCTAGGCATGCCGCAAATTAATATTTGTCTAAGCATAAGTCAGACCAAAAAGAACATCATCATTTTTGCCTACAATTTAGTACTATACAATGTGTAAAAAAATAATACTCTTATTATTTAAAAAAAGAAAAGCATAAACTATTCAGTTCTATGTCGTTGATTATATTTTTGATAAACTTTTTATGATTATGGGGTTAATGGGATTTCCTTCTTAAAACTAGGATAAAAAAAAGGAGTATATATACATATTCTTTTAGTTAGTATATTTCCATCTATTTTCTATATAATAATATATATAATTATATATGTATAGTAGTTTTCAAAAATTTATGTCCCACAAGAGATGATGTATGGCAATGAAACGTTAGGACACACAAATATAGTATATACGTATAAAATTTTGTATAAAATATTTTTGTTGTTATATAAGAGATAAACTATGTATATAGAAGAGGTATACAAAAAAGTATACATACATACATATATAAATAAAAAGGATAATTATCCATGCAATATTTAAATAATGTTTATTTTTGTACGACTCAATTTATAATTAGTGATTAACTTTTTTATGGTGTTACAAAAACAAGGATAATATTAACTTAGTGTGAAAATTTAATTGTATTTTAGGTATACATTATATCCATATAATATATAATATATATATAATTATATATAAAACATATCTTAAATGAGTTACATAATTCTAATTTTGGTTTTCTTTTTAAAGAATCTCAAAGTGTACCTAAGTAAATATAATTGGCAATCAGTATTAGTGAGAAATTATACTAATAAATCAGTTTTCTTTTGCTTTAAGTATATAATGTAATAGCTATAAATTTTTTTTATATTTTCTGAACTTTATACATATATCCAAAATTTGTAAAATATCTGTTACTTACATATTTTGAAATTTAAATTTGGAGTTGTACTGTAGCTATAACTTTTCATTATATTTTTGTATAATCGAATAGAATAGAATGCACTACATAATATATTTTTATTATCAAATTTTGACTGAAATTTGGAAGAATAAGAGTTCAAAAGTTTTATTAACGCATATAAACTTCAGATCTCGTTTCTTGGGTTATTGATTTTTAAATTATAGTCGAAAAGGCAAAATATTTTTTTTTGAAAGTTAAATTTACATCTTGCGTAATAATAATGTGTATGTGTCATGCGTAAGTTGGTCAGGCAAAAAAAAATACATTAAAAATAAGAGTAATATACATTTGTATATTATTTAAATTTAGTCCTTATGAATACTGCTTTTTTACTAAATCTAAAATAATATTGTTTCTATCTAAAAAAAAATATATATATATATATTTTGCACCAAAAGGTGTACTTTTTTTCTCATTAAGAATTGATTAAGGGATGATGATTATAATTAACAAACTCAAATTCACATATATAGTATATATATTTATAAACAAAACAAACATAGGTGTATATTTATTATAATATGAAATCAGGATATTACGAAAGGATATTGTAGTTTTATTATGCTCTTCTCATTTAAAAATTTAAATATAATGTTGTATATATTATGGTGTATATAATGTTGGAAACATTTCATTCTGTTTTCAAGGATATTTAATTAAGCAGAAAGGTTATTTCTAATTTAATGCTAAAAATTATAAGAATAAAAGTGTTTACATTAGCTTTATTTTATAGGTATACATAATATATTAATAATTCAATATTAATTTTCTACTATTGATTTAATGTTAATGACATAATGAATTATGTGAATTAAATACATATATTCATTTTTATTTAGAAGTAATAACTCGCGATTATAAAATATTGCAAATGGAAGTTGTTGAACTTTAAATATAGAATATTTTATGTTCGGCATTCAAACTCAAACATTACTGCTTGTTAGAAACTTATGAGTATATTAACCAGAAAGATCTAAAATCGTAAGGAACAAGTTCTTTCTTGACGTACCGACAAAAGTATCAGCAATGCATCGAAAACTGTATTAAGGGGGCTTATGGGGAGAATTGACATTTAGGTCAATACAATTTCATCACTATACGGTCTGAGAAAAAAAGAAGTATTTTTGAAATATTATTCCAATGGTCAAAGCCAATACATATCTATAGCTACTTCAAGTGTTAAAGCCTTTTTTGCCAATCGCAGTCCTAATGTTCAAATGAAATTTTTGGAACTCAAAGAAAGAATAAAAAAAATTTTAACGAGATTTCTGTATTTTTTTTATATTCTTTTTGCTTAAAAATATCGTTAAAAATTGTGACATCTGCATATAAATGACAAACTAAAAACAAAAAAGGGTGCAAATTATAAACTGCGAACTGAGTAGTTGTAGTATATATTTAAACTGTTTGACTTTCTATGGTTTTTTGCAATTAAAATTTATTCGAATTCTGTTAAATGGATTAAAAAAAAAATAACCAAAAATTAAAAAAGAATTATTTAATTGAAGAGATTAAAATATAAGATTGTTATAAAATTTCAATTTGCATGTTGTATCATCAAATCACTTAAATTAAAGTTACTATATCTTAATATATCTTATATATGTATTAAATAATCAGGCAGAAAAATATTTAACGAACATTCTAATATTAAATATAAAAAATTTGGACTCGGTAGATTTAAGTTAGTGACTAAGATTTTACTTCCAAATAGGTTGCAATTCTTGAAGATTCCTCTCAAGAATCTTGCCATTTAGAAAATTTTTTCCGGTATTTCGGGGACTAAACTGAAATTCAGTGAAAATATTTTCGTTATCACAAACATTCAAATTGATATTCTAAAATTTACTCTATCTGTCAGATTTCTGAATTTATCTCGTTTAATTCATTTTTTTTTTTCAGCAATTTTTTGATCCATTTACACAGGATGTGTAAATCTACATAGTTATAGCAGAAAAAAAAAATTATAAGAGTCTGAGTTTTTATTTTTCTGAATTTTTGAATTCATAAATTTGAAATCAATGATGTGATGTTGAATTGCAATGCTTTTGTTTTTATGAAAATTAAATGAAATGAATAACAAAAAAAAAAAAAAAAGATTTGAAGAGTTTGATGAATTTTTTTATTATTATTTTTTATTTTATTTTTTACAAAATTAAAACTTCAGGGTTTTTGAATATTTGAGAATTTTAATTAATGATTTATTACAGAAAAGGGAAAAGAGAGAATGTGACATTTTTATTTGAAGACTATATAATTCAATTTGATATCTGAATAATTTTCTAGAAAGCTTAAAGTACAGGAAAATAAATTTTTTTTTAATTGAAATTCTTCGAAAAAAAAAATGTTTTCTAAAATTTTAGAGATACAACAACCTAAGTAATTGCACGTTAAAATTATTTATGAAAATTTTACTTTTTATATGGTTATAATGGTCTTCGGCATAGAATGAACTTCTTATTTATTTTAAAAATCAACAAAAAAAGTCGAATCCCAGATTTAGATGTATACCATATTGCAAGCCAGAAGTGATTTCAATCAACTTTTGTTATATTTATTTAGTAAACATTGTAAATAGTTTGTATCAAATTATTATGAAATGTCAATAACAATGTAGTCAAATGTCACAAAATAAGATCTAGAATAAAAGTTTGATATCTTTTAATTTTTTTTTGCATTTATTTGCCAATATTTTGAATTATAGTAGCAATTTGAAGCTTCTTTTACAATTTTTTTGTCATCTGATTTTAAAAAAGAATCCGAATTCCTTAAACTTCTATGTATTTATATGTATTCAAGTATTTATGTATTTATGTATTCAGAACTTTTATTCTAATTTTATTTTATTTTTTTCTTGCAGATTTTCATCGAAAGCTTAATTATTATTAAAAAATCATATATAATGATAATCAATTTAAGATGATATTATCACAAGAGAGAGAAAACAAATATTATAACACTTTTCTTGTAAAACACTTATTAAATAAGATTATATCCAATTGATTTTTATGATGCTGATATTGATAATTGGAAGGTAAGTTTTTCTATATATAATTTCTATACAAATTAAATAATACCAGTTATAAAAACAGATAGCTGCGGCAGCTCTATTTTTTGTATATAGTTCAAATCGAACTAGGGACGTTATGAAAATTTGCTATTTTTCAATAGCAAGGAAAAATTGCTAATAGTTTTACTTTTTAAGATATCTGTTCATATGAATAAAGCAACATTTGTCATAAAAATTTCAAAAATTCATATAGTACAAAAAAAAATTGTGATATTTATTTTTCGCTAGAAAAAAAAATAAAAAATTATAATTTTCGAGTAGCAAATTTTGCTACAATTCATTTCATCTCATTATCAATATTATTATGTATTTAATAATAAATGCAATATTTTGAGCACAAACTATCAGAAAATATTGCATTTTTAGTTATAATTTTAACACTGGCTCTTAGTTTTAAAGCTAAAAGTTTTTGTTTTCAGTGATTGTATAAGGGACAGTTTAAAATATAATCTAACGCCATAAATCGCTACTGCTAGACTACTATAGTAAAACTATAGTTCTCAAAAACGTTTACGGCTAGGCTTAAGATTTAAATGTCAAAAATAAATAGCCAAATTATAATCATCTCGGCTTGTTTGACTGTTAGTTTTTATTAGTTATGCTCATGAAATACGATTATTTTTTAAGTTGAGCAACTTCTTAATTAAAGATCATATTTTTCTTTAACTTAATTTTTCGCGCTAATTTAATAATAACTTTGAAATAAAGTTGAAATATTTCGAAAAAAAAAAAAAATAAAAATTGAAATTTCATAAAAATTAAAAAAAAAAACATTTGAAATTATTCTACTTTTTTTTTGTTTTTAATTTTGTTTTATGAAACAAAAGAACCCACAAAATATTTTTCTATATTTACTTTTTTTTTTTTATTTTGGTTTTCAAATTTTTATCCAACCCTCCATAAAAACCATTATATAGAAACACAAAAAAAAAAATTGTTTTCTTTTTTTCCAGAACGTACATATGTACACATAGAGAAAATGTTTTCCAGTTATAAACCAATATTAAAATAATTAATGAATTTTATCCAATTAAATTTTTTATTTTTTTTTGCGACCCATAAACCAGTAGTATGAAATAGATCAGATTAATTAACAAAGTGGTTCGAAAAAAAAAATAAATAATATAAATATTTCTGCTAAATGGTAACACTAACCACACCACAAGCAATGAAATTTTGAATGAAAATTTAGTTATTTTTTTTGTATTTAATTTTTTGTTTTTCTATTCTTTTTTTGTAGAAATTTTTGTTTTGTGCTTTTAGTTGCATCTGACAGGAGGAAAAAATATTTGGAATCAATTCGAGCAAAATGAATTTGACAAACAAAATCATTCATTCGATGAATTTAGTTCCCCTGTGGCAGAAACAATATTTTCCGTTAAGCTTATAAATATGGAATAAGTTCGATTGTGATACAGATAGTGTGGGCTTGAATATATCTAAAATTAAACTTAAAATATGGGCAAACTTATAGCAGATCGCAAGCTTATGGAAAACGACTATTATACCATGGGGATTATTATATATTTCGATTCAATCCTAAGATCATTCGAAAATCATATTCTCAAATTGTATATATTTTGATTCAATTTCAATATTAATTTTCACTCGAATGAAATGAAGAATTAGATTTTCCAAAGATCGAATCAAACTATATTTAAACCAAAAAACTTTTTAATTTTACATAAAGTTAGTTAAATGTTCCAAATTAAAAAATGTTCCAATCTTTTCTGGCTCTCAATATTTTTATTATATTAATTATACTTACATTGATTTCGCGAAGTTAAACTCTTTTGCGCCATCTCTTGAAAGAAAATAATTAAAACTCCACTCTGGAACATACAAATTATTTAGAAGAACAAAAATAATCAAGGTGAGGGAGAAAATATCACTTCGCTTAGACCATAATTTGAGGCCTACACTGGATATTACCGAAGATTAAAATGGAGAAAAAAAAAAGTTTTATGAATTTTAATTATATGATTCATACGATGATACAATTCATATGATTCATATGAATTTCGATTACGATGTATTTTACTAGTGTTAAAATGTTTCTATAGTACACTATAAACTGGCGATTAATTTTTTTTAATTTTTTTTTGGAAAATTTGCAAAATCACCAAAAAAAATAAGTTCCCAAAAAATTACTATCCATACGAAAAATACTTTAATTGAATTGCGTCGCTCATTTATAATCAAATTCTCGTATTAGATTTATAATTCCATTTTATTTCGAAAATGTAAAAAAAACACTTTAATTTTACTACAAAGTTGATGAAGAAAGAAAAAAATAATAACTTTTTTATAAATATTTCATAACCTATATAACGTACCTAAAAAATAAAAAAAAAGAATGAAAAAATATTATATTATTTTTATATTATCTGTATATACATATGTATATATATATAAATATTTTGACTGAGTTTTTCAGATATAAGGTACACAGAATCCTGCCAAGATATCAGAGATGAGAATTTCTAAAATGAGAGTCAGCCCAAGAGAAATTTTAAAGACGCATGCTTTTTTTAAAAAATAATCCCCTCTCTAGAAAACTACAAAAAAAAAAAATTACAAAAAGGATATTATATTAAAAAAAAAAATCTTGTGAGAGTAAAAAAGGGGGTTCCACACCCTTAATTCATATTATGTTCATTTTTTTCCCCGAATCCTTACTTTTTTTTTTTGTCTAAATGTCTGAAATTTTTGAAAATGTGCGGTCTAATAATTATTATTTTGGGAGAATAATTTTTCGTGAGATTTCTTATCTGAATATCAATTGCCCCATTTAAATAAAATTATTTTAAATTTAAAAACATTATATATTAACAATATATACAAATATATAATATATATTTTATTTTCCATAAATTCATATATTTAATAAAAAAAATAAAAAACTTTGTTTTATGCATGAATTTAAATGATTTTTTATTTGTGATTTTTTTTTTAAATGAAATAAAAAAATCAAGAACTTTCGTACGTTTTGACAGGAAGTTCTATAGTAGAATATCTACAGGATAAAAAAATAAAAAAACAAATCATAAAAAAAAAACCTTGGCCAGACAAATTTACAATGAAGAATATCATATCTGTGTATATATATAGTGAACATTATATAGTAATGTAGGTAGAGTTTTTTGCATTTTTAATCTACATTGGATGCAGGCATAGATTGTTTTTTTTTTTATTTTTCAAAATTACATGTGAGACAAAAAAATTAATGAATGCAGTTGTGCAAATTAAAAATGTATGAATAAAATATAATAGAGTTTATACTGCAAATTGTAGCATCAGGGTTAGAAAGAACAATTTAGGATTGAAATAGATATCCCAAGGCGAAATTCTGAAGCTCTACGTTTTTAGCTAGCTACATAAGCGTAAGGATTTATTGTATGGTAACCTCTAATAGAATCTAATAGAATCTGACTCTATTTTTAAAATTAGCAGGCAGTTCATTTCTATACGTGAGTTTATTAATAAATTTAATTAATTTTTAGATTAGTTGTAAATTAATTTACGAGTCGGATTTCAACATATTGTCAGAGGAATATTAAATACCATAACCTCTCTTGTTTCTCAATTAATAAATAACCCACTTTTGCATAACATCATTCGTTATACATTTTATGTATATGCTATCAGTTCGGAATGCATTTATGTAGACACAGAGCGATATATCTAATTTTTTTTTTTAATAGCTACATTTATATAACCATGAAAATAAAATAAAAATATTGCAATTTCTATATCACTCCCCTCTTTATGGCTTTCTAAAGAATTTTTATCTCCCAATATAAAAATAAGTAATGTACACACATAGTATGTGCTAAAAAAAAAAAATCTTTATACAGAAAATGTTAAAATTTTTTTTTTTTTTTTTTTTTATTAAAATTGCTTTTAAAACATATTTTTATGTTGTGAAACTGCCGTTATCTAACCCTCTAAAAAATTTATTTGAATGAAAAAATAAAAAAAAAAAAAAAAAAAATACAACATGTAGGGAAAGGATGCTGTGTTCATCGTAAGTATACAACATAATATTTTATTAATGTATTGGTGGATGATATTCTCATCTGCGGGGGAGTATGAAACATAAAAAAAACGAAAAAAATTACATTTGTCCTCTTTCCCTTCTTCTTAGAAATCTTTTCATTTTATATCTATACATATCTATGTATTTTTTTTTTTTATATTATGATGAGAAACATAAAAATCTCAGATACTCAGAAAAAAAAAAACTAACATTAATTTTTATCTCAAATTTTCTCGAATTTTCAGAGAAATCTTTATTAAAAAATTTTCACCCTTATGAGTTAAAAAAGTGATTTCATACTGAACGGTTGCAAAAATTTTTTAATCGCACTATTTAATTATAATATTTATTTATTTTAATTTAAAATATAAAATTATTTTTAATTGTAAACACCATATGGAAAGTTAAAAAAAAAAAATTTCAAATTAATTAAAAAAAATATTAAATATATACAGTGTTGGAAAAAAAAAAACTAAACTTAAAGTTCTAAAAATTTTCAATAACATTTAAATTAAAAAAATTAAAATTAAAATTAAATAAAAATAATATCAATGAAAGAAATTAAAAATTAAAAAAAAAAAAAATAAAAAAATTACATGAACTGAAAAATGAATTTTGCCACACAATCCAGACGAGACGAAATTTTTTTTCTCTATGTTTTATTTTTTTTTTGCAAATTTTTATTCTACTTTTTTTTTTTTTTTCAAATTCAACTGCAGAAGGATGAGGGTAGACGACTCTTGTTCACACACAAACACCCATATATTTGAACCTACACATGCAAAAAAAAAATTTCTATGTTTGTCGTCATATTGTAATATTAAAAACTTTGAAGGTATAATTTTTTTTTTTTTTTTTTTTAATTTTGTTTTATTCTCTTTATTGTTAATATGTTATAAATTTTAATGTGTTGATTTTGGGGTAAAAAAAAAAAAATTTATAATTTTTTATTTTTTTATTTTTCTCGTTATAATTTTTTTTATTATCAGTTTTCAATATTATATTTTTTTTTTGCTTTTAATATTGTTCTCTCTGTGTCATTCGGTTATAGACATTGTCTGTATAATGTTGTTTTGTGGTTCGCACCCGTATATAAAAAAAAAAATTGCATAAAAAAAATTAAAAAAAAAAAAAAACAAAATAAAAAAACCATATTAAAATAAAGTACTTTAGTTGATAATAAATAAATAAAAAAAAAATCATTATTATTATTATTATCATTTTCGAATAAAAAACGATAAATGTCGGAAATAAAAATAAAAATTTATATATACATTTAATATATTTAATTTTTTTTTTTTTTAATTTATTTACATTGTGTATAATTTTAAATAATAAAAATTATTTTGGTGTTGGCGAAGAGAAATTGATAAAAAAAAAAATCAACTTTTTAAAAATGTAAAACTAAAAATTATTTTTTTTATTTATTTATTATTATTTATATAAAATTAATATTATGCTGATAAGAGGACATGACGAAGTGCACATGGAATATAAATTAAAATGTACGAAACAAAAAAACAAAAAACCAACGAACGAAACAAAAAAACAAAAAGCAAAATATTTTCATATCATTCTATCCATCTTCTTAATATTAAACTTATATTGACAATATACTGTCTATCGAAAATTTAGTTTAGCCTGGGTAGACAGTAATTTTTTTTTTTTTTGATAAATTTTGTCATATTTTCTTACTGTGTAAATGTCAATAAATAGAAATACTTGAAATTTTAGGACTTATGAACCAAACTTCTGGTTGTAAAAAAATTAGAAAATTTACTTTAAAATTTAAAATATTTTGTACTACTAAAATAACGATATCTGTTAAACTTATAGGTAGATAAATTATTTTCTAACTTTAATAATAAAGTTTTCCCGAATTTAGAAAATTCTAATTTTCAATAATTTCTGTGGGATTATTTTATCAAACCGAAAAATAAAAGCGTTGAAGGCATTTTTTTCGTTCTTTTGATTTTTAATTCTTTGTTTTTTCAAACGTGAATAAAATTGCTTCTGAACCTCGGAAACACGTTAGAAATATTTGGACTTAAGATATTATGGTATGAGTAGAATACTAAAATCTATATATTTATCGTTCAATATTAAATTTTCACATGTAGAATTATACGAAGTTTTCTGTATATAAAAAATGATAAGATAAGAAATCTTTTTTTTTTTTTTTTGTATTTTCATATATTTTACTGAATATCTAATAATTCTTCGATAGAATTTCTATATCTACATACATTTAAAACGAATTTAAATTCAATATAATATGGTTTTTAAATTTTGTATTTTGAACTTCCGATATATTCTAATATATAGTTTCAGGCTACAAAACAAAAAGGTGTCTTTCTTGCTTTTCTCTTTTCCAAATTCGATAAGTTGAAATATTCTATATATATATATATATATATATTTTCATGGATTATATTTTATATGCATGCTACTTCTACAAATAAATATGATTCTATTACGATCTTTTCTATATCAATATTTTTATGTGGTTACAAAATTCTAATAAATGTTTATGCAAATAATATGTTTTTTTTTTTTTTTTTAAATGTGTCTCCTTTATTTAATACTCATATTTATATTTGGATTGAATAATTTTCAATTCTATGTAAAAAAAAAAAAAACAATATTAGGTATATAGCTATATAAATACATATCTAAATTATGTATTTATATTGAAATAAGCTTTTTTTCTTTCTTTTTTTTTTTGAAAATATAAATTAAACAATTTATTAAATATTAAAACACCGGATACTCTCAAATAGTTTCCATTTTGTACACACATATATGAAATGGTACATGTTTTAGTTATTAATTTATAAATAATAAAATATGAAATTTTGTACATATAACATAGAAAATTGACTTCCTAATTTTTAATGTCATTTCAGAAAATTAGAAAAAAATAATACTAACAAATTTCCTAGACAATTAAGTTTTGAAAACAATTGAAAAGCTACTACAAAACACAATACAATAAAATTTTATTTTATTTTATATACCATTTAATATTTTTGAATTAAAAATTTTATTAAATTTGACATAAAAATAATTTTTTTTGTTTGCTTTAGCTGTTAACATAACAATGTAATTTTATGTATATTTTTCTTGTTTGCATAAAACATAAAGTATACTATATGTACATGCTATATTAGTATATTGTATAACTACAACCCTTTGAGATAATATCAAGAATGATATAGAGAAATATGTCGGAATAAAGTGGTATGATAGAACACGGAAAATTTAATCAAAAAAGAAAATTCTGTGAATGAAAACATTAAGATTTTTGAAAAATAAAAAAGCAATGATTCAGATTAAATTCACGGTTTTCGAATTTGTATGAGAAACTCGACTACATGTTTTCAACAGATCTTGAAGTCTAAAATTCCATAAATATCCATTTCCAAATTAAGAGCAATCCTTGTTTCAGTAGCATAACATTGCATATAAATACCATAATTTTAATTAGACTGGCAACATAGTTCACTTAACTGAAGCCGCAAAGATATATTATTATTATTTTTGAATTTTTTATTTTTATACTTTTTCAATGAATAATTTAGAAACTATTTTCATATTTCTTGATGAACAATTGAAATTAAAAAAAAATTAAAATATTGAAAAGATAATGAAAATAATAAAAAACCACAAACAAAAATGATTTATTATGACAGTGGGCCATTAGTCAATTTTATTATATACCTATGTTTTGAATCATAAATAGCATTAAAAAGGTTTCTTATATAAAAATAGATATTTTAATATTATGTAAAAAATAATTATTACTAAGATATAATTTATTTAAATAAAAAATCTAAAATAAAAAAAACTATATATTACTTCCTTCCTTTTTGAATTAAAATTTTATATAAATATAATATTAATTTCATATGTAAATTAGAAAATTTTAACACAAAAACATTATTATTATTATTATCATTATTATGTGTTTCCTTTATTGTTAAAACAAAATCGTAGTAAAAAAAAAATTTTTTTTTTTATAAATTCTTAGAAAATTAATTGAATTTTTAATTTTATGGATATAATTTTTATATTATATATAATTATAAAAAACATTAAATACAGGAAAAACATTTATTTTATATAATATCTATAATAATAATAATAATAATAATAAAATATTTAATTTGAACATTAACATATATATGAAAAAAAAATTTAAATAAAACATTAAAGAAATTGGACTAAAATAGTAATTTAATAAATATTTTGAAAATAAAATTAATAAACATTTAAAGCCACAGAATCATTTATATAACTCTTGCTTAAAATATTCACACGATTCAAAATCAAATATCTAGTTGCTCTAAGTAAAAACTGTACTTCTGGTAGCAATACATTTTTAAGTTTATCATAGGGTAAGTTATGAAATTGACATGAAAATATTGTAGAACTTATTTTTTTTCTTCAATATTTTATAATCAATTATGAAAGCTAGAATATTGTTCTATTGATCTCTAAAACTTATTTCAAACAAAGATGCGATTAGATTTGAAAACATAATTAGAAATTATCCAAACAAGGTTAATTTATAAAAGGACGATGGGAATATTTGGATTTAAAATTAGATTTAAAACAAACAAATACAATATTAGTTATTTCCCCCCCCCCATTAAGTTTCCTCCTCATAATTTGTATTCCCTGGATAGAATTCCATATGTACAAACAAGTTTGTTTTTAAATGTCTAAAAATTATCAGAAAAACTATACCTAACATAGTTTTTACCCTTAGATCCCAAAATAAAAGCATTACAAATTTTTCCCTTCGTTTTTATTGTTTTTAAATCATATATATATTTTTAATACCTAAATAATAAAACATATAAATAAATTCTATTTCGAGATAATAATAATATAAATTTATTATTCCGAAAATCTATCATCCTACTTCTTATTACAAAATTGAACTCAATTAAATATTTTTGAAAAGTAAATATTGACGAAAATAAAAAAAAAAAAAAAAAGAAAAGTAATTCATTTTTCTTGCTCGGTTCAATTAAAAAAAAATTTTTTCAAGAAATTAGGAGGAAAATAAATTTAATGACGTCAACATTTCGTAGAACAAGATATCAGCCAATGTTTCTCTTCTATATCTTTTTATAAGCATATATACAGTCATATGAGTGTATAACAAAAATGGAATTTCGGCTTGGGGTTTTTTTCTTTTTTATTCATTTTTATTTTATTATTTATTTAATTTTTATTTTTATTATTTTTTTTTTAATTTAAGATATCAAAAGTAAACACGTGATTTCGATAAAGAAAATTTCATGTTTTTGTTTCGTTAATAATTTAAGTAGAACAAAAAAAAAAAAAAATATAATATTGTTTTTTTTTATTTTTATGTTTTAGTTTTTCGTTTCCAAATGAAGTCATGAGTTATTCATTTGGAATTTGAACATTGAAGTCGTTTGTTATTTTTATTTTTCTTATTTGTTGGAAAATCATCTTTATATACCTTTATTTTATTGTGTAATGAAATTTCGAAATGTTTTTTTTAAAGTTTTTTTTAATTATTTTAAAATTAAAATCTTTTTAATATAATTCTCCAGAGTAAGAATTTGGGTATATATATTAAATGTTAAATACGAATATGAAGTTTGCATTGAAAATTTGTAAAACATTTCCTTATAATAATTATATATTATTTCAATGGTTTCGTTGTTAGTCATCATGTGTTTCGACAATTGAGGCGATTTTTTTTTTTTTTATTTAAAAGAATTTGCAATTTGGATTTTATTTTATATACTTTTAGAACTTCTAGTTTATTAAAAAGCAAATCTCATTCTGATATAAAGTGGAAACCAAAATTATTTGTGATTTATTCTACCACAGTACGTTGTACCGCGACTATACATTGTTGAGTCAAATAAAAGAAAATTTTTGATTCAATCTGATGAAAAGCTGTAAGCTGCTAAATACTACCTTTAATAGTAGAATTTGTCGAATTTGTTATGAACAATGAGAAGAATTAATACACCCTAATTTCACGCCATTAACAAGTCCTCCTAATGGTGTTTTTTAAGGTTGATTTCAAAATTGATTTATAATCATGACAAAATTTTTCATTTATAATTTTTCGACTTTCTTCTTCTTTTTTTGGACTCTTAAAAAATTATACCTAATATTAGCAAAAAAAAATACTCATAACAAATTACCAATTTTTTTTTTTTGTAACTTTTCACATTTTATAATCCAAAAATAATAAAATGTGAAATGAAAAAAAAAAACATTGTTTATTTTTCCTTCTCGAATGATTACTTACATCTGAAGAAAGTTTAAAATTAAAGTAAATCAATTTATTTTTTATTTTTTTTCTTCTTATTTTGATGTCAAAATAAAATACAAACAAAAATATAATTTTGTCAAAATAAAATAAGGCTTTAAATTTCTTCGAGAATACTTTAACTTTTTTTTTGTAATTAAATCACCCCTTGTTTAATCAATCAACAAGTGTTTGTTTGATAATTTAATTTTATTTATTTTTTTTTAATTATCGTTTCAGTTTATAATTAATAAATTTTTAAGTTAAGAAGTTTATAGAACGGAAATAAGTCGAAAATATAAGTTGAGAATATAAAAAAAAAGGGAGGTCAGTTTTATTTTGCTAAATTTATTAACTTAATCAAATAAAATTATTACATAGAAATAAGTATAATATTTTGTCTTATCAGAAATAGATTATGTGTAGTTTAAATTTTTCACGATATGAAGTAAATAGTTATATTTACATAATTTTTTATATAATGTATAATATAATTCTTGATTAGATATTAAATTTTATTTATATAGTTTAGTAGTAAATATTTCATTTTTGTTCAGATCATTGCTCTTTCTGGGCAGTGATATTCAGTTTTTGGGAATTTATTATATATTTAGTTATACAGATGTATTTCAATTATTTATCAATGCATTTTGATGAATCCGAAGGCAATGAGTTTAAATATTTAATTTATAGTCCAAATGAAAGTGACGCTTCAATTATCTAACATGACGTGTTAGAGAAAATCGAATTTGAAGACATTAATTAAGGGAAATTGAAATCAATAAATTTGAATGAAAGAAAAAATAAATTAAAATTATTAAATAATACAACAGGCATGAATTTCAAATTCTTAAATTTTTTTCAGGGAGAAGTCCTATTGTGTTACTTATTTAAATTCAAATAACACTAAAATTCTCAAAAAATATCTATGAGCAGTATATTCTTAAATCCACCAATGGAATGTATATTAAAAACCAAATTTCTGGTCATAATAGTTCTAAAAAGAAATGTTTTAAAAAAAATATATAATCTATAACAAAACAATTAACTTTATTAAACACTAAACTAACAACTATATGTACAGTATGCTAGGCGTACACACTTATATTTTTAAAAAAATTAAAAGGTTGGCTGTTAATTCATTTTTCGTCATGTAAATTTAGTTGTTCAAAAAAATATGATGCCTTTGGTGAAATTTCATCAAGGGGTTTCATATTATTTCACAGATTATGTTTTAAATATCGAAAAAATATTTTTCTACTTTATATTATGTAGTTACTAAATATAATTTTCTTTTTCAATTTAAAAAATAAAAAAAAAAATAAAATTCTTCTTGTTTTTTTTTTAATTCAATTATTTTTTTTTTTTTTTTCATATTTTTCATATATTTCTTTTTTTATTTACACAAATTATAAACTCCAGTTATTTTTTACATAATTTTGTTTTTTTCATACAAAGAAAATTCAAAGTATGTTTTAGAGGTAAAAGTTTTTTTTTTGTCTGTTCATTTTGTTTTATTTTATTTTTCTCTAAGGAATTTTCCACATAGATTTTTTTTTTTTTTTTACCTTTCTATGTATATTTTGTTTAATGTATATTTGAATAATAGAATATATGTAGGTACTGTGTACTATATATATATATAGAATAAAATGAATGAAATTCATACACCTATGCTGTCTGAATACATTATACAAAGTTGTAGGTAAATGTAAAAAATGACGACGACGAATATAACGATTCCATTTCAGGTGATCAATAAATATGACATCATAATTTTCAATAAAACGTATATATAGGTATACTATATGTATATTATTTTTTGTTATTTTCTCTTTATATACATAATATAATATCTCATATTTGAATTTAGAATTTGAAAACATAAAAAAACAAATTTATATTCCATTTAAGAAGAAGTGAAATTTTATTTTATTTTTATTTTGAAATTACATTATAATAATATGTGTATATAAATATGTATTTTATTTTAAAAGATTTTGAATACATCCAATTTGAAATCAATAAAATGAAATATAATGTTCCAATTGATTATGATCATGTCACAATATATATTTGTTATGATGACTATATTATAAGTAGCAAGCAATCAAAACAATCAAACAAAGTTAATGATAATTATCTACTTTTTTGTTTTTCTATAAGTAATAGACGGAAAATTTGACATAGTAAGTGACTATTAAGTTTTTGAACAGTCGGTAAGTAATCAAAAGTCTGTGCACAATTTGAGATAACAAAACTTTTAAGCTTTCTTGAATATATATTATAGACAAATCAAGATTCAAAATATTGTGTACTAAACTCTTTTTCAATAAAGATTGTTCAACATTATAAGCAATCTTATTGTCATCGAAATATATAATAGACAAATGTGAATAGAAAATTAAAAAAAACTTTTATAAGCTCTACAAAAGTTCGACAATCAAAAGTATTCCAAAATTAAATGAACTTTTATTCATATTTTAAATCAATACTTGTGGTGCTATCTATGAATAAAATCTTCAGTTCATCATATTTCTACCTACAATAATAAATATATACAACGGATAAACTTTAAAAAAATTCAACTCTCTGTTATTAAATAAATATTGTAGGTATACAAGGGAATTTTCAAATCAGCAGTATACTTCATTTTAAGTTTATGCTCTCGGTATAGCAACGATAAAGGTCAAATTTATATAAGTATATATAAAAAAAAAAGAAAATCTAAATAATATTATAAAGTAAAAATTATATCTACGTTTTTATTTACAAAGTAAAGGAAGAAAAAAAAAATAAAATTCTATGACAAAATGTAGAGAATTATTAACATTAAAATGAAGAAGAACTGCGTGTAGCTGACTTTAGAAATAACTTTTCCATTTTTGCTGCATAAAAAAAATAAATATGAGATGAACAAAAAAATAAAACAAACGAAAAGCAAAAAAGAAATTTCTTTTTTTTTATAACAAAAATAAAAAAATATATATAAATTACGTAAATATAAAATATAAAAAAAAAAAATGTTTGTAGTACATACTCGTATGCATATTATATTTATAAAAAATTTATTTCAAAAAGAAAAATAAAAGAAAATTCTTTCAAAAAAAAAAAAGAAATATATATTTTCCACTATATACACGGTTTATAGAATTTTCACTTTCAGAAATTATTTTTAGTTCCTTATTTTAGTTATAGACAAAAAGGTAAAAACTGTTATCCTTTTTTTTTTGTATAGTGAAGAAAAATAATATAAATAACTATAGAGGATTAAAAAATAAACTAGTTTTTATTCTTTTTTTATTTTTTTTTTACCTAAATGTTAACATTTTCGTATATATATTTTTATTTAGTACCATTTAGTGTACATACTATATTTATATATAAAGATGCGCATATTTAAATCAAAAAGATCTTTAAATACATTATATCTGTTACAAAAAAAATACAGTAATATGTATCTACTAATTGATTTATCATATCAATATGGTCTCAACTATTCTCTTATTATATCCACTGTATATTGTATAGTGATATATTCATTCGAACCTCCCATTTTCCATTTTATTTGAATGAAAATATAAGATCACAGTAATTTGGAGCAAGTGCATAGTGAAATTCGCGCAGAATAGGCGTATAAATTTTGACAAATGGATAGTTGACATTATGTATTGTGAAACTAAAACATTATTCCAGTTTTTTTTTTTTGTTTCTTTCTTTTTTTTTTTAAATATTATATTATTAACATACTTAAGTACGTAAGTTTTCATAATAATAAAAAAAATAAAATAAAATCTTTGAATAAATTTTCTACACAAAATAAAGTTCACTATCCTTTTCTTTTTTTTTTTTTTTGTATAAAAATGTATATTGCATATTATATATATATTCATACATACGTCATGTAATATAATATATTTTATAATAGTAAGGAAAATAAAAATAACTTTACAACACTTTTCAGAACAACACTTATACGATAAGAAATTATACCATCCTTAAAGGGAAGAATTTTCAGTAACTTTATACTTTTGTTAAACTAGTGCTCTTAATTCTCATTCTTGTTATTTATTTTTTTTTTTTTCTGTTTCTTGAATTATTCTATTACATTCAATTTTCATTTGAATTGCTCCCCAAGGATATTATTTAGTATTTTTCTGGCAAAAAAAAAAAAAAAAAAACAGAAAAAAAAAATGTAAGAAAAATTCAAAAGAAAAAAAAAATTTGTTTTTCTAAGTACATAAAACGTTTTACGTGTGCCATTCCAAATGTATTTTTACCTTAAAGGATATTCTAGAAAATGTAAATATGATAATTTGTAAAAATAAGAAGGTTGACTTTATTTCGGTTATTTAAATTTCGTTTCTTTTTTTATTGTAGGTATATTAACCATGTGTCCATATTTTAAATGATTATATATAGAATTCGTGTGTAGCCCATGCCATATGGAAAACATTTTTTTTTAAGGATTAACTAAAAAGGATATTTTTAGGATCAATTTATATTTTGATTATGTTGATTGGTCTTAGTAAATTGTGTATTAATTAATTGAAATAATCCAAATAATTTGTAACAAATAATATACAACAGAGATTCCCAACCTGGGGTCCATGGACCCCTTGGGGGTACGTTAACCAATTCTGAGAGGTACGTGGAATTGTTCGTATTGAAAAAAATATATGTATATCCTTTTTACGGCTTACACATAATTTCAAAATCTAATTTTCTTTCCAAAATTTTGTGAATTGTGTATAATTGTGTGTATTTTAAATAATATTAAAACTCATAACGAAATTTTCAAAAAAAATGTTGATGGTATCATTCCTCCAACTTTTAATGTCGATAATTGGATTCGAAACGCCTTCACAATTTCATTAGACAAGATTGTTGACACTGATAATGATAACGCAAAAAATGAACCCATTGACTTGAGAAATAACATGCTGCATTAATGTTGGTGCTAACAAAGCGAGGCGTATCTAATCACAACGTGCGTTAAAATTTTTTATTCCGTTTGTTATAACCTGTATGCACTCTTTTATAGGGGTACGTAAAGATTCAAATCATTATCAAGGGGTACAAATATTTCAAAAGGTTGGGAACCATTGATATACAATATTAAAATGTTTTAAGCTATATTCTCACAATTGAACCTGCATGATGAAGTTTTTTGTTATAAAAGATTATTATAAATGAAATAAAATTGAGATTAGATACTGGAAAAAGCGTGATTAACAAAAAAAAATTATACGTTTTTGTTTGACGTTTTTGTTCGTATATTATACTGTCCAACTTGTTGGCAAGCATGTACCTTACCAGTTAATGTCTGCTTATGAAGCTTGAATTTTTTTTTGTTTTTGGGAAAAGTTATAGAGCTTCCTTCTAATTAGAAGAAAAAAATATATTATTTTGGAAAGGAGTAAAAAAAAGAAAAGAATTACACAAAATTTATTAACGTTTTAAAATAAAATTCAATTTTAATTAATTTTGGAAATATATAGTTGAAAATAAATAAAAAAAATTTACGAATTGAATCAAATTTCAGCCCGTGGAATCGAAACCACAACCAAAAACGTTGTCTGATATTGATAATACCGTATACCATATTTTGATATTTAATTTTAAGTTATTTTCATGCAAAATTTTTTTAATTAAATTGAAAATTCCAATCAATTTATATAAGTATTATAATACCTACTAAGTTATTATTTTTTAGCGCCAAAAAAAAAAAAAATAATTCTCATAATTATAAGCATCCTCTTCCCTCAATACATACTATATAAGGAACAAAAAACTCATTATGTGCAACATCTGTATCAGATACAATAAATTATTATTTATTAAAGTTTTAAATGTTTTCTTTATGATTATATATACCTAACTACGTACACATGTACATTCCTGGTTATTATAAATATGAAATCATTTCTGATATATATATATATATATATATATATATATATATATATATAAAATTTTTTTTTATTTTATATATTATAATACTCCTGAAAGTTTGTTGAGAACTATATTATATTTACTAATTTGTTTTCAGTTATATAAAAAAATAAAAAAAAATAATGCTGATGGAAAGCTGATTTGATTTTTTATTTAAAAAAAAAAAAAAAACAAAAATCAATTTGACTTTCATGTTCTGCCAGTTATTTACATATATACATATTCATCATTTTGTCTCCAGAGATTTTTTTGTACCACAGTAAATTGATATGCATTTTGCACAGAGAAAAAAAAAATATTAGGTATCTTCTCTGTACCCTTATTAATTTGAAAATTCTTATTTTATATATCGTAAGACGTTTGATCACTTTACATTTTGTCAAGAAAATGGTTCAAAATTGACAATACAACAAATTTACACTCCTCGTCTGTAACAGCCGCTTTCTGAATATAATTTTCTATAATACCCCTTTTTGATTAGTCCGCTAAAGGAACAGTCAGCTTGTTTGGCTTATAAATAATTTATTTGTATTATTCATTTAAACTAAAAAAAAAATTGTTTTTTGAACCACTATTTCGGTTTAGATTGATAAAGCAATCAATTTTGTTTCGAAACTTCGTGATTAAATCTTTCAAGTAAGCGTATATAATCCTAAGAATATATAAAAGTAAACAGAGTGAACATTAAATATATACAGTTAATGCAGATCTTCATGAAGGCTAATGATCAACTAGCTGCCGTAAACAATCCTATTGATAAATTTTATTTTCAGCAATTATTTTCAAAAATTTACAATTTAGATTCAAGTACTAAGAGTATATATACTCAATTTTATGTATAGGTAAGAATTTTTTTTATACGATTTTCTTATTTTTGCATCGTTCCCTAAAGAAAATTCTCAATGTGTGGTGAAGAGAAAATATATAGAAACTCATTCAAGAATTTTTAATGTTTTTTTTTTTTTTTTGCGAATACCGAAACAATGATTTTTTATTTTAAATTAAAAATTGATTTTTTTTTTCCATTTGTAAAAAAAAAATATAATTTTAATTTTCCTTCTCGTATTACAGAAAGAAAAGCAAAAAGCGAAAAAAAAAAAAAAAATATTGAAATGAATTTGAAAATTTTACTGGCATAAACACGGATTATTTCAATTCCCTTGACTTTTGTTTTCCTTTTTCGGGAATATTATTTTAATTTTTCGTTTTTATTTCTGTTGATGGCATTTTTCAGTTTTGCGCCCTGATTAATTTTTTTTTTGAAAAAAAAATTTTTTTTTTCCACTTTTGTACGTTTCTGTACATTTCATTTTTATATAAAGAAAAAATTTTTTTATTTTTTGGTTTCTTTGAAAAGAAAACAAAAGAAAAGTAAAATTAAATAAGAATTTTCATTCAAAACTGAAAAATATACTTATAATATATATTATTCTTTGAAAAGGGTCCATTTTTATTGGGAATAAGGGACAAATTGCCTAAATTTTTATCCCGTTCGAAGATAATTGAATTTAAAACAAAAAAAAAAAGAATAAAGCCCTCTATAAAGCTTTTAATATATTGAAATGTGCTATATACATAGTATTCATATTATATAATATAAAAAAATTAAAATTTAATGAATTTTATTAGCGAAAATTAATTGTAAAAAAGTGTTGATTTCAATACAAAAAAAAAAAATGTTTCCGGTAAAATTTTTAAATATTTTTAAGTTAAATATATAAATAGATTTCATTGTTTATATATATAATACGAAAATAAAATGGTAATTACCATTTTGGTTGAAAAACCCAGGGCTGAATTATTATAATCCTCTCTAAAACATAATTTCCTTTCGATTCTGCAAAATATGAATTAACAAAATTTTTAATTATATAATTTTATTATTTTCATTATCATTGCATCGTCATTGCATTCAGATGAAGTTTGACTTCCGTGATTATCCCTAACGCGGATAACTTGTGCATGTAAATTTCGTTAACCGGGAATGCTATTCCGATTTTTTAATTTAATAGAAATGTTATTTATAAATTAACTATGGGGTTCGTTTTGCAACATTTACTTTACTAACTTTTTCGGTTACTTTAATACCAGTTACCAGTACAATTTATAATCAAAATATTCCATACTTATATAACAATTTTCATGCAGCCCCCAGTTTCGAATCCTTAAAAACAATCAAGGTGTAAATATATTTTTAAAATTTCTTCCAATTGGCATCTACCTATCCAACAAATTAATTTTCATCGGAGGCCATTAAAACTCTTGAAAAAAAAAACACCCTTAACTGGTTGAGAGCATCTAGATCCCAAATCTGAATTCATAGAATCTTATCAGACAGTGCGAACTGAAAGTGAACCAGATTGCTCATATTTTCGCTTTCGAAGAATCGAAATCGATTTGGCAAGTCATTAGTTATAAGCATTTTGACATTTAATGTCCGTTTTTTTTTTACTTTTACAGCTGATAGATCAGATATATAATTTCATATGTGTATATAAAATCATATTTTTTCGCCATCGTTTACTATGTAAAACTTGAAGTTACATGTTCTATACTACACTGTACATGCCTTATCTGTGTCTTTTCAACAGATATTCATATATAAGTTTGTAAATTATGTATAAAATTCGTATATTCATTCTCTTTGGCAGGTAAAAATCATAATTTTTCATAAAATTTTTGTTTCCATAATCCTTATATTATTATTATAATAATACACTCAAAAAAAAACAACCGTAAAAGCTATGTATTCTTCCGTTAAAGCTAACGGAAAAATCATGTGAAAGTGAACCAGTGGAAAATGTTGTTGGAAATAACAATTAAAAATTGTTGAATTTTCCGTAAAAAATAAATGTTAAAAAGTTAACGAAAACATACGTAAACTTTACGGAGTAGTCCATAAAGTTTTAAGAAATTGAAAAGTACGGAAAATTTTAAGGAAAACTCCATAAATCTTATCGATGTATGTTGTTAAAATTACTTTAAAGGAGTACCCGTAGAATTTTAATAAATTTTCTTAACTTTAAGAGATTATCCCGTAATATTAATTTTACGGACTAAATCCTTGGTACAACAAGAAAAATGTTCAAATTACGGTTTTATACTTTGTTTTTTTTTTGTTGTTTTTTTTTTTTTTGTTTTTTTTTTGTTTTCTTTTTTTTGTTTTTTTTTGTTTTTTTTTTGTTTTTTTTTTTGTTTTTTTTGTTTTTTTTTTGTTTTTTTTGTTTTTTTTTTTGTTTTTTTTGTTTTTTTTTTTGTTTTTTTTTTTGTTTTTTTGTTTTTTTCTGTTTTTTTTGTTTTTTTTTTTGTTTTTTTTGTTTTTTTTTTCTTTTTTTTGTTTTTTTTTTGTTTTTTTTTTGTTTTTTTTTTTTTAGTTTTTTTTTTTTTTGGTTTTTTTAGCTTTTTTTGTTTTTATATTATAGTTTTTATATTGTTTTTTTTTTAATTTGAATGGTCACCCATCTAAGTTCTATCACAACGAGGCGTTGCTTAACCGCTTTGTTCAATGTTATGAATTCTTCCACTGAGCTATGTCAGTGATATACAACAATGTATTAATAGACAATATAAATTCGGTTTCTATACATGCGAATTAATTTAAATTATTTATAGGGGTTAAGGAGTTTCCCGTAAAAGTATAAGAGTATCCGTAGATAATAAGGAAACATAAAACGTTAATAGTTTATGGGCTTGTTATTAAACTTTCATTAAAAAAATATATATGATTTTTTTCGTTGAAATTAATAAATTGTTGTTAGTTTTAACAATTTCCTTGTTACTCTATCAGCTCAATTTTAAGGACTTTACTTCATCAAGTCTTACCGTAGTCCGTAGTTGAATTTTTTGATGAAACATCCGTAATACGGTTAAAAATGGTATCTTTTAACGTAAAACCCGTTGAATTCAACAACTTTTAGTGAATGAAATTTCAACGGACATAAAACATTAGCTTTTTACGGATGTTTTTTTTTGAGTGTATGTAGTTTAAATATTTATTCAATATTTTAATACGTAATATCTTTTAAATTAAATTTTCTTGTAAGTTGAATAACTTGATTTTATAAATTAAATTTTTCGAGGAAATATAAAAAAAAAAAAAAAAAATTAAAATTCTTTTACAAAATTATTTTAAAATACACACAGTAAAGCATTCATAGCCAAACAATAAAATAATAAAAATTTTCATAAAACTTACAATCAAATTAGCTATCCTTTTGTTATAAACTCCATTTTAATTTTAAGTTTTTTTTTATATAAAATTCAATAACATTAAAATTTAAAAATTTTGTAGTGATGGAAAATAGAATAGGTTCATCACATTTCGCTCCAAAACTTTATCAGTTTCCTTACTGTTTTATATCTTTTTTTCATTTATAGAGTTCTTCTTTATAAAACACATACAACTTGTAAAATAAATGTTTTTTAGATTTAATTTGAAGCAAAAACTACTTTAAATTTACAGCTTTTGAATAACGCTTCCCAGAAATATATTGGCTGATGCCATAAAAGGGATAGAAATAATTTTGAATTGAGTTTTGGAAAAGCAGCAATTTCGCACTGATTTATGTGCTTTAAATGGCAATATTTGACACATTTTTTCATCGCAACCTCAAAATTTAATAATGTAACCTGAAATTATCTACATTAAATTTCATAAAAAAATATTACAATATTCTCTCCACAACTATTTAAATTTAATATTTTCCTACTTAATCATTTCAAGCAACTTTAGAATTATATTTTAGAAAAGGTTTATATAATCTTAAAAATATTTTTTCACAATCAAATGATGTTCGCAGAACGTCTTATTGCGGTGTCCTTCTATTGTTATATATATTTTTGAATTAACAAAAACAAGATTTTATTATATGTACATTGTTTAAAATAAAATCTAAAAAGGATAATAAAATGCTTTGTAGCTTTTGAATTTTAAAATTGAAATCTATTAAGATATTTTATTCATATAAAATTGTTTTTTTTTTTTTTTTTGGAAATTTTCTTACATTCTTTTCTTAACAGAATAATAAAATTCTATGGTACCTAAGTTATTTTGGTTTTGGTATCTTGAAAAGAGATTCTTTTATAAAAGTCTAAAAGCTTTACATTATTATTATTATTATTATTTTTTTTTTTTTTGTAGAATTAAATACACTTTCTTTTTGATAATAATATGATATATATTTTTTATGTAAAATCCATTTTTAATATGATTCTTCATTATATTATTCTTAAAAAAAGTAGGTATAATAATAATATAATTTTTTTTAAATGAATTGTATGAAAAAATTTTTAAAATAATTAAAATAAATTATTTTAACAAAAGAATTTAAAACTAAATTTAAATGTAAATAAATTATACAATTTAAAATTAGTATATAGGTATATAAAAAAACAATCAAGAGCTTATAGAAATTAGTTTTTATATTCTGTTGGTTCAACTATATAATTTTCATGTGTTTATTACTTATGACTCAGGTTAGGTGCACATTTAAGTTTAAAAAAAAATTATTGATTCAATATATATTCCTTATGTATAATTTTTCACCAAATTTGATTTATAACGATTCAAATTCTTTTTCATTTTTGAAATTACTCGGAAATTCATTATAGAAGTTAATCGGTTAAAGAGCAACATAAATTTAGTTATACTGTTTCTAAATAACTCTAATCTAAAGTCTGAATTATTTCTCACAGTATCACAGTATAATATTTGCAATATAAATATATGCATCTCACATAAATATTTATGACAAATATAAGATTTTTGATTTTAAATAACATTTATGCCTTGAGCACAGCTAATACCGCAAAGCAATTTTGAGCTACCGTAAAAACCGATTTTCTGCGTCATTTCTTAATTAATTTAAATAAGAATTATAAAAAACGCAAGATATTAATTTTATTGATTTTTTGTAAAAAGAATTTCTTAAAATTATTTCATAATTAATTAGAAAACTGAATTTATTTTTTTTTGCTCCAGAAAGAATTGACTACGTCACAAATTAATTTTTTTGTTTCTTTTTCACAGCGTTTCTTTTGCATCGAAATTTGGTTTTGCTGCATTTTTCTGTCACAATCATATTATAAAAAAAACAAAAGCAGTTGTTTGCAGTTGATTTTTTGCTTTCAGGTAAAATTAGCTGTGAACAGGTTTCCGGAACATTCCTTCAAAATTTGCTTTGCGGTATTAGCTGTGCTCAAGGCATTACTAATACGTTAAAAAGAAAATTTTTTGCTTAACATTCAACGATTTAAAGCTAATTTGGTTGAAGAAAATTTATATTAATATTATTATTTCACATATTATTGAAGAAAATTTACGATGTTTTGAGAATGACAGGATCACCTTTATATCTGCCTCCTTACACCAACAAGAAACTTAAAAACTAAGCTATTTCTTTCTTAAGAAACAAGAACTAAAACCGTCTAGTTTTAAGTACATTGTATTTAATTTTTAAAATATCGAAAGTCTACGTCTAATGTGAAAAACAACTTGTTCAAAATGTTCAAAATGTAAACAACACAGCATAGCTAAAAAAAATTTTGTTTTGGTTTGCAATAAGAAGACTACAATGTGAGAATTTCAAGCCCTAAAAATACATTTCTTGGGTATTCAATTTTTTGTTGAACATCACAAGCTTTACATTTTTGGCCTTTAACGTCATCAAACTTAAAAAATTAACTATTTTTAGAATTATAATTTTTAAATTACTTTAATCTTAATATTATAATTATATTTTATTCTTATTTTAATTTAATAAGTAAAAAATTTAAATTATGTAAATTGAACTGCTTTATTTAATTAAAAAAAAAAATTGCGAAAAAAAAATAAATAAATTAATATCCTTTCCTTGTTTGTTGGCTTAACTGAACTTAAAGCCCTTTTTTTTTTCAAGAATGAATATATATAAAATATTTTTTTGTAAATCTAAAAACCACAAAAAAATAAAACAAAATAAAAAAAAATAAAGAAAATAATGATAATAATAAAACAGCTACTAAATTTGCAAAAAAAAAAAAAATAGAAATATGGTTAGACATTGTTTTTTAGAGCATTTATTATATTTCTTTTCCTTTCATTATTATTATTATTATTATTATTATTTTTCATATATATATATAAAACAAAAAAGCCTATTCATAAAATTTTATTTATATTCAACCAGGAAAAAACCGAATTAAATGGGATTGGATTTTTTTTTTGCCATGAAACAGAAAAAAAAAAGAATTTTTTATAAAAAAGAAACAATTTTGAAATAATGACTTTTCTAGAAATATTATAGAAGATAGTAATTTTGAAAGAAAACGAAAAAACGAAAAAAAAAAAATAAAATCCTCATTAATGACGAGAAACATTTTATTTTTTGATGTATCCTTAAATCGCTATCAATTTGGGGTATATTATTTTGTCTGTGTAGGTGAAAATGTGGAAAGATATTAACCCCTTTTATAAGCCTTGCGCCCCCTATTAATTTCTCGAGCTATATACTGCAATTTTGGGTAATTTATTATCAATTATGATTTTCAAAAATAAATTTGAGAATAATAAGAGAGTTCTTTCGAACTAAGTAGGTATAGTTCATTTGATATTTCATACAACACTATTGAAAATTTGTTAGAGACATAAGAAACCAAAACAATGTTCGATAAATCTTTCAATAATTTCAAGTAAACAGGTTTCATTACTATATTACTATGTGTTCTGGTTTAAATAATTTTTGTTCTTTCATTGCTTCTTATATTTAGGAAGAGAAGGGCGTAGAACCAATTTCTAAAAAAGATTAATTTTAAACTTCTTAATAGTGATCACTAAACGTTTCAAATCAAACTAATTTTCTATATTCAAAGTTTAATTTCGAAAAGAGATATATATATATAGAAAGTCTTACATAAAAATATCTGATTAGATTTGTATTTTTTTAATGCAGAACTCACTAAAATGACATTATTCAAATATATTATACAATTGTAAAATAAAAAATTTTACATTTGAAAATACATTTTTCTCTGATTATTGTATATTGATAATTTCGTTTTGCCATTCAAAACTCTTTTTCATATTAAAAAACAAAATTTTCCTTAAAAAAGAAAATTTTGCGAAAAAAAAAAAACAAAAATAGAAGTTTTTCTTTCATATCGGTTCGTAAATTTTCATTACAATGAATGACAAAAAAAAAAAAACTTAAATAAAAAAATAAACAAGGACGAAAAGGATATAATGTAATTGAAATGAGATGATATTTTTCTTTCTTGATGAATTTGGTGATGGATCGGTAGTATTTATAGATGACAATATATATTTATATACATTTTTTTTTTTCACAAAAATAACAGAGAATTTCAATTTTTTTTCTTATTTTTTTTTTTTTTTATCAAAATAGAAGTTTTTCTTAAAGGGAGAATAAAAGGAAATATAGCGGGAAAATAGAAAAATAACTTGTGTCATTTTTAACGCATTAAAACTTTTCTGATAGGATACAATATTTATTTGGTATTTTTTTTTTTAGCTATAAAACATATTTTCCTTTCAATATACCTAAATATAATATATATTTATTATTAATATTGATGGTTATTTAAGAAAAATGGACAATCAACCATGGTTGAATCGAATATTTTATTTATAAAAAAAATTAAAGTTTACTAAAAAAACAATATTTATTAAATTTTGATATCGCATTTAATGTATACCTTAATATCTTTATCCTTGAACGCTATAATGGATAACATAGTATAGTGTAGCTTATAGCATAGATTAAGAATACAGAAAGATTGTTAGATTCATACGACATTATTTTTGGTACTTTTATGTGAATGTGTTAGTAAAACAAAATAAAATACGTGATAATTATCAATGTATGAAAAGAATTTTATTTAGTTTTACTAACACCTTCACATAAAAATACCAAAAAAGACTGAAAAAATTTTGTATGAAGCTTCCCATCTTTCTGTATTCTTAATCTAAGGAAGGTAATACCTTACCTATAAGCTACACTATACTATGTTATCCATTATAGCGTTTAAGGATAAAGATATTAGTTATAGAATTTGACATCATTTTTTTATCTATATAGACTGAAACCCTACTAGACTGAAAACCTACTTAAAAGCATTAAATGATCAATTAAAAGAATTTTTGTTTAAAAATCAAAATCATCATCTCAGGTTAAATATTTATTTAGTTTTTATCAGTTTTTATTTATAATTTATAGACAAAAAGATATTTATTATTAATAAATTTTTCTCTTTTTGTTTTCAGGCTTTAAAACGAATATTGGACCTGGGTAAGTTGTAATTATATAAAGAAAATGTATATTCCATAAATTAGGTATATGCTTATTATTAAAGGTAGTTTGAAAATCGTTTTAGTAATGGTTTTTGTCCAGTATTTCATCAAAAATTAAAAAACAGGCTATAATCTTGTATAACATTGTTTAACTTTGCCCAGTTTTTATTAATAAAAATAAATAAGTTTTTTTTATGACAAATTGTTTGGATCATATAAAATTTTTCAAGAATTTTCTAATTTTCTGGACAACTTTTTGAATTGTTTTGTTCCTAAAAACGCATTTAAAAAAAACTAACCAAATGATTTCAGCCATTCTCAAGTAATGCATTTACCAACGAATAGAATTTAATTTTTATTACCGTTTTTACATTGGCAGTCTTTTACTGTCTCTCTTTCAAATTTAATTAGTCTTTTGTCATAATTGATAACAAAATCCCAAAGAAAGTCTCTACTTCCAAGTTCATACTTTGTCGCTTTGCAGCTTGTAGGTTGTTTTTATTTTTTATTTTTTAATTTTTTTTTTGTATATAATTTATTAATTATTTCGTGGTGATTACATTTATTTGTGTCAAAAAAATAATAACAAATTGATTAGATTGAAGTTAGTTTTTTTTTTAATTTTTTCAATGAGTAATTTTTTCAAAAGACTCTCTTAATACTGGGAGAAAGGTTAAAATGAAAGTTTAGTAAATAATTTAGTAGTATTTAATACTCAATATGCGAAGAAAATTACTGATAGTTGAGATTTTTAAGCTATGGACAAATATAGGAATATCAAAAGTTTTTCGAGCTTATTTAGATTTACATTTAAAAACATATTACTTTAAACAAAAATCAAACAAATCATGTTAGTCTATATATCAATATATACATATGTTATATTCCATGCATTTTCGTTTAATTAAATTGTTCAAAATCACGTGCGTCGAAAAATTAAATTTTTTTTTTTTTTTTTATTAAATAATATTTAAAATTTTTTATTGAAATGTTTATCAATAAAAAATTTAAATGGGGGCATTTATTATATATTTTTATGAATGTAGAAAAATTTACAATGTCTTTTCTATTTTATTTCATTTAATATAAATATAAATATAAAATATATATGTAAGTAGTTAGTTTATAATACATACTGTTGCGAATGTTGATAAATTCTCAGAGAATTTTTGAAATCGTGTGAGCTTTAAATAAACTCTAAAATAATATTATTAATTTATTTTAAGTGTATAGTTCATATAGTACATATAGTTATACTTCAAATCAGATATAAATATGCAATAATTTTATGACTCTATATTTTCAAACTTTTTTAATTCTCTAACTTTCCATAATAAATTTTCTTGTGAATTTTACACTCAATTAGTGTATGAAAATTATTTAATCTCTATTTGAGTTCATGCAAAAAGATTTCCATCTAAAATTAACTTTATTCTTTTGATAAAAAAAAAAACAAATAAAAATTATATAATTAAAAATTTAATCAATTTTCAATGATTATTATGATTTTCAATAAAAAATTTTCAATGAAACTATCAAAATTTTATCCAAATAATTTATTTTAGATTTTTTTTGTGTTTGTTTGTTTGTTTAAAAACAAGAGCTATATAATCGAATAAATATTCATTTAAATGTACTTATTTTGGCAAATAAAAATATTTGCTATTACCATCAGCAAAATACATATTAGTATGCAAATTTAATAGTGCTCCATAAAAATAAAGGAAGGAAAAGAATATACTTATGTATAATACTCTCGTTTTCTTCACTTTTATTTATACTCCATGTCAAATATCTTTCAATACAGTTGTATACATTTCCTTTTAAAAATAAATTTCTTTTCCTCATATTTTCCCCATTTTAATATAGCATTTTGAATTTGTCCTTTTCATTTAAAATGCCAAAACGTTTTGATATTTAGTTATATCAATAAAAAATTATAAAAAATATTTTAACAATTTTATAATACTATTCGATCTTCAATTTATGTATATAACTTTAATAAAAATGTTCTAATTTGTATAATAATATGTTTTTTTTTTATAATCTAAAAATCTATATAAACTTTCGTATTAATCGATCAATGTGTGTTGACATAAAATCTAGTTTATGAAATTTCAACATTATAATTAAAAAAAACCTTAAATTGTTCATCTTCCTAATATATTTGAGAATTTCTAAAATTTATCCAAGATTATTTTTTTAAAGTTTATAAATGGATATAGTCTTATTGATTGCGGTTCTATGAAGAGAATATAATTTAAAATTTATTCTAAATATATTTACATAATGTAGATTTTTATTTAACAGCTTAATATTTTTTTTATATAATGTATGAAGAGAAATAAAAAAATATAGAATAATACCACATGTATATTATAAACTGTGTATATGCTAAATAATATATATTAATATTTTGATATAAAGCGAGAATAATATTTTATTTTATATGTATAAACTTTGATAATAATTTTTTTTTTTATGGTTTGGCGATAAATGCGAAACATATGTAGGCAAATTTTTTTGCAAAAGATAGAAAATATTAACACATGAAATTGTTTTTTTTTTTTCTATAAAATTTATAAAACATAAAACTATGATATTTTCAACTCAATTAAGAAATATTTTATCTTTGAAGTACATTACTGATACCGAATAATTATTTATTCGAAAAAAAAATCTTATTAACTATAACTTGTTTTTTGCAATTATTGTGAAATTATATCTGAAATTAGAATTTAATCTTTCATTTAATATCGAATTATAAAATAATCGAATAGATAATTTTTAAGATAATACTCATGCAATATCTTTATACTTTGATTGTGCGCGGATATAATGAAATTTTTAAAAACTTCACTTTTCAAAAAACGTCAAAGCAAGTTATAATATTTATTTAATTATATTTAAAGAAATTTGGAAATAAGAATGAAGTTCAAATCACACAATTGTGGAAAATGTACTTTATTGAAAAACATTATTTTTTCAAAATTAACTTAAAAAAAAATTATTAAAACAGAAAAACTGTACTAGCGAGGCCTCTCTAAATGAAAATGAAATTAAAGCTTAGGCAAAAATATAGAGTTTATTTTTTATACGCTTCTTTAGTCTTAAAGGCCTCTTTAAAGGCTTACAGGCCCTGAAAAATTCGAAAATAAGATTGAAGTTTAGATTAGAATTTAAAAGGATAGTTTAACAAAAATTTATGTACAGATATTACAAAACTGGGTGTAAGAAATTCAAACCTTGCTTGGCTGAAGGTATAAACAATGTATTAGATTGCAAAGACTTTAATCTTTGAAATGCTTAAAATTTAAATGATTTTGTAATTTTTCTTTTAATATAGTAATACTGAGTTTTTTTTTTTGTTTTTAATTTTATTAAAATAAGAAAACATTAAAGGGAATACCGGGAAAAGCAAAATATATTTTACACATATTGAATTTATATTATTAGATTTTTTTTTTTTTTTTAAATATACAATTTATCTGGCCTTGTGTTAACAGTGTACATATGAGCACCTTTTTTTAACCTCTAAAGAAATCTACAATTCAAATAAAGAAAATAAATAAAAAATTTATGCAGAATTATTTCTTTTAACATTATATTTAAAAAAAAAAAAAGAAGCAAAATGTGGTTTCAAATTATTTTGTACTTAAAAAAAAAAAATGAATTTTATTTTTTTCAACTGTTCTACATAAATTTATTATGTATATACATAGAATTTTGAGTTAAATACCCTCACAGCATGGGTTTTTCGTTTTCGCTACCATAAATTTATAATATGTTTTTTTAATGTGTTTGACATTTTTCGTTCATATCGATCACATGGATTTCATGTTTTAGTTTAGTTTTTTTTTTACTTACAATATCCTAAATAATAATTCTCAATAATTTCTCTCATTATCCTCTTGATATTGATGTCGATTTTTTCAGTTCATTATAGTATCTACACATAATGTAAAATAAGTAAGATTTTAAAATTTTCGAAAGTGAAAAGAGGGAGCTGTTTAGGGTTAAATTTAAATATGTCCCTGCATTTTTTTTTTTTTGCCATTACATAAAATGAAATTTTTTCTCCTGCTCTAACAATTTATGTGCACATAATTATAAATAAATAATTTTGTATAGTTAGTTGTTCACTGAAAATGATCAAACAAAATCAAAAATTTGTTCAACTGTACAAGCAATAAAAAGTATAGTAAAAAATATTGATTTAGTCTAAACATAAATACTTTGAAGTTATTTGAAGTCTGCGATCGCAATTTAAGAAGAAATTGTCTGCGACATGCTCATTGTTAAAGCTGATAGGTTTTGTAGGGCCTCTATGACGAAAACTTCGTATTACAAATTTGATAGTTGATACCAAGATTAAAATTAAAGAGAATAGTTTTCGAATAATATGTATTAGCAAACAGCTAAGTCGACACGTTGTAGCTGTTCTAAATGAGTTGGTTTTTTTTTTTGTTGTGAAAGGAAAAGATGTCACAAAACTCTGAAATTATAACATACAAAACATTGTACTACATGCGATAGCATGCTAAAAACAGGCCCTTCCTTTAAAATACAGGATAGATGATCACAATATCCAAATACAACTGTCATCACTATAATTAAAATAAATATAAACTTTTATTTTACTTTATTTTTTTTTTTTCAGTGCACACAAGAGTTCAAATTTTAAATCTTATATCCCTAAAAAAAAAAAAAAAACTTACATACATAGAATTGTGATTACGCATTTCCTTTTTAATCTATTTTACGAATTATGTACAACAGTACAAAAATGTTCTCAATTTTACAAAAAGTACCTACTGAGAAAAATATTTTATGACTTTTTTTTTTTTTAATTTATTTAATTTTTTTTTTTTTTGTTAGTCTTTAAACGGTTGGTCGTGAGTTGACATCGTCCGTGCAATTCTATCTCGATAATATATATATATATCACCACATGCAATCTATTTTTGTTGCTTAAAATTTTGTTGCTTATAAAATCTGTTCGAGTTTGCGCATATTAGAATAAAAAAAAAATTAAATTAAAATTTAGAATGTTTTTTTTTGTATTATCAGTTTGAATTTGTAGAATACGCCAATATTTACGTATAAGAGAAAAATTAAAATAAGATATAAAAAAGTGAAAAAATAGTGCTAAAAGGATATTATAATTGAAATAATTCAATTTCCAACTATAGTGCATTGACTTATTAAATTTAATTTAATTCTAAATGCTGGAGTTTGATTTGGCTTTAAAGAAAAACTTCATCATAACTAATAACGTGAACTCATTTAAAACTAAACTAAGTGGAATAAAAACTAATATCTGTACCCTATTACAGGGTACTGCAAACTTAAATCCAATGTATAAATAAGTTTTAGAATATGAATAAGAAATAAATTTATGAAGTTGAAAAAACTATTTTATTCAACCGGTTTATTTATTGAAGCTTTAAATTTAGATCAAATATTGTTTTTTGAATGTTATTATATATAAAATTATATTTTACTAAAAAATTTCCCATATGTGCAATAAAATTTTCTAAAGCTATTTAGTATTATACGACGGACATTGTTACAATTTTTTTTATTATTTTTTCAATTAATTTTTCAATTAAATTTGCCGCCATGCCAATTAGACATAATATACTTTCCTTTTTTTTTTTAAATGGTCTTTAAAACAAATCAATTTTAATAAATTTTAATGGTTTATCTCTCTTTTAAAATATACAAAAAAAAAATATATATTTATTAATCTAAAAGATAATTATTTTTTGTGGTGTGTTAGTATTATGTTGTTGGTAGATTTTTCATATAATTTTTTTTTTATTATTATTTGAAAATAATCAGGGAATGAATTTATTTTATCTGTTTTGTGAATTTCAAAGTAAAAATTCTTTAATCCGGATATTTACACTGGAATTTTCATTGCACATTTTTATTTTTGGTTTTTTTTTTTCAATTTGTGTTCTAAATTTTATTTTAGTTTTAGAAATTCATTTCCTGATTAAGCATTTTTTTTTTGGGTCTCTGTATACTATTATACACTTAAAACAATTCTATAATTTTGCAATTTGATGAAAAAAAAAGTATCTTTTTTTTATTCAGTTTGAAAATATAAAAAAAATAAAAAATAATAATAATAATTATAAACGAATGATGTAATTAAAAATTATGTTTATAATAAGATTTTAATTAAAAAAAATAAAAAATAAGCAATCATTTGCGCATGCCATTAATTTCGCTTCAATTTATTTATTTATTTATTACTTTTTTTTTTTAATTTAAAAAAAAAGATAAATTTAAGTGAAATAAAAAATTATATAAAAATAATTTTCATTTTTCCGATCACTTAAAAAAAAAGGGTAAGATTTTATAAAGTATTTATTATGTTCATTTATATAGTGTGAAGTAATTTAAATTCAAAAATCTCCCGCCTAAAAATTTTTTGAAAATTTTTTCGAGCAAAAAATTAAACTGCAGTTGGATACTATCTACAAGATCGCACTAAGCATAGACATATTTAACTACATATTCCTAGCTTTCTATGTATTGTCCGTAAAAAAGGGTATCACAAGTTGAGGGTTTTAGTGTATGCGTTTTCGTGTAGATTTGCCTAGAATTCAAGAGATCCTTATAATAGATTCATTTTGCAACTGAACTAAATTTTCGACTCGGAATTTATTCGAACACTATAGTTCGAAGACATATTATGTCGAATAAATATAATAATTTCAATTGGAATTTTATTTCAGTGAAGAAAACTTTTATTTTATTTCTTTCTTTTTAATTTTCTTTTCGATTTTTTGACTATTTTTTTGTTTTAAAAAAAAAATTATCTCCCTTATTCTACAAACAAAATAACATAAACTTTCTAGAGCTTCTCTAAGAAAAAGATAACAATAACATAAATAATACATAAAATTAACCTAAAAAATTAAATTATTTTAGAATTTTAGATTAAAAAAATTTTTTTTTCTGTGTATTTTAAAATTATACATACTTTAATATTAATATTATAATTAAATGAAGGTAAAAATAAATTAAATAGTACCCGGAAATTATATTGAATGAAAAATAATACTAATAATAAATACAAAAAAAAAAAAGTTAGAACCAAAAAAGGCAAAGTCCATGTTTGATGAAAAAATAACGATAAATTTGAAATGCCTTCTTTGAAAGAAAGAAAAATTATTCGTTTTGAATATAGTGGTGGTTGTGTCAAAGGAATTAATAATGAAAAAAAAAAATTAAAAATTAAAATCTATTTATATTGTTTATACCGCCAAAAATTATAATAATTATTTATATAAAAATCACACAATAATTTTAAATTAAGCATTTTAATTGTTTGCTTTCAATATATTAGATATAAATTAATTGTTAATTAATAATTAATTAATTAATTGTTAATTAATAACGGATTTAAACTTTATAAACTCTTACCTAATCTCGCGTATTTTTGCGTGCCTAATGGTAAATTTTCCAAAGTAAACAAAAATCCGAATTCTTTGAGAACCAATGTATGTAATGTCAACAAATTATTTAATTATATGGAATACATAATTATATGATTTTGCTATAAACAGTCCCAAACTGTATAAAAATTAAAAAAAAAAATGGAAGAAGACTCTTAGCCATTTTTAAATTTATTAATAAAAATGTGTAAATATTTTTTTTTATTTGAAATTTTTTTTATTTTTTTTTTATACATTTGTAAATTTATCGCAGAATAAATATTTTTATGTTAGGAAAGACACGTTTTGGCTGTCATTAAAATTTTGTTTTTGTTTCTTTTTTTTTGAAAGAATTGTATAAAAAAAATTTTTTTAAATGGATTTTAGGTTATAATGAGTCATTTATGCAATTAGCTTTTCTTTCGTTTGGGCAAAAAAAAGAAAAAAAGATATTAGATACAAAAAAAAAAAAAAAAACTGAAGAAAATAGAGAAAAATATAAAATAGACATTAAAAAAAAGAAAAATGGTAGAGGCAAAAAAAAACCTTTAAGACCGCGATTTAATGTCAAAATTTAATTAATAGGATTATGAAAATAAAAAATATATATGAATTTGTAATATGTATATATAAATTAATATAAAAATGTGATATAATATATAAATGGAGTATTATTTTAATATTTGTAACGCTGCATTTTTATGTTTTTTTTTTTTTGTTTTTGATAAAATTTCAATAAAATGACGAATTAATCATAATTAATAGAATATAAAAGGGTGAAGATTCTATATACATCAAATGTAAATTGCTTAGGGTACCAAGATGTATGCATGTTAAGTTTATGGTTTTCAACTAATAGTCAATGACCCCTTGACCTGTTGAATTTATTTTTTTTTGTTTACAATAATACTTTCATGCCGAGGTAATAAGTTTTTCGAAACATTATAATAATAATATTATCGCGCTGCTAAATGTAAAAAAAATTCGATACGTAAAATGTGAAAATTTTTATTATTCACAATTATTTATTATTATAATCGATTTGCTTAGCCATTTAATGACTTAATATTGGTCAAAATTAAACAAAAATTTAATACAAAATGAAAATAAAATCCTTAAAATTTCTAAATTCTATCATACTGTTCTCATTCAATATTACAATTTATAAATAAAAAATAAATAAAACAAAAAAAAAAAAACTCATGCTGCGACCGTTTGAAAAATGACTCAGTCTGACAAATAAGTTATCATCATAATGTACAAAATACATATGTAATAATCATGATAAAATGCTATATAATTCCATTTTAACCTATCACATATATTATACATACATATATCTACATATGTGTTATGTATGCATTTATTTTTTTATTGTCTCTAATCAACGCCAATTTATTTATATAAATATACATATATGTATAATTTTTTATTATTTTTTTTTTATTCATTATTATGATTATTATAATGGAGACAAGTTCTTTATTTGTTTTGTATCTTAAATTACGAAAAAAAAAAAAAATAAATACAAAAAAAAATTATATATATTATTTTAAATTATTCAAAGTCTGGTGCGGTAGTTTGTTAAATTTATAAATTACATAGGAGAAAAAAAAATAAAAAATTATAAATATGCTGCTTTGTAGGTATTATGATTTTTTATTTAATTCAAAGCTAAATAAAGAAAGAAAAAAATTAGAGCAATATTTGATAAAAAAAAACGCATTCAAAAATATAGTTTTTCAATAATTAAAAATTTAATTTTTAGCTAGACGTTATAATTAGACGCATAAAAATAGGATACAAATTGAAGAAGACATAAAAAAAATATCAAAATATACATCTATCTATTAGAAGCAATAAAAAGATAGTTGTTTTATCTTTAAAGATTTTAGTGAATGAATCTTTCATATTTATTACTAACTAAATAATTTTTCTAAGATCATGTATACACATATAGCAATTATTAAATTAAGTTCAAATGGTATTGTTAAAGAGATTTTTGATAATATAGAAATTTAATTACAGGAATATTCATTTATATTACAATTTCCTTCATTTTCTTAATGAAATAGAATTTTTTTTATTCTATTTCTTAATTTGAACTTTCTTTGCATTATTACACAAAATTAGGTATATAGTACATATAAAATATTTTTTCTTTATTTGTTTTCGCATTAAATATACATTATACTTTTAATGTTAAATAACGAATACATAAAATTATAAGGAAAATAAAAAAAATTTGAATTTTTGTAAAAGAAAATTTCACCATTTTCAATTGAGACTTTTTACATATCAATGAATGTTATTCTTAAGTTAAGAACTTTGCTGAAATAAAAAAACTCAGTTGAGACTTTAGTTTGTCATAAATAATGTTTTAAAGTCGTTTTCATTACAAAATATTTAATTACCAAATTTTTTTTGAATACGCTTCATACTACTATATTTTTAAATATGTTATATATTGTACATATTTATGAATATTATAAACATCAAAAGATTAATTCGACACTGAGTTTATGTTTAACATATAGTTTCTACAACTAAACTATAAACAATGTCATCAAATTAATAAATATGTAGAATATAAAAGTGTTATAAAATATAAAAAATTATAGCTTTATTATTATAAATAAAAAAAATTGAGATAATGTTTATCAAGCAGCAACAAGTCAGCTCTCAATACTCAAATGTCATGTTCAGTGAAATTGAAATAATGAACTGAATTATTTTTTTTTTCATATAAAAATTCTAATAAAATATTTATTAATCTTTTAGTTTAGATATTTTTTTGCTGATAATGGTATATTAATGTAATAGTCAATTCTAATAAAGTGATTTCATATAAATATGTATTATATATATACATATATTGGACATATATATAAATATACAAATAAAAATATTACGTACAACTTGTATGCTTTTTATTTTATATAATGTAAAAGTCGAATAGATTTAAAAATACTTTATGTAATACATAACTTTATGTTTTATTTGAAATGATAGTCAAAATAGAACTTATTTTAGTCATATTATATTGATTTTTAATAGTTATAATTTTCTATCGGAAATATTTTTATTTTCATAATTATAGAGAAATAAATGGAATATTTAATATTCTTTATGAATCTGTCTCTAAATAATAATTATTATAATTTTATAAAATTTTGAATTTTTTTTTCTATGATTTTTTGCCCTTTTTTTTACTGTGGAATATTCTCTAACGAAATATATATGTATATTTAGATTTCCATTTCGATGTTAATTTTCCTACTAGAGTTTTTTTTTTTACTTTTTATCTTTATTTCAGATTTATCATACCTACTTTTGAAAATATAAAATACTTAAAAAAAAGTTTTTGAACATTTTAAGATGTTCTTCCTGTTCACCTTAGGGTCTGTTTTCAAAAGAAAATGATAAAAAAAAAATATTACATAAAATGTTTGCTTAAACAAAAAAAAAAATTGGTTTTTTTTTAATTTTCGTCATTAAAGAACGGAAAAAGCGCAGTAAAATTTTTTATTGTCCTTTCATTCAACACTGTACAAATATTCTTTCACTTCGTAGCTAACAAAGTTAGTACGAAAAGATAAAATTAAGTTCCATTATAAATTGAGCTTTGTTTCCCTGGGCGGAGAACAATAACTTTCAATTCAGAACAGTCATTTGACATAATGAGAGTATTTTATGCAGCGAGTATTTTATGATATTTTAAAATTATTCTAGTAGTGCCCTTTAAGAGCCCTTTTGTAAAAAGCTATAGAAACAATTTTGAAAAACATGGAAATTTAATGTAAGAAAGAAGTGCCTAACTAAGCATAGTTGATTTCAGGTCGCCAATACAGATGATCCACAAAAACAACAAGCATGTCAATCACGATTATAATTTTCTCTTTAAACATTCCTTACTTAAGTCAAAACCAAAAATATTGCTGCAAGTATTCTTCTCTGTCATCATTCTATCAATTAGTTCATTCATCTATTGTACGATGTGCTTCAACACCAAATAATTCCACAATGGATAATTATGCCTGATCTGAGTTTATTTACATATAATGATCTTTTACCATGACAATTCTAAAGATTTTTTCATATTATTTTATACGAATACTCTCGAAAAATATCTTAGTCCGAACTATAGTTTTCCATATTGTGAAATATGAAAAATCTGTAAATAATCTTATGATGATATTATAAAGAAAATATACGGCACCACACAAATTTTGTACAATTTCACTAATATTCGTTTTTCTTTTTCATACATATATACTTATAACACAGCTCCTTTTGCTTTATTTCGTAAAGCTTGCAATTAAGATTATTTCCCAGACCAAATATCATCCTGTACTGTAGAGCATAATCATATGCAAAATAATAAAAAAATATATACTATAGGTTGCGCCTTAACCTACATTGAAAATAAACAAATAATAAACGAATTGTCACTTCTTTTTTTTTTTTTTTTTTTCAAATTATCATTATTCTTCCATTTTCAATTATACGTTTATTTTCCCTATGGAAATTTTCTTAAATTTTCCTTTTTTTTTTTTTTTTTAATTTTAACAGTCTGTTTGATGCATTTTGATTTCAGAAATTCAAAAAAAAAAATTTATATATACATACCTATCTAAAAGTATATTATAAAGATAACAAGAGGATAAATAAAAATAAAGACAAAACAAAACTCATAATTTCATCATAACCTGGAGGTAAAAAGGATATAATTCGCAAAAAAAAAAAAACAAAAAAAAAAATTATATTCTGAATTAAGAAATGAGATACTATTTATTAAAAAAAAAAACAAAAAATATTATTCAAAAGATTTCCATGAAAAATATTTTTCTTTTTTATGATGCTTTTTTATTTTATGATGATGTGAAAATTGTAGGCAGAACCTTAAAATACATTTCACTAGAATTTTATTATATATATATGTATGTATAAATTGTATATTGTATACCTTAATGCTATATACATCTATCACCAACTGTATTATTTTTATGAGCACACCAACCATCATTCTAAAAATATACATATTAATTATATGTATATATATATATATTATTTAAATATAAAAGAGTTTGTCAATTTAATAATTTATATATAAGATTTCAAGGAAAAATATTCTGCTTATAGAAATTTAGTATTTATAAGTAAAAAAAAAAATAAATAAAATTTAGCAAATTAAATATTTGACGTAAATCAAAAATTGATAGAAATTTTCAATGAAACTAATTAATAATACAATTAAGGACTAAAATTTTGACTTTAATTAATACCTATTTTCCCGTTTTGTATTGAATTTAAGTTTTTGATTTCCAAATAAAATTAATTAAAAATCTCGTAATTTCCTATTGTCGAAGAAGGATAAGAATATAAATGCTTCAATTTAGAATACATGCATTCAATGCAGGAATTTTCAAAAATTTGCCGCGTACATAATTAATAAAATGTACCTTTTAAATTTAAAAACTTATTTAACATATTATTTTCATTTCAATAACCTTATTATATTCCCTGAAAAATTATTAAAATTTTAAAAAACATTGTATAGTTTGCTCTAGCGTTTTTATCTTTTGTTTGCCAAATTAATTTACCAAATAAAAACCCTGAAAATTTTTTACTTTTTTTTTTTTTTTTCAAGTACAGAAACCTCTTTTATGATGCCCTTATTTAACAGATTTTGTTTTTTTTTTTTTTTGTTTTTCCTTTATTTTATTTAAACAAATTATGCATAATTTAATCAAATAAATTATGACACCATAAATATGGAAAAAGTCATGTTTATTTAATATTTTAAATTAAAAAGGAACTGAAAGAGCTTTTTCAACATCTCAACATCTACCTTTATATAGAAAGCAAAGCAAAGCAAAAAAAAAAAGTATATGAATTCCTTTGGGAAAAATATTGTATACATATATATACACGAATATATGAATAATTAAACCAAACTCATTTCAGTTTTTTTTTTCTTTTATGCATAATTTTCATTTGAAAAAAAAAAAAAAACTATTTCATAAAAAATGAAAAATGAAAAACTTGTATAAAAAGAGAAGTTTCTAAAAAAAAATAATAATAATTACGTTTTAAAAAAGAAAAAAAAAAATTAATTTTTAATCCACGGAATTTTCTAAAAGAAAAATTCTGTGTAGGTTTTTCATGTTAACGCTTTCAATTTATATGAATTAAAATTTAACAATTCGTTATATATTTTAATTTCGAGTAAGTTAAATTTACAAAATAAACTAATAATTTCTTAGAAGTTTTAAATGCGACTCGAGCTAGCAGGAACTAGTTGTTAGTTATTCGGGTAACCATCATAAATTATTGTAATATTTTTATCCTTAACTGATTCTGACCAGACCAAAAGTTGACAGCATATGGCTTTGTCGTTTTCAAAAGAAATACTTATGTCGTTATCTTGAATTTCAAGATCCCCCTTGAACTGCCCCTATCTTCCGATCGACCTGAAATTTTGATTTTGATTTCACTTCTTAAATTTGGAGACAATCAACGCGACGAAATTTATATAACTTGCCATTTACACAGGATGTTTTCGAAGATTTAAATCAAGATTTTTTTGACTGTGTGTGTAAAATTTGTATAAACGAAAAAATCTTGATTTTAGTCTGGACTAAAAATCTTGCTAAAATATTAATTATTTTCTGTCAAAAAAAAAAAAAAAATGGAAAAAAAAAGTTTTTAAAATAGAAAAATTAAAGATAAAAAAATAAATAAATGAAAAACTTGAAACGAAAACAAATATTTTTGTTTTATTTTATTTTTTTGATTTATAAATTTAATTAAAATTAAAATCAAAATTTAAATAGTTTTATTAAGAAAAATATTTTAATCCAAACTAAAATCTAGATTTTAATCTGGACACTGAAAATTATTTCGGAGATTTTTACGAAAATACATTTCAAAAAAAATCTTAATTTTAATCTTCGAAAACATCCAGTGTAAATGGCAGGTAAAGGATTTAAAAAAGATCTTTAAGAAAAATCATTATTGAAATTTGAAAAGTTTCAATTTCTATATTATTATTATTATTTACTTTAAGTATTATTCATAAAATTTTCGTAGAAATTTATTATTGCAAAATATTATGAATTTATTTTAAGGAAAATTTAGTAAATCATAGGTTCTTTGCTTGGTTCCTAATGTATATATATATATTTTTTTTTATATTCAATGAAATATGAAATCAAAACTTTTTTTTGTCGATTGAAAGATATTGAAAAATATTTTTATAATTTTTTAAAAATATTTTTATGGAAGGATTAAAAAAAAAAAAAACACAAAAGTATATAAAAAAACATATAAAATCCTTTAGATCCTTTGCTTGTTTTATGAATTTTATGATTTTTTTTTTCAACATAAATGTATGAAATTGCATATAAATTCTTCAATAACCCTTCAGCATAAATAAAAAATTTATTTCATAATATGATTCGCCCCCAAAAAATAATATATATGAATAAAATAAAAATTTTCACCTTCTTTAAACCCTAAAACCCTGAAAATAAAAAAAAAAAATTTTTTTGTTTTTTTTTAATACTATATGCATAAATATGTACCTATACGTACATATATCGTTTCATCATGGTCAAGAAGGATGATCCTCATAAATATTTCTGAATGAAATATTATGTACATTATGTAGATATGATATACATTTTCTCATACTACGTTGTGTATAGATTCATTTTATTTTATCTTTGTTTTTTTTTTCTGTTTTTTTTTTAATATTTTAAATGAAAATATAATCCTTGTGTGCAACTACCGTGAGAATTTTGAGTATTATTTTTATTAAATAGAAGTCAAATGTGTGAAAAGAAGAAACAATTTGCCTTTAGGTATACAAAAGCAAAAATTAAAAAAATAAAAATAAAATAAAAATAAAAAATTAATAAACAGCCCAGGTGAAAATATTTTTTCCAATTTTCCAATTCTATATATAAATAATTCATCAGAAATTTATTCAAGAAAATTTCATTATGACATATGACGTAAATGTCATTATAGCACAAGAGAAGAAAATGAAGAATAAAAAAAAGGAAAATTTTGTTAATTTCCAGTTCATAAAATAGAAAAATGGACAGAAAAATAAATTCAATAAAAATTGATGAAGATTTAAGATGAACATGTTTTTTTGGTATTTTTATATCCAAATGTTCATATATATTAATGCAAGAATTGTTATTTTGTCATTATCCAAGAAGATATTTGAATCTAAAAAAAAATTTCGTTATTTATTAAGATCTTTGTTTTGGGATAGACTTTAAAATTTATAGTTTTGAGTTCAAGACAAAATATAGATTTTAGTTGCAAAGGTTCTTCTTAATAAATTTGTAAAAGTTAAATATCGAATGCGAGTTATTCTGAAGGAAATTCTATTAACTTAAAATAACAACTTAAAAATCTATATTCAATAAATAACTAAAATTCCTATATGTACTTAACATAACGTTTTGATTAGAAGTATTATATTTAATTTTCTTAATTTTCTTATTCAAAAACATATAACATATACAAAATAAAACTAACTAACTATTAAATAAATTTTTATTCAAAATATTAAGTTTCAATCAAAATTTTACTTTAACCATATAGTCTTTTATATATTTATTATAAATAAAAAAATACTAGAATCTTATCTCTATTCATAGGACGAATTTAATATTTTTTATGTAAAATCAGAAATCATACATAAATTATAGTCTTACAGAATCAGCATTTATGTTTATTTTGTTTAAAAAAAATAAAAAATAAAATATATAACGGAAAAATTTTTTTAAACATATTTTGTGTACATAAAACCTTTAACTATTTTAAAATATATACCTACCGAGTATATTTTTTCGGTTTCGGTCAATATGATTTTATAGTTAAAAATCAGTTTGAAAAAAATGTTGATAGAAAACTATTGGCTAAACTAACATATTTAAAGTAGTAATACAATACTCAGTATACAATGCTTGAATCAAAAAATACTTTGGATATTTTATTTTCAATTATAACCATTCATAAATTCATTTTAATGCATCGAATATTGTGTTATCGATTTGATTAATATTAGTAAAAAGTAAAAGTCTTTTATGGTTCAAGACTTAATTAATATTTTATATCTTCTAAGGGTACATAGTTATATACTTATATGTTATTAAGAACCTGTTAAGTTTTATTGAAACTTCACAAAATACAATATGCTAGAAACTATTGTACAGTATTTCAAAATTTGTTCTACTTTTTTTTTGTTTTATTTAGGTAAAGCAAAGATTGATGACCCAAACCATATTTAAATTTATTTTGAACATTTGGATTGTAGGAGTTAGTCCAATATTTATTTTTCTATTAAAAGAAGATTGCTTCTGTAAACGAAAAATTTAGCAAAAAATTATAAAAAAAAAGAAAATTTATCGAAAGGATGTTAGTTTTCTAATAGTAAAATGCATATAGTCAGCAGCATAGATACATATACATTATACATATTAATCTAACTAAGAATTTTTTTTTCTGATATAAACGAACGAAATATATATGTATATATATAGAATCAAATGAAGGAATATTTTCTTCGCTTTCTCGAAATTATTATGGTAGTAGACAAAAAATATAATAAAATTAATATGGAGGGAAAATTTTTCTTTGAATAAAATCCATATGTTGGGCAATTTTCTTTCAAAACTTCTTTGCTTATCGATTTATTTTTTATGATTTATTGTTAAAGTATAAAAAAAAAATTATAAAATATTTTTTTACTTTATTTATATAAAAAATAATAATAATATTTAAAAAAAAAAAAAAGTAAATATTTATGTATATTGTATATGCAAATCACAATTTTTCTATCGTATAAGATATTACAACAATATCATATTAAACACCACCAAAGTAAAACAGTCTTATTTCGTATTTTAAAATAAGAATTAAGTTCAGAATTTAAAGGTACAGTGATTAGTGTGTTCTTAAACCATTATTATTAAAATTATTTCTCTCACTCAATTATTTTCCTGTCTCTAATACAATACCGGAAGCTATTCCCTCTTCAAGCTTATACACAGACTTTCTAAAATCCTTAAATTCTTGTGTAAATTTGATAAGGTATCACAAATGTTGATGAACAGTTGAATTCGTTTAGTAATCATTATTAAGATACACGAAAGAGTCTTTCCAAATTTAATAATATAAAATAAATTATTATATAAAATATAGTAAATCTTTTATAGAATATTTTTCATAATTTTCGAATACACATCGAAAATACTTAATGAACTTTTCTTCTTTTTTTTTGTTAAGAAAGGAAAAAGGTTTTCTTCAAGGATTTTCCTTTCCATGTCAAATAGATTGATATTTAAAAAATTTAAATGTACATAGTAAAAAAAAAAAAATAGCTTCAAATTTTTGTGTAGGTTAATGTATATAATACCATAGATTAAGAATACAGAAAGATGGGAAGCTTCATACAACATTATTTTTGGTATTTTTAAGTCAATATGTTAGTAAAACAAAATAAAATACGTGATAATTATCAATGTATGAAAAGAATTTTATTTAGTTTTACTAACACCTTCACAATAAAATACCAAAAAAGACTGAAAAAATGTTGTATTAAGCTTCCCATCTTTCTGTATTCTTAATCTATGATAATACCTAAAATATTGGTGAAAAAAATATTTACTTTTTATAATCCCTTTTATTTAAAAATAGTGGAGTTACATTTAGGAAATTTATGCAATTTTCTTGTAGTTTTTTTTTAAATCTTAATGATCATAATTTTTGATATAAAATTTCTTGTAAAAAATTTTGCAGTTAAAAAAAACTCTAAATGCCTATGCGATAAAGAATTTCACATAAATTTAATAAAAAAAAATGATTGAAAAAACATTATCAATAAACATAAATAAAATTATAATCTCTGATATGTGTAGGGGTTTTTTTTTTTAAATATTGAATTAATATTATGAATAAAGATATTGCATATACACATTATACTGCATCAGTTATTAATATTGAGCTCTTTTTAAATTTCATAATATGCATATTTATTTATCAACACGATATTATAAACAAATTGAATCAATTATTAAAACAAATCAATATATTTATTCTGTAACAATTTCGTTCAGACTTTTTTTTTTTTTTTGGTTTGCAACAATTTTTATTCTCCCTTTTTTGAACATAAGTAATCTGTTAAATTATATTTAAATTTGTTACTACATGTGACAAAGTCAAAGGGACAACACAAGGATAACTTTATTCAAGGATTAATGTTGTTTTGAGCACAAATTGATATCTGCTCAGTAGTGCTGTAAATATTATTGATACATCATCATTTTTATACATTAATATATAAATTTTTAAACTGTTAAAATAAAGTGAAATAGAAAATTAAAGTTTTCTAATGTTAAAATGCATACTAAAAAAAATAAAATCAAATTTCAGAATCAGCAAAAAAAAAAAATAAAAATTATAATTTTGATGGATAGTTCTATTTAATAGATTGTAATCAATATTCGATGAAATAAAGTAAATATAAAATGAACACATTGAAAAGAAATATATAGTTAAGAGGCTTTTCAAAGTTCAAAAGGGAAATGAACTCTTGACTACATGTCAGAATTACTGTGGCAATTGAACTTCTCTCATTTTTGTGATATTAATGTACCTACATTATGTATATATTTTATATATAATATACCTATGAGTGTAAGTATAAAGTTCTTTTTTTTTTTACAAAGGATGACGATGTGATGTTAAAAACAAATTAAAATTGATAACAGAGACTACGAACACATACATTTAGTACATGTATATATATACACATATAAATAACAAGGATATAAAATACTGCAAAAAAAAAGTATATATTGTAAATATATATGAACAGAGGAAGAAATGTTCGAGAAAATTTGAAACATTAAAATTTATAGTGTGATGTCATATTTTTCTTTTGCAATTTCAACATATAGGTACACAATAATGTAATATAATAATTTAAAGAATACATAGTTGAAAAGTATAAAATATATTTTAATTGGTTTATTTGTGTTCAATACATTATACATTTTAAGCCTACATACATACTCTGTTTACTATTCTCTCTATAGTAGTCGCATAATTTAATACTGATTTATTTATCTTATTTAACCGGCGACGACGACACAATGATAGTAATATTTCATATTATGTTGATGAATTTTAGGTTTTATTAATACCTTTAATATTAGTAACAAAGATCAATGTGTCGACTTTAAATTAATACTTCTGCTATCAGTAAAAAGTAGATAAAAAGATGAAATAAAATGAAAAAAAAAAGAATCTATATATATAAAAATTATGATTTTATTGGTTTTCGGCCACTTGGGTATACAAAATGATAAAAAAAAAAAATTCTCATCTTACTTATTTTCGTATAAAGATTAGGTTTACCGCAGTAAATTTCCAATGAGAAAATATAATAAAATTTTAATTTAATATAAAAAATACACAAGAAAATCAAACTAACATGAGTCTTATTCTTGACTTTCTTCTATAAAAAGTTTATATTTTTTAAAATAAATTATTTAAATTCTTATGGGGTTTTTCATTTTATTATTGATCAGACAAATAAAAAAAAACACTATTTTGTTGCATAAATTGAGGATGTAGACAACCAACAACCATAATTTATTTCACGAATGATCATTACGATAACTTGAAACGATATAAATATTTTTTTTAAGCTTACTGATCGGTTTATATTTATGTTATTTTGTTCATTGATATGAACCCTTAAAAAAGCTCATATTTACCATGAATTTTTTTTTATTATTCTTTATTGGTTTTTAATTTCGAGATTCCTGATTTTATTTTATTTCAAGAATTTCCATTATGTATTTTTATTATTATTGATTGAAATTTCAATTCAATCGGATTCCCGGAATATATGTAAAAATTTACTTCTACTAAACCTTATAGGATAATTTGTGTTATTAAATAATTATGACAATGTATTGGGGTAGTAAGATCAGTGTATTGGATAAAGTATGAGTAAAATCTCAGACAAAAATATTGTAAAAACTAATATACGTGAAAACATATTTTAATGTCCATTTTAAATACCTTAAACTAAGCTCTTCGTCTTTGCATTTTGGTTTCATGGAAATACGACAAAATTAAAAAAATTAAAAATAACTTGCACTTTGCCAATTAAAACAAAAATTACGGTACAAAGATAAAATTCAACATATAGAATAGATTCTTTAATAGCCTTTTAAGTTCTAACAAAAAAATTCAAACAAATAAAAAATTTAATTAGACATTTTAACATTTTTGTCACGTCTTCAATAATTGTTCTTGTACCAAACACACATAATTTTTATTATTTTTTTTTTGCATTTAAAACTTCTGAAATTTTTGGAAATGAGAGCAAAGTATTGTAATAAAATATAAGAAGAACCAAATTCATTTTATGTGGTCACAATTATTGAACAAAAATCAATAATAATATTTATACTTTTTAAATTAATACAATATTTTTTTTATTATTGCAGTAAAATATGTAGCAATTTAATTTTAAATTTGTACAATACATATAAAACTTGTAAAATTATTTTTATTGGAATATTTAAAAGCAATTTCATAATATTCAATTAAAAACTTTTTTTTATTTTGCATAAAAAAATATTAAGAATTGGAAAGCCCATAAGTTGTTAAACATTTATCAAACATCAGAAACTTTCTTATCTTAATTTAAAATAAATAAAAAAGAAGCAATTGTAAGCAAAAAAAAAGAGAAAAGATCTTTGATATATTTTCATATTCGTAATATATATGAATTCAAGAAAGTTTTTTTATTTCTATTTTCATTAAATTTTCGTGAAGCCAATATAAATTTAAGTTTTAATAAATATAATATTATAGTTTCGAATCCATAAGAAATTTTTCGTTCTTCTTTTACTTTGGCAATAGCGAGTAGAATTTACATAAAAACTTTTCCGATAAAATATATTTGAAATCAGGTTATAGTTAATTTTTTATGAAATATATGGTTTTGAACTTATGGTATTTTTAAATATTTCTATATGAAGAAAAAATTATATTTTAATTTTTTCTTATATTTCTTATAAAGTTTGAAAAACTTTACCTAACATTTATTAACCTTGAAGTTTCTCAAATTACTCTATATGTAATTAGTAGGCTTGTGAATTTTAGTTCCTTAAAAACCTTGTTTAGACACCTAAAAAGTTCCTAAAAAAACAAAAAAAAGTCGCTAAAAAAAACACTAAAAAAGTCGCTAAAAAAATAGTTAAAAAAAATAGTTAAAATAAATTTCCGAAAAATTTACAGAAATTTAGATTTTGATACAAAAATTTCAAATCTACGAATGATAAAAAAGATAATAATTTTGGATTTTCATATTATTTATTGTGCGAATATATTAATATAGCAATTTAATTTAAAAGTTCAAAAAAAATATAAATTTCATTGCACAAAAAACTTAAAAAATTAACATGGATTTTGAAATAAAAATGTAAAAACGAGTTTATTAATTATTGATTGATTTATTGCAATAAATTACAAAATGCTTTCGTAAATATTTTCGAATTCAAATTTTTGTCGGTTAGATCTGAAAAGATTTTTATGTATAGATTTTTATGTAATAGGGGCATACTTAAAGGGAATTATTTCCTGAACTTTATATTGCTCGCAAATATCATTCTTCTGTCAGATATCATGTTTGAAATTTTTATGACGGCCTTTAATGTAAGAACAAAATTGGTAAAATAGTTCCTAAAAAAGTCAAAAATGTTTAAAAAAGTCAGTAAAAGTCAAAAAAGTCGAAATAGTCGCTAAAACATGAAATAGGTAGAAAAAGTCGCTAACATATTGGGCTCAAATTACAGCAAATTAAACGTGGAGATATTTTAATAAAAATCTGTTATTACGCACGACTGAAAAAAGGTAATTACCTAAAAATCACAACCCTAGTAATTAGTTACTAATAAGATAATAACTATCACAAAATCTTAAAATTATATATATTGCAAATTCGACTTTTCTTTCCAAAATATTTCCGTTTTGTTTTTTAAACAATTTTTAATATCCTCTCGGTTGTAATCAAAACCATAATTGTCCTTAAAGATTATGCAGGGTCGAATTCAAATAAAATGGATAATGCAAGTTCAATGACACATACAAAACGAATTTTATGTTTATTTAAAAGAAAAAACCGAAAAAGAATCAATGACAAAAATTTTTCTGTTTTAAATACCAAGAACTGACAAAAAAAAACAACATTTTTGAACATTGAAAGAAGAAACCAATATGAAATTAACACCTGGATCAGATAAATCTTAAGCCATTTGTGTTTTAAAATCTTATTATTAAATAAATATAAAAAATACAAAAAAAAATAACAGCGGAAACAAAAAAAAAATTTTTAAATAACATTTTCGAATAAAAAAATAAAAAAAAAAACATCTTTTCCTTTTGTGCGAGTGCAAATATTATTTTTATACAAAAATATCTAAAAATTGTTTTATTTTTTTTTTTTTTTGTTTTCGGTTTATTAATAAAAAAAAAATTCGTAATTAGAAATCTTTGTGTCTGTGTCGTTCACAGCCTTTATATCCCTTTGTGATTTATATAAAATCCTTGAAAAATATTCTTTGAAAATACATTTCTGTTTTGTTTTTTTTTTTTTTGCGCGCTTTGAATTGCGAAAATAATGTTTAGTGGAATTTTTTAATTTCTAGAGTTTCTTTTTGCTTTTTTTTTTTTTTGTTGTCATAAACTAAAGATTTTTTATTTTTAATCATAAAAACATAAAATTATTATTTTCATAGTTTTTTGAATATTATTTTCGAAATTTTGCAAAATATATACGTTTGTTTTTTTTTCACTTCTGTTTTTCATATGAAAATCTGAATTTCCAGACGTCTACTTTATTGAGTCTTATTCAATAAGACGTCTTTTTTTGATCTTAATTGTGTTTTTTTTTATACAAAAAAAAAATTTCATAATCTCAAAGAAAAATTCTTAATACTTATTCTGTAAGTATGTTGTCTTTGTTTTTTTTTTGTGATCCTTTTTATAGATTTTTTCATGGTAACACTTAGTCTGTCAAAAATTATTGTACAAAACAATAATTTCAAAGAGGCTTTCTTTTTTAATTTACTAATTAATTTAGAATTAATTATTAATTTAAAAATAATTGTTTTTCTTTTCAGTTTTATTTTTTATACTTAAGAGCCCTCCACTTGAAATTCTGTTTTCTATTTCTGTTTTCTATTTTTGCAGTTTTTTTTGTTTTATTTTACAGAAAATAAACGGCCGTGAAAAATGCGACAAAAATTGTACGAAAAACACCTCTACCAGAAAATCACAAAACTATATTTGAATTTCATTTCTGTGCAGAAACTGTAATTTATCCAAAAAATAAAAAAATTCTTAGAAATAAATGAAATTAATTAAAAATTGTTTAGGAAATTAAAGAAATTCCAAATTTCACGTCACCAGCCCTGGAGAGTGGTATTTTAGCTTTATTTCTGCGTTTGATATTTTTTATTATCTTTTTCCTTTACTTCAGAATCCAAGCAAATATGTTCAAGTTTTTTTAAAGGCTCGTTTGGGCCCAAAAACTCAAAATTTAAAAAATCCACCTCACCTACCCTGGAGCCAGTTATATACTCTTTAACATATCAAAAAAAAGGGTAGTAACCCTACAATCAAAGCAAAACTAAGACCAATTTTTTGCAATTTTTCACAATGAGGGCTCTTAACTTGCTTAAAATAAATTCAATTAAAAATTACAAAACAAATCGAAAATTGTATGCTTTGCTTTGCTGTCAAAATAAGTAGAAAATATGTCCTTTGACTAGTGTGAACAAATTTTTTAAAAGACTAGATTCAATTAAGTAGAAGTCTGGAAATGGTATAAGTTGCTAATTAATTAGAACTTTTATTTAGTTAAAAAACAAAACGTAAAATTTAATACATCATTTGATATGAGAGTTTTTTTTTTTTAAAAACCATTAGGGATTTATAAAATTGCCCTTAATATCTTTTAGCCATTTTTTAAATTACATGCCAATAAAAGATTTCATAGGGTTTTATATATGCACATTATACATATTACACCAGAGTACAAATTTAAATAAATGTGATAGAAAAATTGTTTTTTTTTTTTTTTTTTTTCTTCCCTAAACATAAGAAAAATCTGAATTTTATTAAAATTTAAGCTTAAATGTATAGCAATAAAATTTATTTTCTTTTCTTGCAAAAATATTTATAAGTACAAAAACAAAAAAAATGTTTATATTTTTTTTGTTCTCAAATTTCAACTCATCTGAAAAATTTTAACGTGTTCATAATTTATAAATCTATCATGTTGAAAAGAATAACAAAATATAAATTGATGTGAAATCCGTATAGATGAAAATTATAATTTTGTTTATGATATCCTTGGAAAAAAGAATAAACAAACTTCAATTTAATATGTGTGTGTATATTTTCCTCTGGAACATTGAATATATAATAGAAGAAGATTTTCAAATTCTTTATATCACGAATTTGTTTTTTAGTTAGAATAGAAATGCTTAGTTCCTTATTCCAAAATTGACTTAAATTGTGCTAATTTGTAAATACATGTGATTCATTAAAACAAAAAACTCAAAAGCGGAACACAAGCTCTACAATCTGTAGAAATTTTGTAGGAGCAATATATAATAATTCTTCATGTAATGTTCAATTCGATACCTCTTAAACAAATAATAAAATATATACCATTAACTATAATATAAATAATAACTTAACTGTTTCACTTTATGTACGACAATGAATATGAAAAAGTACTTAAATCGTTTTCTTAATATTATTTTTTGTAATAAAAAAAAAATTTTTATTGCAGAATTCAATCTAATACTTTTCTTAGATTCATGTGGAAAACATATGCAAATAAAAAATTTTTGCTCTTTACCAAGAAAACAATTTAAAGTTATATCAAAAAGTCGTTCGTATACATATTTTTATAACATTTTTTTTTTTTTTTTTTTTTCTTTCTTACAACATCCATAAATTGGGACTTTTATGAAAAGATACTTGAGTTTTCGAGATATTATGATATTATGTTCATTGTGTGATTTTATGACTTATTAAAGGAATTCTCTGGTATTATAAACCCATAAATGATATTAAATGTCCTTGATCCCTTCAATTTTTTGTTGTTATTATTATTATTATTTTTATATATTTTTTTTTTTTTTGCTTTTTGGGTTAAATTGACCTTTAGAGAACTTTATAAATTGCAGAAAATTTCATTTTTTTTTTATTCCTTATCTACAACATATTCTATTATTTATTTTTATTTGTATGAAAATATCTGCTGCATCATATGGAATTTTTTATTTTTACAATTACTGTGAACAAAACTCTGATATAAAATTTCTTTTATTATATTTGATGCGCTCAATTATTATACTTATTATTAGTAATTTTTTGTGTAATTAAAAAAAAAGGGAAAAATATCGTATAATAAATAGCAGTGTCATTGATGATGATTTCTGTATAATAACATTTGACTGAAAAAGTAAATGTGTTTTTCTGAAAGAGAAAATTGAAATTATGTTGGTATTTCCTTCTAGTTGCGTGCATTAAATACAGTATGTAAAATATGTGTTTTGAAGTCTTGTTAACTTTAAAATAAAACAGAAATTTAAAGCACTAATATCAAAATGTCTATAAGTCGGAAGTTCGTTAATTTTTGTTATTTTGGTAATTCAAAATTATTTTTAAATGAAACATTTCTATTTTACTTATAAATTTATTTTAATAATTTTCATTTATTTCTTTTCAGACCAATGAATGATTTAGTTGTGCATAGAAGATGCATAAAATCCAAAATGTTTCATATAAAAGCTTCGGAATAAAGTAAGCGAAATTATTTCATTAAATAATTAATTACATGCTATGAAAAAAAAAACTTTAAATATTTGATTCAAAAAAGAATTTGTGATGCAATTTTATTATAAAAATAAAGTATTTATTTTTTCAGTAAGCCATTTGAAAACCTATTGATATCATAATCAAAGAAGAGCCGAGGAAATTTCTGATCATGTCTTTCAATTACACTTCTTCTTTTTTTAAATATAATTCCAAGTATAATATTCAAAGGATACAAAGTTTCCACCAAAGTATAACCAAAATTAGTATAATATTTTTATTTTTATCTATCTTCGACTCAGTAAAAGCCCACATGTTTATTGTCTAAATCAAGGATTGTTTTAAAACTATTTTTCACTCGATTTCATCGCAATGAATTACATAGGACTGAAAAATCATTTATAGTAAAAAAAATTACTGATGTCCTTATGTTTTTGGTTCCGCGAAGTGGATGGTTGTATTTTTTTTTGTTTTTGCTGACTATTTTTGGAAAAATTATGAATTTATTTACACTTTTTTTTTGTCATTAATGAATAAAACGTGTATCTTTTTTTTAAAATATGAAAACATAATTTTTTTTATAAATTTACATTTATTATATTCATGGAATAAATAATGTGTAGAATGCTTAAAATTGTATACATATCATATATAAAATATGTGGACAAAATTAATGTAGAATTCAGGTTTGAGAAAATATTTTTTTTTTAATGATATTCGTATTTTAAAAAAACTGTGGAATTTTACAGATTTTTGTCAGGAAGTTCTTTAGCCGTTTTTCTGAATATTGAGTCTACGAATTGAAAAGAAAATTTTAATAACTAAGTTTGAACAAAAATAATATTACACACTAAAAGTTCAATATTTTTAATTAGCCTGTGTTCTATCAACCCTATGTCCGTGACTGTCAATCGGACTGTCTATGTTTATTAAGTTATTACTATTACAAGATCTTAACCGGGCAAGTTTCAAACTATTTTCATATATTTCATAGTTATTTTTCGGTAGCGGTAGATATGATATTATGTTGATTCTAGGTATTTAAAATATAATCTCTTCTGGACCTTTTTTGACAGTGCTCCAAATAAGATTAGGCAAGGACCTGATTTTTAACTTATATTTTCGATTAACTTATTTTATTTTATATAAAAAAATGTTTTAATAATACTAAATAGATATATATTTCCATTTGACTGGAAAAATCAAACCAAATATTGTGTTTAGATAAATTATGATTTTTAAATGCGATAATGTTTACAAGAATTCGTAGGGATTAAATATAATAATCCCTCTTAACGTTACTTTATACAAATCAGAATTTCCTTTCAGCTGGTTTTTGTTTTATTTTATGGCTATTAAATCTTTAATGGAGATCAAAAAACTTTTATTCCTTCATTTATATAATAGTTATTTATTTTTCTTTATTTTGCTTATTTTTGTTTTTTTTTTTCACATAAGAAGTAAACTTTTTACTTAATAATATTTTTGTTTTTTTTCGAAGTAAAAGTATATAAATATTAAAGCGAATCCTTTCAAAGGACATAGCATCAAAACCAAAATATTTTCAACCACAAAAACTTTAAAAGACTAAACAATCAAAAGGATAAAAGAACTTAAAAACTTTTCCGATTTTATTTTATTTTACTTCTTTTTTTTTCGAGCTGTAAAATTTCTTCTTCTTTTTTTTTTATTTTATTTTCGTTTGTATTTCTAAATCCTATGCAAACATTATAAGGACATTATCCTTGAAATGAGAAAAAAAGGTAGATATTTTACACTGATGTTCATTTAAAAAAAGTGAAAAAAAAGGGAATATCAAGAACATAACAAAACAACAACAATTATGGTGTTCCATATAATATTTAAATTTACTGAAAGAACAGAGCTTTAATAAATAAACAAAAATTTAATTAAAATTATTATTTCATATTTAAAATATACAAAGAAAAAAATAATAATAATAATAAAGATATGGTAATAATTTTGAAAAATTTATGGGAACACCGGTGTATTCGTACCCTTATCATTCTTTCGCCCCGTGTAAATAAAAATAAACAACTGGACGGAGAACTGATAAGGGCTCGTGTCACTATTAACAACAGTTGTTTTTGTTATATCAGCGACATTATAAGAAAATAAAATAGTTCTTGAATTAGGAGGAAAGAATTTAAGTACTTAGTGGTTAATATTATACTATATAACAAATAGTACTAGCAATAAAGTGAAATATTTAATAATTTATCATTTAACTATTTTAGTGACTTATGTGCATACTTTTATTTTTGGTTTATCCAGATATGAAGCAATGTGTCAATTATTTCGTGGAAGTAATTTTTTTCAGCTTTCTGTGAAAATACTTTTAAATAAGATGTCTAACTGATCTAATTGATTAAATTAACACTATATAGTGCATAAATATTAATGTATAGTGTTTTCAAAGATCTCTCAACAGAGGATATCAAAGAATTATTTTATGTTATCTATAGCAGATATAGAAATATTGTATTGATGAAATTTAATATCAAAGCATTATTTTATGTTCTCGATTGTCCCATATGTTCAGACATCTCATTTGTTGTAATAAATATATGCGCATGAATGCAGGTATATTTTATAAAAAAGGCCAAAATAGCATTTAATACAGTATGAGTTAACTTCATTGAATAATTTAAAATTTTACTGTTTTTTTTTTTTTAATGACTAAAATTTTAAATGTACCTACCTATAGTACGAGTTCATTTTAAAACTTTTAGAAAACTCAAAATTTATGTGCATTTCCTAGTTCCGTATTATTTTCCAAAAAAAAAATAATAATAATAATAATTAAAAAAAAAAAAATTTGTTCCCAAAATAAATATTTTCCTTTTTTTACAACAATTTACAATCACATTTATATACTTACGTTATAAAAATATATACATACATTAATGAACTTTTTATATATATACAAATATATGTTATCTACAGATGTGTAAAGCTTAATTATTTATGTAAATTTTAAATGTTACAAAAAACACAAACTGAGTAAATTTTTCAGGTAATTTAATATGTTTTAAATATTTATTTTAATACCTAACACTTTATTTACTTTTTGAAAAGAGTGTAAAAATGTTTAACAAAATCATATAAATCCTCTTAAAGTTCTTTTATTTGATAATAAAGATCAAAAAGTTCTGAACTTTAAATAAGCTTTTGTTTCTTTTGATTTTTATTATTGAGAATTTTATAAAATATATAGGTAATACAGAGAACGGATAATAAGCTTACAAAAATATGGAAAATTTTTATTCAATTCCTTTTCAATTCAGTCCATTATAACTATATACTGTAAATATTAAATACGAATTTTCCAGCAAGAGAAAAATACTAAAATTAATATTATTCTTAGAGATTTTCCGCTAAATTAAATTAACAAAAATGAAAGAAGAAAGTAATGGATAAAAAGAAAATTAATTTTTGTACAGTTTTAGACTCGATAATTTTATAAAATTTTTTAAAAAATCCATTTACATAAAATTGTAAACAATAAATAATTTATACCTAAATAAGTAATGAAAATTTGTTGCTTAAACTGGTCCCATATACCTAAAAACATTTGAGCCTTAAATCATCTTTTTTAACTTGCATAAATATACATTTACCTCAGTTTTGTTTTCATGCACATTCGTATTCAATTATTTTAATAAATATTTCTGGGATTTAAATTCTTTTTAAAGCGCATATATAATTTCAGTAACGATACCACCTATGAAGACAAACTACACATAGATTTCAGAAATACACATTCTATGCAAACAATGGAGAGAATTTATTATAAATGTTTTACTTAAAAGTGGAATTAGTAAAAGGATTAAATATTTCCTCGCTTTAAATAATAAAATAATCATTTGTATTCTTCTATCTATTTTAAAAAGGATAGAGAAAGCGATAATGAAAAATTCATCCCAAAGGATATTTTTGGTTTATGCAGTTTATAAATTTTCTATTTGAAGTTGGTTTAAAAAAACGTACCTATATAACAAAAGTTAAAATTAAAAGTATAATATTTTCATAAGCTTTATGGTTTTATTCTATTTTTTTTTTACAAATTAAAATAAGCTACAAAAATAAGTTTTTAAATCATTCTGTGTTGGATATAGATAGGTGTCTTAACAGAGTGTCATTTCATATTCCAAAGTAATAAATATTAAAATTTAAAATGTTACTACTACTAGAACACTACGTAATAAATGGAGTATGGAGCCCATTGTCAATATTTGGATTTAACTTATTTTGTAGAATTTTTTTTAATATTTGTACTATCGGTTTACTACTATTTCTACCAATTCGACAACTTTCTACCCATGTACTAATTTTGCATGAGAATCCATTATAATAATTTCGACCCTTCCCCGGTTGAGAGCTTCAAAGTCTGTAACCGAATCTGAGAGTTTCATTGTTTAGAAATTGAATCTAGTAATTCAATAGTTATAAACATTTGTGTGCGTTGAGTGTGGATAAAGTAGACAGAAGAGCCTAAAGACGGAGGAGGACGGTGGAGCAGAAAAGAAAACACACAAAACTTTTTTATGGAAAAGTGGAGAAAAATGTGGTATGTATGTGGATGTTTGTGTTTTTGAAATTAAATAATATGGTAGATCGCTTCATCCTACGCCCAGTATAGTTGGATATTTTTAATAAAGTCGAAAATTTAAATAAAAATTTAGTCACCTATTCACACATAACACATAACCAACATAGTAATATATAAAAATCAGAGTACGTTCAGAGTACGTGTTTCTAAAACTGAACAACTACTGGATCAATCGACATCATATTTGGGTCATAATGTGTTAGTTAAGTGTGGAGAGAGATTTCTATTAATATTATATAATGCTTTGAATTTAATTTCGGGTTTTTCTTACCAACCTATCCTATTGTCATCTATTACTTCTTTTTTTAATCCAGGCAGGTATATAAATATTTGTTTTTATTTCAATTTTTCATTGAGGTGTTTTTAAATTATCGAACAAAGTTTTTAAAATTTACAAAATGTTCTTCAAAAATCAAATAAATAGAATTTTAACTCGGATTTTGAATTCGAATGATTTCTAGTTTATTTAAATTTCTTTCTGCATTTAAAACTGATCTAAGAATGTCGAAAAAATTTAAATATTTATGAAATTATTGAATATAAAAATTGTAGCAAAAGATATCAAAATTGGTGAAAGAATTTAAAATAAATCATAGTTTCAAGCGACAAAATTTATAAAGAATGTTAAATGCTGTTTTTAAATTTCTATACATTTTATATATTTAGGTTGGTACACATATTACATTGTATATAGTTTAGTTTTTATATTCTTGTTACAACACTTATAAATTGTAAGAGTTGAAAAAAAAAAACTTTATGGTGATACTGAAAATAAATTGAAATATTTTCTAATTTTGGGGTTTAAATTACTTTTATTCATTTTATATCAGTACACAATATAATAAATTATAATATGTTGTACATATGCATGTATTTCAGCTCATAAATCAACATTATAAAAAAAAATATTTACATGTATATAAATCCATTTTATAAGTTTGAATTAAATTGTTGTACGACAATATTTTGAAAAAAATGGAAAAAAAAAATAATAAGTATTTATGTACATTATGTATATTTGCAAAAATTTTCTATATAAAATTAATTTTACATTTAAATTGATTAAAAACTTTTTCTTTGAGATTTGGAAATAATTTATACATAAGTTTATCCTGTATGCATATGCATTTTTTTGGAATAAATTACTATTACAATTTTTTTTTTTAAATTTACAAAATACAGATACATAAGAGGTCGTGTCAGATTAATATATTTAATAAGAAATCGATTCGAAAATAATAAATACCATAAATTCGTTTTTAGATGCATTATATACACAGCCTGCGAATCTAATTTTCGTAGCTTAAATAAATTCGAAAATTATATAAGTTCGTGATATATTATCATGTGATCTAATAAACACTCTTGCTTAAATTTGACAATACAAAAAACAAATATAAGCTAAATTATAAACACAAATCGAAAAACTTGGATATGTTTACAATCTTTTGGCATATAACGATTCATCTTTAAACTTTGCGTTTTTCAACCTTTAATATAAGCTCTCATTTTGAAGACAAATAGAAGCAAATTTCTATATTTAATTGTATATATTAAAATTAAAAGTATGCAAAAAAATAGTAAAACTCTAACAAAGCTACAATAATTTTTTTTATGTTAAGATAGTTTATTTTTTAAGATAATTTTTTTTGTGATATAAAATAAACAATTAATTCAAATTATTGTAAAGGATATATATAATATTAATTTAGTTTTAAAAATTTGTAATTGATATGAAAATAATAATAAAAAATATATATAACTATACATAAAAACTCTTTCATTACTTTTTATAGAAAAAATTTAATGTTGAACGTAAGAACAACCGAAACTGGTTCGATATGTTGAGGACTCTAGTCCTTAAACTACAAACTTGAATTTGTGATTATTATGTTTTATCTATTGAACCACTAATAATTTACTAATGATTTACATAATTGCATATTAAGCGAACGCTAACTATCAAGATTAATTCATTTCGATAAAGTATGCGCACACAATAAATTTTAGCTTGTATATATTTTAAGCTCTTTTTAAGGTAAGTTCAAATAAAATAAAATATTTAAAACAATTTATACATTCTTAAAATAACATCGCATATGCGATGCGAGTGTATATAAAATGATTGGATTAAATTTTCTGTCTAATAAATATAAACAAAAACATTTTTGTATAAACATATATATGCATCAAAGATTTCAAACATACATTTGTCTTAATAATAAGATGGGTAGAATACATAAATAAATAAGATGTGTGAAAAATTAATCGGGAAAATATGTACAAAGCAATAAGTTAATGAAAATTTTGTGATTTTCTCACGTTATTTCATGTTTTTAAATCTGTGTACCTACCATGGCTATAGAAAGTTCTGAAAAAAGGATATTTTAAAATTTCTTACGCATTATAAGATATTCTTCTTAATGAGAATTATTAAAATATTAAAAAGACAGTTTTAATTCAATATTATTATTATCTATGCATTAAAAATAATACCTTAAAATCGTAGGGATGACAAGCTCATATTATTTGCTCAACGTTTTCCATGAAAAATAAAAAAACGGACTAATACTTTAATAAAATATCCGTTCGACTGTTCTCCAATAAAATGTTCATAGCTGATAACAAACCAATCGACTTCAATTGTTTGAATGCCAACATATGCGCAATTTTGTTCACTTTCATCAGCCAAGATTTTTTAAAAATTTTCATTTAAAATTATATATTTTACAATAGTTTTAATAGATTCAGATGAAAATTAATTTATTATGTCGAGTAGAGGAACCTTAAAAAACCCAAGGATTCGGACTACGGTCCGAATTTCGATAAAAACTATTATATTTCTTAATTGTACAAGATTTGGGTTTGGTTTAATGACATTTAAGAAACCTGAAATATAATCTTTAGCGATTCAGCCCCGGATTGTGACCAAATTATCTTTAAATTAAAGTATTAAAGGACAAACAAAAGCATCAAAATCGACTTACAATCCTTCACCCTTTATAATTATAATTTTGAATATCTTTCGGCTAAATATAGAGAGAAAACGTTTTTCATATATTATTTTAAAATTTTTTCCTCAAGCTAAAGTGTTAATGTTCGAAATGCTTTTAAAAAATTTTTATCCGATATATTCATTTCAAATTTTTGAGATTAAAAAAAAAAAAAACAAAATAAATGTTGGTATGTTTCGAGTGTTGGCTGTTTATAAACGGATAAAATTTGCATGCTCCCATCATGTATAGTGTCTATCCAAAATAAAAATTTATTTAAAATAAAAGAGCATAAACCTACATAAAAGGAGGTAAAAAAAAATCACACAAAAAATTTAAGGTAAAAAGTAAAATTTATACACATTTTATTTGTTCTTTATCTTTTGTATATTTTATATGCACAACATTTTTGTTTATTTTGTATTTAAAAACGGAAATGAATTTTAATGAATTACGTAAAAAAGATAAATTGATTAAAAAAACAAAAAAAAAACAAAAAAACAAATGACTGAAAGCATAAAATATTAATACGAATTTCGGAAAAAGTAAAAGTTTAATATTCCATTTGAAAATTGAATAAAAAACATTTTTTTTTTCCATATTTTAAGGAGTGTTAATTTATTATTCCTACCTTAAAGTATGCAATTTTAGTTTCGCTTCTCATAGTAGTATGTTTAGTCAGAGAAGAAATTTTAATTAAACTTTAGAAACTTAGAAAATCTGAAAAAATAAAATTTATTTTTTTGTTAAAGCATATACATTTCATTACATGTAATCTCTTATCTGTAATCTGTAAAGTTTGAATGAAATCTGTTAGGAAAAATTAAGAAAACAAAAAAATTTTTTATCGAAATGTAAAACACGGGTTTCATGCTTGATTGCAATCGTTTTACAATAAAAAAAATTCTTCTTACTCCTATATTTCTTCTTTTTTTTAAACACGATTTTAAAATGATATTGTTATGAAAACTTAAAATTATGTTTCAAATAAGCTTGTAATCTAATCTTCGAATATAATATCTCCAGAAATATATAGTTCAATTGTTGAATATAAATTACATCAAAATTTGAAAAAGAAAAAATTTGAAAAAGAAGAAATTATATATCTAGCTGTAAAAATACATAAAAATGTAATAGATATATCTTTAGGAATTTTTCGAAGAACAGTAGTTATTTTAAAACTCTAGTCTAGAACAACATACAGTATAGTTGATGTTAACTTACAACAAACATATAGTTATTATTACATTAGAGATGGTCTGTTCTGTAATGTAATCCACACTGCGACATTCTATATATCGTGTCATGTTCCATAAAAACCCCTGTATAAAATTTCTTCTTAATTTTATTTTATTTTTTATGTGGTCATAAATATATGAACTGAGAAAAAAAAAACTATTAATATTAAATGATATTTTTAATCCTAAACAAAAAAAAAAACATTATAAACAACGTATAAAACGAATAAAAAAAATTGACACAATTTATATTTTAACCATAATTTTAATGTTTCCGTATTTTTTACTTTTATCAACGAAACGTTCATCTTAAATCGGTGATTTTAATCGGGGATTTTTTTAAAAATTATCTTTACTTTTTGAAAGAAAAAACAATTGCTATAAAAACTTAAAATAAATTTAAATAAATTATTAGTAACAATCAATAATTTAAAGAAATATAATTGTTTTTTGTGTTAAATTAAAAATTTTGAAAAAAAAAAAAACCATATTTTAAAAATGCGTTCAACAATAATTGTTTTATTATTAGCTATTTTCGCTGTAGTTTCAGCGTATCCTCATGGCCAAGATGATGATGATACACAATTTGAGGATTTAGAAATTCAACAATATAATAATGATCAGCCTACATTAGAGGGGGAAACTCACTATCGTCAGAAAAGAGCAACATGTGATTTAGGAAGTGCTTTCAATATCAACCATGCTGCATGCGCAGCTCATTGTCTACTTAAAGGATTCAGAGGTGGATGGTGCAACAACAGAGCTGTTTGTAATTGCAGACGATAATAATTTTGTTAAAAACTAAAATGCCACCTAAAAGTCAAAATAAATTATGTATTAAAAATGAAAATAAATTATTTATGAAAAATTCTACAAAAATTTACAGTCTTTTGAACATGTTTAAAGCTTCGAAAAGTTGAAGAAGATATTAGCAGTTATTACTAACCTTAAAGAATATATAAGAAAAAAAATTATGAACAACGAATTTTAATCTTGTTGCACTATTTAGTTCTTAATATCAATAAAATTTTAATATTTAACCGTTCCATTTTACTAAATTAATGATTTTTATTCACATCTTATAAAAATCAAGCGAATTTTAAATAGATATAAAAAATATAATCAAATATTTTGTGACAAACTAAAAAATAGTTAAATCCATATCTCTACCAGTTTTATATGTTTTACTACTCGCTATGATGACAACCAAAATTACGATGAACAAATTTAAGATTTGGGATTTCAACAATAATACCAGTTATCCTGTAATCGTATTGTATAATCATCAAAATTAAAGCCACAATCGTCAGAAAGAAATACATTGCAGCTCATTGTGTATTTAAAAAGTATAAGAAGAAATGTGAAAGATTACATTTTAATTCAGTGTTATGTTCGTAATACTTGTTCCAAAGCAAGTCAGTGAAAATTATAATTCCAATTATATTATTTAAATTTACATTCATTCAAATTAATTCACTAACTGGCATATCAAATATGTAATTTGATGACCTCTACTTGATAAGAAAATTTTTTTTTTTTTTTTTAAACATGAGCTGATACAGTCCTTTTACACTTTTAAACATGGAATTCAACATTATTTTTAATTATATTGTTTGTATTTATTTTTTCTTTTTGTAATCTATAATTTTATATTCTAATTTTTTTTATTTATAATCTAAGCGTTTTTGAGTAGCAGAATAAACTTAATTTCAAATCATCCATCAAAAAATTATAACAAAAATTATAACAAATAGGAAATTTATCTTTAATTTTAAATTCAGGGGTTCTATATTTGAATAGTTAGATGGAATTGTCGATGAACATTTCTAACGCCTATGGGTAAGGAAATGTTTTTTAACTAACTCTGGAACTATAATTTTATAAAATGAAACATATCGTGGGTAAACTTTAAATTGGCTTGCTTTAGAAGGAAGAACTTATTTGTATAATCTTTTGCTTCTTTTGAATTTGTTTAATAACTTCTTTTTGATCATATTCGAAGGAGGCAGTTCTTTAGTTACTTAAGCCTTTAATTTAACCTTTGCTTTTGTTTATCAACCTTAGAATAAGTTATAAATAACAAAGAATTTTAAGACTTCATACTTATTTTTCACCTATATTTTTAGATCTTGAACCAATTTATATAGAATATAAACATAAAATTATGATACACATACTTATATAAACTAATTAATAGTGATTGTAGGAAGCCCTAAATGACATCTATTTCTTCATATCTCATGAAAATAGTTCAAAGATTATGTAAAATAACAAAACATATACTATAGCAGGGTGGCCAACTTCAGTATATGTAAGATCGACTAATTTTTTATAAAATGTGTCGTGATCGACCTTGTAAAATATTGATATTAAACACTTTTAATACAGATACAAGTGACAACGGTGAAATTACACATATAATCAATTTAAAAGGTCGGCTGCATGCCTTCAACCAAGCATTCATAATTTTGCGAAATCCAGACCGAGGTATGAATCGTTTATGAGAGGAAAATAATATACATCAATCAAAATGATTTCAATGATGTGAATGAACAAGATTGATTAAACAGTGTTAACGTTTGTAACTATTTGCATCATCTCCAACCGGTTGATCGACTAACAATTAGTTCGTGATCGACCGGTCGATCGCGATCGACGTGTTGGCCATTCATGTACTATAGTATGCAATACGGAAATTTTTTTTTATTTATACGTATTAGAAGATTCTGAAAATATTCGTAGCAAATTGTGAATTAAGAAAATAGATTTTTAATTTTTAATTAAATAAATATTTTATTTAAAATTTGTGGTATTTTAATTTCTTATAATTATTAATTTCTGCAATTACAAACAGCTTTATCGTCACACCATCCACCTTTGAAACCCTTAAGTAGACAATGAGTTGCACATCCAGCATGATTAATATTCAAAACACTTCCTAAATCACATGTTGCTCTTTTCTGACGATAGTGAGTTTCTTCTGTGGTTGCATCTCCCAATCTCACTAAAGTAAGCTTCTTATGTTGTTTAATTTCGGAATCGTCATCTTGGCCACGAGGATACGCTGAAACTACAGCGAAAATAGCGAATAATAAAACAATTATTGTTGAACGCATTTTTAAAATATGAATTTTTTTTTAATTCTTTAATTTAACACAAAAAACAATGATTTCTTCAAATTATTGATTGTTACTAATAATTTATTAAAAATTTTCTTTGTTTTTATAGCAAATATTCTTTTTATTTAAAATAAAATATAATTTAAATAAAAATCCCCAATTAAAAATCACCGATTTATTATAAAGATCAACTCTTGAATTTTTATTGATAAAAGCTAAAAAGTACCATAATAGTACGATTAAATTATAAATAAATTCTATATATGCTTTTTTTTGTACATATTTATACAGCTTTGTACATACATAATATTATTTAATAATAAAAATTATTATGCACGCTTGTTTTGTATTTTCAGATTTCCAAATAATTTACGAATTTTTCAGCCTGGTCTCTATTTCTAATGTGTTTCTTTCGCAATCATTGTGATTAACTTCTTCACCGTTTCATTATTAAATTAAAATATGTTACTCACATTATTATAGTGTGGTGAAAATGATGTTACTCTAATTTTGACCTTCATTTTTACTTTAGATATAGCTCCATAACAGAATAAGAATAACTTATAAATGTAAAATCAAGTTGTTCTTTTATGTGGGACATAATTTTACCGATATAAATTATTGATATATTTTATTTCTTTTAGCTTCACAATTATCCACTCACGATCTTAGATTTTTATAACATAAGCCTATAATTCTTCCTCAAAAGATTAAATTTAGACATATAGTTTGAAAATTAATTACAAGGGTTCTTAAGCTAAATTATCTCCTACTTACGTTCATATACATATGGCCTGAGAAAAGTATTAACTTTATACAAAAAACAATAAGTACGATTAAAACTTTGCTATCATCTAGTAGAGTAGTACAACTTTTTTAGGTTCAACAATTTTCGAATGTCAATTTACAGAAGTAAGTTTTTTTTCATTCTTTTTTTGTGTGCCTCCTTCAAGCTCCTAACTTATATCACTTTATAGGTAATAAATACCAATGGAAAGAAACAAAAATTTTTGTAATTCATATTAATTAAACAGCTTTCTACAAAATTAACTAAAGTACAAATTTTCTTAATATAAAAACAACTCAAAGAAAAAATTTCCTAAGATTACAAGAAATTAGATAATCAACACTACTCTTTTTCTTTATTTTTTCTTTATTTTTTCTGCTTAAAAATAAACAAAATGCAAAATTTATTTAACCTAAAAACAGGACAAAAAACCAAAATCAAACAATATAAAGTTATTCACAAAAATTTTTTAAGGAAACATTATACACAAACTTTTTTCATTTAAAAAAAAAAATACAGAAAAAAAAAAAGAATAAGTTTTCCTTTTTGAGGAAATTCTTCTGAATATTATGTTTTAAAAATAAGAGTATGACATATTTTCATATTTTTTAAAAGAAATAAGAATTAGTTTTTTTTTTTTTTTTTTTCGTTCTTTAGAAAATTTTATTCTTATTTCATTTTTCTTTATTTTTTTATATTTTTTTGCTCGTACTGCTGAAGAGTAAAAGTTAAGAATGGAAATAAGCCGGATATTGAATAACTTGATAATGTTTTGAAAAAAAAAAAAAAAACAAAAATTCTTTACAAATTTTGTTATTTTTTCTTTTTTTTTCGTTACTTAAAGATAATGTAAACTTTTAAATAGTTGGGCCAATCTGAGCATAAATTTAAGATTTTATGCAATTTATTTTGTTACAAAGTGAAAGAAAAAAAGATACATATTACATATTATGTAGTTAGTCAAAATTATGACAACATACATTGACATGTTCCTTAAATTGTATGATAATGATAATACTATAAAAAAGTATTCTATATAAGTATATAATGTCTGCTGAGAAATGAAACAACGTATGATATTTTTATGTCATTATTAGATAATAGCACCATTCGATTTCTCGTACTCGATTTTATAAGTATAACTACTTTGCAATATTCTTAATGTTGATTAAAATGTGTTTTTTAGATGAAAATTTTACGTTACTTGATATTTTTGCATACGTTTTTTTAATTTTCAAATTTTTAAACTCAAATTACTCCAAACTATGCTTTTCATTATACATTGTTTCATTTCTCAGCAGACGATTAATATAAGTATCATTACATAGATTATGATCATGGTTAATCTTAGCTTTCAAATTTCTATAGGATTAAATTTAACACTAACAGTATAACATCTAAAAGATAAATTAGAATCATTAATTTATAGGCAATTATACCAAATATATATAATTTACTTTGTGATCACAAAAAGTTGAAAATTCAATATCATTCTGTTTGTATCAATATTTCAATTTCATTTGTAGAAAGAATATGAGGACTTATGGATTTATATAATGTTAAAACTCAAAAATGATATTATTGATCGCGCATTATTTTTAATTCAAATATTATATATACATAGTATAATCTAATACTAATAGTTTTCCATAAAATACTTAAAAATTCTATAAAATATTTAAAAAAATTTCTAAACCATATTTAATTTTAAAAAAATAATATTAATAATATATCTGAATTTATATTCAAAAATTTGTAAGATTTTTAAATGCTTCTACCTAATTTTATCTTTAACCATATTATTACATAAGCATATTTGACACTATGATTTATGACATTATGGGATATTATGTTAACTTCATGTGTGTGTGTAGTTATATCCTATGAGATTTATTATTTATTTAAACCAAATTAAACATGACCAAAGTTTAAATTATTACATTAACTTATTACCATATGAGATTTAAAAGTTCTTTTAATAAAAAAATAAAATAAAAAGACAGAAAATTTTACAGTAGAAAATTTTTAACTCTCTTTCCATCCATATAATATTTTAAATAATTTATTTGATGTTTAAACTTTATAATGTTTTTGTTTTCATTCTACAAGACAAAAATAAAAAATAAAAAAAAAACATTTTCTTCTTTTCTGAGAAAACTTTTCCAATTTGAAGAATAGTAAGTCCACCTTAAGCATTCTCACATTCTTAGATTTATATTTAATTTTTCTTTTATTTTCCATTTATTTTCCATTTAAATAAATGAAATTATACACCGTAAATAAATTTATTATTTTTATTTTTTATTTTTTTTTAAACTCAATCTTATAAAATAATAAGAAAGTTATTGTTTTCAATTAAATTTTATTACAAAAGTTTGAAGTTTTGATGCAAAAATTGTTGTAATTCATTTTAAATTGTATATTATTTTTAGGAATCTTCATTAAGTGAATAAAAATTATATACGTGAATTTAGAAAACAGTATTTATTTTTTAATTCCTTTTTTTTAAGTGTCCTATACTCAACTTTGAATAATTATACCGGCTTCTGTTACGTTGCTAAAATTTATAAGTATAGTAATAAATGATCAATTCCAATGATGTTATATCTAAAGATGATGACTACGGATAAGGAAAGCTAATTTTGAATTATTCAAACTACAATGCTACAGTCTACAACACGCACTGTCTTTAACTATCAGTAAGAATAAATTGTATTCTATAATATTATATATAGATAGAAAGTTAGTAATGAGAAAATATAATTAAACGAAAAAAATTTATAATTTTGACTTAAGAGATATAGAAAAGAAAACTTTATTTTTAGTTTAAAAAAAAAATAACATGATGGTTGAAATTCCAAAGTTATGAATGTTAAATATGTTATCATGATATATGTTAAATATGTCTCATAAAATTTACGATAAAAATACTGAAATTCCCATTTTTAAATTCTAAATCTTATACCTAATGTATATGAATTTAAACCTTAAATATTCGAGTGAATCTATACTTATGTAACATATTTGAACGATAATTTTTCATCTCAATTTGAACTTAAATATGATTATTTTTTTTTTATAGTGTATAACTTTACAAATATTCTCATGTTTATACAGTAATAAGATTATTTGGCATTTATGTTATCCTTTTGATGGTATTTTAACTTCTAGATTCAGAGATCTACAATAATAATAAATAGAATCAAAATAGTTTGTAGAAAAAAAAAATTTCTTTTAATTTTTTTTTTATTTCCTTGTATACATTTAATTTATATACACATATATTTATAAATTTATATTTCTTTATGAATGTAGTAAAACACGAAAAGGATTGTAAGAAATTTCCTGGGCGGAAAAGAAAAACTAGAATTTTTAAGTATTTTTCAAAAATTGTATAACTTATGTATTTTAAGTACATTTACAGTACATTTTGTGTACATGTAGTTACACACTGTACAGTTAATGCATTATATATATATACATATTATATACATAATATATTTGTGATTTACTAGCAAAACTTTGGCATGTTATTACATTACATTTTGTAATAAATAATAATAAACGTACATAATATGTGATTAATTTAAACCAATTTAATGTTTTCCTGATGAAAAATATAATTTTTATTGTGACATCTTGGTTCTTAAGCTTAATTATCTGTTAATAGTTTACGTCTGTTTTAATGGTTGATATGGAACTTTTAATATTTTTATGCAAAAAAAAGAAATTATAAATTACGTTTTTATGAAAATTTAAATTCAATTTATTATTTCAGTGGATTTATTATAGTATAGTATCATTATTCTAATAAATGTCATCCAGCGTTGGAATATTTACTAAGTTATTTCGGAATTTTCATTTAGAATATATGTTGTTCCACTGACTTTTCTATATAAAAGACGAAACATCAAATTTGTCTATGTATTAAGGTCGAATAAGCTTTTCATACAAAAATCAAATTTTTGTATGAAAAATTTTATTTTAATTTTTAAAAATCATTTTTTTTTATAAGAAAAAGAAGGAATTTCAATTTGACATGTAAGTATAAATTTTTATTAATAAATTTTATAATTTTTCAATAAAAAAAATTGCCAAAAATATTACGGAATATGCTAAAAATTCGTAATATTTTTGGCAATACAAAAGAAGAGTGTTTAAAACCCATTTAATAGGGGGGGTTTCTGTTCAAATTTTTTTTTTTTTACAGTGACGGCAAAAAAAAAGTGCGAAGTCGAAAAAAAAAAGATTGAATGAAAAAAAAAATTAAGAAGAGATTCATTCTAATTCAGAACAGTACAAACAAAACCCCGTTGAAATTAATGCTCGGTATAATAATAAGTCTTTCTAAGTGAAAATATGAATTTTTCACATTTACGCTTAACATTTTATTTTTATTGTTTTAGCTATTTTTCTATTTTTAATATATTTCTGATATTAGTTAAGATATTAGTTAAGTTAGTAATAATTTTGATTAATTTGTGAATTTGAATAAATATTTTATTTTCATTGTTTATATGTTGTTTTATTCATAATTGCTTATTTTGAAGGCTTTTAACTTTTTTATTATTATTTTGATACTTAGGTATGTCGAACTTTCACTATCGAGATAACAAAGCCGCCAATCTTCGCTGATGCTTTAAGTTAAATTAGTTTACCTTCGTACATTTTAAAAAATATTTAGATTCAAATATTTAAAAATATTTATATTCTTCATATTATAAAATTTCTAATTATTTAAATTTTTTTTTTAAATGTAATAAGTTTTTTTTCCTACAGTGTATATTTATTTTGGTCGAACCATTTGACAGATAAAAATTTCTCTGTGTAGTCTTTATATAGAGAAGTCAATGGTTGTTCGTTTTACTACCATGCATTGAATTTTATCTGACATTTAATTTTTAAGTTATTTCAATTAGAATTAAATTACCGATTCCAATGTCGACCGCCATGTTGTAGTGATTATCCTACGGCACGTGTAGCGTGGGTTATATTCCCACCTCAGACTGGAATATGTATTAATGTTCCCAATTCATTCAATTGAAATGAATTTTAATTAAAAACAAAAAAATAAAATTAAAGCATTTATATCCCACAAATTCCTACGTTGAAATCTTCTCGTATTAATGATTTTTAAAATCTGGAATTTATTGGAAATGAACATTTATTTTTTCTCTCTTACTACTTAATTTTTTTATTTTTTTTTTTATTTTATTCAGTTTCAAATTTAATAAATTGGAAAATAGAAAAATCAATTCGCAATTGGATATTGACTATAAAAATATGTAATTTTTTTTTTCTTGCTTTCTTTCCTACATAAATTTAATGTGGAGCTCCTTTTTTTTTGTGTGGATACATTTTTGATTCCATTATACATCAGTAACACACATTCTTACTTCTTTTTTCCTTCTAATTTGATTTATTGATTTAAGATTTTTCCAATTTATAAACCAATATAGAATAAAATTTATATTTTCAATACATTACACTCAAATATAAATTGAAACTAAAAATAATAGTAATAATAATATGTAGTATATATAATAAAAAAACTCAATTTAATTTTTACTTATGTTACTGTTATTACATATTATTTTATGTAGAGATCCGAAAACAGGTTCATTTTAACATAAATGTACATAGTGTAGTATTATGAAAAATTATGAAAATAATTTTATCTTAAAGTAATATCAACGATGGAAATTTCTTGATATAAATTATAAATATATATATATATATATATATATATATATATATATATATATATATATATATATATATATATATATATATATATATATGCATATTTATAAATCGGAAATATATCGATATTGCAAATAATAAAGAACAAAAACTATACAGAATAAACATTAATATTTTTTTTTTTTTGCAAAATTTTGACCATTATATAACTATGTATGTTAAACATATAAAACAATATTACAAAATTTCCAATTAGTTTCGAAGTTAAATTCTAATTTTCCGAAATTTCATTTTCAAGATTTTAATTTATAATATAAGTGTAGAAATAAACGAATTAACAACATTAAAAATAGCAGTGCTTGACTTGATATTCAAATAAAATTTTAATCTTTCCTTGTTAACTTGGGGTATGATATTAAAATCCTTCATTTATTGAGTTTTATAATTTTTATGTCATATTACATTTTTGTAACGTTTTAAGCTTTAAAATGTTACAGAAGATTATTATAAATAATTATACTTAGCCGTCCACTTACCTGCCCAGTCCGCTTCCAAAATCTCACTAACAAGTAAATCAATTAATATTATTAATATTATTAATATTATTAGATTTTATTTGATTCGAAAATTTGTATAAAAATGGAAAAACTTTTTACCTCCACACAATATGCTTACATAAACATATTCAGTTGTCATCTAAATGGCATATTGTTGAAAAAATGCTTTCCAAGCATTTATTGTGATAATTTTGTAATAATATTCCAGCTTTGATTTAAAGATTTTTTTATTTATCACTCAAATTATATTATGTTTTTATCGTTTTAAATAAAATGTTTATTAAAGCCTTTAATAATTTAAAAGTACATTCGTCATTATTTACATTGGACGTTTTTTTGTTTTCTTTGCAATATATACGTTTAAAACATTAAAACAACATAAAATCATAAATTTAGAATAGAAACAAAAACACTTCATTATAATTCGCTTGCAATAACACAATGTCCCTTTATAGTTTAAACAATTATTTTACTTATCAGAAAGTGGTTAAAGTTTTTAGCCAAAAAAAAAAACAAAAAACAAAAAAAAATTTTGAAAGAAAGGATAAAAACCAAATAATTCGAATAAAAAAGAAAAACTTAAATCCAAAAAAATCTCTTTAACAGCAAAAGGATATTCCCCGGTTGAATTACTTTGATTGCCAAAATGAAATTCTGTTTTCTGCTTCCTTGAATTCTTTTCGCTTTCAAATTAAAAATTATATTTTATTTGTGTTAGAAAAATATACATTTGAAATTAATTTAATGTAAAAACCATTTATTTAATTTGATAAAAAAAACCACTAAAGGGCTTGCAAATGGCGAAAAAATATTTAGGTCTTAATTTCGTTTCTCTTCTAATTTAAATTATCTCATTTTCGACAACAAAATATTATTTTCCTTTAAACAAAAATCAATTTACCATTTAAACTCCCAAAATTCATAGTGTGCATTAACAAATTTTCTTTCCCAAAGAAAATGCTTTAAACTATAAACGTTTAACTACCATTTGATAATTTAGTACCTAAAATTTTCTCGATTTCTCATCGAAAGGCCTTCTAAAAAAAACACTCTGATTATTTTTAAGCTTCACTACTTTTGTAAGTAATTTAGTTTAGCCGCTTGTTCCTTGTTATAAATTGACATAAATAATTTATTTTCAGTCATAAAGTAATGTACATATTTTTCCAAGGAGGTTCATATAGTTTTTT